>OU343221.1:154238406-154630330 GCA_910596185.1 Chrysanthemum makinoi | reverse complement strand
ATCCTTTGATATCAAAAATATCACGAATATGCTATTTTTGAGGGGGAGGAGACGTGATTAAAATGTGATCAAAATCGGTGTTTGAATCTCATAATGAGCTCGACTCAGACGAAACCAATGAATTGACGGGAATCTAAGTCAGTAAATGTACCATCTCGAGAAACTTGTGATAGATATACACCTTCATGGGTCTAACCTCCTTTTCAAGGAGTGTTTACAACTTCAAGTTAGTTATTAGAGCTAGTTGTCACCTAAAAACTGACAATGGAACTCTTTAACTAGGCAACGTAACCATGTCTCGTGGGGAATTGTCTATCATGAGCCGATCAATCCAAAAAGTGCGAACTCCTACCCCATCTATGTGCAGATTTCTGTCAAAACTTATAAGCACATATGAAGGGGGAGTGTTTCTGAAAATATAAAACTCTCGGAGTGTTTCAAACATGTTTTCTATCATAAACACTTTGAGAGATTTTCAAGAAAAGGTTTTATGGCAACAATAGGACAGTCATGGAGTTATAAGGTGACTAAGGATAGGAAACTCGTCCTATGATCCGCCAGAGCCGGAGGGATCTACCCAAGGACATCACAAATAGTTAGTATTAGAAGTCCTTAGGAATGATTGAAAAAAGGAGTAATGTGAGAAAGGAGAAAGAAGGGGTTGAAGAATTAAAAAGAAATGTAATGAAAGGGTGAAAAGAAATAGCCCTCCATATTCAACCTTAGGGCAGAAACCGGGTTCAATTCATCTGCTACTGGTTGTCACTTAGATGAAACTGGTATTGAAGACAAAGACGTCATGGACCCAGTGACGCACTGCACTAACCTTCTAGCCACTCAATTCCTCTTAAAATGATTTGTTTCATTCTTACTGGGACCCCTACATAATCTATCGACTTTCTCTTAGAGATCGTTGGTATTGAAGAAGGAGACCCTCTCCCTAGTCTCCGCTCAGGAAAACCAAAATGCACTAATTGAGTCTAAAGCCACGAGATTCATCAAAAGATCTCATAGGAACACATGACATGACATCGCTTGTTGTTCATCAATAAGGACACAAGTGATATATTCTAGAGTCCTACGCAGATCTTAGCAATTTGCCAGAACATTTATGAGAATTTTCACATCTGTGATCTTCGATTGATTGAATGGAAACTCTGCCAGGTCAACATCAAAGACCGACAGCAGGTCACTTCGATAACTCCCCGTGGATTATGCTTAGTGTGTCTCAAACGGTCTACAGTCGTGAGGTGATGCTGTACCTCAGCGACTCATCTGAACTGTAGATGTACTTCGGTATATCGCGTTATCTCACTTGTGGGACTCCAGTTCAAGAACGGCCCTTGTGAGAATTAGAGACGTGTTTTCACACTATGCTGTTAACACCCTCGAAATTCAAACTTGTAAGTGCCGGAATCCGCTTATTACTAACCTATTTTTATGTTTTCTTCTTATGGAAGCTCCGGAGCGGATGGATCGTGCAGACTCACCACATGCTCATACCAACAACACATGAAAGTTCTCATCAAAATCAAAGGCAACTCAAAGTTAAAGATGATTCTTCGTCAATGTCAAAGAATCTACAAAGTTTAAAAGACTCGAGAACTTCATCATTGGAAACTCAAAGTCAAATAGAAGTGTGAGCATGGTGGAAAAAGATGTGGAGATACCTAACCAATGAAGTTGACAACGGCAGACAACCACATTATCTTATCACAAAGCATGAAGGAACAAAGAATCAAGACTATTCTATATCTACACATAAAGTTCGAGCTCAAGAAAAGTAAAGACCTAATCAAGTGGAGCATCATTTGAATGACCACCCCTTAGGGGGAGATTGTTAGCCTTAATAGTTTTATTAGAAGTGATGGTCATTCACGTTTAGGAACTTTGTAACGTGTGTTAGATATCGTGATAGAATAGTCAACGGGCTCTTGGATTGGGCTAAGCTAATTTGTTAATCTTTAGGGTATGTTAGCCGTTTATAAGCTTAAGTATCCCAAGCCTAATCCAAGTCCAAACCGAGCCCATGGAAAGCCTTTTAGGGCATCAAGTCCCTTGGACTATAAATACCCCTCAAATGGTCATTTGAGGGGTGTGCTTGAGTGTGTGTGTGTGTGTGTTTTCTTTGAAATAATACATCTCTTGTTTTCATCTTTATCTTCACATACACGGTTTACATATCAAGTCACCATCACCTTAATCTTTCTTCATCTTTACTTACGCATATAGTTTGTGTTTGTGGTTAACGTGTTTCTACGCATATAGTGATATACGTGTTGGGTTTGTGATAAGGTTGATAAAAGTAAGGTCCTACACTCTCTATTTCACACTATGTGGAAAGAGAGATTATATCTTATGAGTCCTACGCAGTATCCTTGTGGTATTGCCAGAAAATCTGAGTGATATGCTAACATACTCACAATGAAGATGGAAAGCCTTCTGGAGCCAACATCAAACAAGCTCCTGGTGGGTGGCATGTGAGATATATCCAATAGATAAACCATGTGACAACTGAACAGAAATGATGGGGCGATTCAATATTTTGAATCAATCCTGGTTCAGGTTACGGATTGACGGATACCTTTGAAAAACCGGTCGTTTGCTCAAAAACTATTTTCCTTAGCACATCGACCGTGTACGAATATTTCAAAATAAAAGGTGTTTATGATTGATAATTGATTTTCATTAAAACCTTCGTTGTATTACAAAAACAATTTCTATTGAGCGATACACGATTGGTTTTCAAATCTCTTTTCATCAATCAGTGAATCTCTATTCGCTGGTTCACTCACTCCGTGTTGTCTTCTTTGAGACGTTTCGGTTTGAGAACAGCTAGAGCAGCTGCGAAACCCTGTCAAGGAAATTCTTCGGAATTATACCTGATCACAGGCAGTACTTGTACTGATCAACGGGGAACCGTGGGCCGTGTACCCTAATTCATCGAAAGTGATCAAAGACACTTTCGTTCGCTTTATTGCTAACTGTTTTATGCGGTACACCCGGCGCTTGGTGATCAGAATGGAGCGGTCAATCCATAGCCGCATGCTCACACAACACATTCATTTCCAAAGAAATCATGATTAGTGCATCAATGACTCTGATATTATCACTCCATGCTTCTGCTACGCTGCTGCCAATATCATGAATCAACAAAAGCTTCCGCTACTCTGATAAGAAGAAATCATGATCCAGAATGTGAGCATGTCGGTCCAAATGTCACAACATCACATAATACCAACACCACAAAGGAAGAGTCAAAGATTTAATATGGGTGATGATCTCAAAGCAAGCGCAAAACTCATTATTACGTGGATCAGTAAAAGACCTCCAATTGGATTATCCACACATGCAATGTGAAGATTCTATGACTTCGAGCTTCAGAGCTAAGTTCTACATCAAGAATGCAAGAACAATTTATAATGTAATATCTGTTTGTATTCAATGTAAGTTTATTGTGTGTTTGAGGTGACCTCCCTTAAGGGGAGATTGTTAGGATTTATAAAATCCAGGTATTAAAGAGTCGGTCACCTCAAGTATATGTAATCGTTAGAAAGCTCGTAGTCGTAGTTATTTTATGTTAAGTAGTATTTAGTTTAGTAACACCGTGGAGGACGGACGGGTCTTTACCCACTGTATGCCTGATCCACAACCCGTTGTGTGGCGTTTTATTGTAAGACTATATATACTCTCTACCTCCCAAGGTAGAGAGTTGGAGCTCATAATAAGAATTTTCTTTCTCTCACTAAAGTTCCCAAACCTCTAACTTTCTCTCTCTAAAACTCATCTCTTATACGCCTAAGTATGTTTATGTTATGATGTGTATGTGAAATCCAATATGTTACAGTAACTAAATTAATTAAGCGTTTGCTTAGATTCAATGAAACCTAGTTGTTGATTATTGTTAGGTTGTCTCTTGTTTTAATTGGTAGACGCTAGAGTAAGGAAAACTGGCTTCTTTTTTAATTGTTGTGAGCTTGAACATCCTAAATAGCAAAAATCTTAAGAGTGCACTTAGGCCATCGTTGTGTTTATTGCGTGAGTTGTAGCTTAAGGATAATAGGGTATTTGTGGGAGATACTTTGGTACTTAGCGATCCCGGATGTTCTAGAGGAGAGTTACGATTCATAGAATTAGGGAATTAGGCACCCCCTCATGACTAACACAAAATACAACGCACCAATTAGAATGAGGATGTGACAATTAAACCGACCAATAAAAGATAACTAGGGAGTAAGAAAAACTATGTGAACACATTTTTAATTATCATAAGAAATACACTCAATCATTCCATAGCTCTTCATTTTCATTAGTTTAATTAGTTTTTAGTTTAAATTGTTAAGTAGTTAAACTGGTAGAATTATCAACCCCTACTCTTCAAACCCCAAGATTTTACTAGCTTTCATAAAATATAAAAAGATAAAAAAGAATCACCCTCAACCCCACCTTTTCATCATACATCTCTACTAGAATCTCTATTCTCTTAGAGAACGATCAACCCCATCTGTTTGCCAATACTACACAAAAACGATTAGGTACACTGCCTAGTGGGTTGTAAAGCTTGCTCGTTGAAAATGATGTCTTTCGACCCCGAACCACGCATCAGTTGGTCTCGATGATCACATAGAAATTGTATATCAATGTTACTTTAATTTTAATTGTTTGATGCATAATCACATGTAATATGAAGCCAAATCAAAAATAAGACCACATGTATTTCAGCTTATTTTAACCAAATTTTGTCATAACAAAACCGAATCACTCTAGATTTACTCCTCACTAGTTCAAAATAGAGAGACATGTGGTTCATTTTATAACAACAAAGAGTAAATCACACATAATTTATATTTTTTTCATAACAAAACACAACCAAAACAGAATCACACATGATTTACTCATTTCTAGATCCAAATAGAGTCACACGTGGTTCAGTTTAGTACAACAAAGAGTAAATCACACGTGATTTACATTTTCTTATAACAAAACACAACAAAAACATAATCATGTGTGATTTAATCCTCTCTAGTTCAGAAAAGAGATACATGTAGTTCAATATATAACAACAAAGAGTAAATCACACGTGATTTATATTTTCATAACAAAAGAAGATAAAAATAGAATCACGAGTGATTTATTCCATTCTAGATCAAAATAGAGTCACATGTGGTTTAGTTTATAATAAAAAAGAGAAAATCACATGTAATTTGCATTTTTTTTATAAAAAAACGTAACAAAAAACAAAATCACATGTGATTTTAACTTCAATTTCTTGTACATCATTTTCTGGATCTGCAATTTCTGGTTCATCATCCTCTGGATCTAGTTCAAGCACATCTTTGAATTCAGTAATCTGTTTTTTGCAGATCGATCTGTTTTTGCACATCGGTAACCTCTTTTTTAATCAAATTTCATTCGAGTAACTGAATTTCAACCATTTTTAACAAACCACAAATATACTACAATTTAATCGGAAGTTTTACACTGATTTTTGTGTGTTTTTTATTCTAATTTATGTGTGCGTTTTGTTGTAATTTCTGTGTATTTTTACGGTTAATCAGAAGCTTTTCGGTGAATTAGAGGGTTTATCTGGTTAATTGATTTTTTTTGAGAAAGTATTGGAAAGAAGAACTATTTTATTTATTTATTTGTTTATTGAAGAAGAAATTTTTGGTTTTTATATTTGAGGAGTTATTTTACATACTAAAGTTTTCTTAAATACCAAAAGACTTGTCTCCACCCTTCATTTAGAAAGAAGTCAATGGCTTAGATTAAAAACATTTTAATATTTACCTATTTTTTATAATTTAATTATTTCTTAACCCGTTAATTATTAAGCAAAAATAATTACACCATCACGACAAGCATTTAATTATATTTTTATAGACGAACACTTCGATATAAAAAAAATCGTTTTTCTCACATTTTTCATTTTTTCTCATTTTTTGTTCGCTGTTAAAACTTGCATGAGAAAATACATATGATTAATAATTTGAATATGTTAATAATATCAAATTGATATTAGTGTTAAATCATATATGATATGTAATATTACATGTGATATTAGTGTTAAATCACATATGATGTTACATATCATATGTGCTTTAACAATAATATCACATGTGATATTATTAGATTATTTAAATTAGTGTTTAATCAAATGTGATTTTTTCATGCAAATTCAATAACGAAAAAAACGTGCAAACACGATTTTTTTTGCCGAAAGTATATCAAAGTGCCTATCTATAAAAAGATAATTAAATATTCGTCGTAATGGTATTTTTTTTTGCTTAGCGATTAGTAGTTTGAAAGATATTAATATTTGAAAAAAATGACGAAAGTGTGTTTTTTAAATTGTTAGGATTAATTTCATCCATTAAATAGAATAAATATCGAGGGTGGAGATTGATCCCTTTGTTATGTAATAAAAGTTTGGTATGTAAATGATTTTTAATCTTTATATTTTACAAAATTGCCCTTGTTGTGTGATTGGCTGGTTTATCACAGTCATTTTTTTTAACGGCTTGTTAATTGTTAGTGGTTCAGGTCCAGCAATATGATTGCAGCGGATTGCACTTCTTTGATATATAAAGTGCATGTTTGACAATGGAAAGATTATGCTCATTTCTTGAAAAAATAAAATATCTGAGGTATAAGTTTTGTTTGACATAAAGAACTTATCAAAGATTATAGAAAAATAATTGTGCATATTTTTTGAAATCAAATGCTACTTTATGTAATTTGTAAATATAATCAAACTTTTTAATCTATTGCTACAATTTCATATTATACAAAATTACATTCATTGGGCCTTCTTATGAATAGTGTAGTTGTTTTTTTTAGAAATAGGTTTATCAAATTCTTATTGGTTGTTCAAATGTGTTGGGGTGTTGTCATTGGTCTAAAAAAACATGTCTCACAAATGCTACAGTGTAAAAACATATTCATTTTCGTTAAGTCAGTAACATTAACTGTAGCTACACTCCTTTATCTTTCTTAGGCCATTCTTGAATCTTCTTCCACTCTCAGCCACCCCTAAATTGATCTATGAATTTCCAGTCAGAAAGTAATACCAACATAAATTCACACACACAAATAAACACAATATCCAGAAAGCTTCATTGCCTCTTCATCTACAACAAGAAAACATCGTTGAATCATCGCCTAAAAAATATCCCTTACTTAAAAATTAGGGTAAAAAAACAGAATCAAGAAAAATGGGTCATCAAGAAGATGATTTTCAAAACAATAATTCTACCAAAAATAAGATATTTTATTTATTCTAATCCTATTGATGTTTTTATGTTCAAAAAGGTGTTTTCTTTTTCATTGAGTTCTGTTTTCGTTTGTATTTTTGATATGGGTTTTGATTAAGAAGAACAAATTGACGATTGAAGAACCACCAATTTGTAATTATGAGGTAGGGTTACTACCTACCTCTGAAGCAGGGGCTGATGAAACTTGGTTTTTGATTATTGTACTATTAGTTCATTTGCTGAAGTTCTTCATCAGCAATAGACAACTTGCAGTAACAGTAACAGAAGTTTAGAAATTAAGGGTACATTTTTTTATTGGACTTTTATTTTTCTATCGAGTGTCGAGTTCTGAAATTTTGATTGACTAAGGTGGGTGATTATGATTTTTGTTTGAAAAATTGAGATATGATGTTTTGCAAAAGTACTAATTAGTTAAATTTGATTCTTGCTGAATAGTGTAACTGAAGAAGATGGCTGCTCAAGTTGGTAATAATTTGACTACCAGGCTGCCCGAAACATTGATCTTACGAAATATAAGCCGAAATAAATAAGCTCATATGCCCAAAAATTGGTGTAAACAAACAACCTCTAATTTTATTTTATTTTTGGTTTTGGAGAAGGTTTGTGTAAAGTATCAATAACAAGAAGGTTATAAAGTACATGATGATGTGGATGGGGATTTTATTTCTATGACTAATAGGTTGAAGCACTTGGAGACGGTGGATCAGTTATCGGCAATAAGTTTTGCGGTTCAGGTCGGTGAGCCTTGTGCCGAAATTCTTGGCTCTTCAGGTGTAAATATTTGAATTCTTAATATGGGAGTTTATTTTTTGAGTTGAAGTTGTCATATTTTTATGCTTTTTGATATTCTTTCTTTTTCTTTTTCTTAAAGGTGTTATCTTTATTGGTTTTTTGTATGCTATATGTGTTGATATTTGTGACTTTGGTGCTTAATTTTATTGGTGTCCCGAATTGAAGTTGGGATAATATTTAGAAGAGTGAGTTGTGGTTTTAATCAAGGGGGTGTTAGGATAAGGTTAGTTAAATAAATAATTTTTAGGCTTATTGCATTCTGATAACACATATAAGCTGTTTTGGATTTATTGGATACATATAAGGCTTAAGAGGTTTTTTTATGTCGAATAATATGTTTTTAAGATGCCATTGTGAAGAAGGATACATCGTATGAGTTTGTCAAATGTATGAGATTAGAGAAACGGCTTAAATGGAATAAATCAAATGTGTTCAGGTTGAAAGCGCCATGAGTCTAAAAAATTGAAGTAACAAATGTAACCGTCATCAAATGTAACTGTCATCAAAGTGAACTACTATGATCGGCTTAAATGGAAGAAATCAAATGTATTCAGTTTGTTTCATTGAAGCATCAAAGTTAATACACTTTATTTCCTTGATTTTTGACTTAAGTAGTATTTGTTTTAATGTCGTCAATACTTATGATGAGCGTTATTTTTACTTTATGTGCTCTCATGTGACATCGGTGATTTGGACGGTAGGAAGTATTTACTTCTTTGCGAAAAGTGAAGTATTTAATTTGTTTTTAAATTTAGTTTGCTGAAACATGCGTAGATATAATCCACCATCCCTGCAGTTCTCCACGAAGAGACCATCGAGGTCAACTAAGGAGACTCGTCCCAGAAAAGGATACAGAGACAATAAGCGAGGGATGGAGAAGGACCAAAATCGTGGTAGTCTTTTAGTTAGTCATATCCCTATGAATTGCAGGTAACTATTCCTTATAGCAGCCTGCATTTCTATTAGATTTTAACACTTCTAAAATTGTTATTTTATTTCTAGTTTTTTGTTTATAATATGGTGTTTAGTCATGAAGAGCAGCGTGCCCTGTTTTAAAGGTTTAGACAGTGGCCAGAGATGTCTATCTGCCAAAGAACTATTACGCTCTGTAAGTATAAACTTTCTCACAATTTTTTACATGGGTTGAGTTTTATTATGAGTTTTACCAATCTTTTGATTTTTATTATCACTGACTGGATGATGGTGTTTATAAAGTTTTTTTTCCTCATTATTGAAGGAAATGCATCTGCTAGAAATTGTGAGCCTGGTGAGGACGCGGTACAACCATCGTTGTAGGTTACGTGCTAATGCTTTTCAACTTCACATTTACATTTGTAGAAAATGCCCTTGCAATTGTGCTTATTTGCTTTTGAATAATTTTATTTAAAGTAAGTGTAGTATTGAAATACTATGATTTCTTTTAATAAAGTCTAGATAAGTTTTTATAGTTTAAGCTTTTTCTAGTTTCATTGTATGCGTACATGTGTAAGGCTAAATTTATTGGCTTTTTGTAGTTTGATTTTGTTTGTAGATATGTTACGCTAACGTTAATGATAATTTCGTATGCTTACATAAATAACAAGTATATTGATACATTTTAATACTTAAAAAGTCACTAATTTACATTTGCATATAATAAAAATGGTCAATTACAATTACTATTTAAGCAATGTAATTAGACAAAGAAACTTTAGATAGTAACAAGTTGTAATTCTGATGTGAAAAAAGTATCATGTGGTTCACATGAAATGGAATTTGGGTGGAAAATTGTTCTTAGTAGCTTCATTGGCTTTTGTGGACTAAAATTTGGGAGTGTAGGTGGAGCAGGAGGTGGGGGTATATGTGTGCCATGCTCAACATCCTCATTTTTCAATTGTTAGCTTATCTGAGCCTCCTGTAAACTTATCTTTGGGCAAGGTACGATTATGAAGTTTGTTCATTTTTATTAATTTGATGGAAAAATGTGTGAAATTATGTGATTAGGTTTAGGATACAATTTGGTTTTTAGGCAATTAAGATGATTTCTTGACGTGGTAATGATATATTTTTCTAATTAGAATTTCAGGGACACCCGGACAAGAGTGAGGGTGGTTGTGACGAGGTGCGGTGGATATGAAGCAACAAGAAGCTAAGAAAATGGTTAGGCGTTGCGGCTGAAAAGGCTCGCTTATTTGTTGTGTTTATGTTTATGCTTACAAGAATAAGCAGATAAACAGTTTGGGATTCGTTGTTTGTAGGCTTTTGGAGTTTCAGATATGTAAGTTGTGTTATTGATTTTGAAGCTAATTAGCAGTTTCGCAGCAGCAATAACCAACTTTTAGTAACAAGAAATTTGCGATTAAAGGTATGTTTTTCATGGTAATATATACATTTTTTCTTTTTTTTTCGAGCATTTGATTCGAAATGGGAAATGTTATGTTATGATGGTGCGTTGCCTGTCTTTGTTGTGCCATCAGGAATTGCTTCTGCTTATTTGATATGAACTAAAGTTAAAATGTTAGCATCATATATAATCTATTTAGTTTTATCTCTAATGAGCATTTTGAAATAAGTAGATACTAAAAATAGCAAATTCCATCATAATTTATACCTGCTAAATAGGATAGGTTATGTTTATTGGATACCTACATCCGCGTTTAGCTTAACTTTATTGGAATTAGTATAATGAACAATGATGAATGCAAACTACTTTTCTGGGGTACTACTTTACAGGCTTTTTGGATAGCATATTTGTTGGGTTTATCGGCTTATTTTTGAGTTAGGAAAACTGATAAGTTTAGTTTTTGGTTTGATTTATGGGGTTATTAGGTTATTACAAAGTTTCATAAGCTCATAAGCTTACTTTGTTTGTTTTTCTGATATGTTTTTGTTTCTCTTTTTTAATGTTGTTATTTGTGGTGTTTTCAAATTATTAATGTTATGAAATGGTGGTTGTTTTTTCTAAAACTATGATAGGAGGAAAAAACAAAACACAATTTTCTGATTGCAGTTTGCGGCGGAAATTCCTACTGGTACTTTCTATATTGTTGACACGGCTGCTACATGTGTGGGATTAATCAGAGGTTCAAATCAAGGTAAATAAGGTTCTTTTATTATTTTTTGTATTTCACTGTTTTTGTGGTATTGTGTGTTTTTGGTAATCACACACACCCCTTTGCACTTTGAAAATCAGTAGTATATGATGTGTGCTGTAATAAAGTGTTAGGTCACCATAAGTTAACACAAGGATCAATATGTAAGAAATATAGATGAAGGAGGAGGGATGAACACAATATCATACACGTATGAATAAAGGTTATGCGTAGGAATTGATAAAGTGAAAAACTAACCCTCAAATGAGGGTTTACAAGACTATTTATAGGGGAAGGGAGCTAGGGAAACACATCTAGTCCCTACCTTTCCTTATTGGGCTTTTGCATAGGCTCATGGGCTTTCTACATGAGCTTAGCCTTAATTACTAACATAAAAGACTAATTAAGAAACCTATTACATATTAATGACTAACACTTGAAATATTAGTTAGGAGTGATTCCAACAATCTTCCCCTAAGTGTTAGTGATGACTCGAGCAATCTTGAATAAGTTGTTGGTGATGATGTAATAGCGGTTGCTTGACGTCTTTTAGCATTCTTCTTTCTTGTGAGAAGAAGTGCTTTGATTCCAACAATCTCCCCATAATAAGGATATTTTTTCTTTTGAAGTTTTCAGCTTTGACGTCTTTGTATTCTTTGTTCTTTGTTCTTTGTTATGGTGTGGATGTGGTGATAGTATGTGATTGTCTGCCTTCGGTCAGCTACGTTGCTCAGGTGTCTCCACGTCTTTCTCAAACATTCCCACACGTCCTTTGACTTTGGTTTCTGATGTGATGGAGTTCTCTAGTCTTTAAACTTTGTAAATTCTTTGGTTTTGATGAAGAATCATTTTGACTTTGAGTTGCCTTTTAAGAGAACTTCATTTGTTTTGTTGTTGGTATGAGCATGAGGAGAGTCATCATGATCTTTCCTACCAAGAGCATCCATAAAAAAAAACATAGAAATGGGTTAGTGGAAAACACCAATCGATCACGGTGGTCTTTTCTAAAGGAATTGACCACTACGATTGTTTTACTGATGAATGTCTTGATTCCATTCACCTTGGTCGGGCGAATTAGCCGTCTGAATCCCATGGAGGGATAGTTGGCATCACATTCAACAAGCTCAATTAATGACCCACATTTTCAGGACTCGATTCTTGAAAGGAATCTCCTTAGCGGGATTTCCAACACTTATGAGTTCGAATTTCGAGGGTGTTAACAACATAGTGTGAAAACATATCTCTAATTCTAGAAAAGGCTGTTCCTGAACTGGAGTCCCTCAAGTAGGATAACATGATGTACCGAATTACATCTACAGTTTAAGTGAGTCGATGAGGTACACCAAAGCATCACCTCACGACTGTAGACCGTTTGAGACAACACTAAGCGTAACCCAAAAGGAGTTATCGAAGCGACCTGCTGTCAGGGCTGTTTGATGTTGACTCTGGCATGAGTTTCCATTCAATCACTAAGGATCACAATTGTGAATCCCCTCATAAATGTTCTCGGCAGATTGCTAGGATCTGCGAACGACTCTAGAATGTATCACATGCGTCCTTAATGTTGAACAACAAGTGATGAAAGGTCAAGTGTTTCTAAGAGATCTTTTGATGAATCTCGTGGCTCTAGACTCGATTAGTGCGCTTTGGTTTTCCTGAGCGGAGAGTAGGGAGAGGGTCTCCTTCTTCAATACCAACAATCTCTAAGAGAATGTCGATAGTTTACGTAGGGTTCCCTATGAGAATGAAACTGTAACATATTGGTTTTCAAAAACACAAAAAAAATCATTACTATGGGGCGTACACTTTGATGAGTTTAGAGAGAGAAAGTGTAAGATGGGAGCCTTTCTAGAGAGAGAAAGTAAACAAAAGAAAGAAGGTTAGATTGAGTGAAAGGTCCAACCCTCTACCTTGGGAGGTAGAGGGTATTTATAATTACATACTACACGTCCTCCTTCGGACTGTGGATTAGGCATACAGTGGGTAAAGATCCGTCCTTCCTCCACGGTGTTACTTAAACTAATAACTAACTAATAACTACTAAATAACGTACAGTCTACGAGCTAATATATGCTAAACAATAATTGGGGTGATCGATACTTCCTCATGGAATTTTCAATTCCTAACAATCTCCCCCTAAGGGAGGTTACCCAATGATTTACATTTTAAATCCAAGCAATCTATCTTTGTGTTTATGCTCGAGCTCGTAGACTTCAATTCTTCAATGTCCGCAGTCTTTGTGCTTTAGCAGTGATTCTTCAAAGTCCAACTACTTTGTACTTTTAGTGGAGGTCTTTGTGCTGATCCACGTTTGGTGATTCATTAAGCCAGGTTAGAGATCATCAGCCACATCAAATCTCTGGCTCATCCATTGTAGTATCGCCATTATGTGAAGTTGTGACTTTCGGACCGACATGCTCACATTTTGGATCATGATATCTTCTCATCAGAGTTGCGAAAGCTTTTGTTGATTCATAATATTCCCAGCAGCATAGCAGAAGCATGGATTGAAAATATCAGAGCCAGTTGATGAAGATATGCACCTATCATGATTTCTTTAGAAGTGAATGTAATGTGTGAGCATGCGGCTATGGATTGACTCCTCAATTGTGATTAGCTACAACGGTCGGGTGTTCCTGCATACAACAGTTAGCACTAAAACACACGAAAGTGTCTTTGTTCACTGTCGTTAAATATAGTTGCAAGAACTACGGTTCCCCGTTGATCAGTATAAATACTGCCTGTGATCAGGTAGAATTCCGAAGAATCTCCTTGACAGGGTTTCGCAGCTTGATCTTGCCATTCTCAAACAGGAGCGTCCCAAAGTAGACAACACGGAGTGAGTGAACCAGCGAATTGAGATTCACTAATTGATGAAAAATTGATTTGAAAACAACCACGTATTGCTTAGAAGAAAGAGTTTTGCAATACGACAAAGGTTTTATGAGAAAGATCAATTTTCAATCAGAAATACTTTTTGTATTTGAAAAGAGTACACATTCGATGTGCTAGAGAAAAGAAGAGATTCGCACATCAAACGGTTTTTCCAAAAGTATTTTTTTTTTCAATCAGAGATACTTTTTATGTTTGAAAACATGAATAATCATTCGATGTGCTAGAGAAAAGAAGATTTGCACATCGAACGGTTTTTCCAAAAGTATTCGTCAATTTATTTCCTGGATCAGGTTGATTCACGAGTGAATCGCCCCATCATTTCTATCCAGTTGTCACAAGTTTGATCATTATTTTTGTGAAACATCACTTTCCACATTGTGTGAAACATCAAGTATTCATTATTTTTGTGTCCTAATGCGATATTGTGGATGAGCTCTTGGCTCTAGACTCAATTGTGCATATTTGGTTTCCTATGCCGGAGACTAGGGAGAGGGTCTCCTTCTTCAATATCAACAATCTCTAAGAGAAAGTCGATAGATAATGTAGGTTCCCCGTGAGAATGAAACAAGTCCTTTTAAGAGGAACTTGAGTAGCATGGGAAGTTTAGTGCAGTGCGTCACTGGGTCCATGACGTCTTATCTTCAATACCAGTGTTACCTTAGTAAACACCAGTAGCATATGTATTGAACCCGGTTTCCGCCCTAAGGTTGAATTATTGGAGGGCTATTTCTTTTCACCCTTTTCACATTAATTTCTTTTTCATTCTTCAACCCCTTCAGTGCTTGCTGAGACTTCATTACTAGAACCTTGTTGGGTTTATTCCAGTTCTAGCTCTATATCAGTCGGCACTCTTCCCTTATTCTCACTTTTCTCCTTTTTTTCATCATACCTAAGGACTTCTACACTATCTAGTGGATTGTCCCTGGGAAGATCCCTCCGGCTCTGGCGGTATAGTGGGAACGAATACCTAACCAAACCATCCTTATAACACCATGCATAATGTAAATTGGTCGGTCTTTTGGTATTGTTCATTTCTTCTCGAAACCAATTGAAAAATCATTTGGAAAATCAATCAAGGTACTTGTGATATAATATCAAAGCATTTTGTACCTTAATTTTTTTTTGATCTTTTGGAAATGCTCCCCCTCAACATGTGCATATGATTTTGAAATTGTTTAGCACATGAAGGCAAGAGTTCATTGAAATGATTTCTTGATCACAATTTCCTTAGAAAAAGCCATTTGAATTTCTTTGGTAAATTCTCCCCCTCAATATCTGCGTAGGATATTTGAAATCATTTTATCACATAGAAGAAAGAGTTCTTTGAAGTACTTTCACAATCACACTTGAAAGTTTGTTTTCTTTTTGAAATGCTCCCCCTGAATGTGTGCTTCGAGATTCGAAAGCGTTTAGCACATACGGGAGAGCATCATGCACATTTGAATCAAAATGATCACCTTTTATCAAATTTTGATTATTAAATCACAAATTCTCCCCCGATCAAAAATATCAAACCCTTTGAGATTTTGGATCCCAAGTGATTTAATAAGGTTTAGAAAACATGGGAGAAAATGTGCCTGATTTAAAAGCTCTTCTGGTTTATGATTAAATGCTCCTCCTCAATCATGTGCATTATGTATTTCAAAATCGTTTGGTACACTTTGATGAGTTTAGAGAGAGAAAGTGTAAGATGGGAGCCTTTCTAGAGAGAGAAAGTAAACAAAAGAAAGAAGGTTAGATTGAGTGAAAGGTCCAACCCTCTACCTTGGGAGGTAGAGGGTATTTATAGTTACATACTACACGTACTCCTTTGGACTGTGGATCAGGCATACAGTGGGTAAAGACTCATCCTTCCTCCACGGTGTTACTTAAACTAATAACTAACTAATAACTACTAAATAACGTATAGTCTACGAGCTAATATATGCTAAACAATAATTGGGGTGACCGATACTTCCTCATGGAATTTTCAATTCCTAACAATCTCCCTCTAAGGGAGGTCACCCCATGATTTACATTTTGAATCCAAGCAATCTATCTTTGTCTTTATGCTCGAGCTCGTAGACTTCAATTCTTCAATGTCCGCAGTCTTTGTGCTTTAGCCGTGATTCTTCAAAGTCCAACTGCTTTGTACTTTTTGTGGAGGTCTTTGTGCTGATCCACGTTTGGTGATTCATTAAGCCAGGTTAGAGATCATCAGCCACATCAAATCTCTGGCTCATCCATTGTAGTATCGCCATTATGTGAAGTTGTGACTTTCGGACCGACATGCTCACATTTTGGATCATGATATCTTTTTATCAGAGTTGCGAAAGCTTTTGTTGATTCATAATATTTTCAGCAGCGTAGCAGAAGCATGGAGTGAAAATATCAGAGCCAGTTGATGAAGATATGCACCTATCATGATTTCTTTAGAAGTGAATGTAATGTGTGAGCATGCGGCTATGGAATGACTCCTCAATTCTCATTAGCTGCAACGGTCGGGTGTTCCTGCATACAACAGTTAGCACTAAAACACATGAAAATGTCTTTGTTCACTGTCGTTAAATATAGTTGCAAGAACTACGGTTCCCTGTTGAGCCGTATAAATACTGCCTGTGATCAGGTAGAATTCCGAAGAATCTCCTTGACAGGGTTTCGCAGCTTGATCTTGCCGTTCTCAAACTGGAGCGTCCCAAAGTAGACAACACGGAGTGAGTGAACCAGCGAATTGAGATTCACTGATTGATGAAAAATTGATTTGAAAACAATCACGTATTGCTTAGAAGAAAGAGTTTTGCAATACGACAAAGTTTTTATGAGAAAGATCAATTTTCAATCAGAAATACTTTTTGTATTTGAAAAGAGTACACATTCGATGTGCTAGAGAAAAGAAGAGATTCGCATATCGAACGGTTTTTCCAAAAGTATTTTTTTTTCAATCAGAGATACTTTTTGTGTTTGAAAACATGTTACACATTCGATGTGCTAGAGAAAAGAAGATTTGCACATCGAATGGTTTTTCGAAAAGTATTCAGAATTCATTTCCTAGATCAGGTTGATTCACGAGTGAATCGCCCCATCATTTCTATCCAGTTGTCACAAGTTTGATCTTTATTTTTGTGAAACATCACTTTCCACATTGTGTGAAACATCAAGTATTCATTATTTTTGTGTCCTAACGAGATATTGTGGATGATCTCTTGGCTCTAGACTCAATTGTGCATATTTGGTTTCCTATGCCGGAGACTAGGGAGAGGGTCTCCTTTTTCAATATCAACAATCTCTAAGAGAAAGTCGATAGATAATGTAGGTTCCCCGTGAGAATGAAACAAGTCCTTTTAAGAGGAACTTGAGTAGCATGGGAAGTTTAGTGCAGTGCGTCACTGAGTCCATGACGTCTTGTCTTCAATACCAGTGTTACCTTAGTAAACACTAGTAGCATATGTATTGAACCCGGTTTCCGCCCTAAGGTTGAATTATTGGAGGGCTATTTCTTTTCACCCTTTTCACATTAATTTCTTTTTCATTCTTCAACCCCTTCAGTGCTTGCCGAGACTTCATTACTAGAACCTTGTTGGGTTTATTCCAGTTCTAGCTCTATATCAGTCGGCACTCTTCCCTTATTCTCACTTTTCTCCTTTTTTTCATCATACCTAAGGACTTCTACACTATCTAGTGGATTGTCCCTGGGTAGATCCCTCCGGCTCTGGCGGGATCGTGGGAACTAATACCTAACCAAACCATCCTTATAACACCATGCATAATGTAAATTGGTCGGTCTTTTGGTATTGTTCATTCCTTCTCGAAACCAATTGAAAAATCATTTGGAAAATCAATCAAGGTACTTGTGATATAATATCAAAGCATTTTGTACCTTAATTCTTTTTTGATCTTTTGGAAATGCTCCCCCTCAACATGTGCATATGATTTTGAAATTGTTTAGCACATGAAGGCAAGAGTTCATTGAAATGATTTCTTGATCACAATTTCCTTAGAAAAAGCCATTTGAATTTCTTTGGTAAATTCTCTCCCTCAATATGTGCGTAGGATATTTGAAATTATTTTATCACATAGAAGAAAGAGTTCTTTGAAGTACTTTCACAATCACACTTGAAAGTTTGTTTTCTTTTTGAAATGCTCCCCCTCAATGTGTGCTTCGAGATTCGAAAGCGTTTAGCACATACGGGAGAGCAGCATGCGTATTTGAATCAAAATGATCACCTTTTATCAAATTTTGATTATTAAATCACAAATTCTCCCGCGATCAAAAATATCAAACCCTTTGAGATTTTGGATCCCAAGTGATTTAATAAGGTTTAGAAAACATGGGAGAAAATGTGCCTGATTTAAAAGCTCTTCTGGTTTATGATTAAATGCTCCTCCTCAATCATGTGCATTATGTATTTCAAAATCGTTTGGCACATGAAGGAAGGAGAGCTTTTGAAAAAATCATGCTTTAAAACCGATTTGAGATTTAAATCACGATCTCTCCCCCGATCAAAAATTTCAAACCAATTGAGATTTTGGATCCCGATTGATTTAAATCATTTGGAAAATTTTGGGGAAAGACGTGGCTTGATTAAATTTTTGAAATTGACTGATGAGGACCAATTATAGACATTAAAGATTGTTAGTGTCAGGTATGATAGTTTTTAAGAGAACTTTAAGTAAAATAAAATAATTTCACAATCAAACAAGAATAGAAAAAATTTCATTTTGAAAGATCTTTGGGTTTCAAAGAAAATCATACCATGACATAACATTAAATCTTTAGATCACCACTTATTTGTACAAACCGGACTTTTTATGAAGAAATATCGTTTGAAAATATTTTATTTTAAATCGCTCTCCCCCTCAATCGATGACCGTAGTTGATGATTGAGTGACTTAAGTTTTGATAAAATGAAGTCCGGTGATTTCCAAGATTAAGTCCAATTTATTTTCAAAACCAATATTTTTCCAATTTTCAAAATTTGTTTAAAAATGGTATCATTCACTACTACCCTGCACAAAGATACGTTAAATGGTTCTGAAGCTTCTGTTGCTGTAGGGCTGGAAGAAAACCGTCTGCTGATGCAGTGAGACCTCTTAAGTTGCATCTATCGTGCCAACTCTCCATGGAGATCTGATTATGCTCCGTTTCTTCTTTTTTCGACCCAAGATATAGTTACCCTTTCCTTTCGGCATCCGGATAGAGAACATTCTTATATACCAATATATCTGCATACGTTAGTGAACACACATGCAGATATATGGTGTTCGACATCACCCAAACAGCAATCGACTAATAAAAGTCAATCCAACATATCAATCAGATCATACAAATGCATGGGAATTATGTGTTTATCAAACTCTAATCATCTAATCCTAACAATCATATCCTAGGCACCTAGTCCTTCAACGTAGTTTAACATGTTTTACATTTTAAGTAAATAGGATAACTAGATAAGCTCGTTAGATGATATAGATTTGAAAACATTCTCCCCCTCAATCAATGACTTATTTTTCTGAAAAGTTTAAAAGTGCTGAAGTCATTGATTGAGTTTTCAATTTTTACGAAAACTCTGAATCTGATTGATTTACAAGCAACTCATTAACCACCATTTTTGAAAACAACAAATATTTTTCTGAAGAATTTATAGAAGGAAAAACATTTGTGTAGGAACAGCAGTCCTTCGACATACCTTTGTCAAGATGAATTTTGTGAAAATCGTTTAAGCGTAGCACTTTCCTTCTTTGAAAAACGGGTTGCTATCTGAAATAATAGCAAGCCATATATTGAGACATGTTTTGAAAATAATATTTACACCTTCTTCTCGAACGTTATCTATGGTCTCGTGCCATTGTTGAATGACATTTCTAAGACCGTAGATGTTATCGATACCAGAAGACATGTCTTGAGAAAAACAATGTTTTTGGTATTTTTCAAATTTTCTGATTTTTATGGGTTTTAGTTGGTTTTATAATTTTTTATTTTCTTTTTGTTGGTTTTCTAATTTTGTATTTTGGTTTTCGATAAATATTTACAGATAGATGATATAGTTTAAGAAGATGATGATACGAGTACCGAGATAAGGATATCGTTCAGCACTTAGTAGAAGATAGAAGTCATCATTTCTTAAACTTTCACCACCAAAGCTTTCGAGATTCTTGAATGGACGTCAGAAATTGAGCCTACAGAAAGTGAGACTTTGGTAGATTCCCCCCAAATCGACAATCTTCGAATAAAGACCATTTTCCCAAGAAGTAGAATGTGAAGAGAAACAGTCTCAATGAGTGAAGCTTAACACCTCGAAGAACACGAGAACACCGAAGCAACAAGTTTGAACACTGATCATCTTTGCGGTTATCAAAACTGGAATACATGATTAAGCTCTATCACGTGAACCTGTTGTGCGTCCCCGATGTATACATTACTCTTTGAGTTTGAGCAGTTGTCTATTCGGGAGAACAATATGTCAACATCTTCATTTCACCAAATGCATTCCAGTTATTTTTCATATAACCAATCAGCCCATAATGTACACGTGTACCCATCAAGAGTAGATACGATGACATCCATGTAACATGTTGAGTCACTAATCATCTTTGCAGATGTCAACTCTGGAATAACTGAATTAGCTCGATCAAGTGAACATGTTGTGCATCCTTGATGTACACATATCTCTCCCCTGATGGTTGTGATCTCATCGGAATCATCATTGCATTGTGTACATGAAGCAATAACTGGAAGGACTACCATAAATCATATAGAAGATGTCGATAAGCAATATCATCTCACGCTCCACAAATTCTTCTCATATTTCTTCCTACTGAAAGCTGAGATAACACATATCAAAAGTATATATCCTTCGCCGCAATAAAAAAAGTATCTACTGAAAGCTGAGTTAACATATTTCTTCCTACTCCGGAATAACAAAAGTATCCAGAGACCACTTCCCCCCAAATGATTGGAATAATGCATCCTTCCCCCAGATAGTTGGAATAATATATCCTTCCCCCAAATAGTTGGAATAATACATCCTTCCCCCAAATAGTTGGAATAACACACCAAAGGCTACGAGTTAAACACTGAGTTTCTCTGTGGTTATGACATTTGTCTTTCCCGGGATTACTTCAATAGAGAAGAAGTATTAAGCTCATCATGTGTACTCGTTGTGTGTTTAGATGTATATCTCCTTCCCCCTTGCTAGTTTTGATACCTTAGAATCAGCAACACATTATACATGCCAAATACTCTTGAAATAGAGACGAACAAACAATTAGCTCAACTGAATCCTGTGAGAATCAACTGCTACATAAACTCTCTCTAACTATCTTTATCAACCCATATGTAGACAATTTGAAGTGATCACTAATGAAGAAAACTTGATATACCAAACTTGAAACTTAAGTCGAATTCCCTACATTTGTATCTTAAGCTTGCACTTAAGGATGGAAGAACGGTGTCGAGAATCTATGCTTCAAGCAAATCTCTAAGTACCCAATACTCAAACAAAGTACGAGACAATAACACCTCTTGCGATTATCCACAACGACATCAGCGTGTGTCACTGAGTAAAAAAACGTAACTCCTAAAAGTGATAGTTAACCAGGTCTTCAACCATCCAACCCGACAGTTGGTAACTAGATAAACCAAGTCTTCAACTCAAATTCTTAAGCTCGAGCAAGTTATCAAATAAGAACACACCTTTGTGAAAGTCAACTTCAATCTCAAATAAGTGATAAATGATTATCTCTGAAGTAATCAACTTGTGTCAAATGCCCAACACGTAAATAAACATACAATCGGATGTACATCAATCCATTGAATGAACTGGATCAAATGATTCCTCAATATCAATGCATTCTTCCTAAAGGTATACATGTAGAGACTGATATGGAAGATTTACCAATAATGTATTCGAGCAAATGAGGTAGTCATTTTCCTTAATGTTCATGTGGTTGATTTATAGAGTGCACAATAATCCGTGAAGATTTGGCGAAGGAATACCAAAGAGCGGATCATTATTCATGAACAATAATCCGTGAAGATTTGGCAAACGAATACCAAAGAGCGGATCATTATTCATGAGTGCAACTATAATGATAGTCATTATCAACGCCTTTTGAAGTAACTAGAGATAAGGTTTCTTGAGAATTCCGAGAAGTACTTCTTAGATGGTGAACCAGTTGAGTCAGTAGGAACCAGAGTGATAAGTTTTTAAAATGTACCTTTTTGAGGGGTCATTTAAGCCCTTATTTGATCATTTTTGTATCCGTTATTACTTAATATCATTCATTTTCACTTTTTAGGTCTCTTGAAGGCAAATTGCTGGAATGACACTTATTCGGACGAAAAGGCGCGAATATACGAAGAAAATGGCCAAAGTAAGAATCGAGACACTAAAGCTGCTGAAACTGAAGGGGACGGCGTCAGGTTATACTTGTGACCCCGTCGGAACAAGTCTTGTGACGATACAGTAGCCAAATTGCTTATTTTTAAGTGACGGCATCAGGTTTTAAAAGAGTAGGGCGTCGCAGCTCAGACGGCCTAGATTTGATCCAGACGGCGTTAGAGACTCAAGGCGATGGCGTCATGGACATAAGGTGACGCCGTCACAATGATAACGTGGCCAAGATGAAACCATAATAACGACGACCCGACGGCGTCCCAAATTAAAGGGTGACGCCGTCGCAGTTGTAACCTTATATATAGAATCCGAATTTTTTAGTTTTCAGTGTGTAGTTTTGTGGATTAAAAATCTAAACCGAACCAAGGCTGTCTTGTACAGTATTTTAGGGTTCCATACCCTATCTTACATTAAGATAAGTGTTTTACTTTATTAATTTAATTATGTCTTCAATTGATTGTGTGTATGCTTGCATGTTCCCCATGTCCGGCTAATTTACTTGTGTGTTTGCTTAGGTAATATGAAACTTAGTTATTGAATACTGATTGGTTGTCTCTTATCTTAATTTTGATTGACCTAGTATTGTGATAGGTCATTCGTTGTGTTGTTAATACTTGATTAATCTTTGTTGCACCTTAGTTTATAATCACCTAGAGTAATTGTAGGCTATATATCCAAAGAATACCTTAGAGTTAAAGTTTATAAATTCTAGAGATTTTGTAGTCATTAACCTTTGGTAGCTTCAAAGAGTTAGGGATAAACGCATACCCTACGATCTTAGAGACACAACGCGATTAAGAATAAGGACATGACAATTCAACCATCAATAAGAGATAACTAGGAAGTAATAAAGCCTAAGCAAATACATTTTTAATCATCATACGAGCACACAACAATCGACATAGACTACCTAGCTTAGTTAATTCGATAATTAGATAGTAGAAGTAATCGGTAGAAATACCAACCCCCAAATCCAAACCCTGAGATTCGTAATTTCAATTTTCTAAAAAAAAACATAAAAAGATTAAAAATAATCTTCCTCAACCTTAACCTTAGCGTAGTAACTTCTCACTAGCATTCCTATTACCCTAGAGAACGATATCAATTCCCGTGGCTTACCCTAATACTACTCTACAATGATTAGGTTCACTGCCTAGGGTGTTGAGAAACTTGCTCGACGAAAAGGAAGTTCCTTTGACCGCGAACACGCTGTGTAAGCGTATCAAGTTTTTGGCGCCGTTGCCGGGGAATAGAATAGCTAGTTAGGAGTCCACCTCGTTTAGGTTTCCTTGCTTGATTCCTATCAAGTAAGCTTTTTTCTCATTTTTAGCTTCCTTGTAGTCTATCCCTCTTCTTTGTGTTTGTGTTTGTAAAACCCTTTTCATTTGTCGCTATGGCAAGTGAAGTTGCATTTGAATCATTAACAAATGAGAAACAATTGAATTTCGCAGATTGGATTGCTTTTTATTGTTCTAATGAATTTGTGAGTGATCTAAGAGATATCCAAAAGGAGACGGGTGTAAGGTTGGATGGATTTGATAAATTTTGTGCTTGTGTGGCTTCTATTCAACGATCATTGTTAGAATCAACGCTTTTTAGTGAGACCCTCTAAATTTTTTTTGAGAAAAGCCTCCTAAGCATAAACCATCAGTTGTTACAACTTGAGGAAATGGATAAGGAGGATTTATCCAACCTTAGGCATCATGATCAAAAAGACCTAGTTTTTAAGAACATGGAACCTAAACCCGAACAAGATTGTGAGATGGTTATAGTTGAACTGCCTATTTGCATGTGTGGGATAGATTTCAAAACATATGACACGCATGAGGAATCCTTTAGGCAAATAGAACATAGTGATCAAATTTTTGAGAATAATTCTTATGAATCCGACCAAGAATTTGAAATGGCTAAAGAAGGATTTGAGATACTTAGGAGTGTATTTGGGTTAGATCCTACTAAAACACATGATGAACTTTTAGGAGATCTAGATATAATGGAGAATGAGGTGAAAACTCCAAGCTCACAAGCTTTACCATCACTTGAGGAACACACATCACCTATAACTTACCCGAAAGAAGTAGAAGAGACTATAGGAACCCCTATTGATATAGAACCTTTGGACCAAATGCCACTAGAGAATGTAGGTTTAGATGCTTATTGTCATGACCTCTCTCTTAGTCCTAGGGAAGTTCCTAATTTTGATGAACCGGAGCCTCAACCAAAAACCTTAGCCAATTTTCCGTCTTTAGATGTGAATCTTGGAATTGAATTAGGCCCCCCCAATCCACCCATCAAAATAAATAATCCGGGTAGTTGCTTGATAAAGGTGGTAGACTCTAGGCCATGTAGAGTGGAAGCTAATATAGGAGTAACCCATGACCTTACACACTTATATCACCCATTCATGGTTGATAACAAGAAACATTATAGGTTTAAACCGGGTTTATTAGGTCCAGATGGATCCTTAACTAAGAATCTTTTGAAGTTGATAGAATATGATCCATTTTTAAGAGAGAGATTTGATTCACCCGCTACACCAATAGAATTATGTAAGGTTATAATGAACGGAGCACACTCCTTTGAGCATATAAATCACACATCACCCTCTCCTCACGCAGCAAATTTCCACCTTAAGGGTATGTATCGCTACTATCACCCGCAGTTAAGCTTAAGTGTAGGAAAAACTTCCCCTTTATCCGTTAAATAAGGGTAGAGTCAAGCTCGTGACTCAAACAAAAACAAGCGCTTCTTGGGAGGCAACCCATGTGTATTTGTTTTTCATTTTTATTTGTGTGTCGTATATCTTTTATTGACTGTCTATTCTCATGTTTGAATTTGTAAAAATGCTTAATTTTCTCTTTAACCTCGTCCTACTTACATATAAAGGTATTTTACAAAAGGGATAAGTGTAGGGAGGATTACACACGTTTTCAAAAAGAACGTGAACATGAGAATTACGATTATTTAAAAGATATACATGTGTGTTTGTTCGAGTCAAATGCTTGTATCGAGTCATAATGGATGTTTTGCAGGAAATTTTTCCAGATTCTAAAGATGTAAATTTTCTAGAATTTTTTCAAGAAAATCATAGACGAGTTTCTGTCAGGATAACCTGACGGCGTCAGGATCGCAACCTGACGACGTCAGGAGGAGCAGAAACAGCTTATCACTTTTTCTCGTTTTCTGAGCTACATATAAATTTTTTGGAATTTTCCAGGTCTTAATTTTCCAGAATATCTGTAAACATCCATTCCACAAGCATTATATCTTAGTTTAGTAGAGTCTTGTATATATTGTTACCTCCGATTTTACGCGAAAGTTTCATTTGTTTTCTTCAAGTGTGCAGGTTTAATTTACCAAGAAGAAGATACATAAGATGAGAAGGAGCTTTTAACGCAAACGTTCTTCTTGAAGAAAGATGTAACCACCACTTTACACAGATCCTACCGAGCTAATCAGGGGAGTATTAGTTTCTTTCGTCTTTTATTACCTTCCATTATCATAACTTTGATACTTTCGGGGAACATTGGGGACAATGTTCAGTTTAAGTGTAGGGAGGGAAAATAAAACGAGAACTTTGAAACTATGTTTATCCTTGACTATTTGCTTTGTCCAATTTCATTTGTGTAATAAACCATGAGAAATATCGGTTAGGGTAATTTTGGCACAAAATTTAAAAATTTTCATGACATATAGGAGTGGGCCATTAGTCTTAATAAAGCGTCTCATCGATAGGAAGTTATATGACTAGCACAAAAACCTTTTCCCCCTTAAATTCCACCAAAAATGTAAGGATCTCCTTTAGATTTGTAGGAATTAAAGCATTCATCCTTAATGCTTAAAGTGTGAACCGGTAGTATAATAGATTCTAGAACTTGTTTTGTGAAGCATTCTGAGATCGCTAATAAGACTACACTTGTGTAGTTAGGAATAACTAAATAATAAGAGGCATTAGGATAACCCTTGTTTGATACCCGTGATATAATTACTTCTTCCACATCAGTTGAGTAATTCCCCCACACCCTTGCGTTGTACTCATCTTTGCTACAAGATACCCATAGTTAACCCCTCAGAGCCTATCCTTTTCACGGTTCTCGTGATATTTCGGTTTTCCGGAATATCAATGAAGATAATTGTTTACAATCCACCCCCAAATGTACATCTAAATCGCCTTAGCCTACCTTGTATGCACTCACTTTTAGTGCATTATTGTTATCACACTAAACCCTTAGTTTAATTATCTTGTTGCTTGCATAAGTTGCTAAGTCGAGTCATATCCTTTGTACACAGTTTTGGGACGATTCGGACTCATGGGAAAAGTTAAACTTTATGAAATGACGGGAAGGGAACGTTAAATTCAAATTCCCTTTATTTGCGTAATAATGTACTCCAAGTGTTTTGATCTTTTCAATTCGGGTCAGATTAGTGTTAGAATAATAAAAACTCAAGTGTAGGGATGTGCCTATAAATCCCTATCATTTTGATGTATCGTAAAGGATGGTAGAGTAAAAGTGTATGAAAAAAAAATACGGGCTACCATCCTACATCTATCTTTAAATTTATGTTTGTTTATTTCAGTTATCTAGAGTTTAGAGTGTCGAGTCTTGGCTTAGCAACGCCATTCTTCGCATGCTTGTAACATAAAGATTTTTGACTTGCCACCACTAAATCGCCTATCCCACCAAACCCTTTGTTTCCCTACCGTAAGCCTAACATTACAACCCTTTAAAGACCTCTTTGATAGTCTTTCCTAGGTGCTTATGCCAAAGCGATGGAGGTTTGATCTATTCTCAAGCCTATGGTAATCTATGTACTAGGACCGGTTAATGAGTGTTTATCTTCCATTTCCAACTTGTTATATTTCATATACACCCGAGAGATGTGAGTATCCAAACACCCCATGTGACGTGCTAGTATGTAATTTCCGTGCTTTTTATGACTTTTGCGGGGCTTATATGTGTTGTGGATCATTCTAAACTAATGCTTCATGACCCCTAATTTATAAATCAATTAGCTAAAAGCACATTTGCTTGAGGACAAGCAAATACCAAGTGTAGGGATACTTGATAAGGTTTTAAAATGTACCTTTTTGAGGGGTCGTTTAAGCCCTTATTTGATCACTTTTGCATCCGTTATTATTTAATATCGTTCCTTTTCACATTTTAGGTCTCTTGAAGGCAAATTGCTGGAATGACACTTATTCGGACGAAAAGGCACGAATATACGAAGAAAATGGCCAAAGTCAAGAATCGAGACACTCAAGCTGCTGAAACTAAAGGGGACGGCCTTAGGTTATACTTGTGACACCGTCGGTACAAGTCTTGTGATGATACAGTAGCCAAATTGCTTATTTTCAAGTGACGGCATCAGGCTTTAAAAGAGTAGGGCGTCACAGCTCAGACGGCCTAGATTTGATCCAGACGGCGTCAGAGACTCAAGGTGACGGCGTCACGGACATAAGGTGACGCCATCACAATGATAACGTGGCCAAGTCGAAACCCTAATAACGGCGACCCGACGGCATCACAAATTAAAGGGTGACGCCGTCGCAGTTGTAACCTTATATATAGAATCCGAATTTTTTAGTTTTCAGTGTGTAGTTTTGTGGAGTAAAAACCTAAACCGAACCAAGGCTGTCTTGTACATTATCTTAGGGTTCCATACCCTATCTTACATCAAGATAAGTGTTTTACTTCATTAATTTAATTATGTCTACAATTGATTGTGTGTATGCTTGCATGTTCCCTATGTCCGGCTAATTTACTTGTGTGTTTGCTTAGGTAATATGAAACTTAGTTATTCAATATTGATTGGTTGTCTCTTATCTTAATTGTGATTGACCTAGTATTGCGATAGGTCATTCGTTGTGTTGTTAATGCTTAATTAATCTTTGTTGAACCTTAGTTTATAATCACCTAGAGTAATTGTAGGCTATACATCCAGAGAATACCTTAGAGTTAAAGTTTATAATTCCTAGAGATTTTGTAGTCATTAACCTTTGGTAGCTTCAAAGAGTTAGGGATAAACGCATACCCTACGACCTTAGAGCCACAACGCGATTAAGAATAAGGACGTGACAATTCAACCATCAGTAGGAGATAACTAGGGAGTAATAAAGCCTAAGAAAATACATTTTTAATCATCATACGAGCACACAAAAATAGACATAGACTACCCTAGCTTAGTTAATTAGATAATTAGATAGTAGAAGTAATCAGTAGAAATACCAACCCCCAAATCCAAACCCCGAGATTCGTAATTTCAATTTTCTAAAAAAAACATAAAAAGATAAAAAATAATCTTCCTCTACCCCAACCTTAGCGTAGTAACTTCTCACTAGCATTCCTATTACCCTAGAGAATGATATCAATTCACGTGGTTTACCCTAATACTACACTACAACGATTAGGTTCACTGCCTAGGGTGTTGAAAAACTTGCTCGATGAAAAGGAAGTTCCTTTGACCCCGAACGCGCTGTGTAAGCGTATCACGGAGCATGAGCTTTAGAAACTAGATGATCAACATTCGTTGGAGGTTGGAAGTACTCATCAAACATATCTTGAAATAATGAATCCCAAATAATGAATCCCAGTTATCCTTAGTAAGTGAAGCATTAGGCGTTGAAGGAGAGTCATATGACCATAATTCAAGCATCCATCAACATGTAGTATATGCACTCTTCTCCCCCTTAAAAATTGCATCCGAATTTGCCATTTTTGATTTGAACAAGTGAACAAGAATATACGCCACTGAACGTAGATCCACTTGAGGGTTGGAAGAGCGTGGAAAAACATGAAGCTTTTTGATGAGAATGGTCATAAACATGAAGATTTCTCTTCTTTTGAAGATAAAGCGCACTGAAGCGTACACCTTTCTTTTCTTTGAGGAACGGGGCCTGAAGTGTTATCTGCAGACGCCATAATGTTGAAGTACGAGGCATGAACTGATGTGAACATACGTCATAGCAGATTGAATATCAAGGTTGAGTTACTTGAACCCGTGAGTTATGAGATATCAATCCATTTGTTATCGATACTTTAAGCCAGTCCATGTAGTGAAGGATCGAAGTATCTGCAACTGAGTAGGGAATACCTGTACTAAAATTACAAGCTTGATTGCATATATATTGGTTAGTGAGATTAGTCTCCAAACCCTTTGGGGTTTCACGGTCAACCTTGATTTTGCCATCGGTAAACAGCTTTCCGGTAGGTATCCACCTAAGTCCAACATCCTTAAACATTCTACCAGACGGTATCCACTTATGGAAAGGTCTAGGATCGTTGATATTCTTATGCACAGTGTAAGACTTATTGGTATTCCTAGAATCCAAAGATTTAGCAGTTTGGATCCATCTTGGTGGAGTTTTTGGTTTGTTTTGCTTCATGACATATTGACCCTTAGCCATGTTAGTAGTCTTAGTGGATTGTACCTTAGCATGTGAGTTGGGAAAATGTTTCTTATTCGGAAAAGACTCAAATTTTCTAATTTCATTTTCTACATGCTTAGCATTCTTCTTTATGTAACTACTCTTAGATGCAAGCCAATCCCTAGTCTTTTGAGTGTTCCTAGGTAATGGTTTACAACTAGCAGTGCCTTGAAATCTCGTGGAATGCATCACCCTAGGTCTTGAACCTAAAATTCCGTCTTTTCGAATATGTGCCTTTTTCCTAGCTTGTTCTAGATAATAGTTCTTCCACATGTCATTCATATCATATGAATTCTGGGTTTTAATGCTTGATTTTGACACTGTTTTCAAACTATTGCTAGAGGTGCTGGGAGTAGAAGTGGCTACTTGTTGAGGGTTAATTGAACTAGAAGCCTTATTCTTAGGTAACTCAGGTGAAGTGACTGGTTTTGACAAAACGTTTATCGCATCAACTTGGGAGGCAAGCCTTGTCTTTAAAGATTTTGTTCTTTCAGATATGAATGCAGTAGGCTGCCTAACAACGGACCGGTCTCTAGTGGGATGATAAACTGGCTTCCCCAAGGTTGATGGTTTTGTAAACTTAGTGTTCACACTTTTCCCTACGGTTTTTCTAAGCTCATTCTTTAAGGCAACAATAGCGAAACTCTTTTCCTGAAGTTGAGCTTTTAGTTCATTAATTTTTGCTATCAAAGAATTTGTTTGTTCCATTGACTTAGTTCTAGTTTCTTTGACAGAGTCACTTAGTTCTATGTGATACTTTCTCAAAGACTCATTTTCCTTTAGTAATTTGGCCACACAAACCGCTAATTCATCATTTCTCATTTGAATATCATCAATAGCATTAACTTCAGAATTACTTGTAACCAAATTACTTTTCTCATGCATATCAGAAATATGTTTCTTCAAATTGTTGATAGTCGAGTTTTTGGCTTGAAGTTGAGCTTTTAAATCGTTTATTTCAAAAAATTCATGAAATTCAGGAAATTCCGGATTTTTACCTGGTTTCTTAGTTTCAAAACTTTCCTTCTTTCTTTGTATTGCAATTTCAAAACAAATGCAATGTTTTTCAAGTTTTAAGAATTTGTTTGAAAGTTCATCAAAAGCCTTTTTATCAACCATATCATTTGTTTTGAATTTATTAGTCTCAGCCTCAATCAAGGAAAATTTATCAGAATCATGTTCAGTATTAAGATCAGTTTGTTTAGGTACATTAGCAGATGCACTATGTTGATCAGTTAAGGGTACCTCATCACATGACACCTGTTCATTTGTTGGTCTGATATTTGCATCTACATATTGTGTAACAAGAGTCACTGAACTACTGGCTGTTTCAAGCTTATCTGTCTCTGAGCCTCTATATTCAGTGTCAACTGATCCATCACCCGATGCCTTACTGGTCTCAACACTACATTAATTGTACCCGACATTCATTCCCCTTTCTAATTACTGCATCTACTTCTTGTATGTTAGGAGCAACTGAACAGCTGGTTACATCATTATTTGTTGTCTCTGACATTCTACATTCAGCAACACCTGATTCTTCAACTGATACATTACCCAACTCATCACAACTTTCTGTCAGATGCACCAGACTCTCATTCATTTTTTCTTCTTTCTGAGTAACTTCCTCAATATACTTCTCCACATTATCCATGAGATGGATAAGTGTCTCTATGAACATGCAAATTTTCATTCTAGTGTGTCTCTTAAAAGATATTTCAGTCATGTCTTGATCATTATCTGATGTGAATTCCCTTCTAATGAATGACTGAAATTTTTTTTAGATCACTTGAAGTGCAGCACTGGAACTATCCTTTTGAACATTCTCTTTGTCAAGTTGTAGCTCCAATTGCTCTAGGTTTAACAGCAAAGTTCCTGTTAATGTGGATAAGTCCTGACGGAAGAGGGCAATACATGTTCGTTCTATTGTTATGGGTAGAAGTAACATGAGGTGAGAGTGAAGTTGTTGATAAGATTCAATGCTGCTTTCCTTTTACATGGCATTCTGTAGCCTGAACAGGTGCAAATCTTTCTCATTGGACTCAGAGCATGAAGAACTCAAATCATCATTGATTGATTCCATCATCTGTAACCGTTCAGTATAGCTAATATTCTCATGGTTGTCTACAGCATCATACAATTTAAGTACTTCCAAAATCACTGAGTCAGGAGTGTAAGACATGATGTTGCTGTGTACACGGGATTTTACAAGTCTATGATTTAAACCGAGAAATAGAATCTTTCGCGGGATTTTACAAAATCAAGAAGAAACCGTTAAGCAATGACCAATAGAACGTATTAAGATGACTGATGGATCGACACAATGATAGAAAATTGTGTGTTAGGACTTACGATTGTTTGTAGGATTAACTGAGATGTTGTTTAGTTGATATTTGGATTGGTTGTTGCACGATTTTCCCTACAAATTTAGGTCTAGAAACTTAAAACCTCAATAACTTCTGTTCGGAGCGAATTTAGGCCTTGAAGGTTGCGTGCCATTCTCCTCGTTCTCATGGTCATTTTGATGGGTAGAACGCTAAAAACGGAGTTACGGTTCAAAAGTTATGGCCGTTTGAAGTTTTGACGTAAAAAGTCAACTTTGGTCAAACTACAAGTTGCTAGACAGACAAGTTGCTAGACTGACAGGTTGCTAGACTGACAAGTTGCTAGACTGACAAGTTCCTAGACTGACAAGTTTCTAGACAGACAAGTTGCTAGACTGACAAGTTGCTAGACTGACAAGTTGCTAGACAGACAATTTGCTAGACTGACAAGTTGCTAGGCCGACAAGTTGCTAGGCCCGACAAGTTGGTAGACTGACAAGTTGCTAGACTGACAAGTTGCTAGACAGACAAGTTGCTAGACTGACAAGTTGCTAGACAGATACATCGAATCTGGAAAAACCTCTTCCAAGAATAAGTGAGAAACCTCTTCCAAGAAACTCTTCAAAAACTAAGCTTTTCTAATCCAAAAACACTATAACCAAGATGAATTAAGCCTTCCAAACCAAAACCTAAACACTTATAATGAATCTAAACACAAAAGTACTATCAAAATCCAAACTTTAACACAAGAGATGATCCAAATGATTCTAACCACTCTAAACTCATTCAAACCCAAAAACCTCATGAAAACCACTAGAAATCCAAGAACATGAAATAAGAGTGATCAAACCATGGCTCTTGATACCATTTGTAACATATTGGTTTTCACAAACACACAAACAATCATTACTATAGGGCGTACACTTTGATGAGTTTAGAGAGAGAAAGTGTAAGATGGGAGCCTTTCTAGAGAGAGAAAGTAAACAAAAGAAAGAAGGTTAGATTGAGTGAAAGGTCCAACCCTCTACCTTGGGAGGGAGAGGGTATTTATAGTTACATACTACACGTCTTCCTTCGGACTGTGGATCAGACATACAGTAGGTAAAGACCCGTCCTTCCTCCACGGTGTTACTTAAACTAATAACTAACTAATAACTACTAAATAACGTAAAGTCTACGAGCTAATATATGCTAAACAATAATTGGGGTGACCGATACTTCCTTATGGAATTTCGAATTCCTAACAGAAACAAGCTTATGTTGAGAGAAACTTGAGTGGTTAAGAAGGTTTAGTGCAGTTCGTCACTGGGTCCATGACGACTTTAATCTTCAATAACGGTGTCATCTAGTGACATCCAGTAGCATATGAATTGAACCCGGTGACTGCCCTAAGTTGAATAATTTGGAGGGCTATTTCTTTTCACCCTTTTCTTTACTTTTCTTTTTAATTCTTCAACTCCTTCTTTCTCCGATTCTCATTTTCTCCTTTTTATAATCATACCTAAGGACTTTTAAATACTAACTATTGGTGGTGTCCTTGGGTAGATCCCTCCGGCTCTGGCGGAATATAGGACGTTTGTTCCTAACCTTAGTAACCTTATAACTCCCTGACTATCCTATGTTGCCATAAAAACCATTCTCTCGAAAATCTCCCAAAGTGTTTATGAATGAAAACATCTTTGTAACACTTCGAGAGTTTTGCATTTTCATAAATACTCCCTGTCCACATGTGCTTAAGTGTTTAGACAATTCTCCGTGAGACACGGTTACGTTGCATAGTTAAAGAGATGCATTGTCAGCTTTTAGGTGACAACTAGCTCTAATAACTACCTTGAAGGTGTGGACAAACCTTGAAAAGGTTGTCAAACCCGTCAAAGTTCATGTCTATCAAGAGTTTCTCGAATAGGTACAATCTACTCGGATAAGTCTTGGAAGACAAATCTTTTTGATTTATGACAGTTCAGATCTCGTCAATTCATTGGTTAAGTCTATTCACACGAAAATTCAATCACAATCAATCATATTTGAATCACACAATTTTTCTCCCTCTCAAAAATGGCATATAAATGTTATTTTTGATGAAATTTGATATCGAATATGTCCACTTCGATTTTTGTGGGAAGATATCCACGAAGAACATTTTTTGAACAAAGATATTATGCAAATACTCCCCCTCAACAAGTAATACTAACTTTTGAGGTTTTGAAAACATAAGGGGAAGTACTTGTTCTTTTGAGCAAAACTTTCAAAATGATGAAATTTTTGATAAGTTTTACTCAAAAGTAAGAAGCTTTCGCTCCTTTTATAAGGATTGTGGCACTGAAGCGTACCATAGGGTTCTTTTATTACAAGTTCGGGTTGTACACTGTTATGTGTGCACAAGCCATAATGAATATAATAAATCAATCATCAAGAAAATATCAATCAAAAGATCTTACGGAGTACCCAACAATTAGACAACAAGACCCAGAGTTATCTCTTCTCGTTGAAATGTTGTAATCAAGAAACTATGTCTTCCGCCCACATAGCTCTCTAATCTCCTCATCTGATCCCGATGAAACATCCTTTCATTCAGCCTCGTGATTATCCTTTTAGCTTCCCTCTGTTCCTTCGAGTTCCACCTCTTCTTTGACCCAATACCTTCCTGAATGTCCTTTAACTGGTACGCTAACCCATCACAAACCATTTTCAACGTGTGATCGCAAAATTTATGAATCTCGTCGTACGCCATGAAGCAATTATGGTAAAGTTCACTGCGATAAACGACCCCAAACTTTGGTTTCTTCACTATGGTGTATTGAGATAGTTGGTTGATGTTGGGAAAGTGTAGCAGCGGTTGTGTAAGGTTGATTTGATTCTGGTATGATTTGACCGCAAGCTGGAGATCTTCAACACGTTCTTGGATCACCTTGCTACAAATGAAGATCAGTAAGGCAGTGATGTACTGAAGCTGAATATTTGTGGAGAATTGTCTCATCCGTCCTTGTACCTTAGCAAGATACATATCTTCGATGTCGTGAGCGACAATCTCTGAAAATCAGCCTCAGTGAAATCATATTCTTGTTCATCCTGGTGTTTGGCCTTGATTTCCTTCAAGAATGAATAATCTCATTTTGTAGCCAGCATGACGTTCATGATAGCAACGATCTTTTTATCACTACAAACCTCCTTCTTCGACCTTTAAACTTGGCAGCTTCTGTAATACAAACTTCTCCTTGGTGGCCAATGATGAAACACATACTTAGTGTCAAGGTCATAGTCCACCACTTTGTCAACAAACATTTTGGTGGCCTCTTCCTCAATGGCAACATTGGTGGAGAAGATTGCAGCTAGTATGTTGAAGGTTAGTGATGTAGCATACTTTTTGTAGATGTTACTTCCATGCTGAAGAAACTCGAGGTCATTGTTAAAGAAGAAGCGGTATGGAATCTTGGGTTGCTCTGGTCGGCCAATGGTTGGTAGTGGTTTGGTCCAATCGATGTAATATGGAGTATTATCCCTTCTTGACACGTCGACTTTCGCCTCGGGATTTAGCCAGTCAATGTTATTAGCATGGCTCGTCCAATGTTGTCGAGATGATATTCGACTTCAATAGCACTGCTGGATCTGTCTTTCAATAATTGAAATGCATCGTTCTTGATCATGCGTAATTCCCCTTTCGTCATCTTCTTGACTTTAAACTGATCTTGGGTAATCTTGACTTGCTCCATAGTACGACCATCTACCGGTTCTTGACCTTCCGGTAATCAAGGCGTTGCATCAACTAACTTACTAAACCAGTCATACTCTTCTGTGTCATCTTCGTCTAACTAGGAGACGACTGAGCTTGATTTCTTTTTCTTCGGTTTGGATAATGATTCCGGTTGTTGTTTAGTTGATGGTGGAGGTGATGGTTGTTGTTGGGGCTCAGGATTTTCTTCGTATTCACCACCGGTTTAAGTAAAGTAGTCACCGGTTTTCTTCAGTGGTGGTGGAGACTCAGTATCCTGAGGTCTATCAGACGAAGGAGGTTGCTGAGAAGCCTGAGTAGTTGATGTGGTGGTGGTCTTTGGCTGTGGTGGTGTCATGGATGACGAAGACTCGACAGTTTTCTTTTGACGTTTTGCATTTGGGTCTTTGTCCGTGTCATAATCATCTCTAAGACGCTTTTCTAGACCAGCTGCTTCCTTGCATGTTGTCTTCAGTTGATGAGCAAGGAGTACTTCAAGAAACTTTAATTCATCAGATGTGAGTGTAGATGATCGAGCAGACATCTGTGTTATCAACTGTGAAAGGAGATCCATTTCAGTGACATGAGGGGGCGGGACTGGTCTAGTTTGCATTGTCACCGGTGTAGTTGTAATTGTTTGTCTGATCAGTGTTCTCAATGTTGCGTAGAATTGTTTGGAGAACATGTCTTTAATTATTCCATGGGCATATTGGAGAAGGAACCGATGAGTGTAGTTCTTAATCTTCTCGTCCATTTCTCCTTGAACGTCCCTATTGAGGAATAACTTTATCGGATCTCTCTCCTCTATGAACGTGTTCATCTCTTGACCAAGTAAATTGACCCTATCAGCTAGCAAGTTCAGTTTTTGGTGTACCAGAATTTGTTTAAGTTTTCTTGCTTGATGCACGGCCTTTTGGATCTTATCTTTGGTACGAGACGCCCATGTGTCTGCCTTCTTCTTGATTGACATGGATGATGATTTTGTTCTTGTTTCTTTTGATGGTGGTGGTGATGAGTGGGATGATGATTCATTTGTGGAGGAATCATGGGGTTGCTCTGAGGGTTGCTCAGGATTGTGTTCAGGATTTTCTTAGAGGTAACTATCTGTTTCAATTCTGATCCTTTATTCTTCTTCATTCTTAGCAAGCTCCGCTTTAGCATGTGCTTCTTCAGCAACCCTTTCTTTTTCAGCTTTTTCCACATTTTATCAGTAATCAACTCAGTAGTTTCTTGCTAATCTTATTCAAAGTCAAAATTAAGTTCATACTCCTGCTGCTTCTGCTCTGTAGATTCCTTGGTGGTGGCACCAGTTCCCTTATCGGGTTTGTTAATACAAATAAGCCGTAAAAACGTTTATTTATATTTTACGATATTCTAATATTTTGTCGATAACAAACGTAAAATCATTTTAACGAAACAAATAAGTTTGAGCCAATAGTTTTCTAACACACTTACGTTTTCACATAAAACACTAAAACAAGTATAAGTGATTTTATGATGTAGTAATACATATGTACAACAACTAGTGTTTACATATTGGGTAAAAATATATACATAACTAGTATGTATTATAATGGGTAATATAAATGGGTAGAAACTTAAGTATTTGACTCATTGACCAAATACATTGAATGTAGTTGGGTATAACCCAAAGTCCATGACCCATACCCATGGAGCATGACCCATAACCCATTGCATGACATCATGCTTAAGTCATATATGGATATTATCCATGACCCATGGTTTTAACCCATGACCCATGGACTAGATGCAGTGCATCTTGTAAATACATTGTATCTACTTGGATACCCATGATCCATAACCCATGACCCAAAACCCATGGGCAAAAGGGAGCGTCCCACGAATCCCCAATATTACACTGGACGGATCCCTCAAGTGAGGGATCCGTGGGATCCGTGGAATAGTAGCTATTTTTCTTCTATAAATAATGAGCCATTTCTTCCTTTTGGATTTCCACTCCCACACATACATTCCCCAAGTATTGTAACCTTCTAACCACAGATCCTAAGGATCTTTCTATGTAGTTTGTCTATTGTTTTTGTGTGATTCTCTAGGTTCCTCTTAAAGGCGAGATCACCAGCTCTTGAAGTCGAGAAAGCTCAAGTCTATGAGTTTCCATGCTTCGTTATCAAGACTAATGAGGGTCTCTTGTTGATACTTCTTTTTCCCTCAATAGAAGTATTGTGTCCAAGGCATTAGTGACGGATGCCGAAAGAGTCAAGTCGAAAGCATTAGTGAAAGGTGCTAAAATGTACGTGTCATAAGCATTAGTGAAGAATGCTAAAGGAGTCAAGATGAAGGCATTAGTGAAAAGTGCCAAACGTCTGTGTCAAGGGCATTAGTGAAAGATGCTTAGAAATCAAGTCAAGTGGCATTAGTGAAGGGTGCAAAGGTTGTATACTCAATGAGGTGCATCGATATACAAATAGAGATAGGTTGTATCCAAGGATATTGATATCCTTGATGGTGTTGTAATAAGGAGTTGGTCTCTTTTGGGGTTAGGTGTGGTGTAGTGTTGGGTAGTAGTTCCTCCATTGTAATGGAACTCGGTACTTAGCCTAGTACCGGATAAAGGGTAGGCGACGTCGTGATAGGTGTGGTTCTACCTTGTGGAAGAACCCAGTGGTTAGCCGACTACCGGAAAAAGAGTAGGCGACGTTGTGAAGGCTTCTCCGCCATAAGGAGTTGGTGTCGTCTAGTGATTACGAACTCTCAAGTAGGTGACTCGAGGAGTGGAGTAGGGCAAGGAAGGTGTCCTTGTAGCCGAACCACTATAAATACTCGTGTCGTGGTTATGTGCTTTTTACTTTTTATCTTTCATTACACATTTATATATCTATCTATCAATGTCCAAGATACACATCCAAATAGATTGACATAAGTCGATCTAAATATTTTAAAACGAAGTTTTAATTGGTAAAACTATTCAACCCCCCCTTCTAGTTTTCTACAATTGGCATCAGAGCTTCGTTACCAAGTTTCTTACAGTATGTTGTACTTTAAAAACTTGATACGATCCGTGTATGTTTGAAAACTACAAACAAGGAAATCTTTTAAAATAATTTTCTTCTATGTTGGATATTGATAGATTATTCTAATATTTCTTTTTCAAGAAATCTTCATGCTAAGATCTCTCCAAAGTCTTTATTTCTATTCAAAGAATAATGAAGTCAACCTTCAAGGAAGAACCTAAAAGTAATCGCAATCTACTTATTCTAAGTACAACTAATTACTTTAAAAACTCATGAAGTATTTTCGGTCTTATGGTCTCCTTAAACCATACCAAGAGCATAAAGGTATGTTCACTTTTCATTAGCTAGTTTACATCTACATGAATATGTTGATACCTTCCTTTATTTTAGACGTTAATAATTGCTAGACTCTTAAAAGTCTCTTTTCGCCACTATCCCGACTTACTCATCATCGGAAATGGTATTCCTCTTGATCTCGTCAAACTAACGCCGTCGTCACAAATGGATCCTTGATAATTAAACTATCAAATCCCGTTCACCAAACATCTTTTTAATTAGAAACCTCAAAACTATTTTTGTTCCATAAGCTATTTTATAACTTATTAAAAAAAATAATGCCAAACACCCTTTTTCTGTCTACAGTAGCCAGATCCCTCTATTGTACTAGCCGGATCCCTAATACAAGGGATCTGAGGGAACCGTGTGACAGAAACCAGCTATACGCCTTTCAAAATCAACCTTGCTCATTTTCCCTCTCATCACAAAACACAAAAACGACCCACGAGCTGGTTTCATCTCCATAGGACTCCGTATCCTCAAGCATCCATCTCTATAACATCATTGTAAGTAATTACACTAACATGGTCTAATCTTCATCATCTTCAATCTAGGGTTTATAGTTTTTCAATTTTTTCTTAATCAATTGATAAAATTAGGTTTTCCAAAATTGATCACTAGAAAAGGTTTTCACATAACTAAGACTACATTAGGCTTACAACATTGTTAATACAAATCAAAACCATAAACCCATCCCAACAAATGTTTCCTAATAGGAATATTTTTTGTTCCAGGACCAATCATGCCTAAAGCCACCCAACAAGACCACCATGATACCGTCCATTACCTCACCCAATACTATCGAAAAGAGGGCTTGTCAAAACCGATCATAAAGTCTTCAAAAGACTTGAAAAACGACTTATTCACGAAGGTCGTGTAGTCAAGGAATGTTTCCTTGAAAATTCCGACATTCGTCAAGTTTTCTCGGCAATCAACTTTTATTGTCTTCTTGATATTGATGAACAAATTTGTCCAGTTTTCATCTTTTAATTCTACAAAAGCGTTAGGATCATTCAAAACACCGATGATAGCATTTTAATCGCCTTTATCATCAATAAACGAAACTTCACTCTACCTCTCAAAACATTTGCTCAAATCATTCACATTCTTTGTGAAGGAATTTGCATGTACTCTCAAGATTTGGTAATATCCACCCAATCTTTTGCTCTTGATTCCAAACCAATATACCATACTCCTCTTGATGAACCCGCAACCGTTCGAAACACTATTTTCAAAGTTAGAGCCAACCAATCCCGTTTCAACCGAAACAAAGAGCTCATTCACCGTGATCCCTTTCAAATAGAACTCTTTGAAATGCACCCCATTTTTAGAAAATGGAAGAAATTCTTATGGAAAATGTCATTAGCTTGGTCGGTAATAAAGACAATCCAAATGCATGTCTTGTGCAAATGATTTATTGCCTTATTCACCAAAAGCCATTCAATCTCGCCTATTACATGGTGAAGAGAATGGCCGGGGTATTCAAAGTTGCCAACATGGTACTTCCGTATGGTATGCTCCTAACACGACACCGTGAGTATGTTAGTGCATTGCAATCATCTCCTATCAACGATGATCATTTCCTTTCCGATCATGTCATGGTACCTCTTACCAAACAACCCTCTAAACGGTTCATGGTCAATGGAAGAAAACCTAAGGCTCTCCCAGACTCCTCAGACGAAGAAGAAGAAGTAAATGTCAACCCCGAAGCTAACATCGATTTGGACCCCATTGCCTACTATCATCAACTTCCAACTCTTCCAAACGAGATCGCGGAATTCAAACAAATACAGGGTATGTTCCAAAACCTAGCTAACTACGTCATGAAGTCATGAAAGAGGAAAAGAAAGGATTGACGAAAGATAAATTAGGATTATGCTTGTCTTTAGACATTTGGTTTATGTATGAATGCTTATGTTTTTGTAGCACACTAGTTTGTGTTAGTTTGGATATTGTCATTTCTACACTTATCTATGATATGTTTTATGTGATATCATGCTTATGTTGTTGTTCTCTGGAGTAGAGTTTAATAGAAATTAATGTACATAGTATGGTGCAAAATCTGCATTTCTTTCTGTGATGTTTCTGATCTTGCCGGATCCCTAAGATTGTACTAGACGGATACCTCCTTTGAGGGAACCATGGGATCCGTGATAACAGATGAGCAATGCAGAATCCCACACATCAAAACAGCTCACTAGATCACTTCACACTTTCTAAACATAAGGCCTTAGAACTACCTAAGTCTTCTTCAAGCTTGGAAAGCTTCACACTCACCCATAGCTAACTTAGGATCAAATTCAGAGTGTTTTTGATTTATCAAATCATCAAAACTCACCATATTTCCGCTTCCATACTCAAACATTGTTCCTCACATCTCTAAACACTTAGATTGATATCTTTATCAATTTTAGGAAATTGATTTTAATCATCTTTATCTCAAAATGAGTCAAAAACTAGTTTTTCAATTTTTTATTTTTTAAGGATTTTTCAAATTTTATCTCAAGTTTACATCTGATCTCTAGGATCATTTATTATGACTTGACACCATCAAAATTTCTAGTGTCATCCTTGAACACCCATTGGTGATCATAAAGTCTCATTTTCCTTCCATAAAAGGCAATCATTAGCTACATCACTCATTGCCCTTGATCATTCAAGTACTTTTTCATTTAAGACACTTAGGAAGACCAAAACACTCAAGGAGGTATAGGTGTTAGACTTCACAAACATCATTTTTCTTTTTCTTCCTGTTGATAGCCGGATCCCTAGGATTAGCCTAGACGGATCCCTCATTGGAGGGAACCGTGGGATCCAGGTGACAGATTCATGTCAAGTCTAGCTTAAACAATCATTTCAAGTTCACCTTGCTAACTTAAACACTCCACCTCATTTTAATTAAGTCCCTAGATCAATACAACTCTAAAGTTGACTCTTGTGCATGCTAATCATCACATTCCAAAGGATCTTAATGGCTTAAGTCTTGAATGCACTGCCAAATCCTTCCCTTTATAAGTCACCATGTTAGAATCTCTTAGTCATCAACCACAACATAATTCTCAGCTTTTAGAAACCTTTTCCTTAGTCATTTCATCATGAGAAAAGCTCCTAGTGCAAACTCATCCACCCAAGAACCACCCAAGAAACTTTCTCGTGTTGTACACGAAATTTACTCAACCAAAACTTCTCCAGTTAAATCCACTAATGCTAGGATTTCTGCTCCACTAAATCAGTCAATCAAACCAATCCCCAAGAGGATTGTTCCCACAAAAATATCATCACCAAACTCCACAATTCCTACTAAACCAAACATACCATTCTTAACCCAACCAACATCTTTGGTTCCTAGAGCCATATCATTTACCACCTCACAATCATCTCCACATTCCTAAAACTTAGAGGACTTACCCCCTAGGCCATCTCATCCTCCACCACTACCGACACACTCTTCACTAGAGAAGATTGTACAACAAAACCAAGGTGTTGAATCAACACTTGCACCGATGTCCATTTATCCATTTCCCTCTAATGGTCTATTTTGGATTATGAGGAGACATCAAAGTCAACCACCCGACCACATGGAAATTGATACTTCTCTACCTCCACCATCAACCCTTGTTGAGACACCATTTAATGTGCCACCACCAATTCCTCCTTCGTTTGAGGATCCCCAACCTTCTTCACTTGAACCTCCACATCAAGTCGCTCCATTTTTACCACCACCTTATCAAAACCATGACAAGGATTGCTATCATTGTCAACACATGAACTACGTGAAGAGCAACATTTCATGTTTTATCACCTCCTCGAATGTTTCGATGAGGTCAAAAAACCCAAACAACCATGAGCCTAAGGAAGACCAAATCAACAAGTCTACTCATCCCTACACTCAAGCACATTGATGCTTTTTATGTTTTGGTCACTTATTAAGTATTAGTAGAAAATGTATCATGGCTAAATCATTCTCTTAGTTTTTAGAGATTTGTAGATCATCTCTTATGTTTTATTGAATGATAGTTTATATGCCATATTGCTTTGAAGTATATGTTTGTTGCTTGAATACATATCTCACTTTGATGTTAACATTATTAGTTACATCACCATTGCTGAATTCTGTTATCAGATAGACGGATCCCTGAGTTTTTCCTAGACGGATCCCTCCAAGGAGGGAACCGTGGGATCCGTCCAACAGAAGACCTGTTTTCTACTAACTTGAGTCTTATTTACAGGAAAGTATGCACTATATACTTGTTTTCTAACCTTTTTTTTTGTAGATTTTCAAAATACACATGAAGAATTTGACACCCTAAGCTAGGGGGAGCTTTGGGTCAAACAATACATTGCAAAACCATTTGCAATATAATCCTCTTATGGATTACATTTCGTTACGTCCCCTTGAAAAGTTGCAATCATCAAGGGGAGCATTATCGTCACTAAGACGAAACCATTTGCAAACATAGTTGCAATGCATTAGCTTAGTAGTTTTTATTTACTTGACACCATCGCAAATGGATGGACTCATCAAGGGGGAGCAAAGATGAGAATTCTTCCCATCACTTGCTCTCTATATTTTTTTTTCTTTTACATGGTTTTCTTAAAGCATTGTGTTAGTTTCTTTTCGACGTTCTTTTGATGGTGGTGGTGATGACTGGGATGATGATTCAGTTGTGGAGGAATCATGGGGTTGCTCAGGATTGTGTTCAGGATTTTCTTGGAGGTAGCTATTTGTTTCAATTCTGATCCTTTCTTCTTCTTCCTTCTTAGCAAGCTCCACTTTAGCACGCGCTTCTTCAGCAACCATTTCTTTTTCAGCTTTTTCCACATCTTTATCAGTAATCAACTCAGTAGTTTCTTACAAATCTTCTTCAAAGTCAAAATTAACTTCATACTCCTGCTGCTTCTGCTCTGTAGATTCCTTGGTGGTGGCACTAGTTCCCTTATCGGGTTTGTTAATACAAATAAGCCGTAAAAACGTTTATTTATATCTTACGATCTTCTAATGTTTTTGTCGATAACAAATGTAAAATCATTTTAATGAAACAAATAAAATACGTAAATGGTTTGAGCCAATAGTTTTCTAACACACTTACATTTTCACATAAAACACTAAAACAAGTATAAGTGATTTTATGATGTAGTAATACATATGTACAACAACTAGTGTTTACATATTGGGTAAAAATATATACATAACTAGTATGTATTATAATGGGTAATATAAATGGGTAGAAACTTAAGTATTTGACCCAATGACCAAATACATTGAATGTAGTTGGTTATAACCCAAATTCCATGACCCATACCCATGGAGCATGACCCATAACCCATTGCATGACATCATGCTTAAGTCATATATAGATATTATCCATGACCCATGGTTTAACTCATGACCCATGGACTGGATGCATTGCATCTTGTAAATACATTGTATCTACTTGGATACCAATGATCCATAACCCATGACCCAAAACTCATGGGCAAAAGGGAGCATCCCACGGATACCCAGTATTACACTGGACGGATCCCTCAAGTGAGGGATCCGTAGGATCTGTGGAACAGTAGCTATTTTTCTTCTATAAATAGTGAGCCATTTCTTCCTTTTGGGTTGCCACTCCCACACATACTTTCCCCAAGTATTGTAACCTTCTAACCACAGATCCTAAGGATCTTTCTATGTAGTTTGTCTTTTGTTTTTGTGTGATTCTCTAGGTTCCTCTTAAAGGCGAGATCACCACCTCTTGAAGTCGAGCAAGCTCAAGTCCATGAGTTGCCATGATTCGTCATCATCAAGACCACTGAGGTTCTCTTGTTGATACTTCTTTCTCCTTTAATAGAAGTGTTGTGTCCAAGGCATTAGTGAAGGATGCCGAAAGAGTCAAGATGAAAGCATTAGTGAAAGGTGCTAAAACATCCGTGTCATAAGCATTATTGAAGAATGCTAAAGGATTCAAGACGAAGGCATTAGTGAAAGGTGCCAAACGTCCGTGTCAAGGGAATTAGTGAAAGATGCCTAGAAGTCAAGTCAAGTGGCATTAGTGAAGGATGCCAAGGTTGTATACTCGATGAGGTGCATCGATATACAAATAGAGATAGGTTGTATCCAAGGATACTGATATCCTTGATGGTGTTGTAATAAGGAGTTGGTCTCCTTTGGGGTTATGTGTGGTGTAGTGTTAGGTAGTAGTTCCTCCATTGTAATGGAACTTGGTACTTAGCCTAGTACCGGATAAAGGGTAGGCGATGTTGTGATATGTATGGTTCTACCTTGTGTAAGAACCCGGTGATTAGCCTAGTACCGGAAAAAGAGTAGGCGACGTTGTGAAGGCTTCTCCGCCATAAGGAGTTGGTGTCGTGTAGTGATTACGAACTCTCGAGTAGGTGACTCGGTGAGTGGAGTAGGTCAAGGAAGGTGTCCTTGTAGCCGAACCACTATAAATACTCGTGTCGTGGTTATGTGCTTCTTACTCTTTATCTTTCATTACACATTTATATATCTATCTATCAATGTCCAACATACACATCCAAATAGATTGACATAAGTCGATCTAAATATTTTAAAATGAAATTTTAATTGGTAAAACTATTCAACCCCCCTTCTAGTTTTCCACAGGGTTGATTAACTCCATCAAGAACTGGTGTAACTAGAACACCACTGTTGGAACCTCCAGGGCCTTTAATCTATTGAGCTTCAAAATCTTTGGTAGCTTGCTCCATCCTTAGTCGTTTTAGACTTTTCTGGTATTCTCTGTCTTCATCTTTAGGATCATTTTCTTCATCTGAATCTTCTTACTCTTCTTCTGCCACTGGTTTCTTCCCTTTGTCAGATGAGGGACTTGGAGGTTTGTCTTCTGACATCGGTGAAGATGTATCATCTTTTGGTGTTTTGAAGTAGTAAGTCACCTCATCTGACTCAGTTTCAGAGTCGTTGTCTTGAGGAATTAGTTCTGGTTTAACTTGTGGACGAACAATCTGACTGGGACTTTCCTCTTACGGGATGGGTTTCTTTTCTTATACTTATTGGTACTCCCTGTGCTTCATGTTCTCTTAGCCCTTGTAGTAGCCACTGCAGAATCCATAAACCTAACTTTTCCTGCACTCACAGCTTCTTTGTATCAAAGGTACGAGGGAAGAACCTTGATTGCATCAGTAATCAAGCTGTTAGGTAATTCCGCACCTTTTTTACGTGCAAATGAGTCTTTAAATATGACAGTATTCAAGGTCGGCTCATATAGCATTGAGTGAGTCTTGGGGTCATTGATTCTCATCGGGATGTCCAAGTGTTTCCCGAGTTGATTGTGGATGAGCAACTTTCTGTATCTGATGAAAGGAACTTTGAAAGTAGGCTTCTCATGATGTTGCATCATGTCTTCCCATATCAAGCTTGCATAGTCAATGTGTTTCATGTTGACCATCCCCCAAAATGTTTGAAGGTGCATTAGCTTAGGGTGTTCGTGACCGCTATCTCTTCCAGATACAGACTTGGCAATCATGATGTAAAGATTCCTCTAGGGCTGAGGGATGTTCTTGAGATCAACACTGGAGTGTTTTGTGATGATGCCAGCAGCTTCTTTATAACCAATGTCAACCATAAATTGCATTACTACCTCTTCAGTAGGAGTTGGAACGTAACCGGTAGACTGAATGGCTGGTAAAAGAAGAATAGTGCGAAGATCCGCTACGGTAACTCTGTCTTCCTTGGTGCCAAGGGTCACTTTGACTGCATCTTGACCATCGATTTTCTCCATAGTGTGCCAGAACTGATCGATGTATATCTCTAGTACTGAAGCCGAGTTAGACAGCATAAGATGGTAGGGATGATCCTTGACAATGTCCACAGCTACTCTGCATGAGGATTCCGAGCAGGTGAAATTTTCAAAGTCTACTCTGAAGTTGTTCTTTCCAATTGTTTTGCGATAATTCGTTGGGAAGATATCTTCCATTGTGAGTTCATTAGAGGCTTTGAGATTTTCCATGTTGACGTCCATTTCGCGATCTAAAAGGTATTAAGACAAAAGAACCAACATATCAAAAGACATTATGTTAGTCTACGATTGATTTTATTGTCCAATTATTGATTGAGTTTGTCATGTTTATGAATGTTACGAGTCCAAAGTCACATTTAGTCCAATATTCCGAAGTCGAAGTGATAAGTTACGTGAGTATGTTAATTTTGAATTTTAATGTCCAAATTTCACTTAATCACACAACATTTGATCCTTTTATAGCTTATGAGTGACATTTTTGGTTATTGTGACTTATGAGTAACTTGTTACAAGTATATTACGCGTAACATTGCAAATTAAAGTGACAAGTTGGCTTAGGCGTAAACTTGTTAGCTTATGGGTAAACAATGGTCCATATGCTTAGGCGTAAGCTTAAGCGTAAAGGTAACCCTAAGGCATAATAGTAACTTACGTGTAAAAGCATACCAGTAGCTTATGTGCTTACGCGTAAGCTTAGGAAAAACGGAGTTACGCGTAAGGTTTACTCGTAAGGTAGCCCTTAGGCGTAAACATCTAAGACTCGTAAGTTCACGTAGTCCCACTGTAGACCCTTATGCGTAAGTGTTACGCGTAAGATTGCTCTTATGCGTAACCTTTACGCGTAAGGTATTCCATATGCGTAACACATGAACACCTTGATTCTGATCTTTACGCGTAGAAAACCTGTAACAATTTAAACACAACATCTTGATTACAATTCAATCCTAACACTTTAAATATCACAAAACAAGTCATTGACTAGCACAGTTATAAGTAAAAGAGCTTAGGCGTAAAGTCTTAAACCTTAAACCCTAAAACTACGCGTAACAATTCAAGCCATGGAAAATCAACAAGAGTTATTCTGCACTATCTTAGATGATAAAGAAACAAGTTTAAACATGTTTTAACACAAAATTACCAACGAATCAAAAGATTCGTGTTCTTCGACCCAAGAACCTTAAAAATTTCAATTCTACATATCTGTTGTTTATGGGTAGGATTCAAGGGTGAATTAGTGAAACTAACCATATTCTAAACCTATCTTAAGCATCTAATCAACGCAAAACAGTCTTACGCGTAACCCCCAATTTCGACTAAGAACCCTAATAATTCAAAAATCATTAAAACGAGTTTCTGGGTTGAATTTGTTGAATGAAATGGGTATAACACTGTTTTTAAAACATTTTGACACTACCCGTTTCATCAAAAACATATTTGGACAAATCCCTTGTTCATACGCGTACGCGTAGACTCAAAATCATCCATGTGTAAAGATTTAACCGTTGGATTTGAATGAAATTTAAAACCATTGTTAGTAATCATGATTAAAAGCTTTTACAACTTACAGATTTCGAATTTGAATACGGATTTGTGGATTGAATCTTAGTCGTGGATCTTGGTAGATGAAGTATTTAATGTTAGGAGTAAGTGATTTGAATTTAGTTAGGTGGGGTGTTTTGTTAAAATGAATTTTCAAAAATGATAAGATTAGTCCCTCCACCTCAACCATTTTTTAACCAAGACCCATTAACTTCCTTTTTGGTTAGACAAAACACTTTTTGGGAAAGAAACTTGACGATACTCCCCCTTGAATTTGAAATGATAAAATTTTAAAACATTTGAGTCCGAGGAGAGTATATAACAAGAAACGTATCCACCATTTCTGAAGAAACAACATATTTTTTTTGGTAACATGCAAGTACAAGGTTTTATGAAACTGAAAAATATTTACATTCTCCCCCTCAACACTTGTTCGGGGAAAATAATGAAAGGTTTGATGGAACAAAGTGTTGACGGAAGATTTGTACTTGCAATGTTTGGTTTTTGATAGAAATTTAGATAGAAGAATATTTTTGGATTTTATCGGATTTTATATTTTTATACTTTGTTTTTGAAAAATTTATTTACAAAAGAGGTTTTCGTGTGTAACACCCCCAAATTCGGTATACGCAGCGGAATTAAGGTTGGGGTATTACTTCATGGAACACAGTCATAATAATAGATAAACGGCTCGAAAGAGACGTTTAGATAAAAACAGTTATGATTCATTTATTTAAGTCAGAGTTTTACAAAATAAAGGTCCCAAAGGAAATACGGAAATACATAGTTTTATTCTTGTGAATGATAACAAAATGGACGCCCTTTTTAAAGAAAGTCCATAGCCACTCCGTGCTCTAGTTTCCTAAGATAAAACATGCTAAAAAGTCAACACAAAGGTTGAGTGAATCCATAGTGTTTGTATAATAATCAGTTGAACACAAGATAAGCAATAGTAAAAGCAGTAATATTGCAGTATAGTATATTGCCCTAAGTCTCATGACACGCAAACCTTAACACGAACGCGTCATAGTAATGACGTAAGTTACAAACATCATGGTGATGATGTGAGCAACAATTCCCTCTATAGGAGTTTGCCATTCTCCTAGTATTCTCAAATAAAGTGCATTTGGTTACCTATCCGGCTAACACAAATGGGGCGTCAACTGCCAATAGATCTATTCACTATATCCGCGTTCACTCGCAAGTGATTAATGGTTCATGATATGAGGGACTTTCAGTGGAATCAGTAGGTACTTAGGCAATATCAATATGGATAGCATACAGAAAAATACTAGTGTTCGGTTTTTGTAGCATGTATCTCCCCTCGAGTTTAGAAAACAAATATGTAAGAGTGGGACTATGAACTCACCTCGGTGTTACTGTAGTCTGGATGGAAAACAAATTTGATAATATGAAAAAACTGCTCTGACTCTCGACCTGAGTTGGTATATCATGTATTTAGTATTTGTATTCAAGTTTATGCGACGATAATGTTCTATTGATAATTAGATAACATGAAGTCTCTTCAAAAATTAATAATACTTATCATACTTATTTTTATGGCTCGAATGATTATTAATAAATTTTTATCAAAACCAAAGTTGTTAAATATTTTATGTTTCCAAAATATTATAATTTACAATTTTAAATATTTACAGCTTTTACCCTTGCACTTTCAAAAATGACACTTTAAACCCTCAACTATGGGTTATTGAGAAAATCAGCCCTTATATAGTTAATTTCACAGCAATTACATTTTTTTAGTCCAAGAAAAACTTTATTTTACAAAAAGTACAATTTTTATGCTTGAAATTTTATAAGAAAAAATTACTAGTTTTTGGCCTAAATGGATAAAAGTGCGGGTGAATAAAAGCGAGGACTTAAAAGGTTTTTACTACATTCTAGATCCTTTCAAGAGTTTCTCCGGTGGTATTTCTAATGGTTCAAACTAGAGGTCTTAATCTCTTACGGTTTGGTCGCAATGATTTTCCAAAGTAGGGGGGTTAGGTGCCTTTTGTTGGTTTTGGGCGATAACAGGGCTAAACAAGGGCAGATTTTACACGAGGCAAGCTAGTGTTTCTACAGTGAATTTGACCCTATAAACACTTTCATCTTTGATTAGAAAGATACAAGTCCACGAACATGGCTACTTGGCCACGACGCGTTTTAAGAAAATTTCATTTTTAACTCGTTAATTTTTACGGGGTCACCTAGAGACGTTGTAATATGTTTATTAACTCTTTTTAAGTCATTTCCCATCATCCTATAACTCCCACGACTCAATTTTTGAAAAGTGTACACAAGGCCTATTTATGAAAATTCCCGTGAGTCACCCTCTTTGTGGTTAATTATAAAAGAGACTATAAGTGCTTTTAAAGACGTTATTGGGGCATTAAATTCTTTGCAGCGACCCCTTTAAAACGGTGTAAACCTCGTACTTTGAAACCCTTTAATTAGCAAAATATTAATTACGGAAAAGGGCTACTTAGGTTATTCTTGCCAAATTGTAATTTTCGTTTTTAAACCATAAAAATCTATATCCTTTGCATGCAACCTTGTGAAATGTTGTTTTACCCATTTCTAATTTTTCTAAGATAGTTCCAAATCAAATTTATCAAAAATCCCGTGTTTTCCCACATACCTGTTGTAATAAGCTTTTGGTGTTTAGGACTTTTGGCCAAAATGAAGGGCTGTTCTTAAGCATAACGACTAGGCTTTTTAACCGGGTTATGGGGGCGTTTTGTAGTATCTCAGGTGGTGTTTACAACGGTACCTTGGTTGACCTTAATACCTCTAACTTGATGTAGATAAATGAGGGGCAAGTAGGGGGTTGGCCTGTTTTGGCGTCAAGTCCAGTAGTAGAAAATAGAAACATGCATTATAATTTATATAAATTTATAGAGTGTTAGTAATTATACTAAATTTTTATTTAGCTTGCTCAAAGGACTCCTAGCATGTTTTAACATTTGAGAAAAACGCATTACAAATGGGTGTTTGTCTTTGAGCGCACAAATTACAGAAAGAATATGAAATATGGTTTTGACCTTGTTTTTCCACATAACACTAATCCACAATCACTTATATTTTTTATTGAATGTATTAAATGATTAAAGAAAGTGTGTGGATGCACTTACAAATGATATGTTGCTTAAACCATAAGAAAAACTCTCCTAGGAGCTGCTATTTTCTCCAAGTACTCCACTCCTTCTTAAGCTTTTGTTTAGCCATTTTCTTTCACTCCTTAAGGTAAATGTTCAGAATGTAGGTGTCTATGGAAGATGTTATAGGGTGTGTGTGATGTGTGAAGAGTATTGTATGATGTGTGTGATGAATGGGACTCAAATAGATAGGGGTGTGGGGCGTTATATAGGGATGGAGGTGCATGGACTTCCAAGTGCTATGTCACCTTGTCTCACAAGAGAAGGGACATGGTGATGTGTTTCAATACACATGGAAGGTGTAGGTGATTTCAAGAGAACATGAAGGGTGTGGTAAAACTCTAGCCAAGAGTTTTACCCACAAACTTTGACTATGGTAAAAACCCTTGGTAATTGAATGATGTTTAAATCTTATGTGCAAGTAATTAATTGTGGTTAGGAGATTTACATGTAGTACTAGGTAACTAAGTAGTAACTAGTTAGTTCATTTCTAACCATGGTAAAAAGGGGGCGTTAGGCTTCTAGGGGTTGTACCTAAGGCTTTTTAGGTTGTACCTATTGTGTAGTCATGTAAATACTTAGTTAAGTTTCTAATTTATTTTAGGTAAAATCTAGTTTAGGTTAATTTACATGTAATAAATAAAAGTAAAGACTTAAGGTTGGTGCATTATTATTTGTACATTAGCATTGTTTTGTTATACTTACTAAAAATAAAATATATTTTTAAGGCTTGTGCTTGAATGGTTTGTACAATGTGTTTAAAATTAAGTACACTAAGGTTTATAATGAATTTTAGGTTAAGTGAATACTTTTATGCATCAATGACTTGTACATTTGTTTAATAAACTTGTACTTTGAAAATTGGTAAAAGTTTAATATGAAATTTTAATTTTAGTTACTGATCTCATTTACATAAAATAGTAGGATTTGCAAACTAGGTTTTTTAACCGGAAAATATCCTAGAGTTAGGGTTTTATGCTTTAAACTTGTACATTAAGTTTAAAGGTTTGTACATTAGGGTTTATGACGTAGTATCGAAATAGTTATAAATCTATACTTTAAGAAAACCCTAATTTACTTAGTGACATTTTATTGGAAATGACGCTAATGATATAATGATACTTTATACCAGACATTTTGTGTCTTATGTGATGATACAACTGACATGGGTGACCATGCAGGAAAGTTTCAAGTATGACATTGTTGTGAGACTTCCATTGTCACTTAAGAGTGTGTATATCAAAGGCATTAACTATGCTAGTGAGTAGTTTGTCAGTGCGGCTGATGAGTATGCAAATACTCATCATTTTTGTACCTTTTAGACTGCCAAAAACATCCAAAAATACCCGTCAAAGCATCAAATGATAAAAATATCACAAATGAGTGTTTTATGTGTTTCAAATTCAAAAATACCAAAAGCAGGTGAAAAACGTATCAAGTTTGCATAATTGGCAGTTTTAGTCCCCAAAGTTTCAAAAGTTGTCAAAACTAGTCCCTGGTAAATCAAAACAAAGCAAAATATCATTTAAGGTCCATGGGATTCAAAAGTTGTCAAAACAAACCCCTCAAAGTTTAAAAATCACAAAATGACAACTTTAGTCCCTAAAGTTTAAAAATTGTCAAAAATAGTCCCTGGTGAATTTAAAAAGTGAAAATAATCAAAAGTAAACCTTGTACTATTCATAAATGGCAAAATTGGTCCTTATGGTGAACTTTTGGAAAATTACAAGTTTGGCCCTTAAAGTTTGGAAAATTGTCAGATTTGGTCCCTGGGTCATTTTAAAGTGCAAATTACAACATTGGTCCTTTGGTTTATCAATATGGCAAGAATGATCCTTGTACAATAAGTTTGGAACAGTATCAAATCCAGTCCCTCAAGTTTCCAATATTGCATAAATGGTCCTTGGGTCTTATACACTAAACCGGATCCAATGTTATATAACTTAAACCCATTTATAACCAAATCCAATAAACCCATCTATCTAACCCATTTTACAAACCCAGCAGGCCCAATCTTTATCCAGTCCAGTCCAACCCTTAAATAATACCTGGTCAAACCTTGAGTCAAACTCACCTTCCCCGTCTCCTTCTCCTCCTTCCACCTCACCTTACCTCTGCAACTCACCCCAATGTTCACCACCTGTCCTCTTCTTCCCCACAGCTCACCCCTACCTTTCACCAGCCCATCTACACCTCTAGACCCCCCCACAATAAATGCTACTGCACCCCCACTATCACCAACTCAACCCATTTCCTTCGTTATATAAAAATTACCACTAAAACTCATCATTACACTCTGAAATAGTTCCAATTTGCCCACTAAGCACCATGTGATCACCAAATTGAGGTCCAACAGTCTCAAGACACGTATACAAGATTTGGCGCCAAAAATGTTTAAACGGCTAGGATTAATTCAAAGCTTTGGACGGTCAAGATTGAGTGTAGGAAGTGATCAGAAGCAAGTGGGAAGTCTTATTGAGCTTATAAAACGGGAAGAAACAAAAGGAAGAAAGTAGTTAGTTTATCACTTAGTGTAATCTTAGTCGTATTTGTATTTTCTTATTCCTTAGTGTAATTTTAAGCTTAAAAACTTTGTACTCAGTGTTTCTATTGTATTTTAACTCTTTTCAAGTAATCAATTTCATATTTCCAAGTTCAATTCAGTCTTATGCAAATTTGAATTTTAAATTTCCAAGTTTATGTTAATGTTGTTTGTAGTTGTTATTATGGACTGAATAAGCTCATATATGCTCCTAGATAGCTTAATATAGCTATTAGAAACCTTAAAACTTTGATTAGTATCAAAAAGCAAAAAAATACCAAAAATACAAAAAAAAATAGTGTAAAAATAAAAATCACAAGACAAAGAAGAAGAAGCAAGGAGCATGGTGAAATGAAGATGGTTCTGGGTTATTGAACCTGTGGAGGTTCTATAGGAAGTATTTCTTGGTCCTAGTTCTTGGTTCTAAGCTGGATTGCATTTGTAAGCTTATTTGGTGATTTTTGCATTTTACTAAGTTCTTGTGTTTTATGCTTTGATCTTTGTGATTCTGTGTTTGTGATAAGTAGATAAGTGGTAATAGAGTTTAAAATCATTAGCTTGTTCATTAGATTTCAAAACTGCAAGAAAAGTCCAATTTCACAGTTAAAATAGCATATTGGTCATTTCTGTGTTCTATGCTATTTTTGTTGTTGTTCTGTGCTCTTATGATCTTGTTGAATGATAACATGAAGGTTGAAATCAGTGTTAAGGGTTAAAAAAAAAGAATTGCTTTGAAAATATTGATTTAGCCTTGATAAGGGACTGTTTGGTATTACTGATTTCTGTGTGTTAATCTGAGTTCTTGTTGTTATCCTTAGTTGTTATCTATTACAAATTGTAATAGTAGGTAAAATAAGTCATAAAAATAGTATCTTGTTTGATAGAAAGTCAAAATTGCCTTTAATCTTCCATTTCTTGTTGTCTGTTAAAAGTTAAAGTACCAATTTCATAATACTAGATTAGAATTAGATAACCTAGCTTAAATTCATCTCTTTATAGCTTAATATAACATTATCTGTTGGTAAACCTAGATTAAAGTTCACATAAATCAACTTACTAGTGTTTCTTAAAAAGTCAAATTTTCAGTTCATGGATTTTTGAATAACTAGTTCATTTTCTTGTGGTCTTAATACTTAGTTTCATGTTTTGTGCTTCTAGGATATCAATCTTTTGTTGCTTATCTTCATCAGGGTATTTTTATTATTTTTATCTGCTTATTTATTAGATCTTATTTAGCACTTTTTCAATATGATGTTCTGTGCACAGTTTTGAGAGCACTTTCATAAGCCCCTCATAAGCTCATTAGTGGATCTCACTTTGAGAACTTTGGCTTATTGAAAATCCCTCCAACCTAACTTGCTACTTCAGTGCTTATTTTGTGCTTTTCAGCTTATGTCATAAGCTTATATTACCCTTAAAGTTGACTGCATGCCTGTTTGGATTTAGGATTTTGGATTTTGCTAATTTGCTTATTGTAGCTTATTAGTATGTTTCTTTACATGTTTTAGCTTATTTCCAGTGTACTTAAGTTGTTTACAGCTTAATTTGTCCTTGGGATCAGTTGTGTAGCTTCTTGATAGCTTTTTCATATTCAAAATCTCACTTTGAGCCAAAAAGCTCAACTGTGGTGCTCATAAGCTCCCACACAGCTTATTTTTTAGTTGTATAAAAGTTGTTTTTACAAAAGTTCTTCATTTTCAGTACATTAACTAGTTTCAAAAACAAAAATCCAAAAATAATCATTTTTAATATTAAGTGATAGTTTCTATTTAATATTTTTAAATTTTAATTTCTATTTTTAAATTTTGTTAAGTGATATTAGGTTTTTATAATTTTCTAAATTACTTTGTCATATTATATAATTTTTAATTTTAATTCCATTTTCATTTTTATAATTTTCCTAGCTTTGTTAACTTAATTAGAACCTGTAAAATTAATCTTGTAATTTTCCTTTTTATTTTCTAATTTTAATCCTTTAATTAGTTTAATTAGATTTAAATTATTAATTAAATTTTTAATTTATAAAACCTTCACTAAAAGACAAAAATATTTGTTTTTAAATTTTATAAATCTTTTAAGTTGTTCTAGATTTTTAGAAAATAAATTTGTAATTTTCTTAGTTAGTTTTGTATCATAAATCTTTTTTTAGATTAATTAAACTAGATTTTAAATAAGTTTAAAATAGTTTTGATTAATTAATTAATATTAAATTAATATAATATTAGTAACATATTTTCTTTTTAGATTTTAATTTTCTTTAAGTTTAAAAAGTTTTAAAATTTTCATTTTACACCCTTTAGTTTTAAACTTGTCATTTTAAGTCCCTGTAGTTTTTTAATTTACATTTTTATTTACTTGCAATACACGTTTGTTTAATCTGATTGTTGTGCTTTATAATTCTGTATCCAAATACAATTCCAAACAATCAGTAGTGTAATTATCAACCAAAATCCTTACAGATCATTGTCCTCAGTGATCATTCTACTTCTGAACGTTTTCACACACCATTCAACCTCCGTGGGATTTAACGACCTGGGAATCCACTAAATTCCAAGGGAAATTGTATTTAGTCTATAATAGTTGACTTTTGTAGACTAAAACCTTTGGTCAATATTTCTTGACTGTTTGGGCCCGATCAAATTTTGGCGCCGCTGCCGGGGAGGCTGTAGCGTGTTTTAAACATTTTCAGAAAGTTCATTAACACTTTTCCTGAAGTGTTAACAACACCAAACAAAATATAAAACAACAAAACAGTCGTAATGTTTCCTATCTTGTATTTTCTTTAAGGTGATTCTTAAAGAGGTACAATTTGGTTAAACGAGACGATACCAAAAATATTGTCCCAAAGTTTTTAAACCCTTAGCACAAATCCATACCTACGTCTTTTTAGTGGTACTTAATAAATACATAAAAATCAACCACCGCAAACCAAGGCAGAACACCTACCAACTGGGGGTGTGAACATTAATAAGTTCCCAATCTTAAAGATCAAAACTTGCCTTTGTATCCTTGTGATTTGGTGTACCTTTTTTAAAGAAGTCATTTCATTTGTGATTATTGGTTTAAGTTCACTTGTTGTTTTGCCTCGCATTTGTTTTTGAAAACTGATTTTTATACTTAGTGCATGCGCACTCGTTCTTCCAGCTCCACAAGTCCACTTTCAGAGCTTGTAAGTATTCCACGTAGACGTAGAGGACGTTCTGCTCCATCAGCCGTGACTGAGGAACGTCTAGCACCACCACCCCCTGTCGTAATGGCAGAAGATAAACCGATGAAAGAGCTTCTCCAAGCACCCATCGAGGGTTACGGAGATGCCATTGTTGTCCCCGCCATCGTGGCTGATACCTTCGAGCTCAAAACCGGGTTGCTAAATCTTGTAACCCAAAGCCAATTTTATGGTTTTGAGCGGGACGACCCTCATGCACATATTCGATGGTTCAACAAGATTGCATCGACCATCAAATACAAGAATGTCCTACATGAAGCAATTAAGCTTCTTCTGTTCCCATTCTCTCTAAAGGGACAAGCCCGAATTTGGCTTGAGAAACAACCCCCTCGTTCCATTGAGACATTGGAGGATTTAGTCACTAAGTTTGTTAATGAATTCTATCCTCCATCCCGAACTACAAGTCTTAAGAATGAGATAATGAAATTCACTCAAAAATTTGATGAATCATTCGGTGAGGCATGGGATCGTTACAAAGAGTTGCTCCGAAAGTGTCCGCATCATGGTTTTTCCGAGTTAATGCAAATGGATACTTTCGACAATGGTCTGAGCCAAGCTGACCAAGACTCTTTAAATGCCACCGCGGGAGGTAATTTCCTGAGCAAGACCACAAAAGAAGCCTTGCAAATCATAGAAAACAAGTCCCAGGTCCGCCCTGTACGAACAAAGACATATCAGTCTCAGTCTAATGCAGGACCTTCTACTTCATCTCACGTGAGTACATCTAGCACCGATGCTAAGATTGACAAACTCACAGATGCTATTCAGGCTTTGGTTCTTGCGAACCAAAAGAAAGTCACTTTCACAGAGACACCATCACATGGTGAAGTGAAGAAAGTCGAGGTCTGTGTCACTTGTGGTGGCCCTCATGCATACTACAACTGTACTGCCACCGATGGTAGCCCTTTTGAAGCCAATGCTATAGCGGTACTTCACATCGGGAGGTAATCAATACCGTCCTCAAAATGAACCAAACTACCGTGCTAATACTTATCGGGGACCACCCGGTTTTAACCAGAATCCTAACATGCAAAACCGAATCGAACCAACCTAGAATGAACCAAGGTTATCAAAACCAAGGTAATTTCTATCCCGGACCAAATCAAGGTTTCCAACATCAAGGAAACTTTAATCGAAACAATTTCAATCGAGGGAATCAATTTCATGGAAATGTGAATCCTAACCAAGGGAATTTCCAACAACAAGGTTATAATCAAAACATACGACCTCAAAATTTCCCTCCACCTCCTCCAAAGATCAACATCTGATGAGCTTTTAAAACAATTCATGAAGTCTCAAGAGGAGACAAACAGATTGTTGATCAGTCAGATCGCTGAACTGAAGAAGTCTTTAAATGATCAACCCTCGGGCTCAGGAAAACTTCCGAGCAACACAATCGCTAACCCGAGGGGCGATGCTAAAGCGATCACATCAAGAAGTGGTGTATCATACGAAGGACCCATTGTTCCTCCTACCTCTTCTTCTTCTCCTAAGGTAGTGGAACGTGAACATGAGGCGACAAAGGACAAGGAACGTCCTACTAATAACGGAGGTACCAACGATGTCCAACCTCAAGTTGTCCTGAAACCCAAGTCTAAGCCAGGAGTTGTTTTTTATTCACATGACATCCCGGTTGAAAACCAGAAATCCAAATCCTCTATTCCTTACCCATCACGTTTAAATGAACGAAGCTCGCGAGAAAGCTACTCAACAAATGGAAAAGTTCTTCCAAATATTTCAAGAACTACACTTTGACATTAGCTTCGCAGATGCTATCATTCTGATGCCCAAGTTTGCATCAACAATCAAACAGTTGTTAAGCAACAAGGAAAAACTGTTTGAGATGGCGAAAACTCCATTAAACGAGAACTGCTTAGCAGTTATCTTGAAGAAGCTTCCCGTTAAGCTTGGAGATCCTGGAAAAATTCTCTTACCTTGTGTATTTCCAGGAATGGTTGAATGCTTTGCCTTAGCCGATCTTGGTGCAAGCATTAACCTGATGCCTCATTCAATATGGAAGAAACTTTCTCTTCCGGACCTTACTCCTACATGCATGACTCTCGAGCTTGCAGATCGTTCAATATCCCGTCCACTTGGCATTGCCGAAGACGTATTTGTGAAAATAGGAAAGTTCCATTTTCCAGCTGACTTTGTAGTCGTTGATTTTGATGCTGATCCACGGGTTCCTCTCATTGTTGGACGAGGATTCCTAAGGACGGGCCATGCTCTTATTGATGTATTTGAGCATGAAATCACATTACGTGTGGGTGATGAAGCCGTTACCTTTAACCTCGATCAAACTTCGAGGTACTCCTCAAACTATGATGCTGAATCGGTTAACCGAATCGATGTAATTGATATTGCTTCAGAGGAGTACTCTCAAGAGTTTCTTGGTTATTCTCATAATTCTGTGAGTGGGGATCCCACCACATCTTCTCGACCTATCATTTCCGACCCTTCCCCTTCTCTCACTCCGTTTGAGGGAAGTGATTTTCTTTTGGAAGAGGTCGAGGCGTTTCTCAAAAGTGATTCAATTCCAGATGGGATTGAAAACAATGAGATTGATCTGGAGGGAGATATTCTTCTTCTTGAGAAGTTGTTAAATCAGGACACTTCTCCTCCACTCCCTCCCGTTGAGCTTCATAATAAGGAAGTCAAGTCAGTTGAGAAAACTGAAGAATTTCCTGAGGTTGAACTTAAGGACTTACCACCTCATCTCGAGTATGCATTTCTTGAGGGTGATGATAAATTACCCGTCATTATTGCTCGAGATTTGAGTAAAGATGAAAAGACTGCTCTGATAAAGGTCTTGAAGTCACACAAGCAAGCAATTGCTTGGAAACTCTCTGACATTAAGGGTATCAACCCTGAGTTTTGTACTCACAAAATCTTGATGGAGGATGACTTCAAGCCAGCAGTTCAACAACAAAGACGAGTAAATCCAAAAATCCATGATGTTATTAAACAAGAGGTTCTTAAACTTCTTGATGCAGGATTAATTTACCCGATCTCAGATAGTCCTTGGGTTAGCCCAATTCACTGTGTTCCTAAAAAGGGTGGCATTACTGTTGTCACAAATGAAAATAACGAGTTGATTCCAACTCGGCTGGTAACAGGATGGCGTGTTTGCATTGACTATCGTAAGTTGAATGACGCCACCCGAAAAGACCATTTTCCCCTACCCTTCATGGATCAGATGCTTGAGAGACTAGCAGGAAACGAGTACTATTGTTTCCTAGATGGTTTCTCGGGTTACTTTCAGATCCCCATTGATCCTCAAGATCAAGAAAAGACTACTTTCACGTGCCCCTACGGGACGTTTGCCTATAAACGTATGCCTTTCGGCCTATGTAATGCCCCGGGCACGTTCCAAAGGTGCATGATGGCCATTTTCCACGACATGATCGGGAAAACCATGGAAGTCTTTATGGATGACTTTTCAGTCATAGGGGATTTATTTCAGACATGTCTCTGCCACTTAGACAGCATGCTTCAAAGGTGCAAAGACACCAATCTTTGTCTTAACTGGGAGAAGAGCCACTTTATGGTCAAAGAAGGCATAGTCCTTGGCCATAAAATTTCAAAAAACGGGATCGAGGTCGATAGAGCAAAAGCCGATGTTATTGCTAAGCTGCCTCCTCCCACTACTGTCAAAGGTGTCAGGAGTTTTCTCGGGCATGCCGGTTTCTATCGGAGATTCATTCAGGATTTCTCAAAACTAGCCCGGCCTATGACCCATCTTCTTGAAAAATATGCTCCTTTCATCTTCTCTCCTGAGTGCATAGAAGCTTTTCAAACTCTCAATAAAAAGCTTACTGAAGTACCGATCTTAGTTGCCCCTGACTGGGACCTACCTTTCGAACTTTTGTGCGATGCCAGTGATTTTGCCATAGGTGCAGTCTTGGGGCAACGAAAAACGAAACATTTCCAGCCCATTCATTATGCTAGCAGAACCATGACTGAAGCTCAGACTCACTACACCACCACAGAAAAAGAACTACTCGCCGTGGTGTACGCCTTTGAGAAGTTTCGGCCGTACTTAATCTTGACCAAATACATAGTGTACACGGATCACTCGGCTTTAAAATACCTTTCTGCTAAACAAGATGCAAAGCCGAGGTTACTCCGTTGGGTTCTCCTCCTCCAAGAATTTAATATCATCATCCGTGATAAAAAAAGGAGCTGAGAACCTAGCTGCTGATCATCTGTCCCGATTAGAGAACCCACACCAAGATGTTTTCGAGAAAAAGGAAATCAATGAAACATTTCCTCTCGAGACTCTTAATGCGGTTACTTTTCGTGGAGATTCTACCACCCCATGGTTTGCTGACTTCGCAAATTACCATGCGGGAAACTTCATATTGAAAGGGATGACGACCCAACAGAAGAATAAATTCTTCAAGGATGTTAATCATTACTTCTGGGACGATCCCTACTTGTTTAAAATCTTTGCGGATCAAGTCATCCGGGGGTGTGTATACGGTCAGGAAGCCAACGAAATTCTCAAGGCTTGCCATGCTGGACCTACTGGGGGACATCATAGCCCCAACTACACCGCCAAAAAGGTGTTTGACTCCGGATTTTATTGGCCCACAATCTATAAAGATGCCCATGATCTCGTCAAAACATGTGATCCATGTCAACGTAATGGAAATATTTCACAACAAAATGAAATGCCAAAAAATGCAATTCAAGTCTGTGAAATCTTTGACGTCTGGGGCATAGATTTTATGGGGCCATTTCCATCATCTCGAGGAAACAAATACATTCTCGTGGCCGTTGATTACTTGTCAAAATGGGTTTAAGCAAAAGCTTTACCCACTAACGATGCCCGAGTTGTAGTAAAATTCCTCAAAGCTTTATTTGCCCGATTTGGAACTCCACGTGCTATAATCAGTGATCGTGGTACGCATTTCTACAATGACAAATTTGATAAACTCATGCAAAAGTATGGTGTAACTCACCGTCTTTCTACTGCGTATCATCCACAAACAAGTGGACAAGTAGAAGTGACAAATCGGGGTATGAAAAGGATACTTGAAAGGACAGTAGGAGAAAACCGTGCATCCTGGTCAGATAAATTGGATGATGCACTCTGGGCCTTTCGTACAGCTTATAAAACACCTATCGGGTGTACGCCATACAAGCTAGTGTACGGAAAGGCATGTCATCTTCCGATCGAACTCGAGCACAAAGCCTACTGGGCCTTGAAACATGCAAACTTCAACCTCAAAACTGCGGGTGATCACCGTAAGGTTCAAATGAATGAACTTAATGAACTTCGTTATCAAGCATACGAGAATTCTTTGATTTACAAAGAAAAGACAAAAAGGATTCATGACAAGAAAATCAAAAACCGTGTTTTCAACATCGGTGATAGAGTCCTTCTTTTCAACTCTAGACTAAAGATATTCTCGGGAAAGCTCAAGTCCCGTTGGTCTGGTCCATTTACTATTGCTAAGGTTTATCCTTATGGTACCGTCGAGTTACAACAAAATGACGGACCAAATTTCAAAGTAAATGGACATAGGTTGAAACACTATTTTGGAGAGGACATACCACCCATGGTTGTCCCGGATCTTCAAACTTTCCCCATGAACCAATGAATGCGGGGATCGAGTCAAGCTAAATGACTCGGGAAACAAAAACATTAGCATCACCTGGGTTTTCACCCATGATTTCTAACTTCTCCCTATTTTCTACCACTAGTGTGGGGGAGTCACCCACACTATGTACATAAACTTTGAAAAACCAAAAAAATTGTATATAACAAAAAGAAAATAATTGTTGTGTTACTTCACCTGAATCAGTAATATTATCTTCTTTCATTCAAGGATTCGGCATAATAGCCGGGACTTTGAATATTGAGGACAATATTCAATTCTAGTATGGGGGGGAGGAAAAATTCTGGCGAATTTTATCATATTTACATCTTTTTAGTGCCATATACTCCCCGTTTTGACCCTAAAAAAAAGAAAAGAAAAAAAAATTCAAAAAGTAAACACAACAAATGGTAATCAGTCCACCATGTCTAAAACACATAAGGACTGGCTAATCCAGGAGCAAACGGCTCTTGGTAAAGTTATATCAAACCCGTTGATGGCTTGCAATTTGCCAAAAATTGTATGGTATTCAGCTCACCATATCCTAAATAGTAAAGAGTTGGCTAGTCCAGAAGCAAACGGCTTTTGGTAAAGACAGATCAAATCCGTTGACAGCTTATGATTTGCTAAAAATCATATGGTTATCGGTGCACCATAGTTCTTACCTGAACTGAAACATTTGGCTACTCCAGAAGTAATGGCTTTTGGTAAAGAGACAAAGAAATCCATTAAAAACTTTCCAAAAAGATTGCTAGGGACTAGCAATATCTTAGTGTGGGGGATTGATGAGTATGCAAATACTCATCATTTTTGTACCTTTTAGACTGCCAAAAACATCCAAAAACACCCGTCAAAGCATCAAAATGATAAAAATATCACAAATGAGTGTTTTATGTGTTTCAAATGCAAAAATACCAAAAGCAGGTGAAAAACATATCAAGTTTGCATAATTGGCAGTTTTAGTCCCCCAAGTTTCAAAAGCTGTCAAAACTAGTCCCTGGTAAATCAAAACAATGCAAAATATCATTTAAGGTCCATGGGATTCAAAAGTTGTCAAAACAAACCCCACGAAGTTTAAAAATCACAAAATGACAACTTTAGTCCCTAAAGTTTAAAATTTGTCAAAAATAGTCCCTGGTGAATTTAAAAGTGAAAATAATCAAAAGTAAACCTTGTACTATTCATAAATGGCAAAATTGGTCCTTATGGTGACCTTTTGGAAAATTACAAGTTTGGCCCTTAAAGTTTGGAAAATTGTCAGATTTGGTCCCTAGGTCATTTTAAAGTGCAAATTACAACATTGGTCCTTTGGTTTATCAATATGGCAAGAATGATCCTTGTACAATAAGTTTGGAACAGTATCAAATCCAGTCCCTCAAGTTTCCAATATTGCATAAATGGTCCTTGGGTCTTATACACTAAACCGGATCCAACGTTATATAACTTAAACCCATTTATAACCAAATCCAATAAACCCATCTATCTAACCCATTTTACAAACCCAGCAGGCCCAATCTTTATCCAGCCCAGTCCAACCCTTAAATAATACCTGGTCAAACCTTGAGTCAAACTCACCTTCCCCGTCTCCTTCTCCTCCTTCCACCTCACCTTACCTCTGCAACTCACCCAAATGTTCACCACCTGTCCTCTTCTTCCCCACAGCTCACCCCTACCTTTCACCATCCCATCTACACCTCTAGACCCCCCCACAATAAATGCTATTGCACCCCCACTATCACCAACTCAACCCATTTCCTTCGTTATATAAAAATTACCACTAAAACTCATCATTACACTCTGAAATAGTTCCAATTTTCCCACTAAGCACCATGTGATCACCAAATTGAGGTCCAACAGTCTCAAGACACGTATACAAGATTTGGCGCCAAAAATGTTTAAACGGCTAGGATTAATTCAAAGCTTTGGACGGTCAAGATTGAGTGTAGGAAGTGATCAGAAGCAAGTGGGAAGTCTTATTGAGCTTATAAAAGGGGAAGAAACAAAAGGAAGAAAGTAGTTAGTTCATCACTTAGTGTAATCTTAGTCGTATTTGTATTTTCTTATTCCTTAGTGTAATTTTAAGCTTAAAAACTTTGTACTCAGTGTTTCTATTGTATTTTAACTCTTTTCAAGTAATCAATTTCATATTTCCAAGTTCAATTCAGTCTTATGCAAATTTGAATTTTAAATTTCCAAGTTTATGTTAATGTTGTTTGTAGTTGTTATTATGGACTGAATAAGCTCATATAAGCTCCTAGATAGCTTAATATAGCTATTAGAAACCTTAAAACTTTGATTAGTATCAAAAAGCAAAAAAATACCAAAAAAAAATAGTGTAAAAATAAAAATCACAAGACAAAGAAGAAGAAGCAAGGAGCATGGTGAAATGAAGATGGTTTTGGGTTATTGAACCTGTGGAGGTTCTATAGGAAGTGTTTCTTGGTCCTAGTTCTTGGTTCTAAGCTGGATTGCATTTGTAAGCTAGTTCTTGCGTTTTATGCTTTGATCTTTGTGATTCTGTGTTTGTGATAAGTAGATAAGTGGTAATAGAGTTTAAAATCATTAGCTTGTTCATTAGATTTCAAAACTGCAAGAAAAGTCCAATTTCACAGTTAAAATAGCATATTGGTCATTTCTATGTTCTATGCTATTTTTGTTGTTGTTCTGTGCTCTTATGATCTTGTTGAATGATAACATGAAGGTTGAAATCAGTGTTAAGGGTTAAAAAAAATTGCTTTGAAAATCTTGATTTAGCCTTGATAAAGGATTGTTTGGTATTACTGATTTCTGTGCGTTAATCTGAGTTCTTGTTGTTATCCTTAGTTGTTATCTATTACAAATAGTAATAGTAGGTAAAATAAGTCATAAAACTAGTATCTTGTTTGATAGAAAGTCAAAATTGCCTTTAATCTTCCATTTCTTGTTGTCTGTTAAAAGTTAAAGTACCAATTTCATAATACTAGATTAGAATTAGATAACCTAGCTTAAATTCATCTCTTTATAGCTTAATATAACATTATCAGTTGGTAAACCTAGATTAAAGTTCACATAAGTCAACTTACTAGTGTTTCTTAAAAAGTCAAATTTTCAGTTCATGGATTTTTGAATAACTAGTTCATTTTCTTGTGGTCTTAATACCTAGTTTCATGTTTTGTGCTTGATGAGTGTCTAAATACTCATCATTTCTTTCACATTTAAGCTACAAAAATATCTGAAAACATACAAATATGCTTCAAAATATTGGAATTATCTCCAAATTGTGTTTTTAGGTATTAAAGTGCAAAAGGGATGAAAACTGATTAAAAACATTCAAAACATACATAATTTACAGTTTCAGTCCCCGAACTTTGATAAATTGGCAAAACTAGTCCCTGGTTAATCAAAACTTGTAAAAATATCATTTTAGGTCCTTGGGATTCACAAGTTGTTCAAAATAATCCTTTGAAGTTAAAAATCATAAAATTACAACTTTAGTCCCTCAACTTTGCAAAAGTGTCAAAATTAGTCCCTGGGTGTTTTAAAATGGAAATTTATCAAACTACACCCTTATACTATTCTTATTTGACATAATTGGTCCTTATGGTAAACTTTGGAGAAATTACATGTTAGGTCCCTCAAGTTTCAAAAGTGACAAAAATTACCCTTGGACATATAAAATTGGATAATAAATACATTTATGGTCCTTGGTAAATGAAACTTGGCAAAATTCACCCTTGTGATAAAGTTTGGAAAAGCTGTAATTTCAATCCCTATACTTTGGCAGATTTACATTTTTGGTCCTTGGGTTATTTAGCCACAAAACCATCCGGACCCTTTTTTATTACCAATTCCAAATCCAATCCAAACTAAACCCGGCCCAATATACTAGCCCAATCTCAACCCTTTGTAAATAAATAAAACACACCCACCCAGTACCCGCTTTTCTCTCTTCTTCTTCCACCTCTCCCCCGCTCCACCTGTAACTGCCACTATGTCCCTCCACCTTGCATTTCCAGCTCACCCCTAATCCTACCCACTCTCCACCACCTCTTACAGCAGAAACCCCCTACAATAAATGCCATTCCCACCCATTTTCACTGCAATACCACTCCTACCCACGGTTTTGAGCAAAACCATCCCAACTTGGTCTAAACTTCACCAAACATGTTCCTCCACCTCATGCTACACACCAAGAAGCTTTAATTGCTTTGGAACCGCTTCAATTTATTTTGGCGCCAAAATCTGTTTAAACGGACAAGATGAGTTAGACTCAATCAATGGCTGTGATTCGAAGTGGGAAAGTATTTGGAAGCTAGTGGGATGCAAAAGGATGATAAATACAGAAGAAAGGAGAAGAAGAGAGGCATCATAATTTTAACTTAGTTTATGATCAATCGTAGTTAATCAAAGTAGTTTGTATCATTAGTGTAATTGTCATTTACTGTTCTCAGTTGTTCATTACCTTTGCTAAAGTGTAATAACAAACTTGGTTTACTCAGTTTTAATCTATCTTTCAAGTTTTCAGAATTTCCATTTTGTCCCATTTTCAATTCAAGTCATTTTATTTCTGTTTGATACTTGTTAATTAGGGGATTCTAATAACACTACTTGGTTCTCAGTAAGCCATAGCAAGCTTTTAGATACTAAAAATCAGCAAGGATCACTAAAAAAGGAAAATACCAAAAAGAAACAAGTAATTAGGATATAATTTAGAAAGAATCTGTGAAGAAGCTTGGAGCAAAGTGTATTCTGGATTGCTTTGGTATTAGTGCTCTGTGGAGAGCATTTAGGTGTGGTACTCAGTTCTTGGTTCTCAGTTGTGGCCTAAAACTCAAGTTGTAAGCATATTTTTTGATTTTTGGCATTTTCTGTATTAGTTCTTAATTTAGTATAATCTTTCTTGTTTCATGCTTAGTTGGTATTGATTAGTGATAATCTAGTGTTAAATCAAGAGGTTGTTAGTTGGAAATCATAGTTTATAGTTGTTAAAAGTTAGACAGTTAAAATAGTGTAGTAGTGATTAATAGTTTATAGTTGTTAATTTCTGTGTAATTGTGTTCATTTGATCTTAGTTCATCTGTATCAAGTGTTAGAATTCAGTTTCATGCTCTAAATCTGTATTGAGTAACACTAATCTAGAAAACAAATTCCTGCTCTAAGGGTGTTTGATCTGCTGCCATACTAGTTTATGCATGTTATTGTGCTTTATTCTTGTTCCTGCATGTTTGTTTAGATCATATTAGCTCAGTTCTGTCATAATATTTAGGTCTTATTAGTTAAAAAGTCAAAATAGATCTTAATCTAGTCTAGCTGTTTAACTGTTAGTATAATAAGTTCCATATTCCACATATTAGCTTATAATCTGATAACCTAGCTTATTTTCACCATATCATAGCTTAATACAACATACTTAATCAGTAAATTAGTATCAAAGCTCAGATTAGTCAAAGTAGTGGTTAATGTAAAAAGTCAATTTTTCAGTCACAATTATTTTTGAATCAACTTTGGATCTAACTGTGAGCTTGGTAATTGATATTAGGACTTGAGCTTGTAGGTTTATATATTCTTGTTGTTGATCTCCTTGTTACTATTTTTTATAATTTTTATGCTAGCTGATTGAAGTGCTTAAATTGTGCTTATCTTTTAGTAGTTCTTCACAAAACTCCCCTGTACTCAGATTTGACACCCTCTTTATCAAGCTTGCACAAGCTTATGTATTGAGTGTTAGCCTGAGTATTTTGGTTGTTTGTGATGCCCATGTGGCTAGTTACTTGAAATAAGTGCTTATTTGCCTTTAATTGCTTATTTGGTCTGATTATTCTTGCTTAACTTGTGCTATCAAATCAACACTACACTGATCATACAGTGTAAACAAGCAAAATCACAAGCCCATCATAAGCTCATCAATAAGCTTTGGCTTGTGATCTTTGGCTCATTAAGAAGCTAAGCAGTCCATTAATCAAGTTCAAGCTTTAATTCACCATTACAAAGCCTTTTACTAGGGCTGCACATAGCTTGAAGCTTGTCCATACACTCAGCCATCGAGTGAACTCACCAACCCACCCAACTTCATAAGCCCCTCAAAAGCTACCCAGTGGTCCCCATTGGTCAAGCTTTGGTATTTTGGAATCCTTACCAGCCCCACTTTATAGTTCAAAGATTCATAAGTTCTATTGAGCTTATTTCATAAGCTCAATTTGGCCATCTTGGTTGCCTGTCTAGGGTGTTTGGATCTCATTTTCATTGGAAGTGCTTAAAAGCTTATTCCAAGCTTATTAGCCAAATCCAGTGATTCCACTTGTTCATACTTGTTAATATACCATATATACAAGTACTAATCTTTTATTTTCTTTATTAAGCTTGTTTTAAAGCTTTTACCAAGCTTACTAGCTTATTTCATTCACTCAGAAAACTGAGTGAATCAGTTTGGACCCCTCACTTCACAAGCTCTTTCTGAGCTTATCAGTGGGTCCCACACCCTAAATCTTGGATCTTCCAACCCCCCTCCTACCAGGCTTGAACCATTGACCCTTTGTTTGGTCTAGATCATAGTGGACCCCACTTGGTTTTACCTCACAAAGTCTGTCCCATTTTCGTCTCGTAATCCAATAAGCTAAGTGCTTATTTGTATTCTGTGGCTTATTCAAGCTACTTATTTGGTTGAATCTTGTTAAACATAGTATAAGTAACTTATTGGAACCAGAATCTACCCTAGTGAACTCCAAATAAGCTCATTTGAGCTTATTTCCTTCTAAGTCAACTGTTGGGGTAATAAGCACTTTCAGTGCTTATTCTGAGTTTCCAAGCTAGTTGTTTTTGTAATAGTTTTTTATTTTAAGTATTTTAATAGTTTTATAAAATAAAAATATAAAAAGCCAAAAATACTTATAGTAATAGTTTCTATTTATTAGAAAATATCTATTTAATTTTCTTTTTAGCTTATTTATAAGCACTTCTGTAATTTTTTATTTTTAATAAATCTCTTTTATATTAAAGTAGTTTTATAAATTTTTCTAGATTTTTCTTTTGTCATCTAGTAATTTTTAGAATTAATTTTAGTTTAATTACTTAATAATTAATATTAAATAGAATAAATAGTATAATAAATATATTTTTAGTTTTAAAATAAGTTTTATAATATTTTAGATTTTTCTAAGTTTTTATTTTATTTTTCTAGCCTTATTTTAGTTTTCTAATTAAATAGTGTATTAATAAATAGTATTAAATAGTAATTAATTAAATAATAAATAATATATAAGTTAAATAAATAATTTTCTTTTTCTAATAATTTTCTTTTATTCTTAGGATCTCAAAAATATAAATTTCACATTTGTGGGGTTTATATTGATCACTTTTTACTTTTATTTTTGTACGTTTACGTAATTTTATTTAAACGTACGTTTTAGGTTTTAAACGTTCATCACTTTAAAAATAGTGATAGCGTTTATTTAATAGATTTTAACTTTTTAATTTTCTTTAATTTGCATTTAAGTCGCTAAGACGTGCAAATACCTACTATAGTTATAATCGATTTGTTTTTAATACGTTTTACGTTTCTAGGGTTTTGATCATACTTATTAGTTGTAATAACTCATTAGAGTTATTCATACTTTTAGTATTGTGACAATTCATTCATAACCCTATTCCTGATCATCCAAGCTATATAACACATTTGTTCAATCACAGGATATCACAACCTCGTTGGGGAATAAACGACCCGGGAATATAACTGTACTACCTCGGATTATTGCATTTACGGTTTCTTTAGTTTAACTTTAGTTGTTGACCATTCACAAGTGGTTGATTAATAAAGTTGTCTAGAAAACCGCGAATCAGTGCTTCTAGGATACCAATCTTTTGTTGCTTATCTTCATCAGGGTATTTTTATTATTTTTATCTGTTTATTTATTAGATCTTATTTAGCACTTTTTCAATATGATGTTATGTGCACAGTTTTGAGAGCACTTTCATAAGCCCCTCATAAGCACATTAGTGGATCCCACTTTGAGAACTTTGGCTTATTGAAAATCCCTCCAACCTAACTTGCAACTTCAATGCTTATTTTGTGCTTTTCAGCTTATGTCATAAGCTTATATTACCCTTAAAGTTGACTGCAGGCCTGTTTGGATTTAGGATTTTGGATTTTGCTAATTTGCTTATTGTAGCTTATTAGTATGTTTCTTTACATGTTTTAGCTTATTTCCAGTGTACTTAAGTTGTTTATAGCTTAATTTGTCCTTGGGATCAGTTGTGTAGCTTCTTGATAGCTTTTTCATATTCAAAATCTCACTTTGAGCCAAAAGCTCAATGTGGTGCTCATAAGCTCCCACACAGCTTATTTTTGAGTTGTATAAAAGTTGTTTTTACAAAAGTTCTTCATTTTCAGTACATTAACTAGTTTCAAAAACAAAAATCCAAAAATAATCATTTTTAATATTAAGTGATAGTTTCTATTTAATATTTTTAAATTTTAATTTCTATTTTTAAATTTTGTTAAGTGATATTAGGTTTTTATAATTTTCTAAATTACTTTGTCATATTATATAATTTTTAATTTTAATTCCATTTTCATTTTTATAATTTTCCTAGCTTTGTTAACTTAATTAGAACCTGTAAAAATTAATCTTGTAATTTTCCCTTTTTATTTTCTAATTTTAATCCTTTAATTAGTTTAATTAGATTTAAATTATTAATTAAATTTTTAATTTATAAAACCTTCACTAAAAGACAAAAATATTTGTTTTTAATTTTTTTAAATCTTTTAAGTTGTTCTAGATTTTTAGAAAATAAATTTGTAATTTTCTTAGTTAGTTTTGTATCATAAATCTTTTTTTAGATTAATTAAACTAGATTTTAAATAAGTTTAAAATAGTTTTGATTAATTAATTAATATTAAATTAATATAATATTAGTAAAATATTTTCTTTTTAGATTTTAATTTTCTTTAAGTTTAAAAAGTTTTAAAATTTTCATTTTACACCCTTTAGTTTTAAATTTGTCATTTTAAGTCCTGTAGTTTTTAAATTTACATTTTTATTTACTTGCAATACACGTTTGTTTAATCTGATTGTTGTGCTTTATAATTTTGTATCCAAATACAATTCCAAACAATCGAGAGTGTAATTATCAACCAAAATCCTTACGGATCATTGTCCTCAGTGATCATTCTACTTCTGAACGTTTTCACACACCATTCAACCTCCGTGGGATTTAACGACCCGGGAATCCACTAAATTCCAAGGGAAATTGTATTGAGTCTATAATAGTTGACTTTTGTTGACTAAAACCTTTGGTCAATATTTCTTGATGGTTTGGGCCCGATCAGCGGCTTATTATCTATTTGTAGGAAAAAAAATGTACGTAGAAAAATGAATTACTATTAGTATAAAGGTGGATTTTTAGCGGTGTTACAGTCTCTCCTCCTTAAATGGAATCTCGTCCTCGAGATTCGCTCGGTGTTGGTTGCGGTGTTGGAGAATAGGTGTGGGTATTTCTTACGGAATTGATCTTCCCGTTCCCAAGTAAATTCTGGTCCTACCTTAGAATTCCATCTAACCTTAATGATAGGAATTCGGCTTCTTTTTAATTGCTTAACATCCTTATCCATGATCTCCACAGGTTCTTCCACAAAATTGAGCTTGTCGTTGAGCTGAAGTTCTTTCATCGGAATGACAAGTGTTTCATCCGACAAACACTTCTTTAGGTTGGAAACGTGGAAAGTAGGGTGTATGTTACTGAGCTCTATAGGAAGCTCAAGTTTATAGGCTACAGGATCTATTCTTTCTAGAATCTTGAATAGTCCTATGTATCTAGGATTTAATTTTCCCCGTTTTCCGAACCTAACCGTACCTTTCCATGGTGATACTTTTAGCGTAACCCTATCTCCAACTTCAAATTCCATAGGCATTCGCCTTATGTCAGCGTAACTCTTTTGCCTATCTCGTGCAGCTTGTAGATGTTGCCGAATTTGTACTATCTTATCGGTGGTTTCCTGGATGATTTCAGGTCCAGTGAGTTGAGCTTCTCCTACCTCGGCCCAACACACGGGTGATCAGCACTTTCGTCCATAAAGTGCTTCGAATGGTGCTGCCTTGATGCTGGCATGGTAACTATTGTTATATGAGAATTCTGCCAATGGCAAGTGCCTATCCCATCCTTTACCAAAATCTATTACACATGCCCTGAGCATATCCTCCAACGTTTGAATGGTTCTTTCGCTTTGTCCGTCAGTTTAAGGGTGGTAAGCAGTACTCATGTCTAATTTAGTACCCAAATCCTTTTGGAGTGACTGCCAAAATCGGGATGTGAAACGAGCGTCACGATCCGAGATAATGAAATTGGGACTCCATGTCGTGAAACTATCTCCTTTTGATACAACTGTGCGAGGGTTTCCATCTCATCAGTCTCCTTGATTGGCAAGAAGTGCGCTGATTTCGTGAGACGATCGATGATGACCCACTTGACGTCTTAGGCAACTTGGTGATAAAATCCATTGTTATTCTCTCCCACTTCGACACAGGTATCTCTGGTTGAATCAACAAGCCAGCCGGCTTTTGATGTTCCCCTTTCACTCGTGAACATGTCAAACATTTACTAACATATTCAGCAATGTCAGCCTTCATGTTCGGCCACCAGTAATACTTTTTAAGGTCCTGATACATCTTCTCAGACCCCGGGTGAATGGAGTACTTCGATTTGTGTGACTCATGCATAATCACATTTCGTAAATCACCATAATGTGGAACCCAGCTTCTGTTCTTTATGCAACGAGTTCCATCAGAACGACTTTCAAACATCTTGTCCATACCTCATAAATTCTCGGCCTGAATATTCTCTTCTTTCATTGCCTCAGACTGTGCCTGGAGAATCTGAGATGGTAAATTCAGATTTATGGTCATGACTAAGGCTCTGACTCGAAGAGGCTTAATCCGTTCCTTCCTGCTCAAAGCATCTGCCACCACATTTGCTTTTCCAGGATGGTAACGAATTTCACAATCATAGTCACTTAGCAACTCTAACCAACGTCGTTGCCTCATGTTCAATTCTTTCTGATCAAGAATATGTTGAAGACTCTTGTGATCAGTGAACACAATACACTTTGTGCCGTACAAATAATGCCTCCAGATTTTAAGGGCAAATACTACTGCTCCCAGTTCCAGATCATATGTTGTGTAATTCTTCTCATGCGGTTTGAGCTGTTGAGATGCATAAGCGATGACTTTCTCTCTTTGCATTAATAAGGCTCCTAGACCTTGGTGTGATGCGTCGCAGTAAACAACGAAATTGCTACTCCCTTCAGGTAGTGCTAGAATTGGAGCTTCGCAAAGCTTTTGCTTTAGTAGCTGAAATGCTTCATCCTGATCTTTTCCCCAGATGTACTTCTTGTTCTTTTGGGTTAGTTCAGTCAAAGATTTGGCAATCTTTGAAAATCCTTCTATGAATCTCCGGTAATATCCAGCAAGTCCTAAAAATTGACGTACCTCCGTAGGTGTGGTAGGTGTTGGCCAATTTTTTACTGCTTCGATTTTGAAAGGATCTACGTGAATTCCATGTTGATCGATTACGTGCCTAAGAAACTGTACAGTGCGAATCCAAAATTCACACTTGGAGAACTTTGCGTATAGTTGCTCTTTCTTGAGTAGTTCCAAAATAATTCTCAATTGCTCCCCATGCTCTTCTTCATTGCGGGAGTAAATGAGAATATCGTCAATGAACACTATTACGAATTTGTCCAGATAAGGTTTGCAAACTCTGTTCATGAGATCCATAAACACAGCTGGTGCATTGGTCAACCCAAATGGCATCACCTGGAATTCGTAGTGACCGTATCTCGTCCTGAATGCCGTTTTAGGAATATCTTCTTCCCTTACTCGTAATTGATGATAACCCGATCTCAAATCAATCTTTGAATAAACACTCGACCCTTGTAATTGGTCGAACAAGTCGTCATTCCTCGGTAACGGGTATCGGTTCTTTACCGTAAGTTTATTCAACTCTTGGTAATCAATACACATCCGTAAAGATCTGTCCTTCTTTTTGACGAACAGGACCGGAGCTCCCCAAGGTGAAGAGCTTGGTCGAATGAAACCTCTATCTAATAACTCCTACAACTGGTTGGATAGCTCCTGCATTTCAGACGGAGCCAAATGGTAGGCTGCTCGTGCTACTGGTGTTGCTCCCGAAACTAAATCAATCTGGAACTCTACCTGACGAACAAGTGGTAATCCATGCAATTCTTTCGGGAAAACTACCGGAAAATCCCTTACTATTGGTACATCCTCAAGCTGTTTTTCATCCGTCTTTTTCTCCGTCACTTGAGCTAAGAACGCGTGACATCCTTTGTCGATATACTTTAGGGTTTTGAGGCATGAGATAATGCTTAATTTAGTCCTACTTCGATCACCCCGAATGATCAACGTTTCCCCCTTATAAGGGATGTGAACCACCTTCTCGTCACATATTATTCTCGCTAGTTCTATTTCGTAGGTGTTGTCTAGGGCAGTTAGGGTGAGTTTATGTAAATAAGCGAAAGTAGTGGATATAAAGCTTTTATCGGCGCCAGTATCAAATAATACTTTTGCTAAATGTTGATTGAGAGAAAACGTACCCGTGACCACATCCGGGTTGTGCTGAGGGTTTGCATCTCCTAGCACGTAAGCTCTTGCATGGGCCGTGTTGTTCTGGTTTCCATTCTGTTTGGGACATCGATTCTTGTAATGTCCTTTCTCACCACACCCGTGGCATATCACTTCTACAGGCTGCAAATTAGCACCTGAGGCCCTACAGTCTTTGGTTTTGTGGCCAGTTTTGTGGCACTTTCCTCACTTAACAAAGCATGGCCCATTGTCGTGCTTCTTGCATCGGTTGCATAATGGCAGATTTCCAGCATAGCCACCGCCTCCTGCTGGTGCGGCTACATAAGCTTTGGCAGCTTCCTGCCTTCGGTTCTGTTGTTGGTGATGGTTGTTTCGATTCTGTTGGTAATGGTGGTTGTTGTTTCGGTTGTGGTTGTTGTTGTAGGTGCTATGGTTAGGGTAGTTGTTGTGATGATGGGTTGTCCTTTTGTCATCAAGCTTTCTTTTGTGATCATTACCTCCCTGGGTGAAACCACGCTTGACTTCCCGATCCATTAATGTTTGAGCAATGGAAATTGCTTCCTCTCTGTGGTTTTGATGAGGTGACATTCCCTCATCTTGGGTAAGCCTTTAGTGTACTTCTCCAATCTCAAGGTCGCACTACAGTTGGGCATAGCATTTCCAGTTCCTGAAACCTTCGGTTGAAAGTCTTGAGATCAGTTCCTTTCACAACCGGTGGTGAAATTCATCTTCCAACTTCTTAATCTCAGTCTTGGGGCGACTTCTTTAGCATCTTTGTCTTGAAGTCAGCCCATGAGAGTTGATAAGTTGCTCCAATACCCATAGTTTGAGCAGAGACATTCCACCAAGATAAGGCATCATCCAATAAAGTTCTGCGGCAAAAGTGACCTGCAAAGTCGAACAACCGCTCCTCATGAATACCGTCTCTGTTCGCTCAAACCAACGAGCCAACTCAGTTTCTCCTTCTGTTCCTTTGAAAAAGGTGGGTTTACAGTTCATGAAATCCTTGTAAGTACACTTGCATGCTACATCTGTCTCGCTTCCTCCGTTAGGCCTGCTAATATTTCCAGTGCGGGCCAGTACTGCTGCCTGCCTCTCAAGTGCTGCAGCAACGCTGTCTGCAACTAGTTGTTGGATATCAGCTTGGGACATTGCGGGTTCTGGTGTTTCGGTGGAATTTCTTGTTCGTTCCATATTTCTATTAATGCCACAGGAAAAATATATTTAGAATGATCATGTTATGTTATAACAAATAACAAGGTAAATGTATAGAAGTCATAACACATAACCACAACAAATAATTTTTCGTAATAAACCTTTATTGATATCATAACATAGCATAATATTACAACCACATATAGCCATAAGTAACTTGTAAATTTGTACAAAAAAAAGGATACAAGTATCTTATTTATGCTACATACTCATGGCTAAGACATAATACAAAAGCTAATAGGTAAAGGTTTAGTCTAGTGATTTCCAGATCCTCCTCCAAGACGGCTCTCAAGTTCTCTGATTTTGTTGTGAAGATTCTGTATATACTCCCATTGTCGGACCTGAGTATCTTCCATCATCATCTCTAGGGTGGTAATTCTGGAGTAAATCCTCATGATATCATCACTTTGAATCGTCATTATATTTGACATCACCAAATCATTTTGATATAACAAAGGGAGGTCTTGACTTATCTGTCCATGATGTTGCTCCAGACTACATGCCTTTTCACGAGTTGCTTGCAACTCTGCTGTCAAGGTGTCTAACTTTTTCCCCTTGGTTGCTTGCTTAGTGATTAACTCCTCCACTTCTCCTTCAATTCCTTCTATAAGTTCAAGTGGTAACTCATCAAGGTGTCCTAAAGCATCATCAATTTGTTCTTCGTGTCTTTCCATACGTGCTATAAGTGTAGGAAGGGTAGGCGGTCGGTCCATTGCAGCTTGCGAACTTTCTCCCGTCTCAAATACCCGCGGTGGCGTAGGGTAGTCAGGAGTTGGTGATCGTAAGGCATTGTACCGGGCAAAGCTTTATAGCTCTCACCTCCTCTTCAAGATCATCTGGCTGAGATGGAGGGGTGAAATCTGTAGCTGCGGGCGGATTAGTTTCCTCCTGTGGTGATATCTCCTGCTCAGCAATAGCATCTAGATGTGGTGATGACGGGGCTGGTGAAGATGTGGGAGGTAGTGTAGGTAACATGTACGTGTGTGGAGGAGGCACAGGAATTGTCCTTTTCTGTGTTCTTTCAAAGGTTCTCCTAGGGCGGTCATGTGGTGTGTTTGATGGTGGTGCTAGGTTTGAAGGTGTTAATGGTGTTGATGACATGTGGACACATGATCGAACAGGGTGTACCCTTTTTCGAGGTGTGTTCAGGTAAGTTGTACCATAAGGATGATAACGATATGCCTCCATGAATGGTTCTGGTTCGTAAGGCTCTAGTACTCAAAATCTCCTTTGTCTAATTGGTGAGGGTGATGCAGACAGTGACTCAGAGGATGGGGGATCTGGGTCAGATGGTTCAGTCTCGGAAAATGTGCCATGTTCCCTCCTAGCAACCTCGTACGGATCATCCGGAAATGGAGCGATATCAGTACCCACCGGAACGTCCTCCGACTCCGTAGTGTGCCTAAATACTAGATCAATATCAGGTACTACTGCGAACTCCTCAAATGGTTCCTCGGAAGGATCAGACTCCATATCTAATGCAGCGTCTCCCGGTGTTGGAGAGTGGCTCAGTGAATCCGTAGTAGGATAGGTTTCCTCGGGTACGTACTCCGGTAAACTAGGACTAGAGGGGGTAGAGAAAGACATAACTCTGTAACAACCCGGTAATTATAAATACCTCATTATATATATAAATAATCAGTATAAACTTGCATAAACAAGATTATGCGAGCATTGTAGTGGCACGGAGGACTTTATTTAAGTGTGAAAAAGAGTTATAGTTTCGGTTTTGTATTCCGTTCTCTATAACTATGGCTCTGATACCAATCTGTAACACCCCCAAATTCGGTATACGCAGCGGAATTAAGGTTGGGGTATTACTTCATGGAACACAGTCATAATAATAGATAAACGGCTCGAAAGAGACGTTTAGATAAAAACAGTTATCATTCATTTATTTAAATCAGAGTTTTACAAAATAAAGGTCCCAAAGGAAATACGGAAATACATAGTTTTATTCTTGTGAATGATAACAAAATGGACGCCCTTTTTAAAGAAAGTACATAGCCACTCCGTGCCAGATCGTGCTCTAGTTTCCTGAGATAAAACATGGTAAAAAGTCAACACAAAGGTTGAGTGAATCCATAGTGTTTGTATAATAATCAGTTGAACACAAGATAAGCAGTAGTAAAAGCAGTAATATTGCAGTACAATATATTGCCCTAAGTCTCATGACGCGCAAACCTTAACGAGCAGCGTCATAGTAATGGCGTAAGTTACAAACATCATGGTGATGATGTGAGCAAAAATTCCCTCTGTAGGAGTTTGCCATTCTCCTAGTATTCTCAAATAAAGTGCATTTGGTTACCTATCCGGTAACACAAATGGGGCGTCAACTGCCAATAGATCTATTCACTATATTTTCGTTCACTCGCAAGTGATTAATGGTTCATGATATGAGGGACTTTCAGTGGCATCAGTAGGTACTTAGGCAATATCAATCAGGATAGCATACAGAAAAATACTTTTGTTCGGTTTTTGTAGCATGTATCTCCCTACGAGTTTAGAAAACAAATATGTAAGAGTGGGACTATGAACTCACCTCGGTTTTACTGTAGTCTGGATGGAAAACAAATTAGATAATATGAACAAACTGCTCCGACTCTCGACCTGAGTTGGTATATCATGTATTTAGTATTTGTATTCTAGTTTATGCGACGATAATGTTCTATTGATAATTAGATAACATGAAGTCTCTTCAAAAATTAATAATACTTATCATACTTATTTTTATGGCTCGAATGATTATTAATAAATTTTTATCAAAACCAAAGTTGTTAAATATTTTATGTTTCCAAAATATTATAATTTACAATTTTAAATATTTACAGCTTTTACCCTTGCACTTTCAGAAATGACACTTTAAACCCTCAACTATGGGTTATTGACAAAATCAGCCCTTATATAGTTAATTTCACAGCAATTACATTTTTTTAGTCCAAGAAAAACTTTATCTTACAAAAAGTACAATTTTTATGCTTGAAATTTTATAAGAAAAAATTACTAGTTTTTGGCCTAAATGGATAAAAGTGCGGGTGAATAAAAGCGAGGCCTTAAAAGGTTTTTACTATGTTCTTGATCCGTTCAAGATTTTGTCCGGTGGTCTTTCTAATGGTTCAAACTAGAGGTCTTAAGCTCTTACGTTTTGGTCGCAATGATTTTCCAAAGTAGGGGGTTAGGTGCCTTTTGTTGGTTTTGGGCTATAACAGGGCTAAACAAGGGCAGATTTTACACGAGGAAAGCTAGTGTTTCTACATTGCATTTGACCCTCTAAACACTTTTCTATAAGCTCTTCTAAATGGTATAAGTCTCGTGTCCTAGTCGTCTTTGATTAGAAAGATACAAGTCCACGAACATGGCTACTTGGCCACGACGCGTTTTAAGAAAATTTCATTTTTAACTCGTTAATTTTTACGGAGTCACCTAGAGACATTGTAATCTGTTTATTAACTCTTTTTAAGTCATTTCCCATCATCCTATAACTCCCACGACTCAATTTTTGAAAAGTGTACACAAGGCCTATTTATAAAAATTCCCGCGAGTCACCCTCTTTGTGGTTAATTATAAAAGAGACTATAAGTGCTTTTGAAGACGTTATTGGGGCATAAAATTCTTTGCAGCGAGCCCTTTAAAACGGTGTAAACCTCATACTTTGAAACCCTTTAATTAGCAAAATATTAACTACGGAAAAGGGCTACTTAGGCTATTCTTGCCAAATTGCAATTTTCGTTTTTAAACCATAAAAATCTATATCTTTTGCATGAAACCTTGTGAAATGTTGTTTTACCCATTTCTAATGTTTCTAAGATAGTTCCTAATCAAATTTATCAAAAATCCCGTGTTTTCCCACATACCTGTTGTAATAAGCTTTTGGTGTTTAGGACTTTTGGCCAAAATGAAGGGCTGTTCTTAAGCATAACGACTAGGCTTTTTAATCGGGTTATGGGGGCATTTTGAAGTATCTCAGGCGGTACCTTGGTACCTTGGTTGACCCTAATACCTCCAACTTGGTTGACCCTAATACCTCCTACTTGATGTAGATAAATGAGGGGCAAGTAGGGGGGTTGGCCTGTTTTGGCGTCAAGTCCAGTAGCAGAAAACAGAAAAATGCATTATAATTTATATAAATTTATAGGGTGTTAGTAATTATACTAAATGTTTATTTAGCTTGCTCAAAGGACTCCTAACATGTTTTAACATTTGAGAAAAACGCATTACAAATGGGTGTTTGTCTTTCAGCGCACAAATTACAGAAAGAATATGAAATATGGTTTTGACCTTGTTTTTCCACATAACACTAATCCATAATCACTTATATGTTTTATTGAATGTATTAAATGATTAAAGAAAGAGTGTGGATGCACTTACAAATATTATGTTGCTTAAACCATAAGAAAAACTCTCCTAGGAGCTGCTATTTTCTCCAAGTACTCCACTCCTTCTTAAGCTTTTGTTTTGCCCTTTTCTTTCACTCCTTAACGTAAATGTTTAGAATGTATGTGACTATGGAAAATGTTATAGGGTGCGTGTGATGTGTGAAGAGTATGGTATGGTGTGTGTGATGAATGGGACTCAAAGAGAGAGGGTGTGGGGCGTTATATAGGGATGGAGGTGCATGGACTTCCAAGTGCTATGTCACCTTGTCTCACAAGAGAAGGGACATGGTGATGTGTTTCAATACACATGGAAGGTGTAGGTGATTTCAAGGGAACATGAAGGGTGTGGTAAAACTCTAGCCAAGAGTTTTACCCACAAACTTTGACTATGGTAAAAACCCTTGGTAATTGAATGATGTGTTAATCTTATGTGCAAGTAATTAATTGTGGTTAGGAGATTTACATGTAGTACTAGGTAACTAAGTGGTAACTAGTTAGTTTATTTCTAACCATGGTAAAGGGGGGGGGGGCGCGTTAGGCTACTAGGGGTATTACCTAGGGCTTTTTAGGTTGTACCTATTGTGTAGTCATGTAAATACTTAGTTAAGTTTCTAATTTATTTTAGGTAAAATCTAGTTTAGGTTAATTTACATGTAATAAATAAAAGTAAAGACTTAAGGTTGGTGCATTATTATTTGTACATTAGCATTGTTTTGTTATACTTACTAAAAAGAAAATATATTTTTAAGTCTTGTGCTTGAATGGTTTGTACAATGTGTTTAAAATTAAGTACACTAAGGTTTATAATGAGTTTTAGGTTAAGTGAATACTTTTATGCATCAATGACTTGTACATTTGTTTAATAAACTTGTACTTTGGAAATTGGTAAAAGTTTAATATGAAATTCTAATTTTAGTTAGTGATCTCATTTACATAAAATAGTAGGATTTGCAAAGTAGGGTTTTTAACCGGAAAATATCCTAGAGTTAGGGTTTTATGCCTTAAACTAGTACATTAAGTTTAAAGGTTTGTACATTAGGGTTTATGACGTAGTATCGAAATTGTTATAAATCAATGCTTTAAGAAAACCCTAATTTACTTAGTGACATTTTATTGGAAATGACACTAATGATATAAGGATACTTTATACCAGACATTATGTGTCTTATGTGAGGATACAACTGACATGGGTGACCATGCCGGAAAGTTTCAAGTATGACATTGTTGTGAGACTTCCATTGTCACTTAAGAGTGTGTATATCAAAGGCTTTAACTATGCTAGTGAGCAGTTTGTGAGTGCGGCTTATTATCTATTTGTAGGAAAAAAAATGTACGTAGAAAAATGAATTAATATTAGTATAAAGGTGGATTTTTACCGGTGGTTACATGGTGTTTGACTGATTTCAAGAGTGTGTTAAAAGTTCGTCCAGTTCTTCTGGAGTCAAACACCTCATACCAATCCGGTGAATCAAGTCAGTAAACCTTGCTAGAGCCAAGTCTTTAGTGAGAAGATCCACCAGTTGGTTTTCAGTACCTACAAAGTATAATTCAACAGAACCCTTTTCCACATGCTATTTGATGAAATGATATCGAAGATCAATGTGCTTTGACTTCGAGTGTTGAACGGTGTTGCACGAGATCGCAATAGCACTTCGGTTGTCACAGTACACCGGGATTCTGTCATATACATAACCATAGTCCTTGAGTTGTGTTCGCATCCAAATGACTTGAGCACAACACGCAGACATGGCTATATATTCTGCTTCAGTTGAGGACAGCGATGTACAGTCTTGTTTCTTCGATTGCCATGACACCAATTTATCACCAAGGAATTGTAAACCTCCTGAAGTACTTTTCCGTGAATCTAACTATCCTGCATGGTCAACGTCTAAAAAAAGCTATTAGTTCAAAACTTGAATCCTTCGCATACCAGATCCAAAAATTAATGGTTCCCTTTACGTATTGGAGGATTCTTTTAGCCTTAGTGAGGTGTCTTTCAGTTGGTCTTGACTGATAACGGGAGCAAAGATATACAGAAAATAGATTGTCGGGTCTACTAGCTGTTAGATACATGAGAGACCCAATAATACTTTGGTATTTTGTAGGGTCAACCAATTTCTCATGCAAATCAGCATCCAATTTGTTGGTATGTGCTATTGGTGTTGCATACGTGTCACAACTTTGCATTCCATGTTTATTCAATATTTCAAGAGCATATTCGGACTGACTTAGCAAAATACCACGGGTTGATTGATGAACTTGAAGTCCTAAGAAGAACGTAAGTTCACCCATCATGGACTTTTCAAAATTTGTTTTCATTAGTTTTGAAAAAGCGTTTGAGTACTTTTTGTGGGTAGAACCAAAAATGATGTCATCCACATAAATCTGAACAATTAAAATGTGTGCCCCGTGATATTGAATAAACAGTGTTGGGTCGACCAATCCTTTGACAAAATTATGAGAAAGGAGAAAGGAGGACAACTCATCATACCATGCTCGAGGGGCTTGTTTGAGACCGTAAAAAGCCTTATTCATTTTGTAGACATGATTATGGAACTCTTGATCAACGAATCCTTCTGGCTGACTAACATATACTGTTTCCTTCTGCTTACCATTCAGAAAAGCAGTTTTGACATCCATTTGATAGACCGTGATGTTCATGTGAGCCGTGAATGCCAGAAAAATCCGTACAGCCTCAAGTCTAGCTACCGGTGCGAATGATTCTTCGAAGTCAATCCCCTCTTCCTGTCTATAACCCTTAGTCACCAGACGTGACTTATTTCGGATAACTGTACCCTCAGCATCTAACTTGTTTTTCAAATCCATTTGAGACCAATGACATAGACCCCTATTGGTCTTTCAACCAATTCCCATACTTCTAAACGTTTAAACTAGTTTAGCTCTTCTTGCATGGATTCAATCCAGTTGTCTTTGGTCATTGCATCTTTGATGTTTTTGGGTTCAGTTTGACAAACGGTGAGAGCATAAATGCAGTGTTCACCGTCAGTCTGAAGGCGTTGTCGAGTTACGACTGGTTGGCTCGGGTTTCCAATAATGTTAACAAGAGGATGGTCCTTAGTCCAATGATGTGTGGAGGGTTGATGTTGATATACGTTGTGCAGATTTGGTGGATTCAGATGGCTGGTTGATGATTCAAAGAACATCGAGTTTGCATTTTCAGTAGCAAAGGGGTTAAAGAATGCGTTTCTATCATAATCCGCTGGAGCAGGTACATCTTGATTCAGAAGATCATCAGCTGGATTAGCGTCATTAGAAGCGGTTTCTTCGACTGTTGTTGTAGAATCATGATATGTGCAAAAACACGTATCATTTCTTTATCAAATCAGACCCAAAATAACCAAGAAAGAGCCGTTTATTGCTAATAATTGTTGTTTTCTTGAGTTTGTGCTAGTGCAGGTACGGATATGTCAAAACACACAAAAGATAACCAAATCAGACGAAAACCCGAGCACGAGAGATAAAGAGTGCTAAAGCTGAGCCGGAAGGTCAGAATTATGCATTTGTGAAGATTTCTATGCTGAGAGGATTATTTTTGAAAGATATGACAAAGTTTAGAGAAATGTCAGTAATAGTCCCTGAACTTTCATCAATTGGCAGAATATACCCTTGAAGTTTCTGAATTTACAAATTCAGCCCTTGGTTATTTGAAGAATGGCAAGAAAGGCCCTTGGATCATTTTCAGGATTTACAGCATTGGTCCCTTAAAAATCAGCTAGTGCAATTTTAGTCCTTAAAATAAACTTGGGTTCAATATTTGTCCAAATCCTATACACCTTGAAGCCCAAAATAGTCCAAAGCCCAAAACCCCCATACCCGGTCCATATAAACCCCCAATACCCGTACCCACCATTAACCCAAGTCAACGCTCATTTAACCCGGTCAACTAGAAACGAAATATACTAAAAAAAACCTTACGCGCCAAAGAAATCCCCAAACCAAACCCAGCTATGAACCCTAGTTCACCCATTTAATTAATTCACTTAATGAAACCCAAATTCACCTGAAATTCGCACTAAAATCTGACACGTGACTGACACACGGATGCCACGCTGGCAATCCGTGTGTCATATCACATCATACTCTCACTTGATTGGTCGAAGCTATGTGGCACATGCAATCCAAGGGTCTAGATTGCTGGGATGATGTATTAAATGATCTAAGGGTTGATATTCATGATGAAGAAGCATAAATGCCACCTTCCAGATCCTTCCAAGAGGCTGAGGCTCGCTATAAATACCTCTCATTTTCACCCTTTGTATCCATGTAGTGTAGAGTAGTTTTCTGAGTTTATTTGTAGTTTTTAAATGTTTTCAAATATTCTGTTGTTATTTTCTTCCAGTTGTACTCCATTTTATTAATGAAATTAGCTTTAAATTTTAATTCAAGGTTCATTACAGTTTGATTGTTTACATTAAGCTCATTGTTAGTGTGATTAATCATTTTTAACTTTCACTTATTAATTTCAGTATTCATTTCTCTCTAAACAAAAAGTACTAAAAAAGTATAGAAAAATACTTTAAATATTTCAATCTGTCTTTTAATGTGAATTCAGTATCTGTTTTAGCTTTCTTAAGCTCTTATAAGCTCACATATAGCTTATAAGTGCTTGTTTAGTACTTACTCAGAATCTACACTCTCAAATTACTCTTCAGTCAAACAAAGTCAACTGTGCAGAGATTTGGTTTATTCTGATTTGATTTACTGATTCTGGATCTGGATATGGGTTGAATTTGGTATTTGTTAAAGGTTTAGAATAGTGGTATTTTGAACTCAGTGCAAGCCATAGTGGCTGGACATTTGTAAGCTTGCATTCTATCTCTTTTCCTAAATAGTAGCGTTATATTCATTGATGTTGCTTAGTCTAGTTTAATTAATGATTGTTATGTTTGTTTAATTAGTAATCAATCTGTTTTAATCATAACTTGATCATTTGCTGAATTTCTGTTTAATATGATGTGATCTGCATACTTAGGAGTAGTACTTAATTGATTGTATTAACTAGTGTTATTGCATCATTTAGTTCTTGTATTCTCTTTAAAATCTGTTTGGGTTAGAGTTATGGTGTAGACTAGTGGATTGTTAGTTTAAACTTGCATATCAGTAGTGAAAAGAGTGTTTGGATAAGATCATTGATTGGAGATTGAGCTTAGTTCAGTGGTTGATTATAGTTGCTAGAGTTATATTTAGGCATAACATAGTCAACTAGTTCATTAATTTGTGCTCTAAAATTCTGAAAGTCAAAATCAAAATTGAAACTGATCTTATTTGCATTTCTGTTGAAATCAGTAGTTAGATCTTTGCATATAGGCTTAAAAATAGTAGATCTAGCTTGCTTTAATCATAATTGGGCTTAATACATCATTAGCATTCAACAATTCTAGCTCAAATCTCATTTAAGTCAAAATATCATTTCTGAGTTAAAAGTCAAAAGTTAGAAAAACAGTTTTTCAGCAAATTTTGTAGAATTTTTATGAGTTCAGTTATGAGTCAAAATTGTTGAAACTTTGGGATTTTCAAGTTCAGTTGGTCTAATTTTGAAAACTTATTTTTGTGGATTTTTTGGAAGCACTTATAAGCTTTAAATCAGCTCTCCTTTAGAGCTGATTTGCCCTGTTCACACTCAGCTAATACTGAGTTGTGAACCAGGAAACGTGCAGCCTTTGCACCGCATTCACTTTTGATAATTAGGGCCTAGAAATTGGTTCAGTTGTAGTTTGCTTGGTGGTCTAGAGTTTCTCATTTCTTGTTTTCACATAAGCTCTTTTGATAAGCTTGTGCTTAAGCTAGAAGATAGTAGGTTAGGCTGATTTGGCACTTAAGCTTTTAAACCATCAATCATTGTAGCTTATAATTCAGAGGTTAATCTTAGTTACTTTAGGTGCACTTAAGTTGATTTTAGCATAGAAAAGCTTCTGGTAGATTTTGGTTCAGTAGAATAGCTTTTTGCTTAATTTAGGTAGCTTATTTTATAGCAGTTGCATTACAGCTCTTATTTCTTCCTCACTAGCAAATTTTTTCTTTTTTTTTATAGATTAATAATATAATTTTAGAATTTCCCTGAATTTTTCAGATTTTTCCAGTGCTGTTTACAATTTTTCTTATTTTAAATCAGTTTTTAAGACTTTTTAATTACCTTTTAATACAAATAAATCAGAAAAGCTTCAAAAAAATATGTTTTCAAATTTCATAATTTAAGAAAAATACAAAAAGCAAAAAAATAATTTTTCCAGATTTTTCCTCGCTTAATTTGTAATTTTTAGCCATTTAATTAGTTTTTATACTTTTTAATTCATAGAAATTTGAAAAATCATCAGAAAAATATAAAAATCAGTTTTGAAAAGTATTTTGAGTTATTTTAGATTTTTATAAAATAGTTTCATAATTTTCCCTTTAAATTTTCATAATTTTTAGTATTTTAGATTTGTTTTAAAAGTTAAAAATTAGTTTTTAATTCAAATAAATTCCAGAAAAATCATAAAAAATAGTTTTAAATCTTAGTTAATTTTCATATATCATTTTTAGTATAAAAGTAATTTTAGATCATTTTTAAATCATAAATAATTTTAGATCCTTTTTCACCATTCAAATCACAAAAATCGGGACGAGAGTTGAAAATTCCATTCATCCCTCGTTCGGAACGATCACGGGACTCAAACCTAACACGTTTGAGTTACCCAAATACTACACTTCTCTATAATTGGTTTCCCGAGCGAATCAATTTTGGCGGGGAGAGGCATGTAGTGAGTTTTAGTATTCCGTCTCGAATCGCGTGCATTTGAAGATCCTTCCCCGAGTGAAGTTACCGTCATTTTTGTAAATATAACTTTTTCAAAAACCCAAAAACATCTAAAAACACCAAAACATTCTTCCTAGAGTGTTTACAAAATTAAAAACCAACGAACGTCAATTGTTACGTCGACTCACCTCAGAAGTACAACCTATACGGTGGCGGAAGTCTTGACATTAAATTGCAGACCGAAGAACGATCGATCTTCATTCCTCGGCTAGCGTACTTTTGGGAGCTACCGAGCACCAGTTGACGTGAAGGTTACAAAAATATTGTGTTTTCAAAGATTTCTTAAAAACCCAAAAAGATTTTCCTTTTCAAAATATGTTTTCTAAAAAACCAAAAATATTCTTCTTAACCTTCTGATTTGATAATTCTTTCTTCTTAACCCTCTACACGTTTAATTCTCATGGATACAATCGATTATCGTCATTGTCTTCATTGCCAAAGCCGTATGGAAGAAAATCAATTTCGATGTTTGAAATGTGTTAGCGACTGGTGCGGAAATAATTGTCGAAATGGATTTTGTAATATATGCCAGAATTTTATCAATCCAAATCAGATTGCGCGTCTTTATGCACACTAGAACAAAAGGGTACTCTTCATACTGATGACGACATAATAGCATGGTGGAAAAATTTGATTGAAGAACCCTCGATTCCTACTCCTTCTCGGTGAGGAACTAGAATATGTTTCGGGCGAGATGACTCCGTTCAAGAACCGAGCCTATCACGGAAATTGTGGAAATAGCTAACTCTTATCGGATAATTCTTGATTTATCGACTCTTGTGCATATGGTGCAGAGGACCCGAATATGGTGGGAATTGTCCCGGTTGTAGTAATGGGAAATCAGGAACCGAGTTTCACCACAATCCTTACAATGCGACAATCAATTTCCCTAACCAACCTCTGTACCATGAGCCAGAATCATACTCTTGTGAGTACTATGGTGGTCCTCACCAAGGTTTTCAATGTCAAGTTCAATTTAACAATTCGACCTTTGATTATGAACCTTACCCTTATTCGTCACAACCATCGTACTGTTGTGAGTATTGTGGAGGTCCGCACGTTATTCAGATTCAGATGCAAAATCCGATTGTTTACGAGCAAGTTCCTTGTAACAATTACGACTACCCTTATAACCCACCTCCACAATACCAAGAAGTTCAACCACAACCTTCACTAATGTCTAATCCAAAATTTCTGGAAGCAATGATTGATCTTAAGAATCTTCTTGATAGAATTACCCACGGAAAAGACCCTCATCGAGAAAACTTATGGTGAATTACTAGGCGAAGAGCAAGCCGCTAAAATTGATTCTGGGGAGACCTTTCGTTTGATCTGATTCTGATGAGATTATACTCCCGAGTGGAAATCCCTCGTTTCGAGCCTTTCATTTCCGACCCTTCTCCTTCACTCACACCGGTTGAGAGAAGTGACGTTCTTTTGGAAGAGGCCGATGATTCTATTTCTTTGAACATTGTTGAACCCGTTGACTCTCTCATAATGGGGGATGAGCATCTTAGTACTATTCAGGAAACGGAATCGTCTGATGCTGAGATCCTTGTCCCAAGCCCAAGAGAGTCCGAGGTTGTTAATGATATTTGTGATGAGCCTTCTCTTGATATTTTGAGTGATCATGTTGAGATGTTCTCCGATTCCAATGACGATTCTTATGGAGACATCGATTTCGTCGACGATTTACCTTCTGAGCCCGTCAATATTGAAGAAGTAAATGATTTTGAAAGAAAGAAGATTGAGCCCGATGATATTCAGATCGAGGATGCAGCATTACGTCAAACATTGTTGAATGTTAATCTTCTCATTTCTAAGATTTAAGCCCTTAACGATAATTCGAGTTCGCCTCTTATCTCCGTTAAAGATAGCGACTTCTTACCCGAGCTTGAGACTTTCCGATTTGATGAAGAGATTAGTGGCAATCCCACTATTGATGATGTTTATCCTCCTATTCTTGAGCGATTCTATTTCGATGTTGATATGAGCAAGGTTTTGAACGAGATTTCCAATACTCCAACGAATGATTCGATTATTGAAGATGCTTTTGATGACCCAATACCACCGGGTATTGAGGATGTTGTGAATGACCCCGAGGGGGATATGGTTGTTCTTGATGATGATTCTCCTTCCTCTGTTGAGTCGACCCTCGTTTATCCCGTTGAGCCCTCATGTGAAGACAAAATTTTTAAACCCGGGATATGCATTGATGAGCTTCTTGCTAAAACCGTTGTTCGAGAAAAGGATCCTCTCTTGGATGCCTTCATGTTTGAGCCTTTAAGTCTTATGCCTTACCATGAGGTCCCGATTTCTTTGGAGTATTCTCATTTTGATCCTTCATCCTTTCGTCAAAACCGCCGGATGATGGATCGTTCCTTCATGATGCACCATTTGTGCTTGAGCCCGACAATTTCTTCCCTCCCAACCCACGGTCTCATTCCTTCGGTAATGAGGACACCGTTTTGACCACGGTATCTCTACCATTTTATTCCCAAGGACTAATGAATTGGGGGCGAGTCGGGCTAGCGACTCGGTGATCAAAAACAGTAGCGCTTCGTGGGAGGTACCCCATGCTTATCTCTATCTTCTTTCTATTTTCTAATAAGTGACGTGAAGGGGTTAGCCTCTTCGATTTCTCGTGTTTAGTTGTTTGTGATGTTTTGTCTAGGATTTTCCCAATATGAAGACTCTCGTGCTCGAAGTTTGTCTTTTCTCCACTCGAGTTTCATGATCGATGCTGATGGAAATCTTATATCCGAAATCTTATCGACTAACGTTTATCTTTTAGCATACTTAATAAATGGCTTTTAGATTTTCGTTGATACCCTTGCCTTTAAACATTGAGGACAATGTTCCGTTTTAGTCTTGGGTGGGTAATCTTCGATTTGATTTGACCGCACTTGTTTATTTTTGTCGTGTACTCTCGCAACCCCAGTTTTCCATAGAAAATGAAAAATTGTGCAAAAATGAGGAAATTTAAAAAAAATTTGTAAGCTTTTGTTAGTTTTATGATCGAAAAGTTCTTGCTAGTCTCTTAGAAGTTTCTTTAAATATGCGTTTTTTCTTGAAATAGTCTTTGCTAATTGCTTAGACAAGAGGCTATAAAATGCGATTCTAGCTCAAAAGGCCAAGAATTTGCAAGTCTCCCTGAGTGATTTTATATATGCGAAGTTTTACCAAGAATTTGCTAGTTTCTAATAAGTGACTTTAAAAATACGAGACTTGAGATTATTTGACGAAGCATTTTCTAAGTTAATATATGTTTTGACACCTTGTTGACTTTCCGCTGGTGAGAGTAGGAATGGAATTCTGACTTGACCGGGCGTGTTGAGCCCTAGCTTGTTCCCTTAACCTTAGATAATCTAAAAATTATCGGCTAAGCATCCGCGGATCTCATTATTTGAGATTTTAAATTTGCGGAGATCAAGGAATGATAGAGTTACTTATGAGTTTAGATGCTAAGCGTGGAGTAGTTGCTTCTATTTAGAGCCCATCGAAGGTACTTATGGCTTTTTGTTCCCACAAAATTGTTTCACCCCATATCTGTGAATAAATAATTAAAGATGTTAGGTTTTTGGCGATAGTTAGTTCTTTATTCTTCTTTAGAGAATCCTTGCCCATGTGAGTTGGGTACACATCAAGGTACTGTCAGTGTTGCGGTATAATAGACAACTGATTCACGATAGTTCTTTGCTATTGTTTCTATTGTTATAAAAGCCGTAGGATTAGTTTGGCACAAAGTTAACATGAAATAAAGCCCAAATGTATTAAAGTTGAAAAATCCAAAGCCATAAAAGTTTTCTATGTCCGACGGTACCCCGTTGTCATGGACTTCTAAAAAGGTTGAGGAAAATCCAAAGTCATAATAAGACTCTTGATAAAACGGTAATCCCGTTGAGTTAGTGGTTGAAAAGACCAAGGGCCTAAATTGCAAAATGCAAATGCTTTGAAATAAGTGTTAAGCCAAACTTTGAATCGGGAGATATCTCCCTAAATCGTCTGAAATTAGGACCTTGATGTGGACCTCATTCTTGTGTGCAATGGTTTTCGAGAGAAGGTCGATAACTAATTAGCGACTTAGCTTCATATCTTTATCGGAATAAAAGTTATCGAAACGAGAAATGTGAAGAAATTCATTTCTCACAAAAATAAAAAAATCTAGAGGAAAATAGGAAAATGGGAGCAAAAGTTAATTACACAAGTAACTTCCATGGGTAGTGTTAGCATCTAAAATCATATTTAACAATGATTTCGATTTTAAGCTTAGTTTGGGGACTTGTGAAAAATCAGGGACGATGTATTCTATATGTATGGTCACTTCCGCTGTGTTGTGTTTCTACTACATTGATCCTAGCGTGTCGTTTGAAAAATGTTGGAGTTATTGATCGACATGAAAGTTCAACAAACCGTCACTCATAATCGGAATGTGCTTAATCGTAATATCTATATATGAAATATAAAAGGGTAAGGCGTTTTTTAGAATTTAGGGTTTCTTAATCTCTTTTGAGGAATCTTTGCTACTTCGTCATAGGTTTAGTAGAAAGAGATTGAAATCCTTGGTTTTAAGCGTTGATTTCATTTGCGTGGGGACAAGTGTGGTCTAGGGTATTTTGATATGTGCACAAACACATATCATTTCTTTATCAAATATGACCCAAAATAACCAAGAAGAGTTTATTGCTAATATTTCGTTTCTTAAGTTTGTGCTAGTCTTTGATGCGGATATGTCAAAACACAGATAACAAATCAGGACCAAAACCCTAGCGAGAGATAAAAGTGCTAAAGGCTGAGAGAGAGGTCGAAATTGTGCATTTGTGAAGATTTCTATGCTAAGAGGATTATTTTTTAAAGATATGACAAAGTTTAGAGAAATGTGATACTGATCCTGAACTTTCATCAATTGGCAGAATATACCCTTAAAGTTTAGAATTTACAAATTCACCCTTGGTTATTTGAAGAATGGCAAGAAAGGACCTTGGATCATTTTAGGGCTTTCTGACATTGGTCCCTTAAAATCGGCTAGTGCAATTTTACTCCTTAAAATAAACTTGGGTTCAATATTTGTCCAAATCCTATACACCTTGAAGCCCAAAATACTCCAAAGCCCAAAACCCCATACCGGTCCATATAAACCCCCATACCGTACCACCATTAAACGGTGCGCTCATTTAACCGGTCAACTAGAAGCGAAATATACTAAAAAACCTTGCAGCAAAGAAATCCCCAAACCAAACCCAGCTATGAACCCTAGTTCACCCGTTTAATTAATTCACTTAATGAAACAAATTCACTGAAATTAGCACTAAACTTCGACACGTGGTGATACACGAATGCCACACTGGCAATCCGTGTGTCATATCACATCATACTCTCACTTGATTGGTCGAAGCTATGTGGCACATGCAATCCAGGGTCTAGATTCTTTGGATGATGTATTAAATGATCTAAGGGTTGATATTCATGATGAAGAAGCACAAATGCCACCTTCGGATCCTTCGAGGTGAGGCTCGCTATAAATACCTCTCATTTTCACCCTTTGTATCCATGTAGTGTAGAGTAGTTTTACGTGTTTATTTGTAGTTTTAAATGTTTTCAAATATTACATTGTTATTCTTCCAGTTGTACTCCATTTTATTAATGAAATTAGCTTTAAATTTTAATTCAAGTTTCATTACAGTTTGATTGTTTACATTAAGCTCATTGTTAGTGTGATTAATCATTTTTAACTTTCACTTATTAATTTCAGTATTCATTTCTCTCTAAACAAAAAGTACTAAAAAATATAGAAAAATACTTTAAATATTTCAATCTGTCTTTTAATGTGAATTCATGTCTGTTTTAGCTTTCTTTAAGCTCTTATAAGCTCACATATAGCTTATAAGTGCTTGTTTAGTACTACTCGAAATCTACACTCTCAAATTACTCTTCATCAAACAAAGTCAACTGTGAGATATTTGGATTATTGATTTGATTCTTGATTCGGATCTGGATATGGGTTGAATTTGGTATTTGTTAAAGGTTTAGAATAGTGGTATTTTGATCTCAGTGCAAGCCATAGTGGCTGGACATTTGTAATCTTGCATTCTATCTCTTTTCCTAAATAGTAGCGTTATATTCATTGGTGTTGCTTAGTCTAGTTTAATTAATGATTGTTATGTTTGTTTAATTAGTAATCAATCTGTTTTAATCATAACTTGATCATTTGCTGAATTTCTTTTTAATATGATGTGATCTGCATACTTAGGAGTAGTACTTAATTGATTGTATTAACTAGTGTTATTGCATCATTTAGTTCTTGTATTCTCTTTAAAATCTGTTTGGGTTAGAGTTATGGTGTAGACTAGTGGATTGTTAGTTTAAACATGCATATGGTGAAAATGTTTGGATAAGATCATTGATTGGATATTGAGCTTAGTTCAGTGGTTGATTATAGTTGCTAGAGTTATATTTAGGCATAACATAGTCAACTAGTTCATTAATTTGTGCTCTAGAATTCTGAAAGTCAAAATCAAAATTGATATTGATCTTATTTGCATTTCTGTTGAAATCAGTAGTTAGATCTTGGCATATAGGCTTAAAAACAGTAGATCTAGCTTGCTTTAATCATAATTAGGCTTAATACATCATTAACATTCAACAATTCTAGCTCAAATCTCATTTAAGTCAAAATATCATTTCTCTGTTAAAAGTCAAAAGTTAGAAAAACAGTTTTTCAGCCAACTTTGTAGAATTTTTATGAGTTCAGTTCTGAGTCAAAATTGTTGAAACTTTGGGATTTTCAAGTTTAGTTGGTCTAATTTTGAAAACTTATTTTGTGGATTTTTGGGCGAACTTATAAGCTTTAAATCAGCTCTCCTTTAGAGCTGATTTGCCTTGTTCACACTCAGCTAATACTGAGTTGTGAACCAGGCAACTTGCAGCCTTTGCACAGCATTCACTCTTGATAATTAGGGCCTAGAAATTGGTTCAGTTGTAGTTTTCTTGGTGGTCTAGAGTTTCTCATTTCTTGTTTTCACATAAGCTCTTTTGATAAGCTTGTTTAATAGAAGATAGTAGGTTAGGCTGATTTGGCACTTAAGCTTTTAAACCATCAATCATTGTAGCTTATAATTCAGAGGTTAATCTTAGTTACTTTAGGTGCACTTAAGTTGATTTTAGCTTAGAAAAGCTTCTGGTAGCTTTTGGTTCAGTAGAATAGCTTTTTGCGTAATTTAGGTAGCTTATTTTATAGCAGTTGCATTACAGCTCTTATTTCTTCCTCACTAGCATATGTTTTTTTTTTTTTTATAGATTAAGAATATAATTTTAGAATTTCCCTTAATTTTTCAGATTTTTTCAGTACTGATTACTATTTTTCTTATTTTAAATCAGTTTTTAAGACTTTTTAATTACCTTTTAATACAAATAAATCAGAAAAGCTTCAAAAAAATAAGTTTTCAATTTTCATAATTTAAGAAAAATATAAAAAGCAAAAAAATAATTTTTCCAGATTTTTCCTCGCTTAATTTGTAATTTTTAGCCATTTAATTAGTTTTAATAGTTTTTAATTCATAGAAATTTGAAAAATCATCAGAAAAATATAAAAATCAGTTTTGAAAAGTATTTTGAGTTATTTTAGATTTTTATAAAATAGTTTCATAATTTTCCCTTTAAATTTTCATAATTTTTAGTATTTTAGATTTGTTTTAAAAGTTAAAAATTAGTTTTTAATTCAAATAAATTCCAGAAAAATCATAAAAAATAGTTTTAAATCTTAGTTAATTTTCAAATATCATTTTTAGTATAAAAGTAATTTTAGATCATTTTTAGGGCTTTATTCAGACGTAGTTGCATTTAATTCGCGTTTCATTTAAATCGTATTTTTGCATTTTAGTTTTATTCGCGTATTTAGGATTCCCCGTAGTGTAATTTCCCTTTTATGCTTCCCTTGTCCCGTAATTTAGAAATCCCAAATTATCCTTTTTCACCATTCAAATCACAAAAATCGGGACGAGAGTTGAAAATTCCATTCATCCCTCGTTCGGAACGATCACGGGACTCAAACCTAACACGTTTGAGTTACCCAAATACTACACTTCTCTATAATTGGTTTCCCGAGCGAATCAAATCAATTGGAGGTGCGTCAGCAACAGTTGTTGTTTTGTCAGGTGTATCAGGAATTGGAGTATTATCAGGTTGAGCTGCGGAAACATTTGATACATGCGAGCACGTTGATCAATTTCATCACTAAACAGAGGAGCAAATAACGTTTCCATTTCATGACGAGTAAGCTGTAAGCTTGGTTCAGCAGATGATGGGGTTTGGGGGAAGTTGAGACGGTTATGTCCGGGTTCCAAACTGTTTTACTCAGAGGCCATTTCTGTAAGCTCATAAAATTAAGCATGAATCGTTTCCATAATCTCCATTGTATGACGATTCCAAATCCGGTATCCCTTTGAGTTTTCACATTATCCATCGAAGACTCCAATGTCAGCTTTGGCCTTTAGCTTTCCAAAGTCATCACGATCATTATTTGGGTAACAGAAAGCACCAAATACATGAAAGTGTTTGAGATTAGGTTTTCGGTTATGGATAAGCTCATAAGGTGTTTTTTTGTGGCGTTTGGTTATCATTTAGCGGTTACGAGTGTAGCATCACGGTTGACACGGCTTACGCCCATAAGTAATCTGGAAGTTTTGATTAACATCATACTTGCAGCTTCCACTAACGTACGGTTTCGTCTTTCGACAACTCCATTTTGTTCTGGTGTTCGTGCAATTGATGTTTGATGCTCAATTCCCACTTTCTCATAGTATTCTCGAAGAGTTTGATTTGCAAATTCAGTTCCTTTGTCTGTTCTTACTCATCTTACTGTATTCTGAAGCTAAACTTGAACTTTCGAGAAAAAGGTGATGATCATTTGTGGAGTTTGATCTTTACTTCGAAGAAAATAAACCCAAGTCCTTCTTGAGTAGTCATCAAAAATTACTAGAATGTAGCATTTTCCATTAATCGTCTGCACGCGCATCGGGCCACACAAATCTATGTGAATAATATGAAGGACATGCTGAGAGCTGTGGTCCTTCTTTGACAGAAAGTAAGCATGAGTGCTTTTCCTTTGTTCACAGGCTGAGCATAAGTGATCTTTGAATACGAAACCTTGGAAGACCTTCAACTAGTTTGTGTGTTGCAGATTGGTTATGGTTTGAAAGTTTAAGTGTAAGAAGTCGATGCTATAGCCAAGATTTTGTAGATGATGCCTTAGAAAGTAGACATATGGGAGATGAAGCAATCATGTCTTGCATGAGATTGTGTAAGGCTTGATGTGCGGTTTCGGACATAAGATTGTTTCCTTGTAGATCCGAATGAAACAAGTTTTCTCCTAAATGCAACTTTAAATCGCTATCACAAAATTGACCGATTTGAAAAAGATTTGTAACGAGACCTTCCACATAATAAAATCGCTAATTCGATGTTCCATTGATGTAGTCTCCATAGCCCATGATGGCTGCGAAGTGATCATTCGAACTGATAGTGCCGATGAACTTAGAGACAAAGTTTGATACAGTTTGAGATTGCATTATGTCGGGAACATCGGTATCAACAATCCAAGGATGATCTGTATCACACGTACACCTGAGGCAAGCAGTGGAATAGAAGTGGAGGTGGAAGAGTGAGAGGTTCGTTACGATTCTGATTGAAACACACATTGTGATTTAGGAATCCATTTAAATCATGGTGTATTTTGTAACTCTGTAAGTCCAACTAGTTTGTGCTTTGGTCTTAGTGAACAGCACTAGGTGATATTCTCTTCCCTAGTGGGTGCTATTGGTACATCAATGATTTTTCTTGAGAAACACTAGAAGGGGTTTACCTAGCACAGACTTAGAAGCATTAATAGGCCTAGAGGTAGTTCGATTTCTATGTTTCCACTTACGAGATAAGATATATTTAGCAACACATTTATCATGAAAACCAGAGAACATGCTTTTACGACAACCAATACAAGATGCTTCAAACAAAAAATTCAAAGTACTTAAAGATTAGACATTAAGTAACATCACTTTTAATATTACATTTGTTCAACGCAATTTACAAAGTGGGTGCAACATGAGTTTTATTCAGAGTCCTAGTGTGTTCTTCTATTTCAGAGGTCTTTATTGTTCTTCTCTTACGTTGCAACTTACTATTCTTCCTATTTTTGCTCTTAAGTTGTGAAGTGCTAACGTTAGGATTAGAGGCAACTACTCTTGTAGAAGTGGAAGGAAGCAGATTAGTATCTTGTGGTTTATCATTAGGCGTTCTAGTGTCAATTTTAAACATTCCAGGTGCAAGGATATTTGTGTTACTAGACTTATCTTGTGCATATTTCCCTAACTTCTCTTTCACTCAACTATAGTGTGCAACAAATCTTGATTTTCAGACCGAATTTTTCCACTAACGTTTAAGACCTCTTTAGTGTATGCAAGATGATTATCAATTTCTTGTGATGCTTTAGTACGAGTCTTTTTTAGCAAATTAAATATGACATCATATTCATTTTTGACTTTGTAATTTCTTGTTCATATTTTGAAATTTGACATTTTAAAGACACGTTTTCATCATCCAGTTGTTCAATTTTTGGTTCAAAAGGTGTGGTACGCAACTGGTTGATTTTGTTTTGCAAAGCGAGTTCTCGATTTTGACAATCTTTTTGACACCATTGAAGATGACGTTTTGCATTCGAAAGCTCATTTAACAGACGCTCATTTTCAATTTTTAAAGACTCGATTTGAGGCACATTATCGGAATTCTCAACATTATCAACAGAATCAACATCAATATAATCAAATGCATATGCAACAGTATGTAGTAACACAATATTTATGGTATCAGCACAGATAAGAACTTTGATCTGTGCTAAACCGTCAAGCTATCTCACACAAGCTAGCCACTTGTGAATGGCTAACCGTAAGAAGCTTAAAACATTTAAAACACAAATGCAATGAAGATCAGAGAATATAATGAATTCCTGGGTCGTTAAGTCCCACGGAGACTCAATGGTGTGTAAACACTTGATCAGATGATAGAATGATCACTAAGGATAGTGATCAGTAAAGGTTTTTGATTGAATATTACACTACTGATTGATTGGAATGAGATTAGAAACAGAATTGGAAAACACAACAATCGGATAAAAGAACGTAAGCGTCGTTTAAAAACTACGTATACGTACAAAATAAAAAATGAGATCTAAAAAAATAAAAGACCTAAAAATATGAAAATGGCATTTTTGGAATCCTAAAAATAAAATAAAATTATTAGAAAAAGAAAATTATTTTTACCACTATTTAATTAATTATTATTAATTAAAAACTATTTTAAACTATTTAAAAATAACCTAAAATAAAAGAAAATATGAAATAAGGCTAGAAAAATAAGATTATGATTCAGAAAAATCTAAAATATTATAAAACTAATTTTAAAATTAAAAATATATTTTTCACACTCTTTATCTAATTATTACTAATTAATTATTATTTAAAATACACTTAAATTCTAGAAAATATAAAATAAACCTGGAAAAATAAAATTTCAACTTGGAAAAATCTAAAATATGATAAAACTAATTTTAAAACTGAAAAGATATTTTTTATGCTTTTTAATTATTTATTACTAATTATTTAATAATTTTAACTATTTAAAATTATAATAAATACTAAATAAACAGAGAAAATTATGAAACTTTTTATAAAAATAACTTAAGGTGACAGAAAACTAAGAAAAATATAAAAACTATATTTTCTTAATAATAAGCTAAAAAGAAAAATCAAAAAGCTAATTAATATTAAATAAACACTATCACTGTTTTAAAAATGATGTTTTTATGGATTTTCTTTTTGAAAACTACTTAAATACTTAAAATATGAAACTTTTACAAAGACAAGAATTTTACAAACTACAAATAAGCTGTTTGAGAAGCTTATAAGCCAACAGTTGGCTTAAGAGCTTATTATGATGAATTAATGCTCAAACAAGATCTCAAATTGAAACAAAAGCTCAAATAAGATGCAAGAGGCTACAAGCTACTCAAATGAAGCTGAAATACAAAGATAAGCACAATGAAAAGCTAGGACAAAGACAATAAGCACTTATATCAAACTGATGAACTAAACAGAAATGGGACAAAGTTAGAGCTTATTGCAGCCCTAGCAAACAAGTTCCAAAATAAAAAATTAAGCTTGGGTTCTCAAGAAGGCTAGGTCAGCTACCCAAAGAACCAAAAATCACAAGATTTTAGCAACTAATAAGCTCTATGTGAGCTTATCAAGTTGGACCACCCAACTGTGCACAGGGCACCATTTCAGACAAGGTACTCTAAAGAAGCTGGAAAATAAGCACTTAAAAAGCTGATTCAAAGAGAACTAGTATTTTTCTAATTTAGATTAGCTACTAAACTTTAGTACCCCAAGAGCTTTTAAGATAAAACTCAATATTAAACACACAGTGAAATTATCTATTTTAATCAAAAACGACCCAAATGAAAATTTTGACTTTTATAAAAACTAGTTAAGTTGACTAAAATGAAATTTAAATCACTACTACTCATTGAATATGTTGTATTAAGGTAAACTAAGACTAATTAGATCAACACTAACAACTTACTAACATAAAATCATGATCATAGAACTTAAAATTCCAACGATTAACAAGAGATGTAATCAAATGAGATTTTGACTTTTGATGAATGACCACTGTTTTTTATGACTGAGATGAGTTATTAGGTGTGTATGTGACACAAAGCAAGTACAAACAGTAAACACAAACAAGACCTTCTATAGTTTAAACAGGCAAATCCAAACACCCTTAAGTGACAATTTTGGAACTTTTCAAAGCAACTCACAAATTTAAACCATAAAACTGATTGCAGACCTTATAATATCACTTATTAGGACTAATGAAGCCTAAAACAACAACCATAACAACATTAAACTCAGAAATGACCATGATGCACTTTTAACTGTCAAGATGAGATTTTTGTAAACTATAAATTTAAAAGAACAACTGACTGGTATTAATGATTAAATATACTTAACTAAGACTAATTAACACAAAGAAACAGAAATTTAAGCTAATGAACAACTACAACAGTGAAATGCTAAAATGATCAAAAAGCTTACAAATGGGTATCCAACTGCAATCACAGAACCAATGATCAAGACCAATCCTAAAGGCTTTCCACTAAGCCACTAACCCAAGGCCATCCATAATTCACCCTGCTCCATTTGTGTACACCATTTCCAATGATTTTTGATTTTTTCACTAATTATTTGGTATTTTTGGTATTTTTATGTTTTAACTTCTAAACTGGTTTTAAGTGTTTCTAAAAGCTTGAATAAGCTTTATAGGAGCTTATGTGTCTTATTTAGTCCAAGATAACACCTTATAACAACATTTGATTCACATGAGATTTTTGAAATTTGAAATTGCATAACCGATATTAAAACTTAATACTTGAAATTGAAAGCGAAAATAGTTCACAAATACTTTAAATAACATAAACAAAGTGCTAGGAAAACTTAAATTACATTGGAGATTTGAAAATAATAAAGCGATAATGAAAAACTAAAATTACACTAGATGATGATATACATTGCATCTCTTCCTCTATATAATGACTTTTTGGACTCCTTGATGACCTCTGATTGTTTCCCACCACTTTTGAGCCATTGGATTGGCTAAAACCATCATATCCGTCCAAGTGTAGATTTGGCGCCAATTTCTTCATGAGCAGGTTTTGATATTAATGGGGTTGGTTTGAGTCAATTAAAGATTTTTGGTGTTAGTGGAGGTGGAGGGGACAAGGTAAGGTGAGTTTGAGGTGATAGGAGCAAGTGGGATTGAAAACTGCTCTGGTTTGATGAGTAACTTGTTTTGGCGGGGATATGTGAGAGAGACAAACAGTGTCTGGGTTTGACTTCTTTGACCGATGGATTAATAACGCAAAAGGGGGTCAAAATGGATTATGGCCTGGGGTCAAAAGGAATATGTGGGTGGCTCAGTGGGTGGCCAAGGTTCAAGGCTCAAGGGATTGGGCTTGGATATAACATGTTGGGCCAGCTGGTACATGGATTGGATTTGGGCTTTGATATTTAAAATAGTGTCCGTTTTGGTTAAGTATACACAAGGACCAAATTTGTAATTTATCCAAACTTCAAGGACTGAAATTGACACTTTTCCAAACTTATCACAAGGACCAAACTTGACAAATTTTGATAGGACAAGGACCCTTTTTGCATAAAACTCCATTTTAAAATATCCAAGGACTATCTTTGCAATTTTTTAAAGCTCAGGGACCTTTTCTGCCATTTGACCAAAGAATCATTCAAGGACCAATTTTAACAACTTAGAATATTTCAGGGACCTTGAATGACAAAACTTCACATTTTTGAATTCCAGGGACTAGATTTGACAACTTTTAAAACTTGGGGGACTAAAGCGCCAATTTTGCAAACTTGAATCATTTTTCATCTGATTTTGATCTTTTTGCATTTAAAACACATAAAACACTGATTTGTGATATTTTCATCATTTTGATGCATTTTTGAGTGTTTTCAGATGATTTTGCAGTTTAGATTGTACAAAAATGATGAGTATTTAGACACTCATCAAACTTCCAAGAGTCGATCAACATGATTTCGTAATATTTTCTTTTTTCGTTTAGTATTTGAAATCCATGTTTCTGTTTTCTCGAAAACTGTTTTCATAAGTCCAATCTCCTTCTGAAGATCCCGTTTGCAATATATTGCACACATTTTTAAATTTCGGACATGGGGTAAAAGTCTTTTCTGAAAAATATCTCTTTGATTTCGTGCATGTGGCGATTGAAAATGTTCAGCTTTTATTTCAAAATTAACTTCAATTTCATGTTCCAAAAGTTTGATGTCAGACATGAATGTATCAAAATATTTAAAATTTGACATCTTTGGGTAATGATTTTACTTCACTGAAGGAAGGTAAAGGACCATTACTTTGTGCAACATTGTTTCGGGGACCATCATCAGAAGAGGACTCAGGAATTGGTGTGATAACCCAAGGTGTGTTAGTATTGTCCTGTTGTTTAACAAAAGATGTGATTTTTGAGTAATCGAATGGTTTGTTATATTCAACATTTTCCATTTTTAATCGACTCTCAGCATCAGCATCTGATTCCTCGTCATGATTATATTCAACAACAGTCATTATGGAATCATCAATTCTATGTTCTGCATTGTACACATGAGGATTTGGTATGAATGCTCTATGTGAAAAACTTGGTTTGTAATCAGCAAGAATTGGTCCATATCCATCAGGATTTGGCTTAAAAGAAAACTTTTAAATTGTCGTGATTGACTCACCATGTTTATAAACAACATTTCAAAACTCTTTGATTTTGTTTTGTAATTCGACAATTTCATCAAGATACTGATCTATTTATCTCCTCGAATGTTTTTTCTATTCAGAAAACTGCTTTTTACATGTTGACAATTCAGACTTGGCTTTTTGAGTTTCCAAAGTTAGAGTGTTAACTTGTTGTTGATGATCAAATTTTTGTTGTTCTATTTGAGAAAGCAATACATTATTGGATTCAACTAGATCACGAATCTGTATTTCCAAAGATTTTTCATTTTGGTATGATTTTGCAAAAGCGACTTGAAAACTATATTCACGTTTCTCTTTTGTTTCAAAATTGTTGAGTTGTAACATATAGCATTCATTATCCTTAGTTAACAGTGCAATTTTTGCATTAAGATTCTTATTAATCTCATTGCACTTCTCTAAGTGAGCTTGGGTGGTCTTAAATAAGGTCATGAGCTCTGGATCTGGATTAGACAAAGGTACATTTTGTTCAACTTGAGACTCCACATATTCATTACTTAGATCCTCAAATATAAGCACAGAGTCAACTTGAGAATCAATATTAACCATAAGGTCATCTTGATCGTCAAATGTAACTACGGGATCCATTTGACTATCGTCGTAATGAGATGTAGAAGGCTCATGTTGAACACTTTGTACCTCATCGGATGTAGATGCAGGCGGAGTATCAGATCATGTATAACTATGTTAGGATCCGGTACCTGAGACAAGCCATCAGTGTCATACACTGGGCCTGTGTCACTCATGTGGAGTTCTTACATGTTTGCCATTAACATCACAGCTGCATTAGCTTGCAAGTCCTCCATGTTATCATCAGAATCTGCATTAGCCATTAAGCTCTGTTCCTTGCTTCTAAGTGTTCCACCAGCTTCATCCTTGAGAGCCAAGAGTAAAGCCTCCATGTGATAAGCGCTACCTCTTGTTATTGGCTTTGGGCAAGCATTAGCCAGATGACCCTTCTCGTTGCAGTTGTAGCATCGAAGACCATTAACCCCAGTCTGAGCATTTCCCTGATCAACCATTTGAACCCGTTGTTGTGGAGTACCCATGTTATTCCATCCATTAACATTAAACCCTTGACCACTACCTATCTGACAACCATTTCCACGGTTCTGAACCTCAACTCTTCCATTGTTCACAACAGCTTGATTTCTTGTGTTTGATGAGGTACGAATACGATTGTTGGATTTGTTAGCAAATCTCCCGAAGGCTCTAGCAATCATTACAAATCCTTGATTCAATGCATCGAAGGCCTCAACATCCTCATATGGAGTTTCACTATAAAGTGCTGAATCAGTAGTGGTGTTGTTGTAAGGAACTAGTCGAGTTTCTTGTGCTTGCTGTGATGGATCATATGGTGTAATCTGAGCAGTTGGTTGTGGTGGATTTGTGAAGATAGTTGGAAAGTTTGGAAATTGAGGATAACATGCTTGAGTATACAAAGCAAGAGTTTGATTATCCGGGAGAGTTGGAGAAGCAGGGACTCCACGAATGATTCTGTCTTTGTCTACTTCCTTTTGATGGTGCTTCAAATAGTCATACAACAATCCGTACGTTGCTTGATGAAGATTCTTAGCTTGACGGATGAATGTAACATACTTCTCCCAATCAGGACAAAGACAACTGAGGAACTTAGTATTGATTGCAATCCTTGGCATAATGATGTTATGTTTGTCCAAGTCATTGATGATGTCTGAGAACCGATGATAGTGTTTCTCTAATGATTCTCCTGGTTCAATCATGAAGTTCTCATATGATAAGTAGATTTTTGATTCCATGTCTTCTTGATTGAGTTCAGTGCCTTCCATTAGAAGATGAATGTGTTCCCACATAGATTTAGCAGTCTTCTGAGCATCAACACTACGAAGTATCGAATTGGGTAGTCCCAAAAGGATATATTGCATTGCAATTTCATCAGCTTCTAAGTGAAGAAGTTGTTCAGCAGTGAGTTGATCTACTCTGAGAATGTTGGTAACTTCATCTCTTGGTGGAGTAGTAGTTGGATCTTCGGGTATAGTGATAGTAAGCATTTGAAAAGGACCTTCAAGGATGACCTTCTTCTAAAACTTACCATGTGGTTTCTTGAGATCACAAAACCTAAAGAACCTTATCACCCATTGATCATAGTTTCCTGGAGTGAGCATTGGAGGTCTATAAAGGGATCCAGCTTCATGAATGGATTGTTGGTTGCTTAAAGCTTCACACATCTTTGGAAACCAAGACGGCTCCTTCTGCGTTGTGACATTCATAGCATACTTAGCTGGAAACTGATATTGGAAGTAGTTACAATGTTGATATTGTTGACGAGGGTTTGGTTGAGGGATTTGTGGTGGAAGAGGTTGTGCTCCTTGAGGAAAGTACACTTGTGATGGTTGTTGAAATTGTTGTGGAGGATATTGTTGTAGCTGTTGTTGTTGTTGTTGAGGATACTCACGAGGAAAGTAGTTAGAGTATGGTGGTTGAGACATCTTGAAACTTGTGTTGATGATGGATCTTTGTAGTCGAATGAAACTTAATGTTTGTTGATGAAGTACACTTAGGCGTAAACCAGGCTTAGACGTAAACTGTGAACCTTACGCGTAACTTCCTTTTACGCGTAAACAACTGCTTAGGCGTAAATACTTCTTACACGTAAGCTTAGGTTAAACGTAAGCTTATGTGTAAACTTAATGTTTATAAGTAAGAACCTTACGCGTAAGATAGTCTTAGGCGTAGAGTGTTTACTCGTAAACTTTAGAGCTTAGGCGTAAACTTAGGGTTTTATCCAAAAATCCTTTACACTTATCCAAGTGTAAAATATATCCACAAGTCAAAGTGTTTTCAGGTTTATCCAAGCAAGAAAACACTGAGTAAACCAACAGCTTCGAAGATCAATGAAGAAATTTCTTATGCGTAAGAAACTGTTAGGCGTAAGAGTGACTTAATTGTTGAGCTTAGGCGTAAAACTAGGGTTTTGTTAGGCGTAGAAAAGGACAGTTTTACCAAGCTTGATTTTTATGCACTCAAACGTTTTGTAAACCTGATTTTAATGATGAAAGGGCTTCAAAATCACCAAAAAAACACAAAAGTTTGAAACTTGATGATCCAAAGTATCTTTCAACCTTACGCGTAAACAAGTACACGTTTCAAAAACCAAGCTTAAAAAGTAACCTAAACACGTAAACTTTGAAACTTTTTTCAAAAAACTAAAACTTTAACACTAAATAAACCTTAACCCATAAGAATCTTGAGTTTACAAGTGTAAAAATCAAAGCTTTTATGCGTATGAAAAGTGTAGACCGTTAACCTCACGCGTACAAGACCAAAACTTCAAAAAAAAAACATTTAACCCAACTAGATGGCGTATGATACCACTGTCCGGTCACCATAAGTTAACACAAGGATCAATATGTAAGAAATATAGATGAAGGAGGAGGGATGAACACAATATCACACACGTATGAATAAAGGTTATGCGTAGGAATTGATAAGGTGAAGAACCAACCCTCAAATGAGGGTTTACAAGACTATTTATAGGGGAAGGGAGCTAGGGCAACACATCTAGTCCCTACCTTTCCTTATTGGGCTTTTGCATAGGCTCATGGGCTTTCTACATGAGCCTAGCCTTAATTACTAAAATAGAAGCCTAATTAAGCAACCTATTACATATTAATGACTAACACTTGAAATACTAGTTAGGAGTGATTCCAACATAAAGTTCTAAAGAAAATCAAATTCCTAGTGTCAAAGCTCTCACTGGCGCAGTTTCAGTTAATTGCAGGCGCCGACAACTATTAGTAGTTACACGTTAAAATTTGCTAAAAGCTTTATAAGTTCTTCACTTTATGTCGATTTTTATAACAATCTCTGCTTAAAAGTTTATTGGCAACATACAAGTTTAAGATGTTTAAATATGAGAAGTGTGTGTTTAGTGGGTTGGTTCAGATAGTGGATTCAGGGGCACGGTTCAGTGGGTTTATTCGGGTAGTGAATTTTGTTCCGGTGTTCATTTTCTTAGACATCAGAATTGCTAGATCTTGCCTTTCCAAAAAAAGAATGGCTAGATCTTTGCGAACAAAATGAGGTTTAAATATGAGTCTCCAATGGCCTGTGAGTATTAAACATACGGAGGATGCATTAACGTATATTGTGAAAATATTTTCTTTTCCTTATTAAGTCACTTAAGTACTCTCTTTTGTTGCAATAGTTGATATTTTTTCGAAAGCCATTATTTGTCCCTTAAGAGTGGTTAAGAACAAGCATGCTGCTTGAGTGGCTGACACCAGGTTTGTTTTGTCGTAGATGAATCCTAATATGTGATATGTTGAACTTGATGTTGGTGGTAAGAAGGTTCATGGTGGTTGCAGTGGGAACATTGTCTAGAGGTACACCCCTTCGCTTGGTGCACACACACGGCTAAAGAACATTTTCAACCCAAAAGGGTGCATTGGATCTGCTTATTTCGAGCCCAAAATGGTGCGTTGGATCTGCTTATTTTGTGCTCAAAAGAGTGACTTTGGGTCTCTGCCTTTTTTCAGCCCCAAAAGGGTGCATTGTTGGAATCACTCCTAATCCATTATTCAAGTGTTAGTTACTCATATGTAATAGTTAGCTTAATTATGGCCTTTATGTTTGTTATTAGCCTTAAGCTTATGTAGAAGGCCCATGAGCTTAGGCCCAAGCCCATAGGAGAAAGGAAGGGGCTAGGAGTGTTGCCCTAGCTTCCCTCCTATAAATACTATGTAATAACCCTCACTTGAGGGTTGGTTGTTCAAGTTATTTCTTTCACTCACTCTCTACGCATAACCGTTTCCTTTAAATCGTGTGTGTGTGTTTGGATACTTGTTCAATCGCCTCTCTATCTTTCTATTAAGCTTGTGTGGTAAATCTAGTGACCTAACAATGGTATCAATCGCCTACTAGTTGGGTGAATCGTGTTTGTTTTTGAAGTGGGTTTCGGTCCTACGCTTAAAACACACATTTGATACTTTGGTTAAGCTTAAAACGTCTTTTTACACTTTTGAATCCAAGATTCTTGTACTTTCAACGTTTTAAGGTGTTAAAATACGTGTTTTTGGCAAAAAGTTTCAAACTTTATGCGTGGATCGCTGTTTTTAAACTTGTTTTTATACGAGGGTTTCAACCTACGCATAACTGTTTTAAGAGCTTTGGATCATCAAGTTTCACACTTTTGTGTCTTTTGGTGTTATTGAAGCTATTTCATCACACAAAAACTGGTTTAGAAACATCGTTGGACATTATCATTTTTACGAGTAATCCTACGCGTAGCAAAACCCTAAAACTACGCGTAAGGTTATCCTTGGTTTGATCTTCGTTTTCGTGGTTTACTCCGTGTTTTCTTGCTTGGATAAGCCTGAAAATACGTCGACTTTGGATATCTTTTGCTTTGTGATAGTGTAAAAGATCATTTGGGATTAAACCCTAAACTTACGCATAAGCATAAAGCTTACGCGTAGAAAATCCTACGCATAAGATTCATCCTACGCCTAAGCCCAGTCTTACGCATAAGATAATCCTACGCCAAAGTTTTCTACGCATAACTTACTGTTTACGCATAACTTTAGTCTTTTCCCTGCTTACGCGTAAGCTAAAACTACGCGTAACTCTCATTGTTACGCGTAACTTTGGTGTTTTTACGCTTAAGTACTACTTGGTTATTGTGATTTCTATGCCTAAGGACTCTTCATCAACAAAGGTTCATTCGACTACAAAGATCCATTTTTACCAACACAAGTTTTCAACATGTCACAACCACCATACTCTAACTATTTCCCTTACAATTATTCTCAACGTCAACAACAACTCACTCCACAACATCAACAATGGAATCAACAACAAGCAATTTATCAACAATAATTTAATCAACAACATACTCCAGAACTTGCTGCAATTCCACAACCTCAAATGGTTCAACCACCACCAAGTCTTCAAGTTCAACCCTATACAACCGAATTCAATCAACATCCATCAAGGAACACTATGAAGGAACCCACTTGGTTTTCAAAGATGTGTGAAGCTTTAAGTAGCCAACAATCAATTCAAGAGGCTGGATCACTTGATAGACCTCCAATGCTCACTCCAGGAAACTACGATCAATGGGTGATAAGGTTCTTTAGGTTTTGTGATCTAAAAAGCCACATGGAAAGTTCTTAAAGAAGGTTATCTTGGAAGGTCCATTTGAGATGCCTCTTGTTATTCGTACCGCCGATCCAAATGCTAATCCACCAAGAGATGAACAATCCAACATTGCTATCAGGTTTGCCAGACTTGAATCCTCAGAGGAACTTCTACACTATGAAGCTGATGAACTTGCAATGAAATACATCCTCTTAGGATTACCTAACCCAATTCTTTGAAGTGTTGATGCTCAAAAGACTACAAAGGAAATGTGGGATCATATTCATCTTCTTATGGAAGGATCTGTACTCAATCAAGAGGATTTGGAATCCAAAATTTACTTGGCTTATGAACACTTCATGATTGAACACGGAGAGACACTAGAGTCTTATCATCATCGTTTTTCAGAAATCATCAATGATTTGGATAAACACAACATCATCATGCCAAGAATCGCAGTGAATACTAAGTTCTGAGTAGTCTTGGTCCTGAATGGGAGAAGTATGTCATTTTTCTCCGTCAAGCGAAGAATATGCATCATTCTACATATGGATTGTTGTACGATTACTTGAAGCCTCATGAAAAGGAAGTTGATAGGGAAAGAATTCTCCGTGCTCAAATTGCTCCACTAACACATCCGGAAAATCAACAACTTGCCTTATATGCTCAAAACAGTTATTCTCCTCAACCGGCAACTCAACCAACTGCTACAATCACACCATATGATCCTTCATAGCCTCAATCTCAACAAACTCAATTGGTTCCATACAACAACAACAATGCTCAAGCACTTGTCAGTGAAGCTAATGAGAAATCGATCCGTTTGAGAGCGCAACAAGGATTTGCTATGATTGCTAATGCCTTTAGCCGTTATACCAACAAATCCAACAACCATATTCGTTCCTCATCTAATACAAGGAATCAAGCTGTTGTGAACAATGGACGAGTTGAAGTTCAGAATCGTGGTTATGGTCGTCAGATGGGTAGTGGTCAAGGGTTTAATCTTTGTGGGGGAATAACAATCGAGCTCAAGTGGTGGAAAAGGGAAATGCTCAAAATGGGTTGAATGGTCTTCGATGCTACAACTGCAATGAGAAGGGACACCTGGCTAATGGGAAGTGCTTATCACAAAGAGGCTCTTCTTTTGGCTCTTAAGGATGAAGCTGGTGGAACTCTCACGAGACAAAAACGAGCTTTATGGCAAATGCAGACTTCGAGATGATGATATGGAGGACTTGCGGGCCAATGCATTTGTTATGTTGATGGCTAATATGCATGAGTTACACATGAGTGACACAGGGCCAGTGTATGATACTGATGGCTTGTCTCAGTACCCGAACAAACCATTTTATCTCGATCTCATATCTCCGCCAACATCTGAATCCGGCAAGGCTCGGAATGTTCAAAATGAGTTGTCCACATCTCATTCGGCGATTTTCAACTAGACCCCATCGTTATATTTGACGATCAAGATGACCAAACGGTTTCCCTTGATAATCAAATTGACTCGGTGGTTATACTTGAGGATCTCAGTAATGATCATGTTGTGACTCACGTTGAACACGCTGAACTTTTGCCTCATCCAGATTTTGCTCGTTTAATACAAGACCATCAGACCATAGTGGAAAAATGTCATGCCATTAATCAAGACTTGAAAAGCAAAATGCACTTTGTTAACCAAGGATTTTGAATGTTTACAAAAGCAACTCAACTTTTTCAAAACTCAAGAAAAGCGTGAAAAGCGGTTTTGAAGAAGCCTTTGCCAAATCTCATCAAAGCGAAAAATATTTAGAAAGACAGATGCGTGATCTAGCCGCTTCGAAGAATGCTTTGTTGTTCGAAATAGAACAACTGAAACATGAACATAAAAAGCAAATTAACGCTCTCACCTTGGACAATCAAAAATCTAAGGTGAGTTGTTAACTTGTCAAAAACAGTTCTCTGCATACAAAAAGCATTCAACAAAGCGAATAGATGATCATCTTGAAGAAATCATCGGCTTGCAAAACAAACTTAAAGAGTTTAAAAATGTTGTTTACAAACATGGCGAGTCGGTCACAACCATTGAAAAGTTTACTTTAAAACCCAATCCAAATGGATATGGACCGAATCTTGCTGATTACAAACCTAAGCTTTCAATAAAATCATTCAAACCAAATCGAAGTTTCGGTCGCGAGAATATAAAATTGATAATTACATTATGAGTGTTGTTGAATATCATCGTCAAGAGGAATTAGATGCAGAAGGCGAGAGTCGATCAAAATTAAAAAATGTTGTTTACAACAAACCTTTTAATTATAAAAAGCGGTCACTTTCGTCACACCAACGGATTCTTCTAACACACCAAGGATTATCATAAAAACGTTCGAGTCTTCTAATGTTAATCCCAAACCAGATTATGCACAAACTTATGGTCCTTTACCTTCCATCAGTGAAGTAAACTCAAAACCCGAAAATCGCAAAATTCTTCGATATTTTGACCTTTTCATGGCTGACCTCAAAACTTTACAACATGAGATAGAATATCATTCCGAAATCAAAGTTCAACATTTTCAATCGCCTCTGGCGCGAGAACAAAGAGACATTTTTCCGAAAAATCTTTTACCAAATGTTAAAAATTTGAAAAGTTGTGCATTGTCTTGGGAAAGGGACTTTCATAAGGAACTTGGATTGATGAAGGTCGTTTTCGAGAAAACCGAAACATCTATTTCAAATACTAAACGTAAAAAGATAATGTTGAGAAAAGATGTTGATCGACTCTTGGAAGATTTCATCCGTTCTGATGTCCATAATGTTGTGCTATTGAATTCTTTGTCATATGCATTTGATTATATCTCTGATATCTTGTTGATTACGTGGTAAATGTTGAGAACACGATAATGTGCTTGGTCGAGTCCTTAAAAGTTGAAAATAAATGATTGTCAAAGCGAACTTTCAAATGCAATACGTCGTCTTAATTGGTGTCAAAAAGATATTCACGATCAACAACTTGCTTTTAAACACAAAATCGCCCGATTCGTGCAAATCTTACGATCCTAAAATTGAGCAACTGGATGATCAAAGCGTGTCTTTTAAGTGTCAAATCTCAAAATATGAACAAGAACTTGTAAAAGTTAAAAGGAATATGGTGTCATATTTGATTTACTCAAAAGACTCGTGATGAAGCATCAAATGAACTTGATCATTATCTTGCACACACAAAAGAAGTTATGCATTCTTTGGAAATATTCGGTCCGAAAATCAAGATCGATTCACACTATCTTCAAGTTAAGAGAAATGTTAGGAAAGTATGAACAACTTCCGCCTACCGTGATTAAGAGAATAGCACTAGTAACACTTAGTAACCGTGAACCTAGAATCCTACTTGCCAAATCACAAGTTGCTAACGTGCTTCATTCTCTTGAAAGCAGGAATAGTTGCGTTTTTCCAAGCGTCCGCACTTCACGCCTAAGAGCACTACATCGAAGAATAGGAAGTTGCGACCTAAGAAAAGATCAATAAAGAATGCTAAAGTAGAAGAACACCCTAGGACTATGAATAAGACTCACGTTGCTTCCACTATAGATATTGCGTCTGGCACATGTAATAGAAATAGTGATGTAACGAATGCTAAACCTTTGAGCACTTTTGATATTGTCGATGCACCTTGTGTTATTTGTCGTAAAAGTATGAATTTTGATTGTCATGATAAATTTGTTGCTAAAGCTATCATCTCTCGTTTAAGGAATCCTAAGAACCGGAATACCTATATGCCCACTAATCTTTCTAAGTCTGTGCTTGGTAGACCGCCCTCTTTAGATTCTAAGAAAGCGCTTTCTTTGTCCCTGTAGCTCAGTTTCACCTCCTAGGAATGTAGTACCACCTAGTGCATTCACTAAGACTAAAGCAAATACTAGTTGGAGATGGCCGAAATGGATATATAACACACTAGGATTTAAATGGATACCTAAAGCTATTGATGTTTGTATATCTACTATAAGCTGCTTGGAACCCTCTAACATTTCGGGTTCCACATCTACTTCTATTCCATCTGTGTCGATGCGTGTGTAATGCAAGTGATACAGATCATTCTCTGGATTGTTGATAGCGGATGTTCCCGACACATGACAGCAACCTTAAACTGTTATCAAACTTTATTGCAAAGTTCATTGGCACTGTCGGATTCGGGAATGATCACTTCGCAGCTATCATGGGCTACGGAGACTATATCAATGGGAACATTGAAATTAGCAGGGTTTATTATGTTGAAGGCCTCGGTCACTCTGTTTCAGAGGTCAGTTGTGATGGAGATTTGGAGGTTGCTTTCGGGAGAAAACTTGTTTCATTAAGTGATCTACAAGGAAACGACCTTATGTCTCGCTCGCGTAATTCAAGTCTTTACACTATCTCTATGCAAGACATGGTTGCGTCTTCTCCCATCTGCTTACTTTCAAAGGCAACATCAACAAAATCCTGGCTATGGCACTGTCGTCTCTCACATCTAAACTTTCAAACCATCACCAACCTTGCTCGACACAAATTAGTTGAAGGACTCCCACGGTTTCGGTATTCTAAAGATCACCTTTGCTCAGCTTGTGAACAAGGCAAAAGCACTCGTGCTCATTTTCCTTCAAAGGTGGAACACAGCTCTCGGCATGTGCTTCATCTTCTTCACATGGATTTGTGTGGCCCGATGCGCGTGCAAACGATCAATGGCAAATGCTACATCTTAGTAATTGTTGATGACTATTCACGCTGGACTTGGGTCTACTTTCTTTGAAGCAAAGATCAAGCTCCACAAATGATCATCACCTTTCTCAAGAAAATACAAGTTCACTCTGAAACACCGTTCGACAAATCAGAACAGACAGAGGCAATGAATTTGTTAACCAAACTCTTCGTGAATTTTATGAGAAAGTGGGAATTCAGCATCAGACTTCTATTGCACGTACACGAACAAAAGCGTAGTTGTTGAAAGACGAAACCGAGCGTTAGTGGAAGCTGCAAGAACAATGTTAATCAATGCTAAACTCCCAGATTACTTATGGGCGAAGCGTATCTCTGCATGCTATACTCAAAACCGTTCTATGATTACCAAACGCCACAACAAAACACCTTTCGAGCTTGTCCACAACCGAAAACCGAATCTCAAACACTTTCATGTATTTGGATCTCTTTGCTATTCGAATAATGATCGTGATGACTTTGGAAAGCTCAAAGCCAAAGCTGACATTGGAGTCTTTATTGGATATTGTGATATTTCTAAAGGTTTACGAATCGGAATCGTCGAACAAAGGAGGTTATGGAAACGATTCATGCTCATTTTGATGAACTTACGGTGATGGCTTCTGAGTATAACAGCTTGGAACCCGGACACAACCGCTTAAACTTCCCCAAACCCCATCATCACTGAACAAAGCCCCACTTACTCGTCAACAAATGGAAAGGTTATTTGCTCATTTGTTCGTGGCGATATTGATGAACGTGCTCGGTGTATCCGATGTTTCCACTGCTCAACCGATAATAATCTTATACGATACACTGCTACAACAACTACGGTTGAAGAAGCACCACCCGTTGACTCCAACACAACAGTTGAACAAACCGCTTCCAACAATGATGAACCGGTGATGATGTTCGAATGAAGTACCCCCACTGCAGATTTTGATCCAAATGCGTTCTTTAACCCGTTTGCTAATGAGACTGCTGCACCGGATGTCGCGGAATCTTCAACAAAGCCATTTGAATCCTCAAAATCTGCACAATGTATACCAACATCAACCCTCCAAACATAGATGGACAAAAGACCATCCTCTGGAAAATATTATTGGCAACCCGAATCAACCGGTCGTTACAAGACAACGTCTTCACTCAGATGGTGAACATTGCATTTATGCACTCACTATCTGCCAATTTGAACCTAAAAACATCAAAGGCAATGACAAAAGATAACTGGATTGAATCCATGCAAGAAGAACTCAACCAATTCAAGCGTCTTGAAGTATGGGAACTGGTTGAAAGACCAACAGGGTCTACGTCATTGGTCTCAAATGGATTTGGAAAAACAAATTGGATTCTGAAGGGAATGTTATCCGAAATAAGTCACGTCTGGTGGCTAAGGGTTATCGTCCGGAAGAGGGTATTGACTTTGAAGAATCTTTTGCTCCGGTTGCTCGTCTTGAGGCTGTTCGGATATTTCTAGCATTAGCGGCTCATATGAATATGACGGTCTATCGGATGGATGTCAAAACTGCGTTTCTCAATGGACAACTTAAAGAAACGGTTTATGTCGACCAACCGGATGGATTCGTTGATCCCGAGTTTCGAATCACGTCTACAAACTGAACAAAGCTCAGTATGGTCTCAAACAAGCTCCTCGGGCATGGTACGATAAGCTATCATCTTTCCTCATTGCTAATAATTTCACCAAAGGTTCGGTTGACCCAACTCTTTTATACAATATCACGGGGCACATATCTTAATTGTTCAAATTTACGTGGATGACATCATTTTGGGTCTACACATAAAAAGTTTTCAATCGCTTTTGCAAAACTAATGAAGAAAATTTTTGAAATGTCCATGATGGGTGAACTCACGTTCTTTCTCGGACTGCAAGTTCATCAATCACCCCGTGGTATTTTCTTGAGTCAGTCCAAATATGCCCTTGAATTATTAAACAAGTTTGGAATGAATACCTGTGACACTTATGCCACACCAATGGCTCATACCAAGAAGCTAGACGCTGATTTACATGGGAAATTAGTAGACCCTACCAAATACCGACGTATTATTGGGTCTCTCATGTATCTAACAAACTAGCAGACTGATATTGTCTTTGCCGTTTATCTATGCTCCGTTATCGGTCGCGACCAACTGAAACCCACCTCTTCGAGGCTAAAAGAATCCTCCGATACATCAAGGGAACCATTAACTTGGGGATCTGGTATCCGAAGGATTATGGTTTTGAACTAATCGCTTTTTCAGACGCTGACCACGCAGGATGCTTATATTCACGAAAAAGTACTTGGGAGCTTTACAATTTCTTGGTGATAAACTGGTGTCATGGAAATCGAAGAAGCAGGATTGTACATCGCTGTCCTCAACCGAAGCAAAATATGTAGCCATGTCGGCGTGTTGTGCTCAAGTCATTTGGATGAGAACACAACTCAAAGACTATGATTACATATTTGACAAGAATCCCGATGTCTGCGACAATCGGAGTGCCATTGTGATCTCGTGCAACTCAGTTCAGCACTCGAAATCAAAGCACATTGATCTTCGATATCATTTCATCAAGGATCACATGGAACAGGGTACTGTTGAATTATATTTTGTGGGTACAAAATACCAATTGGCAGATATTCTCACCAAAGCCTTGCCTCCCGCTAGGTTTAATGAGTTGGTCCACCGGATTGGTATGAGGTGTTTGACTCAAGAGGAATTGGATGAACTCCTAAAACAGTCTTAAAAACCTGTCAAACACCAAAATCTCTTTTGTAAATATTTTTCAAAAACAAAATACATAAATATAAAATCAGATACAATAACAAAAATATTCTTCTATCTATTTTCTTTCAACATTGCAAGTACATCTCTTCCGTCAACACTATAATCTTTCGAAATTCAGTATTTTTCCGATCAAGTGTTGAGGGGGAGAAAATAAATATTTAACTGTTTCAAAAACATCCGTGTACTTGCATGTTACTCTATTCTGGTTGTTTCTTGAATCAATGGTGGTAAACTTTTCTGGATAAACTGACACTCCTCGGACTAAAATTTATAACCTTTCATTATTTTTCTTAAGTCGAGGGGGAGTGTCGTCAAGTTTCTTTCTTAAAATCTTTGTTTGATAGCAACAATGGAAGTTAAATGGCTTTGGATGAAAAAGGAAAAGGTGGAGGGACCAAAACCGTCAAAAGATGAAAGTCATTTTAATAAAACACCTTCCACCTAATTTTTTCACCTCACATTTAATACTCTCAACTAAAAAATCCTACGCCTAAGATTCGTTCATCCAATCCGTGTTTTGATCATCAAACTGTAAGTGGATTAATGTTTCTAACATGATTTTAAGCATTGGTTTTGATTCTCAAATGAATCCAACGGTTAAATTTGCTTATATGGTTGATTTTGTGTTCTTCGCATATGCGTAAGAACACATGATCATGTGTTAAGTGTTTGTGGTTAAAAAGATTGTGTCAAAACGTTTTTAGAACATCTATAATATCTTCTTTATCCTCAAAATGCACCCATATACACGAATTGATGGATTTTGGATATTAGGGTTTATGCGTGGTTTTGGGTACTAGTATGTGCTAAAACACATACCTTTTCATTATCAAAACTGACCCAAAATAACCAAGAAAGAGCCGTTTATTGCTAATATTTGTGGTTTTCTTGAGTTTGTGCTTGTGCAGGCTATGTAGTTATCTCGGTCGAAAATCACATATCGTTCAAGGAGCGATATTTGAAATATCGGTTATCGCGGTGAGATATCGGTGAGATATCGGTTTTTTATATTATCTAGAATATTAATTATATATTTATATATATATATTAAAATCATAACAAATTAAACAAAAAAAACCATAATATAAATACCCCTAACTTCCCACTATCTCATTTTCACTCTCTTCACTCTCTCACTACAAAACACACACACATATTCCTCCTTTCTCTCTCTCTCTATATTTTCCGGCCAACCCATTAGGGTTCCGGGGCCGTCTTCATTTCCGGCCAACTTTCCGGCGAAATCCAACATTTACACCACCTATCCTAGATGATAGATCAAGGTCTCATGGTTCTATTTTCGTGCCACACGCATTTTGAAACACCTTAACGCGCCCTAGATCGAGTTTTTAATATTCTGAAAGTAAAAAAAAATGAAAGTCAACATATCGCCATATCGTTCATCTCGCCGATTTCAAAATATCGCCCAAATATCGCGAAATATCGCCGATATTATCGGATCCGATATTTTGGGGCGATATTTTGAACCGATATTTTTTTTAGGGGCAATATACGAGATCTCAATGATATATCGGCGATATATCGTCCGATTTAACTACATAGTGTGCAGGTATGGATATGTAAAAACACACAAAAAGGAGCCAAATCAGACGTAAATCCGAGCACGAGAGATTAAGAGAGCTTAAGCTGAGCCGGAAGATCAAAAGTGAGCATTAATGAAGATTTTATTCTCCGAGGATGATTTTTGGAAGTTTTAATCAAGTTTGAACAATTGGCAAAAATGGCCCCTCAAGTTTCAACATTTGGCAAAAGTGATCCTTCAAGTTTAAAAAGTTGCAAATCAGCCCCTGGATTATTTGTAAGTGACATATTTAGCCCTTGAAATAGATTTTCAGATTTACATGAGTGGTCCCTGGATTTTCAGATTATACAAGTTTGGTCCTTGATAAGCTTAAATGGTTACACAAATAATCCTAAATCCAATCCAAAAACCTTCGGCCCAAATCTAAACCCAATACCCGGTCCACTAAATCTAATCCTATACCCGTCCAATATATATCCAACCCGAATACCCCTTTAACCCGATTCACTTGAATAATAATAAACAAATCCAAACGCGCCCTTTTACCCCCGTTTCCTTCATTTACCCAAACCACAAATTACCCCAATCCCCACCTCGTACTAGAATCTATTCACCTTCTAGAAGGCTTATTTAACACGTCTGACACATGGGTGTCACCAAACTGCCAGCGTGGCCATTTGGAGCTCTCTCATTGGACGAAACACCTCAATTGGTGAATTGGAGCATTTTGATTGGTGATTGAGACTCAGAGGTTGATTTGTGGCTGTGGATAAGCCTTCTAGGCTCTTCCAAGAGGAATCCCAAGACTGAATTCAGGCTATATAAGGACCCCTTGAGCTCACATTGTATTCGTGCATTTCCTTAGTTTCAAATTAGCTTATTGTTTCTTGTATTTCAACCTTTCAGTAGTTTATTAATGTTTTCTTAAAGTTTTTTTTGTAATCTCAGTCCATTGTAATCCTCTTTCAGTTTTAATCAAATTTCAAGTTTTAAATTCAATCTTGCATTTCTGATTTTAAGTACTCAATAAGCTGTTTTGAATAATGGAATAAGCTCATTTAAGCTTGATATAGCTTCAGTGAGCTTATATTGTGCCTACACTGTTTCATTACAATCAATACACAACAAAAGCTTCTTGGTCAACGAAAGTCAAACTGGTGATTGTTCTTGGTTCAGAAATGGATATGGGTTGATCTAGTTGCTGGATTGGGATTTTGTTTGGTGTTTTACACTGGGTTTGTTACTGTTATAATGCTCAAATTTAGCTGGACCTTAAAGTAAGTTTTGATGATCTTTAGTTTCAAAACTGTTTTTGGTGAATGATCATGTGGCTTGCTGAATAATGCTTGATTTAATGTTATTTGATGCTCTCTGATCTTAGTCATTTAGCTGTTATAATCACTGCATAAGTAGGATAGGATTAGGCTGTTTAGATTGCTTATTAGAGTAGTTAAAGCCTTTGTTTGGATCAGTGGATAGATCTGTGTTTAAGGCTATCTTGGTATTAGATTTCTGTTGCATTAGTATCTAGTAGTATTAGTAGAGTCATTTCAATCAAAATTTTGTATCAGTTTTTTCACAAAAGTCAAAATCATAAAGAAACTGCTCTTGATCTTAAATTTGTTGGAATCAGTTGTTGAGATTCTGCATATGGGTGTAGAATTTGATAAACTAGCTTGCATTGTTTTCATTTCATCATATTACATCATAACCAGTTCACCATTTTGAATCAAATCTCAATTTAGTCAAATTATCATTTCTGTGTCCAAAAGTCAAAACAGAAACTCATGTTTTGGTGAAACTTTGTAGATTTTTCATGATTTCATTTCTGGACTTAATTCACTGAAATTTTGGATTAAAAAACTTCTGTTGGTTGTACTTAACAAGATCATTTTACAAGAATTTTGTGAATTTTCTTTATCCATCAAATAAGCACTTATTTTGGACACTAATTCCCCTGTGCACATACTCAGAATTCACTGAGTGTGTGCAGTCTCTTGCAGTAGCTGATTAAGCTTCACTTAGGCTTATCTAAGGCTAGGTTTTAGTTTGTGTGATCTCTGGTTGGTAATCTTGAGTTTCTCACTTTTGGTTCTCAGTTTGGCTTTAGGGATAGTCTTATGCTTAAGCTGAAATAGAGGGGTGTTTGGTTGGTATAAGCTCATAAGCCAATCTATTCAAATCATTGGAACTACTGCATTAATTGTTAGGATTAGCTGGAATCAGTTGGTATTAGCTTATTTTAGCATCACTTAGCTTCAGTAACTGTTTGGTAGCTTATTTCACTGTTTAGCTTATTCTCATTAGCTTATTTGGTGACAGTTAACACTGCAGCCCTCATATCTCACACATAAGCTTATGATTTCTTATTTTTCATAGATTTAGATTAATATTTTGGAATTTTCCTGAGTTTTTCATAATTTTTGGTCACTGTTTGCTATTTTTCTCAATTTGAAACAGTTTTTAATCACTTTTAAATAGCTTTTATTGCAAATAATTAAGAAAAAGTTCCAAAAAATAATTTTTCAATTTTCCCAGTTTAAGAAAAATATAAAAATCATAAAAAATATTTTTCCTTATTTTTCCCTTTTTATTTGGTATTTTTCACAATTTAAATTAGATTTAAATAGTTTTAAATTTGTAGAAAATAAAAAAATAATCAGAAAAATACAAAAATAGTTTTGAAAATTCTCTTATGGTATTTTAGATTTTATAAAAATAGTTTCATATTTTTCCATTTTATTTTCATAATTTTTAGAATTTTAATTTAGTTTTAATTGTTAAAAATTAGTTTTTAATTTTAATAAAATCCAGAAAAATCCAAAAAAATAGTTTTAATTCATAATTAGTTTTCACATTGCATTTCTAGAGTAAAAGTATTTTTAGGCATTTTTAGGATAAAATTTAGACGTAGTTGCCTTTTTATTAATTACGTTTTAGTTAATTCGCACTTAGGATTTCCCGTAAAATAGATTCCCTTAATTACTTTCCCTATTCCCGTAGTTTAATAAAATCAATCACAAATTCAAAACATCGAGCATTAAATTCCAAACCAAAAACGACGTTGGCAATTCACGCCTCGTTGGGAAACGATTTGGGTTGACTAATCCGTATCAACGATCACACACGGGATTTGGTTTAATATTCTTTTTCCTAAAGGAATTTTGAATCTATCTTCGTGATTATTTTTGATATCGATATTGAGGTTTTATCCGTACACACATACCCTTAAGCCTTCATTATCAGTGAATCAGTGTCTGAACTGTTTTAAGTTTCTTACGGTTAGTCATTCACAAGTGGCTAGCTTGTGTGAGATAACTTGACGGTTTGGCATTCTTTCTTTTACAAATCAAATTTTGGCGCCGCTGCCGGGGAGGTTGTTTCACGACAATATCGTTTGAGGTTTGACGATTAGTGACTCGAGATCCTTCATTCGTGAAGTTACTATTTTTCTATAAATTAAAAAAGTAAAAAAAAAATTTCCTTTTTCTTTTGTATATATATATCATATTAAAAATACAAAAAGATTTTCTCTTGTGTTTTTGCTAATAAATAGAAGACACCAATTATATAACATTCTCAACGGATGTGTTATCATTAATAAGTTCCCGAACTAAAGATCAAAAACTTGCCTTTGTGTCGCTTGTGAATTTATTTATCTTTATCGGATAAACAAACTGTGTGGTGGGTATAAGGACGGCCTGACATTAAATTGCGGCTGTAAAGAAGCGGGTTTTTAATAAGCTTCGCGCTGACCTAAAAAAGATTCTCCGCTCGCTTGTACGTTTGTCTTGTAGAGGTGATTTATTCACTTGGGATTATTGGTTAAGTTCACTGTGTTTTCGAATACCGTTCGTTTTAATTGCCTTGGTTTTTGAAAGTGCATGCGCACTCGTTCTAATAACTACAGACCGATACTTGAAACCGCTACAATTCCGCGAAGGCGAAATAGACGTGCTCCATTAATCGAACCCAAGATTCGAACTAATCAAACCCCGCCCATCATCGAAATGGCGGAGGACAACCTATCTATGCTAGAACAACTCCAAGCACCCACCGAGGGTTATGGAGAAGCCATCGTCGTCCCAGCAATCGTTGCCGATAACTTTGAGCTTAAACACGGATTGATAAATTTGGTTTCGTCAAGCCAATTTTACGGATTTGAGAGAGACGATCCTCACTCTCATATCCGACGATTCAACAAGCTCACGTCTACGATCAAGTACCGTAACGTTCCGGAAGGGGCTATCAAGCTTCTACTCTTCCCATTTTCACTTGAGGGGCCGCCCGGATTTGGCTCGAAAAACTACCCCCTCGATCGATAACCACATGGGAGAATTTAGTGTCAAAATTCGTGAACGAATTCTTCCCACCGTCTAAAACAACAAGCTTAAAAAATGAAATAACAAAATTCACACAAAGATTTGATGAATCATTTAGTGAGGCATGGGACCGATTCAAAGATTTGCTTAGGCAATGTCCCCATCATGGTTTTTCTGAGTTGCACCAACTTGATACGTTTTATAACGGTTTGAATGAGACTGATCAAGACTCTCTCAATGCCGCCGCGGGTGGTAATTTGTTGAGCCGATCAACGAGAGATGCCTTGTCAATTATTGAGAACAAATCTAAAGTTCGTACATCACGTAGCAAATCGGTTGCTGCCCGAGTGGGTGTTACACCATCGTCCTCGTCTTACGAAAATACGTCTAGCACCGATGCTAAGATTGATAAGCTTACGGACATGATTCAGGCTTTGGTTAAGATTAAGACCGCTAAGGTTAATTCCTCTCCACCAGCTCAAGTCAAAGCGGTGGAAACGACTTGTACTACTTGTGGTGGCCCGCACGCCTACTACAATTGTACTGCCACCGATGGAAATCCTTTCGAAGCTAATGCCGTAACCGGAGGTAACCAATATCGTCCTCAAGTTGAACCAAACCCTCGTGTTAGTAATCAAATGGTACCTCCGGGATTTTCTCAATCGAACAATCAGAATCGTTTTAATCAGAATCAAGTTCGTGGACCAAATGTTCAAAACCAATTCAAAGCTCCACCAAATCAATACCCAAACCAAGGAGTTAATTACAATCAAGGATATCAAAATCCAAGCTATCAAGCTTCACCTTTGCCTTCAAATGAATTCACAACTTACGTTCAACACAACAATTCTACCATCAACACTATGCAAAATCAGATTACAAGTTTGAGGAACGAGTTTCAATCTTCGTTAACTAGACAAAGCAATGAGTTTAGGAATGAGATTCGACTTCAGAACAACAAATTGGATGCTTCACAGAATAAACTCGAAAACATGTTGAATGCTGTTTTGTGTAAGGTCAGTCAGCCCTCAACTTCGGGATCTCTTCCGAGTGATACCATTCCCAACCCGAAGGGTGAGTTGAAAGCTATAACCACACGGAGTGGTAAGGCTTATGATGGACCCTTGTCTCCTACTCCGCTGGTGAGGGAGGAGGAACGAGAACCCGTGGTTATGGAAGAAAATGTGCAGCCTGCACCCGTCCCACCTCCGGTCATTCAAACTCCGATTCCGGAACCCGATGTTCCGAAGACTACTCTCAAACCCTCACTTCCTTATCCATCTAGACTTCAAGATCAAAAGCTTCGTGATAAAACCGAAAACCAAATGGAGAAATTTGTTGAAATCATTCAATCCTTGAATTTTAACATCAGTTTCACCGACGCTTTACTCCTCATGCCGAAATTTTCCGCCATGATAAAAAATTTAGTGAGTAATAAGGAAAAGTTGGCCGAAATTGCAAAAACACCGTTGAATGAGAATTGCTCGGCGGTGCTCCTCAAGAAACTTCCTGAAAAGTTAGGAGACCCCGGCAAATTTCTTATCCCTTGTGAGTTTCCGGGAATTGTGAAATGCTCCGCCTTGGCCGATCTTGGCGCGAGTATTAACTTAATGCCTCTTTCGATTTATAACAAGCTTTCTCTCCCGGATCTCACTCCTACTAAGATGACTCTTGAACTCGCAGACCGATCAACCTCTATTCCGAAAGGAATCGCCGAGGATGTCTATGTGAAGGTCGGACCACTACATTTTCCCGCCGACTTCGTTGTCGTTGACTTTGATGCTGATTCCCGAGTGCCGCTTATTCTCGGGAGACCTTTCTTACGAACGGGCCGTGCGATGATTGACGTTTATGAAGGAGAAATTACTTTACGATCTCATAAGGAAACCGTCTCATTTAACATTAACCATCCTTCGAGATACTCCTCTAATTATGATGATGCTTCTATTAATCGAATCGACGTTCTCGATATTGCTACGGAGGAGTATGCTCAAGAGCTTCTTGATTTTATGAGTGGTAATCCTACTATTCATTCTGAAAACATTGAACCATCTTCTGAGCCTATTATTGCCGATTCTTCCCCCTCTCTCACTCCGTTCGAGGGAGGTGATTTCATTTTGGAAGAAATCGATGAGTTTCTTGCTGATGATGAATCGATTCCACCAGGAATTGATGATGGTGTTTATGATTCAGAGGGAGATATCCGTTATCTTGAGCAATTGTTGAATGAAGACCCATTACCGTCACTCCCTCCGAAAGAGATCACGATTAACGAAATCAAAGAAGTACAAACGTCTAATGAAAATCCTCCGGAGCCCGAGCTCAAGGATTTACCTCCTCATCTTGAATACGCTTTTCTTGAAAAACCGAACAAATTTCCCGTCATCATTGCTAAAAACTTGAAAGATGAGGAGAAAACCGCACTTTTGGATGTTCTACGAAAACACAAAAATGCAATCGCGTGGCAAATTTCTGACATCAAAGGAATCAATCCTCGTTTCTGTACCCACAAAATTCTGATGGAGGATGATTGTAAACCCGTGATTCAACAACAACGTAGGGTTAACCCAAAAATTCATGACGTTATCAAAAAGGAAGTTCTTAAACTCCTCGACGCCGGAATCATTTATCCAATCTCCGATAGCTCATGGGTTAGCCCTATCCATTGTGTCCCTAAGAAAGGAGGAATGACCGTTGTTGCTAACGAAGAAAATGAGTTAATTTCCACACGCCTCATCACCGGATGGAGGGTGTGTATTGATTATCGAAAATTGAACGATGCTACTCGCAAGGACCATTTCCCGCTACCTTTTATGGATCAAATGCTCGAACGTTTAGCGGGGAATGAGTTCTATTGCTTCCTCGATGGTTTTTCTGGTTACTTTCAAATTCCGATTGATCCGCATGATCAAGAAAAAACGACTTTCACGTGCCCTTATGGAACGTTTGCTTACCGACGAATGCCATTTGGCTTATGCAAAGGTACATGATGGCTATTTTTCATGACATGATCGAGAAGTCTATGGAAGTTTTATGGACGATTTCTCGGTTTATGGAGATTCTTTCACTTCTTGCCTCTCTCATCTAGACCACATGCTCAAACGGTGTGAAGACACCAATTTGGTCTTGAATTGGGAGAAGTGCCATTTCATGGTTCGAGAGGGCATTGTCCTCGGCCATAAGATTTCAAAATCTGGGATTGAGGTCGACCGAGCTAAAGTCGACGTTATAGCTAAACTCCCTCATCCCACTACCGTCAAAGGTATTCGGAGTTTTTTAGGTCATGCCGGTTTCTATCGCCGTTTCATCCAAGATTTCTCTAAGATAGCCCGCCCTCTGACCCATCTCCTTGAAAAGGATGCTCCGTTTATCTTCACCACCGAATGCGTTGAAGCGTTTAATATTCTTAAAAAGAAATTAACTGAAGCACCGATCTTAGTTGCCCCCGACTGGGATTTGCCCTTTGAGCTCATGTGTGATGCAAGTGATTACGCAATTGGGGCAGTCTTGGGGCAACGTAAATCGAAACATTTTCAACCCATACACTATGCGAGTAAGACATTGTCTGAGGCCCAACACAATTACACGACTACTGAAAAGGAATTATTGGCCGTTGTTTATGCTTTTGAGAAATTTCGACCCTACCTTGTCTTGTCGAAGACCATAGTGTATACCGACCATTCTGCCCTAAAGTATCTCTTGGCAAAGCAAGATGCTAAGCCACGATTACTTTGGTGGGTTCTCCTCCTTCAAGAGTTTGACGTTACTATTCTTGACAAAAAAGGAGCGGCGAACCTGGCTGCCGATCACCTTTCTAGACTTGAGAATCCCCATCAAAGTGTGCTTGAGAAAAAGGAGATTACGGAAACATTTCCTCTTGAGACACTTGGGATGATTGCTAAGAAAGACCCAAACGCCCCATGGTTTGCCGACTTTGCAAATTACCATGCGGGCAATTTCGTAGTAAAAGGGATGTCGTCCCAACAGAAGAAAAAAAATTTCAAAGATGTTAAGCATTATTTCTGGGACGATCCCTACTTGTTTAAGATTTGTGCGGATCAAGTAATCCGGCGGTGTGTTCATGGCCAAGAGGCTCTTGATATTCTCAATGCTTGCCATAACGGACCCACTGGTGGCCATCATGGTGCAAGCTACACCGCTAAGAAAATTTTTGATTCCGGATTCTATTGGCCTACCATATATCGAGATGCTCATGATTTAGTCAAATCTTGTGATTCTTGCCAACGTCAAGGGAAAATTTCACAAAAGGATGAAATGCCACAAAATGCTATTCAAGTTTGTGAGATTTTTGACGTGTGGGGCATCGATTTTATGGGGCCATTTCCATCATCTAAGGGTAATAAGTATATCCTCGTGGCCGTTGACTACTTGTCTAAATGGGTTGAAGCGAAGGCGCTCCCCACCAATGACGCCCGAGTGGTTGTTAAGTTCTTGAAGAACTTGTTTTCCCGATTCGGAGCACCTCGTGCTATCATCAGTGATCGCGGTACCCATTTCTGTAATGAACAATTTGCTAAAGTTATGGCTAAATATGGAGTTACCCATCGTCTTTCCACCGCGTATCACCCGCAAACGAGCGGACAAGTTGAGGTCTCGAATCGTGGTTTGAAAAGGATTTTAGAAAGGACAGTAGGAGAAAATCGAGCTTCATGGGCCGATAAGTTAGATGATGCATTATGGGCTTTCCGCACCGCATACAAGACACCCATCGGGTGCACCCCATTTAAGTTGGTGTATGGAAAAGCTTGTCACTTGCCCATCGAGCTCGAACATAAGGCATTCTGGGCCTTGAAACATGCTAACTTTGATCTTAAGACCGCGGGTGATCACCGGAAAGTTCAATTGAATGAATTAAATGAGCTTAGGGATCAGGCTTACGAGAATTCTTTGATTTTCAAAGAGAAGACTAAGAGGATTCATGATTCTAAAATCAAAACCGCGTTTTCAACGTTGGTGATCAAGTTCTCCTTTTTAACTCTCGATTGAAGATATTCTCGGGCAAACTCAAAACCCGTTGGTCAGGACCATTCACCGTTGCTCAGGTTTTCCCTTATGGAACGGTGGAACTTTCTCAGCCCGATGGCCCTAATTTCAAAGTGAATGGTCATCGTGTGAAACATTATTTTGGAGGGGACATCCCATCTATGGTTGTCCCGGATCTCCAAACTTTCCTCAAGGACAATTGAATTCGGGGATCGAGTCAAGCTAGCGACTCGGTGATCAAAAACAGTAGCACTTCGTGGGAGGCACCCCATGTTTATCCTTCTATTTTCTTTCTATTTTCTAATAAGTGACGCGAAGGGGTCTGCCTCTTCGATTTCTCGTGTTTGGTTATTTGTGATGTTGTGTAGGATTTGCCCGATATGAAGACTCTCGTGCTCAAAGTTTGTCTTTTCTCTACTCGAGTTTCATAATCGATGCTGATGGAAATCCGATATCCGAAATCTTATCGAATAACGTTTATCTTTGAGCATACTTAATAAACGGCTTTTAGATTTTCGTTGATACCCTTGCTTTTAAACATTGAGGACAATGTTTCGTTCTAGTCTGGGGTAGGGTAATCTTCGATTTGATTTGACCGCACTTGCTTATTTTTGTCGTGTACTCTCGCAACCCCGTTTTTCCTTAGAAAATGAAAAATTGTGCTATAAATGAGCAAAATTTAAAATTTTTTAAGCTTTTGTTAAGTCTTTTTGATTGAAAAGTTTGCTAGTCTCTTAGATAAGAAGCTATAAAATGCAAATTCTAGCTCACAAGGCCAAGAATTTGCAAGTTTCCCTGAGTGATTTTAAATATGCATAACTTGATTTCATTAGACAAAGCATTTCCTAAGTTAATATATGTTTTGACACCTTGTTGACTTTCCGCTGGTGAGAGTAGGAATAGAATTCTGACTTGACCGGGCGTGTTGAGCCCTAGCTTGTTCCCTTAACCATAGATAATCTAAAAATTATCGGCTAAGCATCCGCGGATCTCATTATTTGGGATTTTAAATTTGCGGAGATCGAGAAATGATAGAGTTACTTATGAGTTTAGATGCTAAGCGTGGAGTAGTTGGTTCTCTTTAGAGCCCATCGAAGGTACTTATGGCTTTTTGTTCCCACAAAATTGTTTCACCCCATATCTGTCTAATCAATAATTAGAGATGTTGAGTTTTTGGCGATAGTTAGTTCTTTATCTTCTTAAAAGAATCTTTGTTTTAAAAATTGGGTACACATCAAGGATCCGTAATAAATAAGCAATAAGTGATATGTGAAAAGTAATAAGTAAAATTATGAGCTGCGGTGTCGAGATCGGACCCTTGGATCTTTAGCCAGGATTGAATGAGGTCTTAGCCTAGCCAGCCGGGATCCTCATTTCATGAAGCCTATAGTCTTGGAATTACCCCGTGAAGCTCCGTAGTTCATAGCTCATATAAGTAAAAGTATAAGTGCAAAAAAAAAAAAAAAAAAAATGAAAATGAAAATGGAAAAGTCAAAAATATAAGTGAATAAAAATTCCTTGATGTGGACCTCATTTTTAGGACAATGGTTCTTGTGACAAGATGGATAACTAATTAGCGACTTAGCTTTGTATCTTTATCGGAATAAAAGTTATCGAAACGAGAAACTTGAAGAAATTCATTTCTCACCAAAAATAAAATAAATAGAGGAAAATAGGAAAATGGGAACAAAAGGTATTTACACAAGTAACTTCCATGGGTAGTGTTAGCATCTAGAATCATATTTAGCAATGATTTCGATTTTACGCTTGGTTTGGGACTTGTGAAAAATCAGGGACGATGTATTCTATCCGTATGGTCACTTCACGCTGTGTTGTGTTTTCTACTCCGTGATCCTAACGTGTTGATTGAAAAATGTTGGAGTTATTGATCAACATGAAAGTTCAACAAACCGTCATTCATAACCGGAATGTGCTTAACCGTAATATCTATATATGTGAATTTAAAAGGTAAACGGGGCGTTTTTAGAATTAAGGCTTTCTAATCTCTTTTGAGGAATCTTTGCTACTTCTTCATAGGTTTAGTAGAAAGAGATTGAAATCCTTGGTTTTAGAAGCGTGAGTTGATTGCATTGCGTGGGGACACGACAATGGTCTCGTCTGGGGTATTTTGGTATGTGCTAAAACACATACCTTTTCATTATCAAAACTGACCCAAAATAACCAAGAAAGAGCCGTTTATTGCTAATATTTGTGGTTTTCTTGAGTTTGTGCTTGTGCAGGTATGGATATGTAAAAACACACAAAAAGGAGCCAAATCAGACGTAAATCCGAGCACGAGAGATTAAGAGAGCTTAAGCTGAGCCGGAAGATCAAAAGTGAGCATTAATGAAGATTTTATTCTCCAAGGATGATTTTTGGAAGTTTTAATCAAGTTTGAACAATTGGCAAAAATGGCCCCTCAAGTTTCAACATTTGGCAAAAGTGATCCTTCAAGTTTAAAAAGTTGCAAATCAGCCCCTGGATTATTTGTGAGTAACATATTTAGCCCTTGAAAGAGATTTTTAGATTTACATGAGTGGTCCCTGGATTTTCAGATTATACAAGTTTGGTCCTTGATAAGCTTAAATGGTTACACAAATAATCCTAAATCCAATCCAAAAACCTTCGGCCCAAATCTAAACCCAATACCTGGTCCACTAAATCTAATCCTATACCCGTCCAATATATATCCAACCTGAATACCCCTTTAACCCGATTCACTTGAATAATAATAAACAAATCCAAACGCGCCCTTTTACCCCCGTTTCCTTCATTTACCCAAACCACAAATTACCCCAATCCCCACCTCGTACTAGAATCTATTCACCTTCTAGAAGGCTTATCTGACACGTCTGACACATGGGTGTCACCAAACTGCCAGCGTGGCCATTTGGAGCTCTCTCATTGGACGAAACACCTCAATTGGTGAATTGGAGCATTTTGATTGGTGATTGAGACTCAGAGGTTGATTTGTGGCTGTGGATAAGCCTTCTAGGCTCTTCCAAGAGGAATCCCAAGACTGAATTCAGGCTATATAAGGACCCCTTGAGCTCACATTGTATTGGTGCATTTCCTTAGTTTCAAATTAGCCTATTGTTTCTTGTATTTCAACCTTTCAGTAGTTTATTAATGTTTTCTTAAAGTTTTTTTTGTAATCTCAGTCCATTGTAATCCTCTTTCAGTTTTAATCAAATTTCAAGTTTTAAATTTAATCTTGCATTTCTGATTTTAAGTACTCAATAAGCTGTTTTGAATAATGGAATAAGCTCATTTAAGCTTGATATAGCTTCAGTGAGCTTATATTGTGCCTACACTGTTTCATTACAATCAATACACAACAAAAGCTTCTTGGTTAACGAAAGTCAAACTGGTGATTGTTCTTGGTTCAGAAATGGATATGGGTTGATCTAGTTGCTGGATTGGGATTTTGTTTGGTGTTTTACACTGGGTTTGTTACTGCTATAATGCTCAAATTTAGCTGGACCTTAAAGTAAGTTTTGATGATCTTTAGTTTCAAAACTGTTTTTGGTGAATGATCATGTGGCTTGCTGAATAATGATTGATTTAATGTTATTTGATGCTCTCTGATCTTAGTCATTTAGCTGTTATAATCACTGCATAAGTAGGATAGGATTAGGCTGTTTAGATTGCTTATTAGAGTAGTTAAAGGACTGTTTGGATCAGTGGATAGATCTGTGTTTAAGGCTATCTTGGTATTAGATTTCTGTTGCATTAGTATCTAGTAGTATTAGTAGAGTCATTTCAATCAAAAGTTTGTATCAGTTTTTCACAAAAGTCAAAATCATAAAGAAACTGCTCTTGATCTTAAATCTGTTGGAATCAGTTGTTGAGATTCTGCATATGGGTGTAGAATTTGATAAACTAGCTTGCATTGTTTTCATTTCATCATATTACATCATAACCAGTTCACCATTTTGAATCAAATCTCAATTTAGTCAAATTATCATTTCTGTGTCCAAAAGTCAAAACAAAAACTCATGTTTTGGTGAAACTTTGTAGATTTTTCATGATTTCATTTCTGGACTTAATTCACTGAAATTTTGGATTAAAAAACTTCTGTTGGTTGTACTTAACAAGATCATTTTACAAGAATTTTGTGAATTTTCTTTATCCATCAAATAAGCACTTATTTTGGACACTAATTCCCCTGTGCACATACTCAGAATTCACTGAGTGTGTGCAGTCTCTTGCAGTAGCTGATTAAGCTTCACTTAGGCTTATCTAAGGCTAGGTTTTGGTTTGTGTGATCTCTGGTTGGTAATCTTGAGTTCCTCACTTTTGGTTCTCAGTTTGGCTTTAGGGATAGTCTTATGCTTAAGCTGAAATAGAGGGGTGTTTGGTTGGTATAAGCTCATAAGCCAATCTATTCAAATCATTGGAACTACTGCATTAATTGTTAGGATTAGCTGGAATCAGTTGGTATTAGCTTATTTTAGCATCACTTAGCTTCAGTAACTGTTTGGTAGCTTATTTCACTGTTTAGCTTATTCTCATTAGCTTATTTGGTGACAGTTAACACTGCAGCCCTCATATCTCACACATAAGCTTATGATTTCTTATTTTTCATAGATTTAGATTAATATTTTAGAATTTTCCTGAGTTTTTCATAATTTTTGGTCACTGTTTGCTATTTTTCTCAATTTGAAACAGTTTTTAATCACTTTTAAATAGCTTTTATTGCAAATAATTAAGAAAAAGTTCCAAAAAATAATTTTTCAATTTTCCCAGTTTAAGAAAAATATAAAAAGCATAAAAAAATTTTTCCTTATTTTTCCCTTTTTATTTGGTATTTTTCACAATTTAAATTAGATTTAAATAGTTTTAAATTTGTAGAAAATAGAAAAATAATCAGAAAAATACAAAAATAGTTTTGAAAATTCTCTTATGGTATTTTAGATTTTATAAAAATAGTTTCATATTTTTCCCTTTTATTTTCATAATTTTTAGAATTTTAATTTAGTTTTAATAGTTAAAAATTAGTTTTTAATTTTAATAAAATCCAGAAAAATCCAAAAAAATAGTTTTAATTCATAATTAGTTTTCACATTGCATTTCTAGAGTAAAAGTATTTTTAGGCATTTTTAGGATAAAATTTAGACGTAGTTGCCTTTTTATTAATTACGTTTTAGTTAATTCGCACTTAGGATTTCCCGTAAAATAGATTCCCTTAATTACTTTCCCTATTCCCGTAGTTTAATAAAATCAATCACAAATTCAAAACATCGAGCATTAAATTCCAAACCAAAAACGACGTTGGCAATTCACGCCTCGTTGGGAAACGATTCGGGTTGACTAATCCGTATCAACGATCACACACGGGATTTGGTTTAATATTCTTTTTCCTAAAGGAATTTTGAATCTATCTTCGTGATTATTTTTGATATCGATATTGAGGTTTTATCCGTACACACATACCCTTAAGCCTTCATTATCAGCGAATCAGTGTCTGAACTGTTTTAAGTTTCTTACGGTTAGTCATTCACAAGTGGCTAGCTTGTGTGAGATAACTTGACGGTTTGGCATTCTTTCTTTTGCAAATCAGGTACTTTGAAATGTGAAGGTTTTTAGTCTAAAAGATTGTTTTGTGAGGTTAATATGATGTTGAATTAATGATTTCCAGGCCCTATAACAACTCAGAAACACTAATTAAGTCAGAATTAGAAATTAGGGTTTAATGTTCTTGAGTTTGGGTATTTTTGATTCACCACGAATTGGGTGTTAAAACTTGGTTATAAGACTCTCATAACATCTAAGACCTACCAGAAAAAGTTTGGTGAAATTTCCATGGTTAGAAATCTTATGCGTAATTCATAACCCTTAGGGTTTTGACCTACGCGTATGTGTTTCTACGCATAAAATGTTTAACATGTTTTCATGCCGTAATCTGTTTAATATGACTATGCATGTTAAGATTGCTGATTTGATGATTTTATTTCAGGCTTGCTACGCTTAAAATTCAGAATCAAGGTCATTTGAATCTCTACGCATAAGGATCACCTTACGCGTAGAAAGTTATGCGTAAGAGAAATCCTACGCGTAACTATTACGCGTAAGGTTCTACAATGGGACTACGCGTATCCTGTGAAGGATATGCGTAAACAGTGACTCTACGCATAAGGTCTACTCTTACGAGTAAGCCTTACGCGTAAGGTCTTATATACGCCTACGCGTAAGCCCTACGCTTAAGGTTCCTTTTTCCTACGCGTAACATTTCTTACGCGTAAGTAAGGATCCTACGCATAAGCTTGCGCCTACGCATATACTTCTTCTGTTTACGCATAACTTTATCATTTCTACGCCTAAGCCTGGATTGACCTTAATTTTGAATTGTTACGTGTACAATCTTGTAAATAAACCAATCATATCGTCACGAAACCAATAATGTCACTAATAAACTTAAACGTTTGATGTGTTGTGAACTATAAGTGATAACATAAACTTTAAAACTTAAAGTTAACTAACTCACGAAACGTTTCAAGACGTCATTGGACTATTGGACAAACAAGTGACTTAGGACTCGTAACAATCATTAGCATTGTACATTCAATAATTAGACAATAAAAACCTTCTGTTGACTAACATTATGTCTTTCGATATGTTGGTTCTATTGGCTAATGTTATTTCAGATCACGACATGGCTGCACAAATTAATGTGGATGCACCAGAAGTTCTCACAATTGCTGACATCTTCCCCAATGGCTATCCTAGAAAGATTGGAAAGAACAACCTTAGGGTTGACTTTGAAACCCTCACATGCTCCGAATCTTCTTGTCTCATTGCTGTGGATATTCTAAGGAATCATCCCTACCAGAACATGATCTCACACTCTGCTACAGTACCGGAAATCTACATTCAGCAATATCGGAATTCAATGCAGAGGATCACAGGTCAAAGTGCAGTGACAATGACAATTAATCACAAACAAGTCACTATCACTCCTGCAGACTTACGGGCTGTACTTATCATTCCAGACATCGTGCCTACTGACTTCTTTGCCACACCTACTGAAGAGACAGTTCTGCAATTTCTACTTGATATTGGCTATGATGAAGCTTCAGGAATTATTAACAAGCATTCTCACGTGGAGCTTAAAAACATTCCTCAACCGTGGAGAACACTCTACATCATCATCACTAAGTCTGTCTCGGGTCGTGACAGTGGCTATGAGCATCCCAAGCTCATGAAACTGCAAGTCTTCTGGTCGTTGATCAATAAGAAGGACATTGAAATCGAAGCACTGATATGAGATGACATGATGACATTTCACAAGAAGCTTGGCTCAAAGATTCCCTATGTCTGATACACAAAGCTTTTGATCCAGAGAGCACTTGGACTTAATCCTGATATTCCCAAGAGGCTCAATGACCCTGACAATCACGATGTGTTGTCCAAACCTATCCTTTCTATCAGAATCAAGGAATCGACAACAAAGAAACAAGGTGTCGTGCTGCCTGATCACCTTCTGACAAATGAAATCAAAAAGCTTGAAAATTACAAATGGTATCAAGTAGCAGTACGAGAAGGCAAAGTTGGTCATCTCGATGAAAAGCCTTCTGGAACTCCTACTCGAAGAACCAGAAGAGGAAGTGCTGGAAGTGAAATAAGCACAGAGAGTCAAAGGAAGGTCCCAAAGAGGAAACCTACTCCAAAGAAGAAAGTTCCCTCCAAGGAAGCTGCTCCTATTCCTACACCTGAACCACAAAGAAAGCTACTGGACGAAAGCTCTGAAGATACACAATCAGACGAGGAGGTCCACTACTCTGAAACTGCAGAGGATGACACTCCATCAGTACCAAAACCTCCTAGTCCAATAGCTAAACATGGCAAAGGAAAGACTCCTGTACTTGTGCCATATGATGAAAGCTCAGAAAGTGATGAAGAGCAATTGGATACTTCTTACAGGAAGAAGTTCAAATTCCTTAGACTCCAACACGTGGCAAAAGAATTTGCAAAATAACAAATGGGTGGCCCCGGAGGGTCAAGTGGTACAGCTCAACCTTCACCAGGTCCTGATGCGGTTAATCAACCCGATAAGGGGTCTGGTGCCACCACTTTGGTACAACAACAGACACGTTTCGAAGATACTCTTGAGTATGATTTTGAAGAACCAGAATCTGAGAAGTTAGAGAAGGTAAAAGCTGATGAAGAAGCTGCAGCCAAAGCCAAAACTGATGAAGAAGCTGCAGCCAAAGCCAAAGCAGATGATCAAGCTAAGTCTAGAACTGAAGAAGATGTTGAGTATGATAACTTTCTTCTAGATAGTCCTGCACGATCAAAGGAAGAAACCTCTGAGCCACCAAAGGACCCGGAGTCTCCTCACATCTCATCATCATCAGATTCTTCTTCTCATTCTTCACCACCACCATCAAAGAAATCAACCAAATCAACATCCAAATCAGTAAAGAAACCACCTCGATCTTGGATTTCTCATACTCATGAAAGAATTGTGAAAGCTGTCCAACAAGTCAGAAAGAAGGACATGCTCTACAGAAAACTGAATTGGTTTGCTGACCAAATACAGTATCTACATGATGAGAATGACAAGATTCAGAATGAAAGGAAGTATGTACAGAAGCTCAGGCAGGATGATCTACAAGGGAAAATGGACAGAATGATCGAAGGCTACACTCACAAGTACCTTCTGGATATCGTTCCTAAAGTCACTAAGGAGATGTTTACCAGACAACTATATCCGAATCTTATGCAGATAGCCAAGCAAACTATAAGATCTACACCCTTAACCGTGACAATCAATCCATCTGATCCTGTAGTTTTCTCGGATAATGAATTGGTGGCCAAGCTTGTCACACAAATGTCTCAACTATCTGGGACATTTACTTCTGATGAAGGAAAGCTGTTTCAAGCATTGTTGGACTACCAACTCCAAGAAGCATGCAGATTCGAAGCTGAAAGGTCCAAACGTCCTTGAGACGATGAAGATAAGGATCAGGATAAGAATGATGAAGCTAAACGACAAAAGAATTCTGGTGAATCATCTTCCATGCTACCTCCTCCCCAACGGCCTCCTGCTCAACAAAGGTCCCCTCCTCGTTCTTCTATAGATAAACCTCAGGATTCTTCTGAATTGCCACCCTGACTCAGAAAACCGATGATTACTTTGAGTATACGGGTGGTGACGATGAGGAAGTCCGTGAGCCTCTACAACAACCCACCTCTCCCAAACAAGTAAAGAAACCAGAACCCTCATCTAGGCCTAAGAAACTGAAGAAAAAGGCGCCCAAGGCTGACGTCCTATCATGGCTAGATGAAGACACCATAGAGGAATTTGAATGGTTTTCTACACTTGTCAATTCCACTCCCTACCCTGAAGAAGGTCAAGATCTGGTAGACGGTAATAAATTGGAGCATGCTAAGATTATGCAAGAAAAGTTCCATGTGAAGAAGATGACGAAATCCGAGTTGAGTCGAATCAAGAATGAAGCTTTTCAACTGTGGAAAGATAGCTCAGAAAGTGCCATCGAGGTCGAATATCACCTTGAAAACATTGCTCGAGCTATGTCTAACAACATGGATTGGCTCAACCCAGAAGCAAACATCGACTTCACTAAACGGGACAACCCTCCATACTACACCGACTGGTCAAAACCTCTACCAACAATTGGCCAACCAGATGAACCGAGGATTCCATTCAGATATTTCTTCAACAAAGACCTAGAATTTCTTCTACATGGTGGCGATGGTTCAAGGAAATACGCTACATCATTGACACTTTCATTCCCAGCAGCTATATACTCGAACTGCATAGCCATCTAGGAACGTGCCAATCACTTGTTCTCCAACAAAGTGGAAGCATACGACCGAGATGCACTGTACGGGATTCATCATTGGACGGAACGCCGAAGAATCTACTACAGAAGCTGCCAGGTTCAAAAGTCTCAACATGCAGTATTCAGTTCTAAAAATATCGTTGCCATCAAACACGTCGATCTTTCATCTAAGTGGGACTACACCTTCCTAAAGAATATCGTGGTGAAACGACAAGATGAAAGGGATTATGCATTTTCTGAAGCTGACTTTGAGAATTTGTCTATCAACGACATCGAAGACATGTACCTTGCCAAAGTACAGGGTCGTATGAGACAATTCTCCACCGAAGTACAACGTGTATTCACCAAGTCATTGCTCATCTTCATCAGACGCATAGACATAAAAGAACGTGTAGAAGATCTTCAGCTTGCAGGTGAATCTTATCAGACTCGTGTAAACTTCACTCCACCACAGCTTGATCTACCCGACATCAACCAGCTTCCACAATATACGCTCATCAGCAAACCTTTTGGCATCATTTACCACAGTGAACTTCAAAGAAATTGCTTGATGGCGTGCAAAGATCTTCATAAGTTTGGAGATCACACTTTGAAGATGGTTAGGGACGGATTGGCTTATCGGTTGAAGGATATACATCAGAAGATTGGGTCTCCTAAGCGATGGAATTCTCAGGATCGAAGGGACGTGAAGAGGATCATCACCATGATTGATGAACGGTTGTATAGAAGGGATCAGTTCAGAAGATTGGAAAGCTATGTTGGTGGTCGACCCAGGAGAAACATCATCGGCTTTCAACGTCCGATTCACATTCCTGGCGACATCTCTGGACTACCTGGTACCCCTTGAATTGCTTCTTTCATTATAAATTTGGATGTATGATCTATTATGTCAATGGCTTGTGCACACATTACAGTGTACAACCCGTACTTGTAAATAAAGGACCCTGTGGTACGCTTCAGTGCCACAATCCTTATAAAAGGAGCGAAAGCTTCTTACTTTTGAGTAAAACCTATCAAAACTTTCATTTTTCAAGGTTTTGCTCAAAAGAACAAGTACTTTCCCTTATGATTTTCAAAACCTCAACCGTTTATATCACTCGTTGAGGGGGAGTACTTGACTAAAATCTTTGTTCACTAATTGTTCACAGTGGTCATTCTTCCCGCAACACTCGAAATGGTCATATCTATTCTCAACTTTTCAAAAATAACATTTTATATGCCATTTTTGAGGGGGAGAAAAATACGTGATAAGAAATATGTTGTATTTTGCTATATGAACTCTCGTGTAAAAAGACTTTAACCCATGAATTGACGAGCTCTTAACTGCTAATAACTCGAAAAGACTTGTCCGGGACGGGTAATAATTTCAAGCTAGTTCGCTAGTGATGTAAACGTGTCTCGCAAAGGACTTGTCTGAGTAGAATGTACCATTCGAGAAACTCTTGGTAGACATGAACTCCGACGGGTTTGACAACCTTTCGAGGATTGTCTACACCTTCAAGGTAGTTATTAGAGCTAATTGTCACCTAAAAGCTGACAATGCAACTCTTTAACTATGCCACGTAACCGTGTCTCACGGGGGAATGTCTATCTTGAGTTGATCAATTCAAAATGTGCGCGCTCTTTCCTCACTGTGCATTTAACCGTTAAAACTCTTAAGCACATGTGGAGGGGGAGTATTTATGCAAAATCTCATCTCAACAGTGGTTCAAAAATGTTTTCATTCATAAACACTGAGCGATATTTTTCAAGAAAATGGTTTTATGGCAACATAGGTTAGTCATGGAGTTATAAGGTGACTAAGGTTAGGAATAACCGTCCTATGATCCGCCAGAGCCGGAGGGATCTACCCAAGGACACCACAAATAGTTAGAATTTAGAAGTCCTTAGGTATGATTATAAAAAGGAGAATTGAGAATCGGAGAAAGAAGTAGTTGAAGAATTAAAAAGAAATGCAAAGAAAATGGTGAAAAGAAATAGCCCTCCAGATTATTCAACTTAGGGCAGACACCGGGTTCAATTCATATGCTACTGGTTGTCACTAGCTGACACCGGTATTGAAGACTAAAAGTCGTCATGGACCCAGTGACGCATGCACTAAACCTTCTTAACCACTCAAGTTTCTCTCAACAGAAGCTTGTTTCATTCTCACAGGGAACCCTACGTAAACTATCGGCTTTCTCTTAGAGATTGCTGGTATTGAAGAAGTAGATCCTCTCCCTAGTCTCCGCTCAGGAAAACCAAAATGCACTATTGAGTCTAGAGCCACGAGATTCATCAAAAGATCTCTTAGGTACACTTGACATTTCATCACTTGATATTCAACAATAAGAATTTCAGTGGTACATTATTGAGTCCTTCATAGATCTTAGCAATCTGTCGAGAACATTTATGAGAGGTTCACATTTGTGATCCTCAGTGATTGAATGGAAAATCCTGCCAGGGTCAACATCAAACAGCCCTGACAGCAGGTCGCTTCGGCAACTCCCCGTGGATTGCGCTTAGTGGTCTCAAATGGTCTACAGTCGTGAGGTGATGCTTCGGTGTACCTCAGCGACTCATCTGAATCGTAGGTGTACTTCGGTACATCGTGTTATCTCACTTGTGGGACTCCGATTCAGGAACGGCCTTTGTAAGAATTAGAGTTGTGTTTTCACACTATGCTGTCAACACTCTCGAAGTTCAAACTTGTAAGTGCCGGAATCCGCTTATTACTAACCGTTTTAATGTTTACTTCTTATGGAAGCTCTGGAGCGGAATGATCGTGCGATTCTCCACTTGTTCACACCAACAACATCATCAAAGATGTTCTATCTTAAAGCAACACAAAAGTCAGAATGATTCTTCGTCAAATCAAAGAATTTACAAAGTTAAAGACTTAAAGAACTTCATCTGTACCGTAATCCAACGTTAAAGAGTGTGTGAGCATGTTGGAAAAAGACGTGGAGACACTGAAGCAGCGAAGCAGACCTGAGGCAGACTTGATGCAGATAACAACATACTATCACTTTTATCACAAAGAACAATGATCAAAGAACAAAGTTAAAGATGACGTCAAAGTATAACTGTTCAAAGAAAACTATCTCGCTACACTGGGGAGATGGTTCGAATCAAGGCAATTCTTCTCACAAGAAAGAAGAATGTCAGAAGACGTCAGAGCTACTATTACATCAACACCTTCACCGTTTTTCATCACCAACACTTGAGGGGGAGATTGTTGGAATCACTCCTAATCCATTATTCAAGTGTTAGTTACTAATATGTAATAGTTAGCTTAATTATGGCCTTTATGTTTGTTATTAGCCTTAAGCTTATGTAGAAGGCCCATGAGCGTAGGCCCAAGCCCATAGGAGAAAGGAAGGGACTAGGAGTGTTGCCCTAGCTTCCCTCCTATAAATACTATGTAATAACCCTCACTTGAGTGTTGGTTGTTCAAGTTATTTCTTTCACTCACTCTCTACGCATAACCGTTTCCTTTATATCGTGTGTGTGTGTTTGGATACTTGTTCAATCGCCTCTCTATCTTTCTATTAAGCTTGTGTGGTAAATCTAGTGACCTAACATGCATTGGTTGCTGATTTTTGTGCACAAAAGGGTACGTTTTGTTGCTGATTTTCCTGCACAAAAGAGTGTGTTTTGTTGTTGATTTTTCTGAACAAACAGGTGCGTTTTGCTGCTGATTTTTCTACACAAAAAGGTACATTTGGTTGCTGATTTTTCTGCACATAAGGGTGCGTTTTGTTTGCTTATTTTTCTGCGCAAAAGGGGTGTTTGGTGCTACATATTTTCAGCCATCAGAGGCGTTTGGTTCAGCTTATTTTCAGCTCATCAAGGACGTTTGGTTTGCGTGTTTTTCTGCCCCGAAAGGGTGTTTGGTAGTACAAATTGTGTCGCTTGGAACTTACCTATTTGGTCTGGTTCATTTAGTGAGCCGAGAGAATACATATGATATACTTATTTAAAGTCCAACTAAGATTGTTCGATTTGGTATTATTGAAACTTACGGATATTTTACATTGACTTTGGTATAGTGCACTTTTGGGATTTTAAAAACCAAATGGTGGGTCATTGTTTTAAATACGATATGTCTGCATCCATATTTAACAAAACACATCGCGGCAATGCACGGGTTCTCCACCTCGTACAACTACATATCTGTAAATTTTTAATCTCGCGCTACATTTTCATCTACAACTACATCTCTAGTTTCAGCAATAGTAACTTCCATCGAATATACTCAGAATCTACTAAAATTTTCATCACTGATTTAAGTCATGGATTACAACATGTTGATTTCAACAAATAGTTGTATCTCGTACAAAAGTTTGGTACTATTCAGATGACATGCAAAGTTTCTTCTATCAATAAAGTGTGTAAATTTGTTTCACACATGAGTGAAAAAATGGAAATGTGTTAACATTTGACACTTTTATAAGTAAAAATCTATTAAAACAATTGCTCACGCCTAATTTATCATTTTAAATTGTATGGTTATGCCTAAAACTACGTTTGATTATCGTATTTTTACACGATTTGTTTTTAGGTTTGACTGGTTCCGTGAATATGGTGAGGCATCATGACAACCGAATAAATTCTTCCAATAAAGGCAAGAAAAAGCCAAATCTTTATATCTCCATATAACATATTCTCTTACAAAGCAAATGATTTCTATGTCAAAGAATAAAGTAAAGAGAAGAGTTATTTTACATACCAAACTTTTCTTACATACCAAGGGATTCATCTCCACCATCCTTTTAAAAAGAAATCAATGGCTAATATTAAAAGTATTTTATTATTTCACCTATTTTTTATAATTTAAATATCTTTTAAACCGTTAATCGTTAAGCAAAAATAATTACACCATCGTGACGAGTGTTTAATTATCTTTCTATAGACGGGCACTTTGATATACTTTCGAAAAAAGAAAAAAAAATTGTTTTTTTCACGTTTTTCGTCTTTTTTTTTTCGTTTTTCTTCGAAACTGGAATTTGCATGAAATATCATATATGATTTAACACTAATTTGAATATCACATGTGATATTAGTGTTAAATCACATATGATATGTAATATCATATGTGATACTATTGTTAAATCATATATGATAAATCACATATGATATACATCTCATATATGATATAACACTAATATCATATATGATATAACACTAATATCATATATGATATAACACTAATAGTGTTATATCATATATGATTTTTTAATGTAAATTTTAGTAACGTAAAAAAACGAAAAAATTAAAAAAAAAACGTAGAAAGATAATTAAATGTTTGTCGCAATGATATTTTTTTTTCTGCTTAACGATTTACGGTTTGAAAGTTATTAATATTTGAAAAAAGAGGATGAAAGTGGGTTTTTTAAATTGTTGGGATTAATCTCATCCATTAGATCAAATAAAAATATATGGTAGAGATTGATCCCTTAGTATGTAAATAATCTTTTGTCCTCAAATGATCTTAAATCTAAAGTAAAATTTCACTCTGTTGGACTTATCACTAGCTTTTGGGAGTGGTTGAAGCAACATGGAATTTACGCTTTAAAAACGTAGTTTTTTTTATACTTTATCTATACTACTTATGATAAAGGAATACACTTCTCTCATATTAATTATTTTAAGATTTTTATATATAGAATTTTAAGCAAATACAATATTGAAAACATTATTTACAAGTATCTAAAGCACATATAAAACTAAAAACACACTACTCATATATTACAATTCATACACTATTAAAAACACCCATTCATTCAAAAATACATGTGAAAAAACATAATTTACAAGTAGTTGAAGCACAAATAAAACAAAAAAATACTATTCAACACATACAATTAATACACAATTTAATTCACACATTCACCAAAATATACAACTATTTAACCACAATGTACAATCTAATTAAACTTCCAAAACATAAATTTGAATCCAGCAGCCTAAAACAAAATAACATTTGTTCGCCGAAAATTTTAGTTACAGGGTACCCACCGCCGCATCGCGCGGATACCCTGCTAGTAGTCACAAAATATAAAATTTGATGTGTGCGTACTAAACTTCTTTAAGTGGTTGAGACTTGTTTCAGGTAAAGATTAAAAAATCAGGTTTAAAAATTGTACGGTATACTCATAAATTACTAAGAATATATGTATTTGTCAAATACTCCGTAACACCTTACGCTTAGATTTTAATGTAACTTTAACTTGAAGTATGAGAGGGAGTATATATTTGTTTATTTTTATTTTTTAAACCTAATGCATGTGATGTCGAGCTGTTAATTGTTGGGATTTAAGATCTAGTTAACCAATTAACACAACGAGTACGCAGCGGAATATGCATCTAGTTTAGGCAAAAATGTTAACACGTAAATAATAAACAATAAAGATAAAAAAGAACAAGAAAACTAACCCTCGTAGTCACCCGCAAGTTTTAACGAACAAAGAAACCAAGTGTTTAAAACAAACACTTCTACGAGTTCACACACAAACACTTAACCACGAATACGCCCGATATAAGCTAGTCGTGAACGTTTACCCAAACAACCCTTGTAAACCTTGAACAATCTCGTACCAAAGAAACCGTAGAACACTTCTTTCTGTCCGAGATACCACAGCAACCGAGAACCAAAAATTGGTTCTGTCCGATATCGGACAAGTCTGTCTGATATGTTTCTGCAACGTTTTCTGTCCGCGAACATAGTGAACAAACAGTCCCTTCTGCAGCTTCCAATCAAATTGGAAACGCTGGAAAACAATGAACTTTGAAACCCTAGAAACACCTTGTGTGATCGAAGCAAGTTAGGGTTCAATACACTTATGCAAGTCAATTCAAAACCTAATCGTTTTAAAGGTTTGATCGACTGAAACATGGATGTGTTTGATTGTGTAATCTGCTAAGAATATGTGAATGTATGGTTAAGTTTTGTGAGGTGGGGTGTGGGTATTTATAACCCACAAACCCTAGCTTCCCTTGGGCTACAAACTTGAGCTCCAAGTCAAAACACATTCCATATTCTACTCTAACTCCACTAGCCCAATGCTTATACCAAACGCCCCATATGAAACCGGTCATGGACTTTGAATAAGTTGCAATCGGACCTAGAGTTAAACGGGTCAAATGGACGGGTCAAGTAGTTCAAGTAGTAAACGTGTAAAAACGTACTCTCGTGTTTAACGTGTGTCCCCCCATAGGCTCACACACTTCTAGTCGTTTTCATACATATCAACTCCCATAATCCAACAGCTCCCACTTGGGAGTTGGAGTAGCGGATAGCAAAAAAACCAACGACGAAAAATCCTAGCAATGCTCTCACTCGCTATTTAACTAAATGTGTCTAAGATATAGTTTCATAAAATTTTCTTAGTAGCATGGTCATTTATGTCTTGCTTTAATCATTTTTTGTTATAGATACCGTTAAACCAAGGATATGGATCCTAACTCATTCCATATAGTTTAACCATTTAGAATCTCATTATAGATTTCAATTCAGATATACCAAATGTAATCAAGAGTGATCTTGCATTACCCTTTGGGTTTAGCCAAACAATTATCTGATTAAATCTAGAGAGGCGCCATGGTATCTTTCTACACACATATTAAGTGGAGTAACAAATCCTTTATTGACTACAAGTGTTGTGGATGCTGCTTCAGATCACTTCGAAATATAGCTTTTATAACTACCTTATTCAGGACAGCGTTTGGCTTATACTTACAAGAGTGATATCCACACATAACATAACTTGCTTGTATCTCAAGTCTAAGGATGTCTTTAACAAACCATTTTTAATATTTTAATTATGACAAGGATCCAAAATTAAATGTTTAAAAGTTGGGGAATCCAATATGCATCCCTTGTGAATACATATGAGTTTGGCGGGAACAATCTACATTCTCGTTAGAATATAACCAACACTCACATTTTCCTTACATAACAATATTCCCATACTGTTAACCGACAATGGACATATTTAGAATGATAAATCATTTCATGGATTAAATATGCAAATATGGAATAACAGATTTTATGAATGAAATAACAAATACCTCGTATCTTTATTTATCAGGAAGTTATAATTGTCTTACAATTCCAAATTATCCAAATACTAAATATACACAGATTTACATGAGACTACTTGCTGGTATTAAACCTATATCTCTAGTAAATTTAGAATGCTTAGGATACGCTAAAGCCTTGGTAAATGGATCAGCTAGGTTGTCATCTGTGTGAACCTTTGATATCTTCACGTCACCTATCTCAATGGTCTCTCGAATATAATGAACTTTTGCGCGGTAATGTCTAGCACCTTTGGTGATTCCACTTTCATTAGTTATCCAGTATTATCACAATACATATTTATAGGTTCTTAAATTATGGGAACAATGCTAAGCCCATATATGAATTTGCGAACCCATACAGCCTCTTTAGATGCATCACAAACAGCTATATACTCAACTTTTGTAGATGAAGTAGCAAAAATACTTGCTTTGTGCTTTTCCAATCAACAACACCTTCATTTAAAAATAAAAAGTTTAACTCATCAGCATCTGTCAGATATCCAGCATTAGTGTAGCAAGAAACCCTGATCTCTTGTTCCGCCTCCCATCCATAAACTAAAAACATATCCTTATTATTGCGTAAATACTTAAGAATATTCTTAATTGTAGTCCAGTGAAGTTCACCTGGATTCTTTTGAAATCGGCTTGTTACGTTCTGAGCGAAAACAACATTAGGACGATTACATCTCCCAACATACATAATAGATCCTATAGCCAAATCATAAGGAACTCTTTGCATGCGCTCTTTAGCAGCAGGTGTCTCAGCACCTTGTGACTTACGCAACTTAGGCTCTTCTTGCATTGGGATAGCTCCACGTTTGGAATTCTCCATATAAAATATCTTCAAGATTTTCTCAATGTAAGCACTTTGACATAAACCAATTAATCGTTTAGATCTGTCTCTATACATCTTGATTCCATGAATATATGCAGCTTCTCCTAAATCTTTCATGGCAAAACATCTTCCAAGATAGGATTTTACATCTTGTAACATTTGAATGTTGTTTTCCATGAACAATATTTCATCAACATATAAAATTAGGAAAGTGACATAACTCCCACTAGCTTTCTGATATACACATGGCTCATCTTGATTTTGAAGAAATTCAAATTTCTTAATCTCATCATCAAAACGTTTATTCTATTGCCTAGATGCTTGCTTAATTCCATAAATGGAATGCTTAAGCTTGCATACTCGGTTAGGATATTTAGGATCAACAAAACCCTCAGGTTGCTCCATATAGCCCTCTTCATAAAGATGTCCATTGAGGAAGGCAGTTTTGACATCCATTTGCCATATCTCATAATAATAGAACGCAGTTATGGCTATGAGAATACTTATAGCTCTAATGTCTGCAAAAGGAGAAAAGGTTTCTTCATAATCAATCCCGTAGGTTTGAGTGAAGCCCTTTACTATGAGACGAGCTTTAAAGGTGTATACCTTACCATCCATGTCGGTTTTCTTCTTGAAAAGCCACTTGCTACCAACTGTTTTGCAGTCAGGAGGAAGCTCAACTAAAACCCAGACGTCATTGTCTTTCATGGATTGCATTTCTACATTCATCGCATCAAGCCATTTCTTGCATTCAGGATCCAACAATGAAGCTTTATAGTTATTTAGTTCACCAAGATCCCCTAACTCATGTTCCTTAGCATCGATGTATAAGCACAATCGATCAGGAGTACGACGTGTCCTAGCAGACTTTCAAATTGGAATAATATCACTTTGAGGTTCATCAATTTCTTGATCATCCTCATCATGATGTAAGCTAGTGTCTATAGAAGGATTTGTATCTTCATCTTGAATTATTTCAAGATCTTCTAGACTTCCACTTGCTTCTTGATCCATGAGATTAATCTCAAAGAACTCAGCATTTCGAGCAACAATAAATTTGTTCTATGATGGAAGGTAGAAATAATATCCCATTGTTTCTTTTGGGTATCCTACGAAAATAAACTTAATAGATCTGGGTTAAAGTTTGTCAGGTTTGGTAAGTGTATCCCGCTTAACAAGTGCCACACAATCCCAGACTTTTAAGTAAGACATCTTAGGGGCTTTCCCATTCTATACTTCGTATGGTGTCTTAATCCCAAAACGACTTTGGAAGAGTAGTTTGACTCATCATGGAGCGAACCATGTCAAGCAGTGTTCAATGTCTCCTCTCAGACACACCATTATGTTGTAGAGTTTAAGGAGGAGTTCGATGGGCAATAATCCCATGCTCCTTTAGATGATCCAAAAACTCTTGACTCATATATTCACCCCCACGATCAGAACGTAGTGACTTAATGGTCTTCCCGAGTTGGTTTTCTACTTCCTTTTGAAACACCTTAAATATTTCAAACACTTCATGTTTATGTTTCAACAATTAAACATAACCATACCGACTATAGTCGTCATTAAAGTGACGAAGTAACTTGCTCCTTGTCTTGACAGAATTCTAAAAGGGCCATAAACATTTGTGTGTATTAGTCCAAGTGGATCTTTATCCCTTTCCACTTGATGTGTATAGAGTTTCCTTGCCATCTTACCAGACATGCATGAAACATACTTTTCAAAAGACTTAATGTCAGTTGAGTTGAGAAGTCCATCATGTTGTAACTTCTCCATGCGTTTCTTGCTAATGTCTCCAAGACGACCATGCCACAAGAGAGCAGAGTCCAAGTTAGACTTGGCTCTTTTATTGCTAATAGCAAACATAGAACTACTATTTGTATTAGAACAAGACATATCAATTTCATAAATACCATTCCGTAGAATAGCAGTAAAATAAACAACGTTATTTCTAGAAATTGAAATTGAATTATTCGATTCAAAACGATTAACAAAACCATTGTCATACAAACGTGAAACTGAAATAATTCCTCTAGTAATAGAGGGAGCATAATGAAAATCGTTCAAAACAGTTACTAATCCACTAGGGAGACATAAATGAAAAACACCAATAGCTTCAATCCCTGCGCATTGACCATTGCCCACGTACAGACTATAAGCTCTTTTCTTCAGCTTCCTACTTCCCCTGAGACCCTGAGTAGTATTAAAGATGTGAGTACCACAACCCATGTCATATACTAAGGATGTATTAGGAAAAGAGTAGGGTTTTATAGTGAAAATTCCTGAAGAACTAGCTGCAAAAGAATGTTTCTTCTTTTTCATCATCTCGACGAGATACTGGGGACAATTCCTTTTCCAATGACCCACTTCACCACATTGGTGGCAGGTCGCGTCCTTAGCAGGATTATCCTTCTTGGGTGGTGGAGGAATCTTAGGCTTGGAAGCAGAAGATGGTTTATACTCAGGAGCATAAGCTAACTTGTACTTTTCATTCCCTTGATTCCCCTTAGCAGCCTTAAACGATTTATTTTTCTTATGGTTTTTTTGGACCTTTCCCGCACGTATGTTATGTAGTGCAGGTGCAGCATCTTTCGTTGGCAACGTCTGCTCATGTTGCTTAATCATAGCATGTAATTCATTTACAGTATTCCTCATGCTGTGCATATTAAAGTTCTACATAAATGAGACATAATCTTTAGCGAGACCAATTAAGATCAAACTAACTCCATAGTTCAGAGTAAATAGGTGACCAACACGTTCCAAATTGTCAATATAGCTCTTCATCTTTAAAACATACGAGCTAACAGATTGACCTTCTTCCAGCTTGCATACGTGAAATTCACGTGCAGTTTGTAGAAGCTCCTGTTCTGCCTGTTGGGAAAACATGCACTTCAACTCTTGAAGCATGTCATAAGCACCAAGATGAGTTAGATTTCATTGGATCTCTAACTCCATGGTCGTGAGCATGAAGGCAGCTATATCCTTTGAGCCCTTAACCCAAGCAGTGTGAGCTGCAAGAGCCTCGGGAGGGACAGGGTGGCCAGGAGTTGCAACAGCTGCAGTAGGGATGGGATGCTCCAAATAAGTTTCCTTATCTTCAGCTGACAGTATTATGCGAAGCTGGCGATACCAGTCAATGAAGTTAGGTCTAGTGAGTTTTTGTTTCTCAAAGAAACTCCTGAGTACCGAATTGTTTCCGACTGAGGTAGTCATCTACAATTTTAAAAAGTTCAAATAATTAGTATTTCCGATAATTAACTTCTAAAAAGAATTAACTTCCCAATTAATTACTAATAAGACTAAGATCCATCTTGACCTCCCACTTATTACCAAAGGTATGACTAATGAGTAACAAGTAGGGCAAGAGGTAAGCGACGAGCGTTAATTGCATAATGCAACTCTTCGACTTTATAAGACTGATTAAGGCATTAGTAACCACGTAATAATGTCAAAAGCATGTTTAGTCTCATCTTATGCCTCAGGTCCAAGGTCTGATCAAGCATACTTGAAATAAGTCAACTAAGTAAGAACTTGCAAATATCACCAAACGTCTGACCAATGATTAATATTCACCATGGGTAGGAATGGCCCTAAGGTCTGACCAAAGAGGTCAAGCCAAATGCACGTGTTCATAGTTGGTTGGCATAGACTTAAAACTTTACACATAGGGTATTCACATAAATGTCGTAAAATCGTGTACAAAGAAGCATGCAAAACAACTTTGTTACACTTATTTCAAAAACTTTTGGTAATGACACTGTAGTGATCATCATGGTTCACGGTACCTCCAATCGAACTCGTGGGGAGGCGGAGGAGCGCTAGGCAATAACCGAAAATCCTTTAGGTGTGACTGTTCGCACCTCCTTAAACCCCCTTTATAGTCTGTTCTAGTGGTTGAGCCGTACGTCCTAAGTGTCCATAGCGTCTAGTTTTTAAATTCATGAAAAACTTATTTAAATAGTTTAGGTCACTTAATTTTACAAAAACAATTTTCCATGAAACAAATAGTATGACATAATGAGCATGGTATTTAGGCGTGTAAATTAAGACCATTATTAATGTTATGATTTGTCACACCCCCAAAATATCGCAGCGGAACGATAGTGTCTTTGGGGTATTATGTCATAGCACAAAGCATGGATACAGAAAACGACCTCTAAAATGAGACGTTTTGAAAAGTTTACCATTCGATTAAATAAAGTTAAAGTTTACAAAACATGAGATCCCAAAGTTTGATAATACATAAAGGATTACAAAACATGTCGAATGGTAATTGATAAAAACACAAAACTCCAATGTATGCCATGTGACCCAAAAGCTCCATGAAATGCTATCGCCTTACGACCTGAGATAAACATGCTAAAAAGTGTCAACACAAAGGTTGGTGAGTTCATAAGTTTGTTGAAAATGATTTGAAAAAGTCTTTAAAGAATGTTGATGCAGCAAAGGCATTGTAAATCCATTCAGTTCCGAGTTCCGCCCATACAAAACTCGCAACCTATGTGTTCACAACCCATTGCCTAATATAGAATTGTCAGCCTTGTTTGTAAGTAGGACATATGTGCATACGATATATACATGCACTTAATGCAAAGAATCACAACCAACTGAACCTCTTGACAAGTCTAAATTGTTTGTTGTGTCTTATTGAATAACAGATTATATTCACCCCAGGTCAAGTCATCAGGGACCCAAGGGTGGGGGCGTCAGCCCGATAGTACTATCAATACCTCTCCGCCGGCTCCCGCAGGAGTTGACCAGTTGCTAAAGTATGTATGTTGAAGCATAATTGAAAACAAGTTTAACACATTAAGGCACATATCGCAATAAACCACACATAATGTCCAAAGAGTATAAGAAGTATAGTGTAACACAATTGTATAATGGTTTGAGTATTCGCAAGAGTAGAAACAAGTATTTAAGCATGTATCTCCCCCAAAGGGTTTGTAAGAATTTAAACGAGTAAAAGCGGGGTATGAACTCACCTGGTATGATTGATATGCTAACAAAATGAAGTGCACGAAAATGAGGCTCGGAAACTATCCGCGACCTAAAATGAATGATGTGCTCTAATATAAGTCATGAAACAATGTTGTGCATGCAAATCCATATGTAATCTATACCACTTGTACGTTTTTGAAAATAGAATTTATCGTTGAAATATATCTTTATGACATCTCGTCATGTTTATAAAATACTTTACAAGTATATACGTTGAATCAACATTCTACGATAATCGTTTTGTGATTTATTATGAAATTATAACTTTTCGTCGTAAAATAGTGTCGTTGAAATTTTCATGAAAGTGAATATACGGCCTCGAAAAGCTAGTCATAAAATGGTTCACGTCGAGTGTCAGGAAACAAACTCAATGGTTTTGGGAAGCTTGTATCATTATCTCAAAGTTTTAGCATTTAAGTTTTCATCCTAGAGGTCTCGATCATGGAGAAAAATATAGGTAAAGTATGGTACTTGTGTCCAAAATATTGTTTAAGGGTGGTTTCCGGCAAAGTTTAAGTGACCGTATTTTATTCGTTACAACTCCGCTTGACGGACGGTTGGACATTTTCGAAAATATGCTAGGCGAACTTACTTTTACTAGAAGACATCACGTTATAAAAAGTATTACATCCTTTTTAAAAACGACCCTCAATATGGTCACTTGTTGCCGTAAGGTTTGTCTAATAGAAATATATTAGTTTTTCTTATATAATAAAGTTACGGAAACTTTGTGTAAACGTGTATAATTTAATCGTTACAAGTCCGTTTTCTACGTTTTCTACATCCTTAGATTCGTATTAAAGTATACTAATATATTTTTGATAAGTCGACACATTTAATAACGCTTAAGCCTCATTTTTGACTCGTAAAGAGTGACATTTTCATGCTGAAATTTCTGAAATTAATAGTTTTCGTCGTCAAACTTCAAAATAGCATAACTTTTTCGTTATAGCTCCATTTTAACCCGTTCAAGCGGCCACGTTTTCGTTTTAAAGTGTATTTTCCAAATGTCTAGCCCAAACTTTTTTTATCCACTGTCTAAAATTCCAGATTTCACAATTTTGATCAGACCCTTAATTAGACTTGTCGAAATGAGTTTTTCACCCGCAAAACCTATTCTAACCAATTCAAAACAAATCCGAAGCTATTCTAATCCTACCATACACCTTCTTAGGGTGTCATGGGTTCCTATACATCACCAAAAGTGATATGTTTCAAGGGATAATTATAGGATGACATAAATATATATAACTCTTAAAAACAATGAAAAAGTGGTATAAACATCCATAAGACTTGCATGTTTTTCTCAAATATGATGAAATGAACATAAAGTAAATATGAAATATGAAAATGAATATGAGATGCTTACTAGTTAACTTGATGAGGTTAATGAACAAAGGTTTTTCCTAATCACCCAAGGTTTTTATTGCACAACCTTAATCAAGAGTGATACTAGAGTGAATAAAACTTGTCTTGAAAATTTTTGGTAATCTCCTTCCTTGTTTCTATGGTGGCCGGTTGTGTGGAGAAGAAGAGAAGAGAGAAAAATCTTTTACACCTAGAGTTTACTTGTATGTATGTGTAGATTTTGAAGAAAAATATGAATATAAGTTATTTAGAGTAGATATTTTGTGAAAATTATGTGACTCATCCCCCTTGTGTCGACATGGGGGTTTGTGAGTTAGTTAATACCTTTTTTTTTTTTTTTTTTTTTTATGTATAATGTAATGTAATGTAAAGTTAATTGAATATAAGTGGTGACGTGTATACACATTTGAGTATTTAAGGTAGCGTTAGCTAAAAATAAATTTTAACAGGTCAAGATAAAATATATTGAGGTCATAAAAATTATAAAAATACATTTCTTGAAAGATTTGAGTGAAATAATAATTATCGTGTAGTTTTTATGAAAACCGTCGTAACTATATAAATTTAACAATTTATATGCAAAATAAATTTATAACACCGGTTAAACTAATAATAATATTATTTTTATAATCTTAATATAAGTATAAAAATATATCGGGATAATTTTTGGGGAGTGTCGGATCAATTGTTCAAAATAATTAATTACGCGATAGCGTTTATTTAATAAGAAATATGCGTTTAATGTGAAATGCAAATCCATGCATGAACTAGTATGATGAATGTTGAGTTTGAGAAATGACCAAAAATTGAGAATTGTGACATTCTTCCCATGTCAGAGGAATCGCATCCTCGCGATTCAATTAATGATAACTATAGGTCTACCCTTAGGTTTCGCGAAATCAGGGTGTATGGTCAAAGTGCTTATGCCAAAACTTACGCGTCCAGGTTTCTTATCTAATGAGGCTCACTGAATCTGAATAATACAGTGGATTACTTAATGATCTAGGGAAACGTACCAGTTACGCATTACGGGCTACCTCGGTCCCTACATAGAATGCTCGAGCTCGGGGTGGACTGATATTGAGTACCTGGTTTGGGTTATTTCCTTCTATTGCTAGAGCTAGGTGCTGGTTACCCTGTGGTTGTCCCTGTGTTCCATTTAACCTAGGACAATTATTCCGGTAGTGATTCGGGCTGTTGCACTCGAAGCAAGTCCTTTGGTTATTCCTCATGTTGCCCACGTTAGCCGGTGTTACCTGTGTTTTACACTGCTCCTTAAAATGGCCGTATCGATTGCAATTTGTACACAAGCGGCAGGGCTTGGTCTTCGGATGATGATAAGCACATTTAGCACATTTGGGATGTGTACCCGCATACTCTCTTTGTTCAGTACCAGTTGCCACAAAAACTCTTGCCCTTTTGTTGTCTGCTACCATGTCCATCTGCCTATTCGACCCACTTGCTTCCTTCCTCTTGTCACTGCTCTTCAAAGTACCATTTCTAACCATCTCGTCTGTCAGGGTTCCGGCCCTCAGTATTGCACTTTGTATTGTAGACGGCTCAGTTGTTTTCACAGTTCCACGGATTTCAGGCACAAGACCATATATGTACCTCCCGATTCTCTTGGATTCAGGGGTAACCATATGAGGAACTAGTCTGGCTAATTCATGAAATCGATCTGTGTAGGCTGCGTGACCAGCTCCTATCATAGAGTGATGATAAAGTTCATGTTCCAGTTTCTGCATTTCATTGTCAGGGCAGTACTCTTCTTGCAATAACGCCTTAAATTCGTCCCATGTCATACCTATAGCTGTTTCTCTGCCCCTAGCTTGTAGCTGTGTGTTCCACCATGTCAATGCCTTCCCTGATAGCAAGCAAGAAGCATACTTCACCCTCTGATGTACGGCACAATTGCTGATGTCGATCACTGACTCTGTATTCTCTACCCATCGAGTATACGCCAAAGCACCTCCTATACCATCAAACTCCACATGTTTGCATGCTGAAAATTCCTTATACGTGCATCCAGTTCTGTTGTTGTTGTTGGTGGTGGTGGTGTTGTTATTGTTGCCACTGCCAACAACATTGTTGGTGTCGACATTCCCGTTCCCGTGGTTTCCCGAGTTATTCATATGGTTTCCAACTTGTGTGACAATAGTGGGAAGCAAGATTTGAAGTTGTTGAGCGATGATGGCGGCAAAATCAGGGTTTCCGCCAGCGTTCTTGACATTGTTACCCATGTCGCGACCGTCTTCTCTACCTCCATGCTCACCTGTCCTTCCACCCCTTTGCGCCGCACCACCTCGGTTAGTGATGCGTGTTACCCTCTTTAGTGCCATGATCTCTGCAAGGAAAGGACCGTTGAGTTCCCAATGTCTATACTTAACGTCCTCAAACATAATACCACGCCACAAATTGGTTCCTAAGGTGTCCACACCGATCTACGTATGCGTGGTCGCATATGTCCACGTGGGTTTTGACGCATTTATAATTATGTTGGCCACCATAATTATAATTGCCTCATTTCACACGTGTACATACCACCAAGCATACATGTCTCGGCGATTGATGTTACTGAAATAGGTAGCCATTCTATCATCCGATTCTAAACGGTGAAGGAGGACTTTAGGGTAGGTATCTAGGGAGAGTAGCACTTGGTGTATAGGAAATTCCTTTAGGTGCTAAAGTCACTATGAGGTTTAGTCGCCAGCAGTTCCCAAAGTATCCTCAAGAGAACTCCCATCCTCGGGCAAAATCATCAAATCTATACAGCTATATAGTAACACTTATTTAGCTCGATCTCGTGCCTCATCAAACAAGAACTGTCACGAGATCAAGTTAGATAAGTGCTCATTACTGAGCTCCATATTTTTGATGACTTGACTAGATTTTGGGACTCCCCTATCGGTACAAGGAAACCACGTTATCCAATGAGGTGGGTCTAGAAGAAATTTTTCAGAAAACATATGCGCACGAAAAGTGTGTAAGGCGATAGGAAAAGAAAGGATCGACGTGAAAGCGGTTATAGTCTAGGAACTAAAATGCAACCTAGTTCTCTATAACCAAGTCTCTGATACCAATCTGTCACACCCCCAAAATATCGCAGCGGAACGATAGTGTCTTTGGGGTATGATGTCATAGCACAAAGCATGGATACAGAAAACGACCTCTAAAATGAGACGTTTTGAAAAGTTTACCATTCGATTAAATAAAGTTAAAGTTTACAAAACATGAGATCCCAAAGTTTGATAATACATAAAGGATTACAAAACATGTCGAATGGTAATTGATAAAAACACAAAACTCCAATGTATGCCATGTGACCCAAAAGCTCCATGAAATGCTATCGCCTTACGAACTGAGATAAACATGCTAAAAAGTGTCAACACAAAGGTTGGTGAGTTCATAAGTTTGTTGAAAATGATTTGAAAAAGTCTTTAAAGAATGTTGATGCAGCAAAGGCATTGTAAATCCATTCAGTTCCGAGTTCCGCCCATACAAAACTCGCAACCTCTGTGTTCACAACCCATTGCCTAATATAGAATTGTCAGCCTTGTTTGTAAGTAGGACATATGTGCATACGATATATACATGTACTTAATGCAAAGAATCACAGCCAACTGAACCTCTTGACAAGTCTAAATTGCTTGTTGTGTCTTATTGAATAACAGATTATATTCACCCCAGGTCAAGTCATCAGGGACCCAAGGGTGGGGGCGTCAGCCCGATAGTACTATCAATACCTCTCTGCCGGCTCCCGCAGGAGTTAACCAGTTGCTAAAGTATGTATGTTGAAGCATAATTGAAAACAAGTTTAACACATTAAGGCACATATCGCAATAAACCACACATAATGTCCAAAGAGTATAAGAAGTATAGTGTAACACAATTGTATAATGGTTTGAGTATTCGCAAGAGTAAAAACAAGTATTTAAGCATGTATCTCCCCCAAAGGGTTTGTAATAATTTAAACGAGTAAAAGCGGGGTATGAACTCACCTAGTATGATTGATATGCTAACAAAATGAAGTGCACGAAAATGAGGCTCGGAAACTATCCGCGACCTAAAATGAATGATGTGCTCTAATATAAGTCATGAAACAATGTTGTGCATGCAAATCCATATGTAATCTATATCACTTGTACGTTTTTGAAAATAGAATTTATCGTTAAAATATATGTTTATGACATCTCGTCATGTTTATAAAATACTTTACAAGTATATACGTTGAATCAACATTCTACGATAATCGTTTTGTGATTTATTATGAAATTATAACTTTTCGTCGTAAAATAGTGTCGTTGAAATTTTCATGAAAGTGAATATACGGCCTCGAAAAGCTAGTCATAAAATGGTGCACGTCGAGTGTCAGGAAACAAACTCAATGGTTTTGGGAAGCTTGTATCATTATCTCAAAGTTTTAGCATTTAAGTTTTCATCCTAGAGGTCTCGATCATGGAGAAAAATATAGGTAAAGTATGGTACTTGTGTCCAAAATATTGTTTAAGGGTGGTTTCCGGCAGAGTTTAAGTGACCGTATTTTAATCGTTACAACTCCGCTTGACGAACGGTTGGACATTTTGGAAAATATGCTAGGCGAACTTACTTTTACTAGAAGACATCACGTTATAAAAAGTATTACATCCTTGTTAAAAACGACCCTCAACATGGTCACTTGTTGCCGTAAGGTTTGACTAATAGAAATATATTAGTTTTTCTTATATAATAAAGTTACGGCAACTTTGTGTAAACGTGTATAATTTAATCGTTACAAGTCCGTTTTCTACGTTTTCTACATCCTTAGATTCGTATTAAAGTATACTAATATATTTTTGATAAGTCGACACATTTAATAACGCTTAAGCCTCATTTTTGACTCGTAAAGAGTGACATTTTCATGCTGAAATTTCTGAAATTATTAGTTTTCGTCGTCAAACTTCAAAATAGCATAACTTTTTCGTTATAGCTCCGTTTTAACCCGTTTAAGCGGCCACATTTTCGTTTTAAAGTGTATTTTCCAAATGTATAGCCCAAAAATTTTTATCCACTGTCGAAAATTCCAGATTTCACAATTTTGATCAGACCCTTAATTAGACTTGTCGAAATGATTTTTTCACGCGCAAAACCTATTCTAACCAATTCAAAACAACTCCGAAGCTATTCTAATCCTACCATACACCTTCTTAGGGTGTCATGGGTTCCTAGACATTACCAAAAGTGATATGTTTCAAGGGATAATTATAGGATGACATAAATATATATAACTCTTAAAAACAATGAAAAAGTGGTATAAACATCCATAAGACTTGCATGTTTTTCTCAAATATGATGAAATGAACATAGGTAAATATGAAATATGAAAATGAATATGAGATGCTTACTAGTTAACTTGATGAGGTTAATGAACAAAGGTTTTTCCTAATCACCCAAGGTTTTTATTGCACAACCTTAATCAAGAGTGATACTAGAGTGAATAAAACTTGTCTTGAAAATTTTTGGTGGTCTCCTTCCTTGTTTCTATGGTGGCCGGTTGTGTGGAGAAGAAGAGAAGAGAGAAAAATCTTTTACACCTAGAGTTTACTTGTATGTATGTGTAGATTTTGAAGAAAAATATGAATATAAGTTATTTAGAGTAGATATTTTGTGAAAATTAAGTGACTCATCCCCCTTGTGTCGACAAGGGGGTTTGTGAGTTAGTTAATACCTTTTTTAATGTAATGTAATGTAAAGTTAATTGAATATAAGTGGTGACGTGTATACACATTTGAGTATTTATGGTAGCATTAGCTAAAAATAAATTTTAACAGGTCAAGATAAAATATATTGAGGTCATAAAAATTATAAAAATACATTTCTTGAAAGATTTGAGTGAAATAATAATTATCGTGTAGTTTTTATGAAAACGGTCGTAACTATATAAATTTAACAATTTATATGCAAAATAAATTTATAACACCGGTTAAACTAATAATAATATTATTTTTATAATCTTAATATAAGTATAAAAATATATCGGGATAATTTTTGGGGAGTGTCGGATCAATTGTTCAAAATAATTAATTACGCGATAGCGTTTATTTAATAAGAAATTATGCGTTTAATGTGAAATGCAAACTCATGCATGAACTAGTATGATGAATGTTGAGTTTGAGAAATGACCAAAAATTGAGAATTGTGACATGATTACGATATGTATTATTCCATATTGCATGCAATTAGGTGTAAAAAACAAGTAACAATTATGCACCTAGGAAATCACAAACATATAAACATACAACATTAATAAACACATATGGATCCAAATTCTCTCGCGAGTCTTCCCCAAAAGGAGAACCATAAGACCCTCACTAGGTTTTCATCAATGTGCCTAGATCGTCCCATACATCACATGAAGTGATTGAGTGGGTCTTATAGCCGGAAACACACATAAAATATCATGGTAAACTTAATTAACTTTTAATTATGCTATTTTATGTATCTAATTAACAATTTAGTTTTATTAGTTTTTGTCTAGGTATTTTTAACTAATAATTGACAAGTATTGCATTATAGTTGTCAAAACAAAAATAAAACGAATAACTAATTAGATTTCATGTAGCCTTTTAGCGAGTTTATCAAAATGTGTAACCCATAATCACAAAAACGAGTTGACTCGTGATGCCACTGTTGGGATTTAAGATCTAGCTAACCAATTAACACTACGAGTACGAAGCGGAATATGGATCTAGTTTAAGCAATTATGTTAACACATAAATAATAAATAATAAAGATATAAAAGGAAAAAGAAAACTAACCCTCGTAGTCACCTGCAAGTTTTAACGAACAAAGAAACCAAGTGTTTAAAACCAAACACCGCTACAAGTTCACACACAAACACTTAACCACGAATACGCCCGATACAAGCTAGTCGTGAACGTTTACCCAAAAACCCTTGTAAACCTTGAACAATTTCGTACCAAAGAAACCCTAGAACACTTCTTTCTTTCTGCCCGAGATACCACAACAACCGAGAACCAAAAATTGGTTATGTTCGATATCGGACAAGTCTGTCCGATATGTTTCTGCAATTTTTTCTGCCCGCGAACACAGTGAACACACAGCCCTTTTTGCAGCGACTAATCAACCTGGAAATGCTGGAAAACAATGAACTTTGAAACCCTAGAAACACCTTGTATGATCGAAGAAAGTTAGGGTTCAAAAGACTTATGCAAGTCGATTCAAAACCTAATCGGTTTAAAGGTTTGATTGACTAAAACTTGGATGTGTTTGATCGTGTAATCTGCTGAGAATATGTGAATGTATGTGTGAGTTTTGTGAGTTGGGGTGTGGGTATTTATAACCCATAAACCCTAGATTCCCTTGGGCTACAAACTTGAGCTTCAGTTCAAAACACATTCCATATTCTACTCTAACTCCACTAGCCCAATGCTTATACCAAACGCCCCATATGAAACCAGTCATAGACTTTGAATAAGTTGCAATCGGACCTAGAGTTAAACGGGTCAAATGGATGGGTCAAGTAGTTCAAGTAGTAAACATGTAAAAACGTACTCTCCTGTTTAACGTGTGTACCCCCATAGGCTCACACACTTCTAGTCGTTTTCATACATACCAACTCCCATAATCCAACATTAATGGGATCAGAGATAACTTAACGAAGCTTTGCCTAGACTTTGACATTTGTCTAGGCTTTGCCAGAATGCTCATGTTGATGCAATTAAGGTTAGAGCATCGGGTATCGTCAAGCTAAAGGCCCCGTATCGTTGGTAAAAAGTGTCATCATGTTATCAAAAATTCTTATGGTACGAGATCTTTACGGCATCAAAAAATCCCCTCCCTTATACAAATGTGATGCCATATCAAAAGTGGTGTCGTTGGATTCACACATAATCACTAATTACACAAAAGTGGTTTGGCGCTGCCTGTTGTGTAACAACCAAGAGGCTTTAGCACGAAACATGGTATCGGGAGCCATTGGTATTCTTGGGCTGGTGGTTTGGCGCCCCCCTTTGGCACCGTGGTACCTAACGCTATTAAAGTCTACTTTATATTTTAATAATGAAAAATATATTTATATCCTTTTTTGATGGAATTGCATATATATTTCTGTAAAAGCTTAAAATTGCGCATATATCTAACTTAAACTTTTAATTGTATATATATTTTTCTAAAATCTAACAAATTGCATTTATTTATCCTTCCAAAAGCTTAAATATGTCATATATATCCAAATAACTATTTTATTTAAATTTACAACTCTAAAATACATGACAATTATAATTATACAAAAAATTCATAAATATATAATTTCTTTATTTATAAACTTGTTGGCAATAGTATATATGTTTTTATTGTTAACATATTTTATCATTGTTGTATAATATATAACAATAATGATATATTTGATGAGTTTATTTCATGTATTCGTATTATATATGATTTAAGGTGAATTTTATTTCGTGAGCTTAAACATTGTCTTGATATATTGTTTTTGGTCATATATTTTATTTGAACCTCGGGACATCTTACCCTTATAATAAATGTGGTCGTTTCAATTTTAAAATTATAATTACCATAATTTAGAGTTTAAATTTATATTAAATAATTATTTAAATATATATGATATATTAGAGGCTAAGAAGGATATATATGCAATTTATAAGTTAAGTTGGATATATATGCAATTTTTAAGCTTTTGAAAAGATATATATGCAATTATAAGTTTAAGTTGGATATATACGCAATTTTAAGCTTATGCAGGGATATATATGCAATTCCTTCTTTTTTTGCACCTCAAATATTTGAATCTTTGGATCACTTTAAATGAATTTTAATAAGTGTAATATCAAGAAAAGAGACTTTAAAATAGTGGAAAAATGCAGAAAATTAGGTGTCAAGAGGTTATTTGCATAGGGTGAAGTGAGCCACTATTTATATGAAACACGAGAGTTGGACGCTCCTTGATGGCTCCACGATTATCTTAACTAAGTTGGATCGGAAAAAAGCCCGGGAGGCCAATGTTTGGGCTTGACTTGACTTGTTGGCTAAGTTCTCTTTAAGGAAAAGATAAATATATTTTAAAAGCTTAAAAGATATTTGTTTCCTTATAGTAAAAATCTTTTCTTAATTGATAAGGACTAGTTTTGTTATAAAAAATGATTTCAACTCTAGCGTTGATGCACAGTGATTGTATACATTAGTCCTGCAGTTACCAAAACACTATATTTTTCTAAATCAAACTCGTTCTTTATGTTTAACTGTCTGTGTAATAGTATTCGTGATACAACATCTCCCAAATATAAAATACTTCACATGAACAAAGTATAATATTACCATAATTGCAGGCAAAACATATATAAGTTTACACAAAATCGTTATCATAGCACAAATTCATTTTAACTTCTTCCTGGCTTTAGCTCTTGCTAGCTTGTTCTTGGTATTACACGGAGTAGCTGCTTAGAATCTGTAACATGGACCAACCTCAATAGTTCGACCCCCGTCGAATCCTTGTAAGTTGGACCAACCTCAATAGTTTGATCCTTGTCGAATTCGGATACTCCACCATTTAAATTAGAAAGTGCCCAATATCATCACACCTACAATGTTCTAAATCACCAAATCCACGTTTGAATCATAAATATTAAAAATAAATATTTGGAAATGACACCATACATTATATTGTTGGTTTTATTCAAATATGCTTACTAGGAATTTGTTCAACACATTAGAGTTCTCGACGTCCGATTGATAAAGACTAACAATAGCGGTGCCTTTTGTATATGACCCTCGCGAACTAACTTTATCGTCTCAACAGACATGTCAACTAAGACATTGTTCATTTTCTAGTAGAATACACACGATATGTAAAATGATAATACTAATATTGAGTTAAGGGGAATGAAAGAAATCGTTATCAAATTTTTTCATCGAGCGTATGTGTAACACCCCCAAAATCGGCTCAGCGGAAGACTTTACTAACTTTGGGGTGCTACAAAATTGGTACATAATACAAGGATAGCGAACAACACAATGAAAATTTATAACTTGAAAACATAGTCATCGGTAATAATTAAGTTTTACATTCCTTGAAAAGTGCAGAAGTAAGCCCAAATAAAATAGTTTAAGAAAAGGGTCCCCATTTAAAATCAGAGTAAGAAGGATCCAAGACCATGCCATCACTACCAAATGCCTTCCCAAAGATTACCAAAGCTTTCACATCAATTACCTGAGAAAAACATGTTAAAAGGTCAGCATAAGGCTGGTGAGTTCATAGGTTTAAGTTCAAATTCAGTAGTGGACCTGTAAGAGTTTATTTGCTATGCGAGACTAAGATAGATTCACAAAAACATATAATCACATATCAAATCACAAGTGGGATCCCAAGCGACTCTAGCCAGCACGATTGTAACATGGTGAAACTACCCTGGTCTAGATCGGAATAAATAACCATTCACAACTAGGTACCACATTATAGCATCAATATGCTACCCTTGTGTCATGTAACGACTACCACACATCTATCTAAACCAGTCACGCATAAACAAACCAATGGAATTTAAAAGGTCCAAAAGAGTAGCATGTTTTCCCACCCCAATTTAGTTAAAACAGAGATAAAAATGGGGCTATGAAACTCACCTTAACTGAGAAATGCATAAACAATCACTCTAGAGGAGACTAGTACAACAGTAAAAAGTAATATCACAGTACAGCGGACACGCCTCAGCATAAAATAACAAAAGACGCGACTCAGTATCGATCCTCACGAAGTTGCCAAAATAAAGTCGCATAAAACGTAAAGATTCTTGTAGGTTGAAGCATAACGATAGAATGGAACACTTGGCTTTGTCACTTGTGGAATGACGACTCAAATAACGCACACGATTAACAATGTTTCACGTAGTTCAACTAACTTGACAACCAACTCACGCAACTCACGCGACCAAAACAAACAAGAATATATGCGTCATATAAGTCACAAAAAGGTCAGGTCTAATAGATTAAACCATGCGTTAATAAGGTACTCGAAGGATTCGTCAAGTCTTATTAGGCTCGTCAACTTAAGAAGGTTGACGTTCCCTTCTTCTCATTTATTAAGTCAAGGTAAATCTAGATGGGTTGCACGTAGAGACCTTAGGATAGGTTGTCATTAATAATCTCCTTTTCTCATATTTATCGGGCTCTTATGGGACTCGTCAATCCAATAAGTCCAAATAAATATGATAATAGACTTTTATTAACGTTAACCAATCTGCGATCAAATTCACATTAAATTTATTAAATAGAAAACTTGGGTCTCATGTCTCGAAATGTATTACAATATTATTTCTTTTTAGAAACATTGATTAACTTACACAATTAAACTATTGTTTAATTGCATTATTTATACTTATGATTTTTCAAAACGTAGTATGTTTAACTCATTCGACCTATCATTTCGAGTCAACCCTTCTCGAGTTAATACTAATTGACTCGATCCCATCTATTCCCAAGTCCGTTTTCCTAATTCAAGTATCTAATTCGGGTCATAGTCTAATAATAATATAGTCCACAATGTCCATATACTCATAAAGTCCATATCGGCTACTCGTGATCAATCCAAACCATAAGGTCTCGGATGACTCACGAAGTGCTCAAATCATCACGACTCTAATCAACGACATTATCATAACGGCTTAGACATTTATTATTATTATTATTATTATTATTATTATTATTATTATTATTATTATTATTATTATTATTATTATTATTATTATTAGTTATCCGTTTTTATTTTTCAAGTTTCGATATGTTTAGCATCAATAATATCACAAGATTGACAAAGTCAACCCAAATCATTCGAATATCAAAACTGCCAAGATTGCCGTGACCACAAGGTCTCGGTCTCAAAGTCTCAATCGTGTGGTAACCGCCTCGCCAAAGTTACCCTTAGCTGCGGAAACCTTAACACGAGCCATGCCATGACAAAAAGTGTGTCCCGGTCTCAAAACCTCATCGATATACCCAATAATACCACCACAGCCGCACCACCACTAGGGTTTGGTGGCGGCGGTGGTCACATCCGAAAACAAAAACAGCCAACAATATATCAACCCAACAAGTATCCCACGCCAAGGAGTTTGGGATACTCTCGACACCACGACAAGCCCACACCAAGGCACAGTAACCTCGGTTACCGTGTCGGTTACACAACAACCAACAACAAAACATCACCATCAAACACTACGCGACCCAAAATATTAACCAAGAGGGCCAAGAATCACGTTCCACAAGGACCAAGCCAAAAACAACCATGAAAACACGGTTTACCACGAAAATAACACAAACCAAGCACGGGTATACGCATGAAACATCACGGTAACACATGCAAGACAAAAACCCAAAAAGTCCGAATCTTAAAATGTAGATCTAGGGCATGTCAAAATGATCACCTTTCGGCGATCTATCTTTTGGTATAGGTGGTGTATTTTTCCGGTGACAGGTGGCCGGAATTTTGGCCAGAGAAGACGAAGGTGGAGGTTTTCTGGTCGACAGAATTCTAGAGAGAGGTGAGAGAGAGATATATGTGTGTAAAAGTGTGTTTGTGTGTGTCTTGTGGGGCTTTTATACCCCAAAAGGGACTGAACATGTTAAAACCAAAACTTAGGGGCACGTTTGGTAAGTATTCTGAGGGACTAGTTGCATCAATTCTCCAAACTTTAACGATATTGCTTCTCGAGCTCGTTTCGACCCTCAAACCTTGTCGGAAATTCACGAAAATTGCGCCGTTAGCTTTAAAATAATTTTTCCATTCGAAATCACTATAAACACGACTACTCTCGATAAAATCACAAATATAAAAATATATATATATATATATATATTACTAAATATCTCGTGTCGGTCCACTTTGTGCTAACATTCCACACGTTCTAAGATGATTTCTCGTTTCAACCAATCCAAGTTATAAAATGTTTCAAGTTTATCAAAATAATGTCACAAGTATGATGTGGTATGGAAATATGTTCTAGAAAATGTACCAGTTGTCACAGTCACCCCGCCTATGAAGAAACCCGTCCCGGGTTTCCCTTCGATTTGCTCATAGAGACAGGAAACATATGAGGATATTTTCACTTGAATTCATCTTCACGCTCCCACGTGAATTCAGGGCCTCTACGGGAGTTCCAACGAACTCTGAAAATAGGGATACGACTTTGCCTAAGTCGTTTGACTTCGCGGTCCATGATATTGATCGGTTCTTCTATGAAATTCAATCGTTCATCTATCTGGATTTCTCCCAGAGGAATAACAGTGGCCTCATCTGCCAGATACTTCTTTAAGTTGCACACATGAAAAACATTGCGGACACTGCTAAGTTCGGGTGGTAGCTCGAGTCTGTACGCCACCGGACCAATCCTAGCAATGATTTTGAATGGAAGGATATAACGAGGATTAAGCTTTTTGGGCTTACCTTACACCTTTCCTTGGCGATACCTTTAGCATGACCTTGTCTCCCACCTGGAATTCCAGAGGTTTCCTCCGTGTATCAGCGTAGCTTTTCTGACGATCACGAGCAGCTTGCATTCTGCTCTTGATCTGAACAATATTCTCTGTGGTTTCATGAATAAGCTCGGGACCAATGAGTTGAGAGTCACCAACTTCTGTCCAACAGATCGGTGATCGGCATTTACGACCATCCAAAGCTTCATATGGAGCAACCTTAATACTAGCATGATAGCTCAACCTTCATATTTGGCCACCAGTATAACTTCTTCAGATCGTAATACATTTTATCGAAACCAGGATGAATAGAATATTTTGACTTATGCAATTCATGCATAATCAACTCACGAATACCTCCAAACCTTGGAATCCAACTCCTCTCATTAAAACACAAGGTTTTGTCGGAACGTTTCACCAGTCCATTCTCACTCTTCAACATACCATAGAGATTTTCGTAAGGTCGGTTTTCTTCCTTGATTGCTTCAACTTGAGATGCAAAAATTTGAGCTGGTAGTGGAGAGTTGATAGTCATTCCTAATGCTCTAACTCTACATGGGTTCGCCCTCTCCTTTCGGCTAAGAGCATCAGCAACGACATTTGCTTTACTAGGATCATAGCGTATCTCACAGTCATATTCGCTCAGCAGTTCTAACCAGCTTCGTTGTCTCATGTTCAGCTCAATCCGGTCCAGACTGTGTTGAAGACTCTTGTGATCCGTATAAACGGTGCACTTTGTGCCATAAAAGTAATGCCTCCAAATCCTAAGAGCAAACACAACAGCTCCCAACTCTAAATCATGGGTTGTGTAGTTCTTCTCATGGGTTTTGAGTTGTCGAGATGCATAGGCAATCACCTTTTCTCTTTGCATCAAAACAGCTCCTAATACATTATGTGAGGCATCACTGTACACCACAAAATCTTGGCTTCCCTCTGGTAGAGCCAATATTGGTGCACTACACAACTTCTCCTTCAGTAGCTGAAATGCTTCTTCTTCATCTTTTCCCCAAGTATACTTTACCGTTTTCTGAGTCAAAGTGGTCAAAGGTTTTGCTATCTTGGAAAAACCTTCAATGAATTGATAACATCAAATTAGCCTGATCTTTTATATATCAAATTCCCGTGTTTATGGCCTCATTTGCATTTCAAAATAAATGAGGCGTTGGAGCGGAAAAGATGTAATATAAGGCCAAATATATGTTTTGACGATAGATTTACGAGGGCCTATGAATTCAGTGAGAAGATGACGCCGTAACTCATTAACAATGTTACGGCATAAATGTGATGCCTTGAAGGATACGGCATAACCAACTCTTATGGTTACGTCGTAATTATTTTTGTGAAGGTTACGGCGTAACATGCTAATTAGTTACGCCGTAGAGATAATTTCAGAATGGATAAGTATGAGCTGGAGAAGGATTACGGCGTAACCCAATATTTAGTTATGCCGTAATTAATTACTTGGGCGCAAAGTTTTGAAGGATAAGGCGTAATTATAATTTAATTACGCCGTAATTAATTAAATGCGGCTATTAAATATTAAAGTACAGAAGCCAAGGACCTAGGTGCAATTTCACTTATGTTGGAGGACCTAAATCGCAATATGGCAAAAGTTCAACTATATAAGCATGTCATTGTCACATGACAAAGGCATCAATTGGGTTCTCAATTTCTGTACGACAAAAAAGAAAAGGAGGCGCATTGTTCGGTTCTTTTTAGGGGCAAACTCTCCGGGGTTTTGCCCCGGTACTCAACTAGATGATCGATAGCATTATCTTTGACACGATATATAATTATTTTCTGACTTATAATATTATTTTGGTTTCATTATTCAATTATGATTTTGATTCTAATTTAATTGTTGGTGCATCTTTATTTGTTGTGTTTTAATTAATTGTCTTTTAATTTATTATTGGCCAACTAATTATTTGATGTTATGTATTTGTTTATTTATTGTTTTATATGAGAATTTTGTTTGTCATTCTACTAGGGTATTTTGGTAATGTAGAAACTAGGCCCTAGCCTAGTTTTGATTCTTTATATTATTAATGCTTTTGCGTTATTAATTGTTTCTAGTGTATGCTTTACATAGTTTGTTGTTAGCCACCCTAGTTTTGGTAGTGTTGAACGGCGGTAGTGTCTAGTTGCTTAGGAGATATGACAAACTGACCCTAAATAGGTAGACTGAGTGGGTAGGGTAAGAATTGACCAAGGCGACCCTTCTTGTGCGATTTGACCAACTGATCACCTGCCGTTTGGATAAACTTAAAAAGTTAGGGATGAGTGTCTAAGATGCTAGCGCCCGGGCACTCATTATTGCGAATCTTCCTTGTAGAGGTACTTAATGACTTGGCTTAGGGGACTAAAAATAACTGGACTTTCAAGCGTTCACCCGTGATCTCCGGTGGAAACCTTTGCTGATAGGTTAGGACGAACTGACCAAATGCTGTCCTAGCAACTTAAACCCCCACTTGAAACAGGAATCTAGTGACTTTTGGAACCCATGTATTGCGATAGTAAACGCCTGCTTTTAATGACTGCTATTAGATTGCCTAATGATCTCGTGTGACTTGTTCATCTTGGTGAGGATTTTAAGAACCATAGGGTAGACGAATTGAACATAGGAGTCTATCTACTTTTTCCACTTGTGGATGAACTCAGTTTATGAATTGCATCACTATACTTCTCATTAGCTTGTTTACCAGAGAACCAGCCCAATTGATCATGTGACACCTTAAATATTATCAATCCTTTCATTAAAACTTATTTATTTGACTAATTTAATTAATTAGACAGTTCAGAATCAACCGTTCTTGGGACGACCTCGGTCTTACCATTCCCTCACTACACGCGATCGGGGACGCTGCACGTTAGTGCATTAGGTAGGCCATAGGTAGACGAGTTACTATAAATGTAAAACCTGCATCATGTTTTTGGCGCCACTGCCGAGGAACGGTCTTCGTATTTTTGGTTGTTTAATTGATATTATTCTAAAATTATGTCTTCTGTCTTGAGATTACGATGTTACCTATTTTATGGTTACGGCGTAATCTATTCTTATATTATATTAGGTTTCTTTCAGACTAAAGTTACGGCGTAGTTAGTAATTGGACTTACGCCGTAACCAAGTCTGAGACATCTTAAAATTATGAATTATGTGGTATATCTCGCTTGTTGCTCATGTTTATTATTTTTACACATTTCATGAACGAGGTTGTGATAGTGTGCAGGTTGAGCAAAAAGAACAAGTGGAGGAAATTTCTACAAGATCATAAGCCGAGATTAGTAGAGCAATGGACATGATTGGAGACGTCCAACTGATGGCTATTCATGATGAAAGTTGGAGTCTAACTTAAATACTCGGGATGATAAAGAAAAGTGATCGTCGAGACACTACCCGTCCCTATCCTAGATTTAGTCTTTTTTGATTTTATTTCATAAACATTTTTGGATATTTTTGTGGTTTTTAGGTTTTGTAGTTGGTTTGGCATGTTTTGCTTATCTTGTTTGCAGGTTTAAAGACCAAAGATAGATGATAGGAGTTCCTATAACTCCTCTTGATCACGTAGGAAAAAGTTCACACTTTGGGCACAACAACATCAGAGAGTAATTACGACGTAATGGGCCGATCCATTTACGTCGTAACTGGCGATCAATAAGGCCATCTGCACACTTCATTATAACTACGACGTAACTAGGCCGATCTAGTTACGCCGTAACATCCTTGTTCCAAGTATCTTATTTCTCGGGCTTTCTAATTACGCTATAACTGGGCCGATCCTGTTACGATGTAACCCCTTTCCTGGTACATACTTTATTAAGTTAACTGAACCTACGCCGTAACTGGGCCGATCCAGTTACGCCGTAAATATCCTCTGTAACGAAATTTTTTCTAAAAACAAATTTCAAAACATTTTCATAACCTTGCATTAGTAATTAAATGAACTTTGTGAGTGTGTTCCCTGTAAACCCTCACGAGACTTCACTCGTTCAATCGGGACACCGGTTGGTTTAAAAGGATTGTGCATGAGCTAAATGCAACCGTGATTCCTACGAAAGTGAGTTAGGTTTTATTTGGTTTTTGTTTTTATATCTCGTGCTATTTTTGCTTTTTATCCGGAATTATGCTTTTTGGTATTAGTTTTTCTTGCAGCAATACAGATTGAAGAATTATGGAGCTATGATTGGCTGCAAGGGAATACTTTTTATCCGTCCTAGTTAAGAGCTATTATGTTTGCAAGGAGTGTTGATGTGAAGATGGATGTCGCTCGTGGAGGCATAATTGGACCACGTTTTTGAACATGCATTATTAATCATACCGAGCAAATATAGGGGAATTTTTCATTCCATCTCTAACCCTTCCTATTTCTAAATTATATACTTAGTATGACCCCAGTGGGGGGGGGGAAAGGATTAGATATATAAACCCACTTGATTACTTAATTGGATTAATCTAAACTGACCACACCTACCCTATATTTCCATTATGTGAGGATAAGCCTTTTCGTTTTCCCCTTATACATAATACCACAAAAATGAGTGTGTCGGTGGAAACGTAGTAGACTTTAGAACTTGGCCTTGCATGTCTTTTTGAGACCATTATCATGAGTATTACACTGAGGTAACTTGGTGTGATCGGTGCAGCTAGGATATAAGGCAATTTTAGGATTTCACCTAAATAGCCCATATATGCATTGTGTATATTGACTTTTCACATCGATTACTCAATCCCCCTGTTAAACCCTTTTTGTTGCAGTCACCATTAGTGCAAGATACCCCTAGATACACCTTTCCGATCCTTTCCTTTCATTTTGTTCACCCAATATATGTTTTTTCGTTACACCTAATCGCCTAGCCTACCTTGTAGTTTCCTTATGTCTATGGTCCGGGCGTTGTTGGTTAATTTTGGTTCCACTGGTGAAAGTCGTTGGTTTTGAATAAAGGGTTGTGGAAAAAGATCGGGTTTAGATGATAGTTGATCTCAAGTGGGGGGATACTTTTTATATGCGTATCGTTTATATTCATGTATACCTTGTCTTGCATCACAAAAAAAATATATATATATATATATATATATATATATATATATATATATATACACACATATATATATATATACTACAAAAAAAACAAAAGCATGCAAGCAAGTGTTGATTTATGATTAGTGTTCTCGCCTTGTTCAATTAGGAGCAGTTGTTTCATATCCGTTTTGTCTTACGGATAAAATTAGAAACCCGTACATTTCTATCTCGCCTTTCAAATTTTAATCAATATTTGTCCAATGAAGGCATTGTACATCTCAAGTGCGGGGATGGGAGATAGAAATGGTTGATTTTAAAGATTTGTAGTAAAAAAATGTGCTAAAATTACCAAAATTTTAAATTTTTTTATAGCACATACTTTTTTGTCATTGATGATGATTAATGCATCTTATTTACCTAGTTTATGGAGTTTATGAGGCACCACATTACATTTCTTATGCATTAACTCGTGTATTGGATTATTGATGACCCCTTGGCTCTTGACCCTCGATTTTTGCTATGGTATTGAATGCGACTAGTGGTGGGGCAACAGTGAACTTAGGAATCTATTTGTTTCGTGTCTTTTTGTTTACACCCATTAAATGTTTTCCCATGTCTTATCCTACCCTTAGTCATGAATCGAGTTTAGGTGAGGAAGCGAGCAATCATTGGTGTCTTGGCCATGGATTTGGTCATGTATCATTGATTTTGTCCCCTTCGCCGTAGCTCGTTAGTAGTGGCAAAATAACCCCGTAAGCCTTTATGTTGTGTCAACCCATCACCTTTTAGAATAGCTGCATCTATAGACTAGTGGTGGAGATTAGTATCTTTGCCAAGCCTATGATAGAATACTCGCCATGACTGAGCAGTTGAGTGAACACCCAAAAAAAATTAAACACGTGAATTATGAGAGAGAGTGTGATTTCAATACCCTTTTTGTGAGGTGCTCGGCTTGGAATTTTCTAGCTTAGGTGATTTTTAAACTCATATCTTCCAATTATTCCTAGGAGATATCTTTTTAAGAATTATTTAAAGGGTCTACTTGAGGACAAGTAGAATTCAAGTGGGGGATATTTGATAACATTAAATTAGCCTGATCTTTTATATATCAAATTCCCGTATTTATGGCCTCATTTGTATTAGTATGGTACTAAATTCGTTCATAATTGTATTTCAGGATAAATGAGGCGTTGGAGCGGAAAAGATGTGATGTAAGGTCAAATATATGTTCTGACGATAGATTTACGAGGGCCTATGAATTCGAAGTTGACGCAGTAACTCATTAATAATGTGACGGCGTAAATGTGATGCCTTGAAGGATACGGCGTAACCAACTCTTATGGTTACGTCGTAATTATTTTTGTGAAGGTTACGGCGTAACATGCTAATTAGTTACGCCGTAGAGATAATTTCGGAATGGATAAGTATGAGCTAGCGAAGGATTACGGTGTAACCCGATGTTTAGTTACGTCATAATTAATTACATGGGCGCAAAGTTTTGAAGGATACGACGTAATTATAATTTAATTACGCCGTAATTAATTAAATGCGGATATTAAATATTAAAGTAAAGAAGCCAAGGACCTAGGTGCAATTTCACTTATGTTGGAGGACCTAAATCGCAACATGGCAAAAGTTCAACTATATAAGCATGTCATGGTCACGTGACAAAGGCATCAATTGGGTTCTCAATTACTGTACGACAAAAAAAAAAAGGAGGCGCACTTTTCGGTTCTTTTTAGGGGCAAACCTTCCGGGGTTTTGCCCCGGTACTCAACTAGAGGATCGATAGCATTATCCTTGACACGATATGTAATTATTTTATGAGTCATAATATTATTTTGGTTTCATTATTCAGTTATGATTTTGATTCTAATTTAATTGTTGGTGCATTTTTATTTATTGTGTTTTAATTAGTTGTTTTTTAATTTATTATTGGCCAATTAATTATTTGATTTTATGTTTTTGTTTATTTATTTTTTTATATGAGGATTTTGTTTGTTATTCCACTAGGGTATTTTGGTAATGTGAAAACTAGGCCCTAGCCTAGTTTTGATTCTTTTTATTATTAATGCTTTTGCGTTATTAATTGTTTCTAGTGTATGCTTGCATAGTTTGTTGGTAGCCACCCTAGTTTCGGTTTTTGAATGGCGGTAGTGTCTAGTTGCGTAGGAGATATGACCAACTTACCCTAAGTAGGTAGACTGAGTGGGTAGGGTATGAATTGACCAACTGACGACCCTTCTTCCCTTGTGCGAGTTGACCAACTGATCACCTGCTGTTTGGAGAACCTTAAGAAGTTAGGGATGAGTGTTTAAGATGCTAGCGCCCGGGCACTCATTATTGCGAATATTGCTTGTAGAGGCACTTAATGACTTGGCTTAGGGGACTAAAAACAACCGGACTTTCAAGGGGTCACCCGAGATCTCCGATGGAAACCTTTGCTGATAGGTTAGGAAGAACTGACCAAATGCTGTCCTAGCGACTTAAAACACCACTTGAAACAGGAATCTTGTGACTTTTAGAACCCATGTACTGCGATAGTAAACGCCGGCTCTTAATGACTGCTATTAGACTGCCGAATGATCCCGGGTGACCTGTTCATCTTGGTGAGGATTTTAAGAACCATAGGGTAGACGAATTGACCATAGGAGTCTATCGACTTTTGCCACTTATGGATGAACTCGGTTTAAGAATTGCATCACTATGGTTCCCATTAGCTTGTTTACCAGAAAACCAGGCCAATTGATCGTGTGACACCTTAAATATTATCAATCCTTACATTAAAACTTTTTTATTTGACTAATTTAATTAATTAGACAGTTAGGAATCAACCGTTCTTGGGACGACCTCGCTCTTACCATTCCCTCACTACATGCGACCGGGTACACTGCCCGTTAGTGAATTAGGTAGGCCATAGGTAGACGAGTTACTGTAAATGCAAAACCTGGTCAGTAAAACCTGCATCATGAATCTACGGTAATATCCAGCAAGTCCTAAGAATTGACGTATCTCAGTCGGGGTAGTAGGAGTGACCCAGTCTCTAATGGACTCCATCTCGGCGGGATCCACATGAATACCCTGACTATCAATCACATGCCCCAGAAACTGCACGGTTGAAATCCAAAATTCTCACTTGGAGAACTTCGCATAGAGCTGCACCTCCATGAGTAGCTTCAGAATAAGTTTCAAGTATTCCTCGTGTGCTTCCTTGCTTTTGGAATAGATTAAGATGTTGTTTATGAATACTATCACAAACTTATTCTAGTAGGGTTTGCACACTCGGTTCATGAGGTCCATGAACACAGCTGGAGCATTAGTTAGCACAAAAGGCATAACTTGAAACTCATAATGTCCGTAGCGAGTTCTGAAAGCGGTCTTTGGTATATCTTCTTCCCGAAATCGGAGCTTACGATACCCGGATCTTAGATCGATTTTTGAAAAAACGCTTGCTCCTTGGAGTTGATCGAAGAGATCATCGATCCTTGTTAGAGGTTATCTATTTTTCACCGTTAACTTGTTCAGCTCTCTATAGTCGATGCACATACTGAAGGATCCATCCTTTTTCTTAACGAACAAGACCGGAGCTCCCCAGGGTGAGGAACTTGGTCTTATGAATCCCTTTTCGGCTAATTCAGACCATTGCTTTGACAGTTCTTCCAACTCCGAAGGGGCTAATCGATATGGTGCTCGGGCTACCAACAAGTAATCACCAACATCATTATAAGAAACATCATTCATTAGTTAAAATTTGTGTGACTTAAAAGTCATAAAATGGAACATAATAGAGATGTTGATACATAAAAGAAATCCTCAAAAATAGAAAAATAACTTAGGAAAATAAGGAAATCCTAGAAAAAAATAACTTAGAAAATAAAAAAAAAATAAAAAAACCCTAGAAAAATAAAAAAGTAACATAGAAAATAAAAAGTCCTAAAAATAAAGTAAGAACCATCCTATTAAGAAGGAGGATGAGAAAGAGCGTTAATACACTCAAAGATATGATTGAGGATGAACCTCATTTCATCTTGTAACTCGTGGACCGGTATCAATACCTCATTCCGCACCATAGGACTAAAAGGTCTTCTCGGAATTAACGAGAAAATTTGTCCGCGGTTTATTTTGGAATTCTTCTGTCAAGTTGAACTCGTTCGTAACGAGGATCACTCTCTATCACTATGGTTTTGGATCAAAAACCAAAAGTTTGTCTTAACTCTTGGGCAATTTGCTCACATTCTCCGAATTCCAAATCATGGACAATGTGCCTTCACTGAAGATTGGTCTCTTGATTCTCTCTTTAACTACCGTGAAGAAAACAGTCCATATTATTCACACATATCTTCTCCTCAATAATTAACTCGCATTTTATGCACTCCTCAATCCAATAACAAAATCAAACATAATCCTTACACGTGATATCCAAGATGATCTCAAACCTCTCGCAGTCATTCTACGTGAAAACATTTGGAGTCTTAGAGGAAACCGTGAGATACTTCATGCCTGTTGTGCCCACATGATGTATCGCTCCCTAACTCAACAACCATACAATCTTAACTACTTCAAGACGAATTGTAAATGTCCAAGGTAGCAAGAACAAACTTATTCTGTACGCAATGTTCTTAACACACCTTTATCATCATATAATGTACTTTCATCCTTAATTTCAAAGTCCTTTATATATACTTGTGAACAAAATGATGGAACCTATGAACACATCTCACATCACGTCATTCTTTATTCAGGATTCCTCAAATACTCATCACCCATTCGATGATCCAATGTAACATATTGGATTTCACAAACACATCAAACCATGATCACAAGGGGCCTATACTTTAGGCTTTAGAGAGAGAAAGTTTAGAGGTTTAGGGAACTTAGTGAGAGAAAGTAAAAGTATTATTATAAGCTCCAACCCTCTACCTTGGGAGGTAGAGGGTATTTATAGTATCTTACATAAACGCCACCTACGGGCTGTGGATCAGGCATACAGTGGGTAAAGACCCGTCGGTCCTCCACGGTGTTACTTAACTAAATACTACTTAACATTAAATAACTACTCTCACGAGCTTAACGATTACATATACTTGAGGTGACCGACACTTTAATAACTGGATTTACTAAATCCTAACAATCTCCCCAGGAGGTACCTCAAATTATATTGAATACAAAAGATATATAACATTAAGATTGTTCTTGGATTCTTGTTAAAGTTCTTTGCTCAGTAGCTCGTAGTCTTTGATTCTTCATGTTTTGCATGTTTGGTTAATCCAAGTGGAGGTCTTTAACTGATCCACGTGATAATGAGTTTTGAGCCAGCTTTGAGATCATCAGCTACCATAAATCTCTGACTCTTCCTTTGTAGTGTTTACATTATGTGATGTTGTGACTTTTGGACTGACATGCTCACATTCTGGATCATGAAATCTTCTCATCAGAGTAGTGGAAGCTTTAGTTGATTCATGATATTTACGCAGCCAGAGCGTAAGCATGGAGTGAAAATATCGAGTTGTTGACGTTTATCATGATTTCTTTAGAGATGAATGTGTTGTGTGAGCATGCGGCTATGGATTGACCTCTCCATTCTGATCAGCTGCAAACGTCGGGTGTACCTTCATACAACAGTTAGCAACAAAACGCACAAAAGTGTCTTTGATCACTTTCGTTGAATTGAGGTACACGCCCACTTCCCCGTTGATGAGTACAAGCACGTGTGATCGTAGAATTTCAAGAATCTCCTTGACAGGGTTTCACAATGCTCTAGCTATTCTCAAACCGGAATATCTCAAAGAAGACAACACGGAGTGAGTGAACCAGCGAATTTTGAGATTCACCGATTGAAAAGAGACTTGAAAAGCAATCGGTAACGCTTGATAAAGTGTTTTTGCAGAACAACAAAGGTTTTAAGGAAAATCAATTGTCAATCATAAACACCTTTTATTTTTGAAACATCAATACACAGTCGATGTGCTATAGAAAATAATTTTAAGCACAACAAACGGTTTTTCAAAGGTATCTGTCAATCCATAACCTGAACCAGGATTGATTCATAATTTTGAATTGCCCCATTGTTTCTATTAAGTTGTCACATGGTTGATCTATTGGATAGATCTCACATGCCACCTACCAAGAGCTTGTTTGATGTTAGCTCTAGAAGGCTTTCCATCTTCATTGTGAGTATGATGGCATTCCACTCAGATGTTCTGGCAATACCACAAGGATAATGCGTAGGACTCATAAGATATATTCTCACTTTCCACATTGTGTGAAACAGTGAGTCTTCATTGATTGTGACCTAATGAGATTTATTTGATGATCTTGTGGCTCTAGACTCAATAGTGCATATTTGGTTCCTATGCCAGAGACTAGGGAGAGGGTCTCCTTCTTCAATATCAACAATCTCTAAGAGAAAGTCGATAGATTATGTAGGTTCCCCGTGAGAATGAAACAAGTCCTTTTAAGGGGAACTTGAGTGGCTTGGGAGGTTGTAGTGTAGTGCGTCACTGGGTCCATGAAGTCTTGTCTTCAATACCGGTGTTACCTTAGTAACAATCAGTAGCATATGTATTGAACCCGGTTTCTGCCCTAAGGTTGAAATATTGGAGGGCTATTTATTTTCACCCTTTTCACATTTATTTCTTTTTTCATTCTTCAACCCTCGCTTGCTACCGAGACTTCATAACTAGAACCTTGTTGGGTTTATTCCAGTTCTAGCTCTATCTCAGTCCGCACTCTACCCATATCTCACTTTTCTCCTTTTTTCATTATACCTAAGGACTTCTACACTATCTAGTGGATTGTCCCTGGGTAGATCCCTCCGGTTCTGGCTGGATCTTGGGAATGAATACCTAACCTAACCATCCTTATATCACCATAAATAATGTAAATTTGGTCGGTCTTTTTGGTATTGTTCATCAGCCATTGGAACCAATTGAAAATCATTTGAAAATCAATCCAGATACTTGTAATATATTATCAAAGCATTTTGTACCTAAATTGTTTTTGATATTTTAGAAAAAGAGCTTCCCCTCAACATGTGCATCGTGTATTTGAAATCGTTTTGGCACACGGAGGCAAGAGGAAGGATTCACTTCTTTGATTACCATTTTCTAAAAGATATCAACATCACTTTCCTGATCAAAATTAGTATTTTTCATACTTTGTTAAGGATAATTTTGGAAAGGATGGTTTTCAAAAGTTGCTCCCCTCAATATGTGCATCAAGATTGAAAGTGTTTTGCACATATAGGGAAAACTGACTTTAGAACAAATCAATCACGCTTTAATCCTTCATAGTTTGATATAGATGCTCCCCTTAACATGTCATGGAAAATTTGAAATCGTTTGGCACATGAAGAGAGAGCTTGCTAACACTTATAAAACCATTTATCAATTATCGCTTTAAATCCAAATTAAATCACAAATTCTCCCCCGATCACAATTTTTAAGTCATTTGAGATTTGTGATCTCTGTAGATTTAAATTGATTTTGAAAGCTTTTGAGGAGAGTTGTGACTTGCTTATGAAAACATATAACCGATAAGGATCAAATCTGAGACTTTAAACTCCAAAGATTAAACATGCTTGAATATCTTTTGAAAAACATGACATAAACCTTAGTATGAACCAATTGTATGACAAATAACCTTTTGATTTAAATGAAATCATTCTCCCCCTCAATCAATGACATAAGTTGTTGGTTGAGATATAGAGATTTTGACAAATGTCAAGTTCAGATGATTTTCAAAAATTGAGTCTGAGTTATTTTTATTAGTTTTCATTTAGATAACAAATACTTTTCAGAAGAATTTATAGACGGAAAAGTATTTGTGAGGGAAACATTTGTCTTTTTAGTGACAAACATTCGTTTTTAGAATCAGAGCATGAGATTTGAAAAATAAGATAAAGCATGGCTCTGTTCTTTCTTTAAAAACGGGTTATAGACTGAAATGACTATAAGCCTTTGTTTTACATTCTCTCAATTTTTTTTATTTTTTAATAGATTTATGGACATTCGAACAATATCTAAAGACCCGTGTCACTCTTTGAATGGCATCACAAAGACCGTAGATATTATCGAATCAAGAAAAACGTGACAAAATGACAATATTTTTGAGTTTTTTTTTTTTTTTTTTTTTTCTAATTATTTTTTTTTGAGTTTTTCAAATATTTATGGATTTTTGAAAGTTTTATATTTTTCTATTTGCTTTTTGTTGGTTTTGGAATTTTGTATTTTGCTTTTTGAATAACTATTTACAAGAGATGGATGAAGAAAAACTTTTACTCCTCGTTTTCCTCTTGAAGACGTTTGAGTGTTTCCGGTTGTAGACTCTTTAGACCAAGTCGTGGAAGGATAAACTCAAAACGTTCTCTAGGAAGAGCTTTGGTGAAGATGTATGCTAACTGGTATTCAGTCCTTACAAAATAAAGTTCCACCACACCGTTCTCCACTTGCTCCCTGATGAAGTAATGTCGAATGTCAATATGCTTTGCTCTTGAATGTTTAACGTTGTTGCATGAGAGAGCAATGGCACTTTTGTTATCACAATACAGAGGGATTTTATTGAATTCAAAGCAATAGTCGATAATTGGGATCTCATCCATAGGATTTGAGCACAACAAGATGACATGGCTATGTATTCACCTCTCAGAGAGGATATAGAAGTACTCATTTGTTTCTTTGAAGACCAGCTCACAAGCTTATCACCCAGAAACCGAGCACCTCCCCGACGTGCTTCGACGCGGTATCTTGACATCTCCCGCATGGTCGGATCTGCATAGGTCGTTAGTGACATACCGTGTCCTTCTACCAAAGTCCCATATTGATGGTTCTTTGGAGATACCGAAAGACCCCTTTAAACGCTTCAAGGTGCTTTTGGTAGGCTTAGCCTGGTATCTAGCATACATGCATACAACAACGAATATCAGTTCATCGGTTGTGAGGTACATCAGGGATCCAATCATACTACGATATTTCATTTGATCTACCATGATCCCTAAGTGGTCCTCATCCAGTTTAGTACGCTCTATCATGGGAGTGTCAACAGAGTCACAAGAATCAAATCCAAATTTCTTTAAAATCTTATTTGCATATTTAGATTGATTTATAAAAATGCCTCCTGACTTTGTGAAATTTGTAATCCCAAGAAAAATGACATTTGTCCCATCATTGACATTTGAAATTTGGAGCCCATCACCTTAGAAAAACGGTTATTCATTGGGGTCGTCGAGGCAAAATAATATCATCAACATAGATTTGAACGTGAATTAAATGTTTTCCCGACTGTGAACAATGTAGGGTCAATCGCTCCTTGCTGAATCCAGTAGATAGAAGAAACTTTGATAACGTATCATACCATGCCCTTGGAGCTTGCTTCAAACCGTAAAGAGCCTTCTTCAAGCGATAGACATGAGTAGGATGCTCTCGATTCACAAAACCTTCAGGTTGGCTGACGTATACGACTTCTTTAAGATCTCCGTTAAGAAAAGCCTTCTTTACATACATTTGATAGACTACCATATTCTTGCTTGCAGCATTAGCCAGGAAGATTCTGATTGCCTCGATACGTGCAACTGGATCAAATGATTCTTCAAAGTCAATACCCTCCTCTTGACGGTATCCTTTTGCAACCAATCGAGCCTTGTTCTTTAATACATCACCATGCTCATCGAGTTTTACTTTGAAGATCCATTTTAGAGCAATGATCATAGCACAGTCAGGAGCAGGTACTAATTCCCATACATCTAGTCGATCAAACTCATGAATTTCTTCTTGCATGGCATTGAACCAGCTGTCTTCATTCATGGCAGTTTTAATGTCTTTTGGTTTGATCTTAGACAGACTGAGTTGAAGAAGCACCATAAGGCATCGGTTGCAAGTTGAGTGGATACGGACTAGAGGGTTTTCCAATGATGTTTTCCAATGGATGGTCATGTGTCCATTTTCTAAGGTGTTCATGTGGTTGTTGTTTAGGAACTGAAGTAGCAGAGTCGCTTTCCTCGATGAAGATGGTCGATGATGGTTCGGAGCAAATATGTTCTCAAGGGAGCATCTTCGGAGTAGCAGGGATTATCTCCATCATAGGTGTGCGAAACAATTCCATGATGTACACTTGATGATGGAGGATTTGATGATGAGACAGAGTGATCATCAAGATGCTTCTTGACTTAATGACATAGAAACTGAAGGGTTATCTTCATTGACAGGGATAGGAGCAGCCTCTGTTGATGGATTTGATAGATCATTAGCAATTAGCTCATAGTGTTCATCAAACAATTTCTTCAAATCATCTTTTGAAGGAGGTATATAAGGAGTTGCTGGTGAGAGATTTTGTACAAGAGAAGAACTAATGGGACTACTTAATGAAGGTTGTGATGCGGGTCCAGAACTTGATTGTCCTGGAGCCATTTGCCCGGACAGCTCATCGAACGTGACGTGAATAGTTTCTATGATATCTCGCGTTCTTTTGTTGTAGATTCGGTAACCCTTCTTGTTTGATGCATAACCTACAAAAACTCCAATGTCCGCCTTAGCTCTTAATTTACCTAAATCTTGACCGTCATTCGTTGGATAGCACAAAGCACCAAACACACGAAGGTAGGAGAGATCAGGTTTTCGTTTATGGAAAAGTTTGTAAGGAGTTTTTCCATGAGATGTGTGTATGAGGGAGCGATTTTGAGTGTAGCAAGCAGTGGCAATGGCTTCAGCCCAAAGAAACATTGGAACCTTTGAATAAATTAGCATTGTTCTTGCGGCTTCCACAAGAGTTCGATTTAGTCTTTCAACTACACCGTTCTATTGAGGAGTTCGTGGAACACTTCTTTGATGATTGATTCCAACACTTTCATAAAATTGACTTAATTCTTTGTTAACGAACTTCTGTGCCATTGTGCGTTGAACAATTCTAACAGATATTGTTATTTCGAACTCGAAGTTGCTTGATAAGTTTGATGATGACATCTGGAGTTTCATCCTTTGTCCTCAAAAACTTTACCCAAGTAAATCGAGAGTAGTCATCAACAACGACTAAAATATATTTCTTCCCATTTATCGTTTGCACTTTCATTGGTCCGCACAAATCCATATGAAGGGTATGCAGAACTTCCATTACTGAGTTTGTGGGTTTGGGTTTGTGTGCATATTTCTTGCTTTTTCCCAATTGGCATGCTGAACAAAGATGATCTTTTTCATACTTTAATCTGGCTAAGCCTGTTACAAGATCCTTTCGGAAAGATTATTAATGGTGTCGAAGTTCAAGTGATTGAGACGATGATGCCATAACCATGATTTTGTTTTTGAAGCCTTTGACAACAAGCAGATTGGGGAAGACTTCATCATGTCTTCGATAGAGATGGTGTATAGGTTTGAACCACGTGTTCCTCTTAACAGTTCCACACCATCAAGTTAAAGCCACCTCTAGATCGGAATCACAGAATTGACCGACAGAGAACAGCTTATGACCAAGACCTTCTGCATAATATACCCTGGAGATTACACTATCACCAACAACATAGTCTCCATAACCCATAATTGCACAAAAATGGTCATTCCCGAATCTAACAGTCCCGAATCTAACAGTCATATGCTTGGAACAGACTGAGTCCAGGTACCACAGAACGATTTGAACGATCTGCAGTTGAACACAGACAAGAATGGATAAGCGGATAATTGGGATCCCCATGCAAGAATGGGTTCCATTTGGTTAGTAACGTTGATTGGAACACCCACATCAGAAGTAGAAACAATGGAATCATTAGGGATAGATGCAGTGCTAGTGTCCGTATTTGACCTATTCAAAGTATGTTCACTTCTTAAAGGAATAGTTCTACTAGTAGGCATCCATTTTCTAATGGGCATTGACATAGAAAATTTAGGGCACAACTCATTAAGATTAAATTTGCGGCCAGTAGGTATCCATTGATAACCTATATTACTAAATTTTCTTCCTGTGGGTTTCCAATATTTTCTAACCTTCTTTCGCCTTTGCTTTCTAACCTTCTTAGCTTGATTTTTGGCATTAACAATTTTAACAGGGCATTTAACAGCATTAATCAAATCATTCACACCACATTCTTGATTAGTAAGATGTAAACCAAGCAGTCATCATTACATGTTTTGCCAAAAGTAGCAATTGAATTAATTACGACGCTTATAGCTAATATTAGAATCAACACGATTCGTTTTATTCAACTCAAACATAATGTTCCTAGGGTGGTCTTCTACTCTCTTCCATTGCACATTCTTAGCTTGCGAGGTCCTATCTTGCTTTGTATTGCCTGGAGGCTTTGACCCACTTGCTTTTATGTCACCGATTACTTGTAGAGGGAATTATGGTAACATTAGTTGGTTGGGCTACCTTTTGCATTCTGAACTAGAAGTGGGATCTGAGCTGCTTGAAGGCACTCTAAAGTTCACTTTCTTATCTGGGCATAGAATGGGTTGCATACTTAGCACTAGCCATAGAACAAGGCATCACAACTTTATCTTTCTCACATAAGGATTTAGGACATGGTGCTCTTAAACATTCTAACAGCTCCTGAGACCGTTTGGCCTAAATGCAAGCAAACCTAATTTCACTGTCAAGTGGCTTATTTATGAAATCCTCTTCTACAATCTCACGGAGACATTCTAGACTATCCTTGAGGTGAGCAAAATAGTTATGAAACACCAGTTCGTTATTTCTAAGATGAGGAGGAATGTATCTAACAGTATATATTAAGAGTCTGCAGATGACTTTGATGCAACGTTCTCATTGAAGACAAGTGGCATTTTCCCTTTTACCTGACTCTTCAGATTCTCAATTTCCTTTGGTAAAGACGTTATTTTTTCGTTGTTCTTGTCACGAGTGACTTTCATTGAATCATATAACTCTTTAAAGTGTCGTTTAACTTTTTCATTTTCTTCTAGAAAACTCTCATTTTCCTTTGGTAAAACATTAACCAAGTTTTGAAGATGAAAAGTTTGAGAACTCTGATAATCTAAAGGAGGAGGCATTTGGGAGCCAGTCACATTGTTCTTTTCACCCTTTAATTGTGAAATTTGGGCTTTCAACTTTCTGATCGTGTTACAGTGAGATTGAATCAGTTCGTCACGTTTGTTTATTTCAAAAAGTGCATCAAACTCTGGAACATTTGAGGATGTCTTTATGTTTGAGGTTTTGACATTTTCTTTGAGATGTTGATATTTGAGTTGCAAATCAAAATGTTCAACTTCTAGCTTAGAAAGATGTGTTATCAAATTATCGTGATCATCCTGATCAATTTTCTAATTTAGTTATGAGTTTTTGTTTTCAAGCTCAATGACACGATCATGGGAAACTTTCAAAGCAACAGTTAATTCATGAAATTGAGAAGCAGTAATATAATGCTTAGTAAGATATAAAACACATCTTGAGCCACACAACTCAATATTAAGTTCTCATTTAAGATATGCAGATTCTTCCTTTCAATTTCATTATATTTGAGTTCCCGTTCATAATCATTGACCTCAACTATCATTGCATCAAATTCTTTTTCCATTTCTTTAATATCTGAGTCTATCCCTTTTGAAGACTCTCAAATTGACCTTTTAATTGTTTAAAGAAAGGTATGACCTCAGTTAAATAACATTCTTTAGTTTGCTAAAAACCCCTTTCCCCTTCAGTTATCCCTGTAGGTGTGATTCTCTTCTTACATGTCTTCTCAAAATCAACAAATAATTGATAAACAACATACAGGCTGATTAAGGTCTTGCTATTAGTGGAAATAGTTCTAGGAACTAAATGCATTGGTGTATTAGGAGGATACACAGTAGCTGCAGGCACTTTCCTAAGGGGAGGGTTTGCTTCAACAAGAACATTTGCTTTTTGCTTATCCATATCTTTCTTCCAAAAAATTTGTTCAGGGGTTAATTGAGTTTGAGGCTTAAATCTGTTCAGGGAGATCCAATTTTCTTTTGTGTACTCATGTGGTTTGATAGTTATGTTTTGCTTTTTACACTCAGGATATTTTAGCTTCTTATCCATTTTCTCCTTAGAGGCATCTTCTAGTTTTCTATCCTCTTCCGTGCTTCCAATACATGATGGTGTTTGCCTAGGCTTAAGGATCTTATTACCATCATATACAATCGGATGGAAAGCTTTAGCCCTTTTACAATACTCGGGATTTGGCTCCTCAACTAGGGGAATACTATGCTTATCGCTTAAGACTCTATGCTTAGTGATCATGTGAGCAGTCTGAATGGTATTCCCTTGTACGTACAACTTATTTTCAAGTTTGTTTTTCAAAGTTTTTAGATTTGAAAAGACATTCAAAAGTTTTGATTCCTTAGCATTAAATTCTTGTTTAAGCACTTTAACATTATCTTGAAGCTCTTGCTTTTGCATAACAGTTTTAGAAAGCTTTTCTTGTAAGGAGTTTAACTCTTGTTTTAACATTTATTCTCTAAAGTTACTTTTTCTAATAATTGTACGCATTTGGTCATCCATTTCCTGCTCACGGGTAGTTAACTCAAACTTAGCACGTTATTCATAAATAGCAACTTGTTCTTTATAGGCATTCAGTTCAGAGATAACAGAATCATCAGGAGCACATGCAGTATATTCATCAAAAACATAGTCATCATTGAATGCAGAAGATACATCACTTGGTACAATCTCATTTTCACTTTGTGTCACATATTGATCATATGGGACAATATTACTATTACCCTCATTATCAATATCTGATTCATAAGTTTCAAGAGATTGTACTTCGTTATGTATCTTTTGCTCATCCACCTCATCGTATAGTTTTAATACCTCTGAGATGATTGAATCTTTGGATGGACCATCCTGTTGTGGTGATGAGACCTTTGGAGAGACCATAGGTGAAATTCTAGCCATGAAGATTGTCTCAAGTAGGTTCATCATCGACATCTGAGTCAAATGCATCACAGTCAGCAACTTGAAAGGCATTTTGATGATTGTGACCTATTTCCTGAATTGGCTGCTCATCCACATCAGCATCATAGGTTTTGGCATTTCCCTCAGCAAGAAAAAGCAACTCTTCTTCATCCAAAACTTCTCCCCGAGCACGTACTTCAGGCAGCATCTTGTCCCTGAAATACTCTGCATTTTTAGGGCTTTTTGGAGATGTGCAGTTCCTCGCAATATGCCCTTCACCACCACAGTTGTAACACTTGATTGACTTTCCTTGTCCTTGATTTACATTCCTTCCACGATTCTGATTACCCATATATCTACCACCACCGCCAGCATTCCCATATTCAGCTCCAACATTACCTTGCTCATTATGTGGAAGGTATGCATTTTGTCTTCCTTGCACATTTTGCACCACTACCTTTCCTTCTCTTATGGTAGCATGATTGTGGAGATTAGAAGATGATCTGAGTTGATTGTTGGAAGGTGGGGTAAAGTTCAGGTTTTATTTAACCATTAGAGCAACTTGATGAGCAACTTGTTCCAAGAATCTATCTGAGGGTTGATACCCTGGATTAGGAATGAGTTTGTGGTTATCATTACCCATTGGTATGACTTGAGAAGCTTTGGTGGTAATTCCTACATTGGTGTAAAAGGCCGTTGAATCATTTGATGAACTTGCTTCTCCATGTTTAGATTTGAACTGTTCAAGAATCATTCGTTCAAACATAGCATGTCTCTCATTCTGAATCAGGAATGCATACAATTGTTCATAGTTAGTGTTCCTCAAACCCTTAGTTAACTTGAATGAAGTGACAAATTTGTGCCATTCGGGATTCATGTTGTTCACAAACTTTGAGTTTAGCTGAATATTTGGCATAGTCATTTTGATATTCCTCATGTCATTCACAAGCTTGTGGAACCTCACATAATATTCAGTGACACTTTCCCCTGGTTTCATCTTGAAGTGCTCAAAGTCATCATACAGTTGAGATTCTCTGTCTTCTTTAGTTAATTCAGAACCAGAGAGAAGCATCTTGACATTGTCCCAAATTGCCTTAGCTTTAGTGTTGTGATTGATTAACTTGTAGATGTCTTTTGGAAGACCCTGAAGTATAATGTTTGAAGCCCTGATATCAGCATCGTATCTCTTCTTCTCCTTATCACTGAGCTCATCATACGTCTTTGGTCTGCCCAAACCTAAGATCACTGTATCATCCACAGCAGTTTCAAGTGTGTCTCTGGTAGTTTCAATCTGATAAGGTCCTTCATCAATTGATTTGAGAATGTTAACCCCATTTTCTTTTCCCAAACAGTACAACCTAATTCATTGAGCCCATGAGTCATAGTCAGTTATGTCAAGCATAGGTGGCGAGTATCGATCAGTACAGCTTGAACATCCTCAGCTACAGAAGAGATGATTGTAGGCATGTTGGTAGACATGATTACAGATTTCACGGGATTTTATAACTCTATGATTAAACCGGGAATTAGATTCTTTCACGGGATTTTAATAAATCAAGAGAAAACCGTATCAGAAACAGTAATCGACTAAGTCGCTATAAACCTTGAAGACAAGTCGCTAAGTCACCAAGTCGCTAAGTAACAACTCGCTAAAAGCACAAGTCGTTGTGATACAAGTCGCTAAAGTAACAACTCGCTAAGTAGACAAGTCGCTAAAGAAAAACTCGCTAAGTGGGCAAGTCACTAAAGAACAACTCGCTAAATGGGCAAGTCGCTAAAGAACAACTCGCTAGACTGAACAGTACGACCACTACTTTGTACTATATGTCGCTTTGTCTCAAAAGACAAGTCGCTAGAGCACAAGTCGCTACCCACAACAACTGCAAGTCGCTGAATACTATAACTACAAGTCGCTACAAGGAACACAACTCCGAGACTCAAGTCGCTAGCTAGAAAAGTTCAAACACAACACTTTTCAATCCAAAACTAACCTAACCACACTGATTCAAGCTTTCCAAATCAAAAACCAAGCACATACAATGATTCTAAACACGAAAGTACAATCAAAATTCAAACTTTAACACAAGAAATGATCCAGATGATGCAAATACCACTAAACTTTTTCAAACCCAAAAACCATATAAAATCACTAGAAATCCAAGAACATGTAAGAGAGACGATCAAACCATGGCTCTTGATACCATTTATAACATATTGGATTTCACAAACACATCAAACCATGATCACAAGGGGTGTATACATTAGGTTTTAGAGAGAGAAAGTTTAGAGGTTTAGGGAACTTAGTGAGAGAAAGTAAAAGTATTATTATATGCTCCAACCCTCTACCTTGGGAGGTAGAGGGTATTTATAGTATCTTACATAAACGCCACCTACGGGCTGTGGATCAGGCATACAGTGGGTAAAGACCCGTCTGTCCTCCACGGTGTTACTAAACTAAATACTAACTAACATTAAATAACTACGACTACGAGCTTTCTAACGATTACATATACTTGAGGTGACCGACACTTTAATAACTGGATTTACTAAATCCTAACATCCAACAAATGAAAACGCAAGAGAAACTAGTCTTTTCTCCCAATAGAATCGATCCTTAGGACTCATCTTTTACCTTGTAACATGATCATTCCTATGAAAGAAAACGTTTATTGATCATTTGATATCTTTCTTATATATGTGTTCTTTGGAAATCATTAGTTGTTGTAATTAGATAGTACACGTTCACTGTTGAAGTATTTTGTCTCAGATGAACGGATACCTGACTCTCAACTAGCCGGATCCCTTGAGTAAGGGAACCGTGGGATCCGGGCAACATAAGTAGATTTCCTTTTATCCTCACTTCAATCTATTCTTCCAGACCTTATCATACTAGATAAACATGATACTTTAGGATCACTTAAGTCTTCCTCAAGCTCAGTGGGTCTCACACTCACTCATAGCTAAACTTAGGATTACATTCAAGGTGCTTTTGATCTATCACTTCACCAAACTCACCATATTTCCACTCCAATGCTCACACATTGTTAGTCTCATCTCAAAACACCTAGTTTGATATTTCTTTCAATTTTAGAAAATTGATTTTAGTCACCTTTACCTCAAAGTAGGTCAAAAACTAGTTTTTAATTTCTTATTAGTTTTAAGGAATTCTCAAAACTTTTTTTGGGTTACCATGTGATCTCTAGGATCATTTGACTCCATTTGACACTCTCAAAACTCTTATTATCCTTGATCACCCATTGGTGCTAATAAAACCATATTTATTTTCATAAAAGACAATCATTAGCTACCCTCACTCATTTCACTTGATAATTTAAGTCTCATATCATTTAAGACACCTGAGAAGACTAAAAACACTCAAGATGTAAAGGTATTAGACCTTACAAGTCATCATTTTCTTTTTCCTTGACTGTTGATAGCCGGATCCCTAGGTTTAGCCTAGACGGATCCCTCATTTGAGGGAACTGTGGGAACCGGCTGCACAGACTAAGTTAATCTAAGCTAAAACAATCATTTTAAGCTCTCCTTGTTAACTTGAACACTTCACCTTTTTTAATTGACTTCCTAGATCAGTGCAACTCTGTAGTTGACTCTTGTGCATGCAAATCATTGCAATTTTAAGGATCTTAGTCGCTTAGGCTTTAAATTCACTTACAAATTCATTCCCTTTACAAACCTCTTTGTTAGTACTTCTAAGTCACCATTCATACACTCATTCTCAGCAACTAACAGCCTTTATCTCACTATCCATTTGTTATTTCATAATGAGGAAAGCCCGTAGTGCTAACTCATCCACCAAAGGACCTCCCAAGAAACTTGCACAGGTTGTCCACGAAATTTCTTCAACCGAATTATCACCCGTTAAAAGCGCAAATGCTAGAATTCCCTCTCAACCAACTCAACCAATCAAACCAATCCCTAAAAGGATTGTTCCCACAAAACTACCATTTCCAAACACTACTATACCTCCTAAACCAAACACCCCTATTTCCATTAAACCTTCACCCCTAGTGCCTAGAGCCATATCCTTTACCACTCCACTCTCATCTCCACACCTCTACAACTTAGAGGACTTGCCTTCTAGGCCATCTCATCCACCACCTTTGCCAACATTTTCCTCAATTGAGAAAATAGCGCAAAAACAAAACTGTGGTGTTGAAACAACACTAGCACCCATATCCTTTTCTCCATCACCCTCTAATAGTCCATTTTTGATTATGATGAATCAACAACAACCAGATCACATGGAAGTAGATACATCTCTACCACCATCATCAACACATATTCCACCACCTTCAACCTTAGTTGAACCACCTCCAACTTCATCAAACATACCTCCACAAAACTCTTCTTCTTTGGTGGAACCTCCACCCAACCTTCCATCGCAAACCACTCCACTTCTACCACCACCATTCCCTAGCCATGACAAAGATTGTTATCATTGTCAACATGGTGAAGGTTTAATACATAATGTATGTGATAAGCTGCGTTTCATGTTTTATCACCTTATGAACGTTTCGATGAGGTCAATAAACCTAAACATCCTTGAGCCTAGGAATTAAAGTGGTGTTCTAATATTAAGTTTAAACTTAGATATGTTAGGAATCATTATTCATGTTCAGATCATTCTCTTAGTTTTAGAGTTATGTGCATCATTTCTATCGTTTTAATGAATGATATTACATGTTGCATGCTATGTGGTTATGAAAACATGTATAGTACCTTAATACATAATTCTTGTTAATGTTAACATCACATTTTATATCTACATTACTGTCATGAGTATACAGGCAGATGGATCCCACACTTTTTCCTAGACAGATCCCTCCCAAGGAAGAACCATGGGATCCGTGCAACATAAACTTTTTATTACCAATTTGAATCTCATTTGCAGGAAATTGTGCATCATATACTTGCTTTCTAACCTTTGTTTTGTAGATTTTCAATATACACATGAAGACTTTGACACCGTCAACAAGGGGGAGCTTTTCGTCAAAGCAAAAACAATTGCAAAAATGCTTGCAATACTTTCACTTAGGATTACATTACTACTCGACGGCCCCCTCACAAAGGAGCACTCGTCAAGGGGGAGCATGTTCGTCAAAAGACGCAACCATTTGCAAACATAATTGCAAAACACTCGCTTAGTCTTCCTAATTACTTGACACCCTCAACAAAGGGAAGCATCCGTCAAGGAGGAGCTAAGACGATAATTCTTCTCTTCTCTTACTCTCTGTTTTTCATATTATTACTTTTCACACATTTTTCTCAAAATAACGTGTTACTTTCATTTCGACGCTCTTTTTGTTTTGACAAAAAGGGGGAGAAGAGAGTAAAAACTCCAATTCAAACTTTTACGAATTTTAGTTTTTCCTTAAAATAATCTTATGTTTTGTCATCAATAAAAAAGGGGAGATTGTTAATACAAATAAGCCATAAAAACATTTATTTATATTTTACGATCTTCTAATGTTTTGTCGATAACAAACGTAAAATCATTTTAACGAAAGAAATAAAATACGTAAATGGTTTGAACCAATAGTTTACTAACACACTTACATTTTCATACAAAACACTAAACAAGTAATAGTGTTTACATCTTATAGAAATACATATGTATAACAACTAGTGTTTATATAATATGTAAATGTGTATATTTTGTAATGGGTAATGTAATGGGTAAAAATCTAAGTACTTGAACCATTGACTAGTTACATTGAATATTGTTAGGTAAAACCCAAAGTCCATGACCCATACCCATGGAGCTTGATCCATAACCCATGACCCATTGTATGACATCATGCATGAAGTCATGTTGGGTATTATCCATGATCCATAACCCAAGACCCATGACCCAATGTCTAGATAAATTGCATCTTGTATAACCCATGGATCATAACAGATAACCCATAACCCGGTTTGCAACTTAAAATATGGATTTAAGTTGACCCAGCTGCCGGATCCCTTGGATTGCACTAGCTGGATCCCTTTGGGGAGGGATCCGTGGGAATCGGGGAACAGTAGAGAAAATTGCCTATAAATAGTAAGCCATTACTCTCTTGCAACTCATCCCTTTTACACATACTCTCTCTTAGTATTTTAAACTCTCTAACCTCAGATCCAAAGGATCTTTCTATTTAGTTTTGTGTTTGTGTGATTCTCTAGGTTCCTCTTAAAGGCGAGATCACCACCTCTTAAAGTCGAGCAAGCTCAAGTCCATGAGTTGCCAAGCTTCGTCATCATCAAGACTACTGAAGTAATCTTGTTAATAGTTCTTTCCTCCCTCCTAGAAGTGTTGTGATGAAGGAATTAGTGAAGGATGCCAAAAGTTCGTGTCGAAGGCATTAGTGAAAGGTTCCCAAAGTCCATGTCGAAGGAATTAGTGAAAGGTGCCAAAGGTCCGTGTCGAAGGCATTAGTGAAAGGTGTCGAAGGATCGTGTCAAGAGCATTAGTGAAAGGTGCCAAGGGAGTACATTCGATATGGTGCATTGATGTACAAGATAGATAGGCTGGGTTAAAGGATATTGATATCCTTTATGTTGTTGTAATAAGGAGTGTGTCTCCTTTGGGGTTGTTGTGTATTGATTTAGTGTGTGGCAGTAGTTCCTCCTTTGCAATGGAACTCGGTATCTAGCGTTGTACCGGATAAAGTGTAGGCGACGTTGTAATAGGTTTGGTTCTACCTCGTGGAAGAACCCGGTGTCTAGCCTTGTACCGGATAAAGAGTAGGTGACGTTGTGAAGGCTTCTCCGCCACATTAAAGGGCTTGTGGTGTGTAGTGCTTACGAATTCTCTAGTGGGGAGCTCGGGAGTGGAGTAGGGCAAGGAAGGTGTCCTTGTAGCCGAACCACTATAAATACTCGTGTCATGGTTTTTTTTTTCCTTACTCTTTATCTTTTGCATTACTTATTTATATGCTTATCTATCAACATCCAACACACACATTAAATAGATTGACATAAGTCGATTTAAATAGTTCAAAACGAAGTTTGAATCGGTAAAGCTATTCAACCTCCTCTGCTAGTTTTTCACACTACCCTCATGAAAGTACCGTTTTGCTAGACCTTTGAAAACCTCAACTTGGTCTTTGCTAAGACCCCTAGTTTTGTGGTGTTGTGGGATGTAGCCAAGGGTGTCTTTGTGATCGTAGTATTTAGCGGGAGCCATGTTTGTTCCTAGGAGAAAAAAATGTCATGTTTTAGTAAAAACGACAACTAAATTAACATTTTGTTCTAGTGTGTGCCTGATAGTTCATTTCGGAGTATAGATATTTTCTAAAGAAATACAAAGGCAATAAGTATTTCCTGGGTCTTTCTACCAGCGAAGGATGAATGGAAATTTCAAATCGAGTCGCGATAACGTGATTTTGAATGGGAAAAAAGGTGGGTAATAATGAGATACTACACTACAATAATGAAACATAAACTAAAACGAACTAATTAAGCATATAAAATAATAACATAAAGCAAATTAATCCTAAAACGCAATCTAAACCTAAAAATGCAACTACGGGAATATTAAAAAACGTGAATTAAAACCAAATAATGCAATTTAAACCTTAAAATTGAGATTATATTTTTCCTAGATACTATTTGATAAAATAAAATTTTAGGAAAAAGAATTAAATTTTTTTGATTATTTTTCTATTTATTATGAATTAAAAACGGATTTACACTAATAAAATGCTTAGAAAATACTAGAATAACTTTGAAAATTAGGGAAAAATAATTTTTAAGACTTTTGATTTTTCGAAACCTAGGAAAATTAAATTTTCATTTTTCTTACCTTTTTCCGATTTTCTTGGTTAAAAACTATTTAAAAATGCTTAAAAATCTAGAAAAATAGCAAAATGTATTAGGAAAAATGTGAAAAATTACAGATAAGTCCTAAATAATATTCTAAATCTAGGAAAAATATGAAAGACAGCTTGTCTAACTTAAATAAGCACTTTGGAGAGTCACTATAGCAAATAAGCACTTAGAAATAAGCTAAAAGGCATAATAAGCTTCCAAATTCTCAAAACAGCTTAAACCTACTCTAATAAGTTTATAAAAGCTTAATATGACAAGTTAAGACCCAAGGATAAGCTAATAAGCACTAATTATAAGTTGAAAACCAAACAATCTTTAATGGTAAGCTTAAGTTCCTAATTAGCTGTGGGGGATCTAATAAGCTATAAATGCACCCAAAACTAACTAAGAGGATCTAATCAGTAATCTAATGATTCAAGTAAGCTAACTAAGAATGCAAATAAGCACTACTGCTTACCTACTGTAGCAGAAGACTAGGGGCCTAATGGGGGCATATTGCAGGCTAAATAAGCTATGGTAAGAAGCGCTAAATAACTAAGGAAGGCTAAATGGATCAAACTCATTACCAAATCTACTAAGGGAAGCAAAAACCAAGTCCTATCATCAAATGAAAAAGCAGATAATCATAGTGAAAAAAGCTATGATGGACAGCGAGTACCTGATGCAAGGCAGAAAAACAATAGACCACCAACTTTAAGCAACTACCAGCCCTAGTAAATAATTTTGATTTTTTTTTCTTTTGAGGGAAGTTAAACAAGCTGTTTAAATTGTTTTTTTATTATTTAAATTTTTTTATAACAAATAAAAATAACAAAAACTGCTATGCTAAAACTGATATAAATCATTTTTGGGACATAAACAAGGATTTTGACAGTTTTGTATTCAAAAGCTCAAATCACAAAAATGACTTATCAAAACTGAAACTATGATTGAATTAGCTTTAAAACAAGTAACTACAACTAACTTACCCAAATTAAACTAACTAAAATGACTAAAACTCTTAAAAGCTGATTAAACCAAACACTCCTTTAATTGATCCAAATGAAATTTACCCTATCAAACTTAATGAAATTATGACTTAATTGAACCAAGAAACTCAAAATAACTTTAAACTAAACCATATAACTATTTAGAACCAGAAATTCACTATGAACTGATTTGACTTTTAAATTTTGACCAATATTGACTTTGTTTGACTTTTTAATTCAATTGAAATTGAGACAGAATTGATCAAGTAAAAACTAAGTCAAGCTCACAATAAGCTACGAGAAACTTATGTGAGCTTGCGAAAATAGAAACAATAGGCTTGAAACAGATTTGGAAACTTGACAGCTTAAAAGTAAATGACAAGTAAAAATAAATTGTATTAATAAGAAGTGAGTTTACAAATTTAATTACAATTACAATGAACTGACAAATTAAGTACTGGATAACATTAACATGACAGAAAATTAAAATGGTTACACTTTTCTAAAACATGAAAAATGGACATCTTGCTTCTGTGATGAAATGTGTTTTTATAGCTGAGCCAGGATCTAGGGTTGGTCTACAGAAGCTCAGCATACTTGATCACAGCCCTTGATTCACATCTTGTGTCATCAAATCATCTCACAACCGTTTGATCATATGCAAGAGGTGGCTTGGCCAATAGATTTACTCCATTCGTACACCTTGGCAATCCTGAGGTGCACACCCTCTGACACGTGTGTCAGTAGCTTCCAGAAGCACTTTAAGTTGGGTAAATGAGGGTGAAGCAGGGTAATTTAATTTGAGGTGAAAGAGATGTAAAGTAAAAGGGAAGGTATTTTGGGCGCGTTTTATTTTTTGGGTATTTTATTTTAGTTTGACTTTGTGATAGGTTCGGTTGACTGAGCTTTGGGGATAAAATGAAGGGTCACGGAGATTTGGCTAGGGTCAATTGATATTATGGAAGGGGTCACAAGAGTTGGAATGGTAGACGGGGTATTATTATTTAGGTTGGATTGGGTTGGGCTTTTATACAAATAAGGGTAGTGGATTTATTTGGAAAATGGATTTGGACTTTTTATTTTTTCAAATGTGTAACAGGTTTTAAATCTAGGGATCATTCATGTAAAGTTTCAAAAAATAAGGGCCAATGGTGTATTTTTGGAAAGGTTTGGGGTGAAAATGAAAATTTTGGTAAAATGAATTGAAATTGTGAAAACTCCCAAATGGTGATCCAGAACGCCATAAATTGATCTTTTGAGCATCAAAGTCCATAAAACCCATAAAATAGCATCCCGGCATCGGCTTTTGCACTCTTTTCCTTTTTGTGCTCGGTTTTCTTCGGTTTTGTCTTTCTTTTGTCTGTTTTGTCATATCCGGGCCTGCACATGCATAAACTTTAGAAACATACAAATATTAGGCATTAACGGCTCGTTTCTGGTTATTTTGGGTCGGTTTTGATCAAGAAAAGGTATGTGTTTTCAGACATACCAGAATCCCTCAAACTAACGTATTGCCGTGTCCTCACGCAATGTCATCAACTCACGCTTCTAAACCAATGATTCCAACCTCTTTCTAGTAAATCTATGAAAATTAGCAAAGATTCCTCAAAAGAGATTAAGAAACCCTCAATTCTAAAAATGCCCCATTTACCTTTTATTTCATATATAGATATAGCAATTAAGCGCTTTTCATTATGAGTGACGGTGTTTTGGACTTTTATGTCAATCAATAACTCTTACATATTTTTGAAAGACATTTTAGGATCACGGAGTAGGAAACACAACTCACAGAGGAGTGAACATACGGATAGAATTCATCGTCCTTGATTTTTCATGAGTTCCCAAACTAAGCGTAAAATCAAAATCATTGCTAAATATGACTTTAGATGCTAACACTACCATAGAAGTTACTTGTGTGATTACCTCTTGCTCCCATTTTTCTATTTTCCTCTATTTATTTTATTTTTGGTGAGAAATGAATTTCTTCATATTTTTTCGTTTCGATAAGGTTTTAGTCTGATAAAGATATGAAGCTAAGACGCTAAGTAGTTTTCCATCTTCTCTTAAGAATCGTTGTCTTAAAAATAAGGTCCACATCAAGGGAATTTTATTCACTTATATTTTTACTTTTCAGCACATTTTTCAGATTTTTTTTCACTTTTACATTTATATTAACGATACGTGTTATAAACTACGGAGCTTCATGGGGTAATTCCAAGACCTTATACTTTCGGAATAAAGGATACAAGGGCCGTTATGACTGAGAATTCCAAGACTCTAAGCTTCATGAAATGAGGATCCAAGGGTTTTAGACAAAGACCTCACACAATCCCGGTTAGAGGTCCAAGGCCTAGTGTAAGAGGGTAGCCAAGACCTAAAAAATAAGGATCCAAGGGCCCGATCTCGAACCGCAACTTTAACTTAAAAATTTATTACTTATTTATTACGAGACCTTGATGTGTACCCAATTTTTAAAACAAGGATTCTTTTAAAAAGATAAATAACTAATTATCGCCAAAACCTAACATCTTTAATTATTATTTTATACATATATGGGATGAGACAATTTTGTGGGAGCAAAAAGCCACAAGTACCTACAATGAGCTCTAAAGAGAACCAACTACTCCACGTTTAGCATCTATACTCCTAAATAACTCTATCATTTCTCGATCATCGCAAATTTAAAATCTCAAATAATGAGATCCGCGAATGCTTAGCCGATAATTTAATTATCTATGGTTAAGGGAACAAGCTAGGACTCAACACGCCAGGTCAAGTCAAAATTCTATTCCTACTCTCATCAGCAGAAAGCCAACAAGGTGTCAAAACATACACTTAATTAGCAAATGCTTCGTCTAATAATCTCAAGTCTCGCATTTTTAAAGTCACTTATTAGAAACTAGCAAATCTTTCAAAGCTTCGCATATTTAAAATCACTTAGGGAAGCTTGCAAATTCTTGGCCTTGTGAGCTAGAATCGCATTTTATAGCCTCTTGTCTAAGCAATTAGCAAAGACTATATCAAGAAAACGAATATTTAAAGTAACTTCTAAGAGACTCGCAAAGAATTTTCAATCATAAAACTAGCAAAAGCTTACAAAAAAATTTTAATTTTTTCTCATTTTTGCACAATTTTTTTTTCTAAGGAAAAACGCAGTTGCGCGAGTGTAAGGAAAAAAACAAGTGCGGTCAAATCAAATCGAAGATTACCCCCCCAAACTAAAATGAAACATTGTCCTCAATGTTTAAAGGTAAGGGTTCTCAAGGGAAATCTAAAAGCCGTTTATTAGTTATGTTAAGAGATAAACGTTAGTCGATAAAATTAGGATATCGGATTTCCATCAGCATCGAAATATGAAACTCGAGCGGAGAAAAGACAAACTTCGAGCACGAGAGTCTTCATATCGATGAAATCCTAGGCAAAAACGTCACAAACAACCAAACACGAGAAATCGAAAAGGCGAACCTCCTCACATCACATATTAGAAAGAAAATAGAAAGAAGATAGAAACGCTTGTTTTGTTAGCGAGTCGTTAGCTTGACCCGCCCCCATTTGTCCATGGGGAAGGTAGTGGAAAAAATAATCTCCATGGGACTTTCTTTCAAGAAGTTTGGATAAACATCAAAACATAAGAAAGTTCCACTCCGATAAGACACCTACGGTTCTAGAAAACTCTAAGCGGTGATACTGGGGTCAAAACTGCTCTTCCCCCAAAAATCTTGGGAGGAAGAGGTGGGGTGATGTCATCAATAACGAAACTCTTTTGAGAGAGCTGCTCTTCCCCCAAAATAAAATCTTCATCAGGATCAAAATAAAAATGATCATACTCCGGAGGAGATATGACATGAGAGAGTTCACCGGAGAACTCCTCGAAACAAAACGATTCATACTTGGGAAGAGAGAAATAAGTATGAAAAGTGGTGCTGCCACGACTCGTCTCTTCCGTATGATCAATATCAAAGGAAAACGACTCATAAGTCGTAAGAGAAATATTAGGATGAGAAGTGGGATTGCCACTACTCTCCTCTGCCGTATCAAAGATAAAACTCTCAAATTTGGGTACATAATCCTTGAACTCGAGCTCCTGAGGATCTGACGGCTTAAGTTCAACAATTTCTTCAATGTTATCTTCTATCAGGGGGGGGGGAGAAAAGGTGACAGTTCATCGTATAACATATTTTCTAATAAAGGAACGTCTTCCCCCGGATCGCAATCAGTTTCAACAATTTTCGACAAAATTAGAAAAACATCGACCTCTTCCAAAACGACCTCACTTCTCTCAACCGGCATGAGTGAAGGGGAAGAGTCGGAAATGATAGGATCAGAAATGGGAGTGGGATTACCACTCAAAGAATCATCATAAACGTCATCGATCTTTAAGTTTTCTTCTTCAATCGGTTCATCATCATCACTCTCGTCAGAATCTGAATAGTAAAAGGTGGATGCATGACTTGGTCTTTGTTGATAATGTTGACTGATATATCTTTCTTGCTTTCCAAAGACGTCAATTTGAGCACTCATAACGGAAATTTTCTCGGAATAATGATCACTCAACATAGTGGTATAGTCGTAAGGAACGTCAGCATCCCACTGAAAATGATGTTGTGTTAAATCCTCGATCAAATCATAAGCTTCTTGAGGAGTCTTTCGCATGAGATTTCCACCGGCTGGAAATATGATTTTGTCTCGATCAATCGTAGTGATACCATGATAAAAGGTTAGTGTTGGGAATTATACATTTGAGTTGATAAGACAAAAAGAATGAAACAAGAGGGACTTAATACGACAAGAAGGAAACCTACAAAAAGATGGAAGGACTTTCTTGCAAAAGAAGTTTTATTTATTAATCCTTTGTAGAGATTTGTAAACCCTAATCCTCTAGTATATAAAGAGGACATGGGGTGTAGGTTTTAATACAAGTCTTCCATAATGTAGTCGACTAAAGGTGTGTGTGTGTCCTAGGTGTATAGTCTTGTAAACGCCTAGGTTATTAGTTTAGTTATCTAGACGTGTTCATATAAACGTCTAAGATTAGTTAGTGTTAGTGATTGAAAACCTTGTGTCAATAACAATTATGTTTTAATTTATCTGCTGCGTATTGTCATTGTTATTGTTAAACCCTAAGGCTCAAAAAGATCTAAAGGAGTTCTAACGAACTCCTCAATTGGTATCAGAGCTTGGGGAGCTCGTTACCTAGGGATTCGCAAGGTTTCTTGGCGAAAAAGAATGAAGAAAATCGATTTTTTTGCAAAATTCGCAACTTTTCTGCAGCACAGTTTTCAAGAGGGTATAACTTTTTAATGAACCGTTCGATCGGGCTAAAATTCGAACTGGAGCTTCTTGGTATATATATCTTTAATCTCACCGAAGGGATTGTTGATCTAAGATCTCAATCAAAAGTTATAAGCTGTCAAAGTCTGCTGCTGAAACTGAAAAAAAAATTTCGTAAGGTTACTACAGAACTGTTTTGAAATGATAATAACTTTTTCGTTAAGCATTGGATCGTGATGAAAGTTTATGTGGATGTTCTCTATATGATAATCTAACTTTCCACCGGAGGGATTGTCGATTTGAGCTTTTGTGTTAAAGATATATGCTGTCGAAGTTGGCTGCAAAGAGAGTTTTCAAAGTACTGCTATGTGTTTCAAAGTACTATTAGGATTTATTCAAAGTACTGCTCTTTGATCAAAGTACTGCTGTTTATGTTCAAAGTACTACTCTTTTGGTCAAAGTACTGCTGATTTCACAAAGTACATTTCGAGGTTTCAAAGTACTGCTCTGCTTGTATAAGTTGAAAGTACTGCTCGTTGTTTTAAAGTGCTGCTAGTTTTGATCGATATCGGATAGAACGAATTGTTTTTGGTTCTAGTATGGTTCTGAATTTGAGGGGAAGTTCAGATGGTTTGAAGGATATCGAATGACACACACAGAAGAGTTGGTTCACACACACAAGTTTGGAATTTGTTCTTAAAAGGATTTAAAAAGCTCGTTTTGGATTTATTGACGAATTAATTACGAAGAAGGTTAAATATCATTTATTTGATGTTGTTGTTGAGTTTCACAGATTTGTGCTCTTATCATATCTCAAAGTGGGTGTTACACTTTGTAGATAACTTGTTCGTACTTTATAAGAGATGTGACAAAGACTTGATGAATCTAGCAAAATTGTGTGATCTACAAACTGATGGTGCTTAATACTCACTTTTGCTATCACTTTAAGGAGTTACGTTATTGTGCTCAGTGTCTCATATAGTTGAGGATTTGTCAAGAGGTTGCTGTCTACTTATACTTTATGTAGGAGTATGAGTTTCGGAGTCACGTGGATAGTACAAGACATAATACGCAAGTCTTGGAAATTTTAATTCTTCATCAAATTTATTATACTCAGTTTTCTTTACAAGTGATCATTACAAGGAGCTTACAGATTTGAAGAATCATTTGATGTTCATGCACCACTCAAGGGGAAGTGTTTGATTTTTACTACTGTTGATCATTATTACTACTGCTAGTTGAAGTTTTCTACTGTTTTGGATTCATTTTTAGTAAGCATTTTGGTGTTCTTCATGGAGGGCAATTCGAAACAATGGACGGCTTAGATTGGAAGTATGATATTGGTTCGTGGTGGTCAAGATCATTATTTGCATACGTTCCCTATTTGGATAATAACAAAAAAGGGAAGAGATGTTTGAGTGGCATGTCATGGATTAAGGGGAAGACAAAGGAAGACATACTTGTTTCATTCATGGCGAGATCCCTGATCTCAACTTCTGCTACTTCGACTAGGGAAGTTCGTACAAGAATCGTGTTGATTTTGTCATTATCAAATAGGGGAAGATTGTTGGGAATTATACGTTTGAGTTGATAAGACAAAAATAATGAAACAAGAGGGACTTAATACGACAAGAAGGAAACCTACAAAAAGATGGAAGGACTTGCTTGCAAAAGAAGTTTTATTTATTAGTCCTTTGTAGAGATTTGTAAACCCTAATCCTCTAGTATATAAAGAGGACATGGGGTGTAGGTTTTAATACAAGTCTTCCATAATGTAGTTGACTAAAGGTGTGTGTGTGTCCTAGGCGTATAGTCTTGTAAATGCCTAGGTTATTAGTTTAGTTATCTAGACGTGTTCCTATAAACGTCTAAGATTAGTTAGTGTTAGTGATTGAAAACCTTGTGTCAATAACAATTATGTTTTAATTTATCTGCTGCGCATTGTCATTGTTATTGTTAAACCCTAAGGCTCAAAACGATCTAAAGGAGTTCTAACGAACTCCTCAGTTAGGATTTGATCAAGAAGAAAAATTCGATGATCAAGACATTTCTGCAATAACGTTTTGAATCTTTCCCAAGTTTCAAATATGGTTTCCTTGGTAATTGCTGGAAATTAAGAATATCTTTCCTCAGCTGCATCTTATTCGAATATGGAAAGTATTTTGAAAGAAACTTGCGAAACATCTCTTCCCAAGTAAGAATTGAATGTTTTTCTAGGGTGTAAAACCAAGTTTCAGCTTCATGGGTTAAAGGGAATGGAAAGAGATTCAATCGGATATAATCTTGAGAAACGCCATTTTGCTTCATGGTTTGAGTAATAGACAAGAACTTGTTCAAGTGCTCATTAGCATTTTCATCGTAAAATCCATGAAATTGACAATGTTTTCGAAGAAGACGAACCACATGATTTTTCAATCAAAAATTGGTTCCCAGAACAGATGTCGGAATGATCGGTCCGCCTCGACCGATAAGTGATGGACGATAGAGGACCTCCATGGTCCGAGGATCATGGGGATCATATGGTGAAAAATCTAGCATCGTGGAGAATTAAATAATTTAGAGGGTAAAGAGAGAAGAATTAAACATTTCAGAGGAAACGAAGATTATTTTTGGATTTTTAAAGATAGAAAACATAAAAGGAAAACAAATTTTGAAAAGGAAAATATTTTTGTTTTTATATTTAAGAAAAATTTAAAAACGCAATATTTTTGGTAACCGTCTCGTTAATTGTTTCTCGGTAGCTCTCTAAAGTACTTGCAGCGTGGCGGGAGAGAAGAGTGGATTGCTCTTCGTTCTGAAATTTAATGTCAAGACCTCCTTAAACCCCGTGTATAGGTTGTACTCTAAAGGTGAGCCGACGTAACAATTGACGTTTCAATTTCTTTTGTTGGTTTCTTTAAATTTTTTTTGGTATTTTAAACGCTCTAGGAAAAGTGTTTTGGGTTTTTTAGATTTTTTCTGGGTTTTATAAAAGAGATATTTACAAAAACAAAACAATAACTTCTCGGGGAAGGATATTCAAAAACACGCGAATCGTCAACGAGAATAAAAACTCACTTCATGCCTTCCCCGCCAGTGGCGCTATTTTGATAGTTCAATTCGTAGTATAGATATTTTCCGATGAAATACAAAGGCAATAAGTATTTCCCGGGTCGTTCTCCCAGCGAAGGATGAATGGAGATTTCAAATCGAGTCACGATAACGTGATTTTGAATGGGAAAAAGGTGGGGAATAATGAGATTCTACACTACAGTAATGAAACATAAACTAAAATGAACTAATTAAGCATATAAAACAACAACAGAAAGCAAATTAATCCTAAAACGCAATCTAAGCCTAAAAAGGCAACAACGGGAATTTTAAAAAACGTGAATTAAAACCAAATAATTCAATTTAAACCCTACAACTGAAATTATATTTTGCCTAAATACTATTTGATGAAATAAAATATTAGAAAAAAGAATTATACTTTTTTGATTATTTTTCTATTTATTATGAATTAAAAACGGAATTACACTAACAAAATGCTTAGAAAATACTAGAATAACTTTGAAAATTATGGAAAAAATACCTTTTATGACTTTTTGATTTTTCTAAACCTAGGAAAATTAAATTTTTATTTCTGTTACCTTCTTCTGATTTTCTTGGGTTAAAAACTATGTAAAAATGCTTAAAAATCTAGAAAAATACTAAATGGATTAGGAAAAATGTGAAAAATTACAAATAAGTCCTAAATAATATTATAAATCTAGGAAAAATTTGAATGAGAAATTATCTGTTGGATCGATGTACTCTAACCAAACTAACTTAAATAGCTTGTTAAGGTTTAATAACCTCGGATCAATCCTAAGTTATTAACAGAGAAACACTGAGCAAACTCTATTAAGTATGCGGAATTTACTTAATAAAGCTAAGAAGAAAAACTTTAACTTTGAATGATTTTATTAATAACTCTAACTCTGCTTATTATGCAGACTCTTTAACAACTCTAATAATATCGAACTTCTCTAAACTTGTAAACTTTGTAAACTCTAAAACTCATACCTCTAATACCAATCTAGGGGTCCTTTTATAGGCTCAAGGATATCCCTAGTCGGTTTACAATTTGTATCCTTGTACGACAAGTAATCTAATAAAGAATATTCTAGAATTACAAGACTTTCTATAAACGAATAAAACAGTTCTTTGTTCTTGCAGTACTTTGACTTCAATCAGCAGTACTTTGACTTTATCTTTAACAGTACTTTGACTCTTTGACTTTTTCCAGTACTTTATCATTCTTCAGGACTTTCATATCCCAACAATCCTCCCCTAACTTGAATTCTACTAGCTTGACTTCAAGTTCCTTTGTGAATATATCTTTAACAGCTCCATCTTTAAGGAAAGATTATGTCTTAATCTTTGGATTGTATCTCTGTAGTTTCTGTGCTTGTCAAAGTATCTTTAGAATTATTCTTTTATAGCATCATCCAGCAAACTCCATCTTTTATGCAACACAGCAACATATGACAATTTGTACATTAATTCAGTTTAAGTTACAGTCTATTCTCATCACTTCCAAGTGTGTAAACTCCTGTGAGAGGTGAATGATTGAAAATTTAATGGATTTAAGTTTTCTTTTCCAAATCCATTAACTCTGGAGTAGCCAAATGTTTTGGTGTTTAAGACCATGGTACATTGATAACCATATGATTTTTAGCAAATCATCAGCTATCAACAGATTTGACTTGTCTTTACCAAAAGCTGTACCCTTCTGGACTAGTTAGTTCTTTCATCATGGTGAACTAATTACCATATAATGGTTTTTCCATAGCCTTTACCACAAGCCATTTTCTTGTGGGCTAGCCAACTCTTCACATTACTGATATGGTGAGTTGATAATCATACAACTTATTAGCAAGTTGTAAACTAAAAACGGATTTGTCATATCTTTACCTGAGCCGTTTGCTCATGGATTAGCCAATCCTTTTGTAACCATGGTGGATTGATAACCTATTGATATTACCATTTCAAAAACCATTTATTTTATTCAACCTTTGTTCCAAAATATTTGTTATTTAACAAAAGGTTTCTTTCAAAAATCACTTAACTGGTTAAAAGCTGCAAGCAGTACTTTGATGAAAGTACTGTTTGATCAGCAGTACTTTGAATAAAGTACTTATATTTCAAAAAGAATTTATTCAATTAAAACTCATACCAGTTATTCATCAGCAATTGTAGTCCAGTTGATAAACAAATTGATGACCATACAAGCAATTTCATTGTCTTCTTCAACTTCCATTCCATGCTCTAGCATTCTCCTCATAAGATCTACTGTAAGAGGATATCTTCTATTTGCAAACATGTGAATCATTGTACCATTTTCCAGCTCTAGAACATGAACTCCAGATTCTTCAAAGAATCTCCAGCAAACAATTTCCCAATTCTCTTGATTCTTCCAAATGTCATCAGTGCTTTGCTTCAGTTTCCCATACAGTTGTGAGATCTCCAAGCAGAACTAAACCAATTCCTTCCAATGGATTTTGGTCAAAGTAACTTCGCACCACATGATATAAATAGAATAAATCTACTCTATCTATGATGTGCAATAAATCCCATAGCCTGTTGAACACTCTGAAGCTTTCATCTTCTCTATGAAACATCAGATAACATCCATCTTTGGATTCCACAACTTCAAAAGTAATAATTTGAGATTTGTTCATCTTCATATCAGCATCTTCCTTAGAATACTCTAAGTCCACCATCCTTAGATAATTTCTTAGTTCATCCCTAGTCTCAGATCTTAGCTCAACTTTTTCTTTCTTTGAGAACTGAACATCTTTAACTTCAGTTTTTCTTTTTCTTTTTAAACTTTTCTTTCTCTCTTCTTCTTTCCATGTAGCTTCATCTCTAAAATCTTTGATGCTTTCAACATTTTTCTTATAAGCTTCTCTAGCAGCATCATACAATCGTTTCATCTCAAAATAATTAAACCTCTGCAATCCTTTATACCCTTGACTTTTAAGATAAGCCATCATTGCATTTCTGTCTTTAGCTCGATTAGGTCTTCTTGGTAAGAATCTAACAGGAATAGGTGACTCTAATGGTTCATCAGCTTCAGCATTCAATTCCTCTTGCAACTTCTTAGCTGCTTCTCTACTCTGAGCTTCTTCAGCTTCCTTAGCTTCTCTATCTTTAGCATTTAATTCCTCTTGAATCTTTCTAGCTGCTTGTTCATTCAAAGCTTCTTGGGCAGCTCTTATCTGTGCTAAAGTTAGTTTCTTGTTCTTTACTTCTACCAAAACACCTTTTCCTTTATCCTTAGGATCAATAGCAGGTTGAGAAACTCTTGATTGTTCCTATTCTTGCACTCCTGGAATATTAACACTCCTTGGTTGTGATAAACCTTGCAAAATTACAGCAATGGTTTCATCATCACTTGCAGTATGGATAGGTTTGGGTGTAGCTTCCTCTTCTTATATAACAGTTGAAGGACCAACAACTTCTTCATGTACAGTTGTTGAAGGACCAGCTTCCTCTTCAAAGTCTAACAACCTTGGAGTAATCAAATCTTGCCTGTAGGATCCTTGTTGTTGAAAAGCAGTACTTTGATCTTCAGTACCTTGATCATCAGTACTTTGAACTGGAACATCAATAACTTGTTCCTCAGTTTCTTGAATAACCTGTTCTTTAGTCTTTTCATGTTCTTCAGTACCTTCAGGTTCATTCTCCTTAACAACATCTTCTTTCAAATTCTCTTCTTCTAAATTCCTCCCCAATTGGACAGAAGATTGTTTGTGAACCTTTTGGCGTTTGGTTTTCTTAGACTGCCTTTGCTCCTTCTTCTTTGATTTGACCCATATACGATGATGTTGAACCAATGGCCAAACAAAATTCTTGAGCCTTCTAAACTTGAGCTTCAATTTCTTAATCTGCTTAGCTTGAGCCTCATTAGTCTTTTTCAACATGACTAACTCCCTTGTCAAAACATAATTATCCAATGTTAAACCTTCAGGGGATATAGTATGTGAATCATCTCCTTGAACTGGTGAATGTTCCACTGGTTGAGAATCAGGAACAGATCTTTGTGGAGATGGAGAAGGTGAAACTGCAACATCTTTTTGAACTTCAGTACTTGGGGAAGCAGTACCTTGAGATGCAGTACCTTCTGGAGATGCAGCACTTTGAAATGCAGTACTTGCAGATGCAGTACTTGCAGATGCAGTACCTTCACTAGCTTCATCTTCTTCAGCATCAGCTCTAACAACTTGAACAACTTCCATCATAGAAGTAGTTAAGGGAGTATCCCTTCCAGTGAATTGATCACTCTTCCTAGCCATAAAGGTGAAAATTTTGGCTTGTTGAACCACAACAGGTAAAAGATTTGTTGGCTTAGGAATATCTGAAAGTTGTTTATTGAGGAATACTTGAACAAACCTTGGATACATCAGCCATTTTGAACCATGAGTGATGTGGGAAAGCATACCATCAAGAATTAGCCTTGAAAAATTAAAAACACGATCTGTAGCCAAGCCCACAATAGCAGATGCTATGTTAGATCCAAATTGCTCCCATGAAGTACTTTTAGCACTAATACAATGAAGCAACACATGCACTAAAAACTTCCATTGAGGACAAAATAGATGTTTCCTGAATGTTTGTTATGTTAAAGACCCTTCATAACCAATGTGTCCAAAAGTATCCCAAATCAACTGCTTATCAAAACGAATAGCCCCGTCTTCATCATTAAACAATAAGTCTTCTCGAATAGAGGCTTCAGTAATCTTCACAGTTCTTCCAGCAATTGTAGCTCTAATATAAAATTCATCATTCTCCATATTATCCCTAGCAGTAGCCTAAAATTCTTGAATCCAGGGTTCAATTATATCCGGCTCCACTAAAAGAGCATAACTGAGTGGTGATCCAGTAAGATAATCGATTATATCATAAAAAACCACATTAGCTTCAGTCTTGTCTAAATTAGCCACCATATTGTGCTTTGAAACTGTAGGACGATTCACCATAGATGATTGTATAATCACAATAAAAGAGAAGACGAATAATATATGTGAAAGTGAGAGAAATATGGAAGAGATTCTAAAATATCAATATGAGAGGGAAAATCGGAGAGTAGTTATTTATAGGTGAGATTTAAAAAATCACAGTCATAAATACCAAAGTTACCGTTAGTAATAATTACCCCTCAATATTACCGTTGGAACAGTACTTTCAATAAGACAAACAATACTTCCACGTATGCAGTACTTTCCCAAGCAGTACTTTCATAAGAAACAGTACTTTTCCAAATTCTTCGGTATAACATAAATATTCTCCCGGCAAGCAATGCATAGGACTAGACTAACACTAAATAGTCCTCCCCTTAAATGTAGCTTAGTAGTTGATCATGCCAATACTCACCACCAAGTGAGTAAATCTTGAAACATCAAATCCTTTGGTGAGTAAATCAGCTACATTATCATCTGTATGCACCTTGACAACATTAATGAGCCTATGCTCATAACAATCTCTAATAAAGTGGTGCCTAATCTGAATATGCTTGGTTTTGGAATGATAAACTGGATTCTTCACAATACAAATAGTACTCTCGTTATCAATATTGATGGGAGTATTTTTGAAATTAAACCCATATTCCAAGAGCTGATTCTGCATCCACAGCACCTGTCCACAACAACTTGCAGCAGCTACATATTCCCTTCAGTTGATGATGTTGCTGCAATTGTTTGCTTTTACACTTGCCATGAAACTAATATTCTTCCAAGATATTGGCATCCACCTGTGGTTGATCTTCTATCATAGTTGTCACCTGCATAATCACTATCTGAGAAAGCTTCCAAGTGAAAAGGTGAATCCCTTGGATACCACAACCCCAATTTAGGTTGTTGTTTCAAATAACAGAAAATTCTCTTTACTGAATTCATGTGAGAAATCTTTGGTGAGACTTGATATCTTGCACATAAACAAACTTCAAACATGATATCAGGCCTTGATGCAGTAAGATACATAAGACAGCCAATCATGGATCTGTATAACTTGACTTCAACTGGTTGTCCATCTTCATCCTTGCCCAATGAGTTAATTGATTTAATAGGTGTAGTAACAGGCTTCATGTCATCAAAATTGAACTTCTTAAGTATGTCAGTAACATACTTGTCTTGACTTATGAAAATTCCTTCCTTTGACTGCTTAACTTGATGTCCCAAAAAGAAAGTTAACTCACCCATTGAACTCATTTGAAATTCATTCTGCATCAGCTGCTCAAACTCCTTAACCATAGATTGTTTAGTAGCTCCAAATATGATATCATCAACATATATTTGAACTAACATGATATCTTTCTTATCTCTCTTGATAAACAAAGTCTTATCTATAGCTCCTCTCCTATAACCATGTTGTAATAAAAAGGTAGAGAGCCTTTCATACCAGGATCTTGGTGCTTGATGTAAGCCATAAAGAGCTTTGACAACTTTGTAGACTTTGTTAGGATGTTTAGGATCTTCAAAACCAGGAGGTTGCTTGACATAAACTTCCTTTGTAATCTTGCCATATAAAAAGGCACTCTTGACATCCATTTGATAAACCTGAAATCCCATATAAGAAGCAAAAGCAAGAAAGATTCTAATTGCTTCTATCCTTGCTACAGGAGCAAACACTTCATCATAATCAACTCCTTCTTCCTGTCTGTAGCCTTGTGCAACTAACCTTGCCTTATTCTTGATGACATTACCTCTTTCATCTCTCTTGACTGTGAAAACCCATCTGGTTCTAATAACTCTCTTCCCATCTGAAAGATCACATAATACCCAAACTTTTTGAAGTTTAAATTGAAGAAGTTCTTCCTGCATAGCTTCAACCCAACTCTCTTTGGTTAATGCTTGAGCAATATTCTTGGGTTCCTCTTGAGAGATAAAACAAGTAAACAGACATGTTTGATGGTCCTTATGATTCGGCCTGTTTTGTTTATACACAAAGCTAAGTAAAGCATTGTGAGGTGTTGAAAAAGTCTTAGCTCTGTGTCTAGTCATCACTCCAGAAGTAGAAGGACCAATGATTTGATTAGTAGGATGATTCTTATGAATTCTTAAGTTTGGAGACTGTGGAACTCCATAAGTATCTTCCAAATTAGTAACATCAGCATCTTCATTGGAATCTGAGAAAATACCTTCATCTTCAAACTCATCATCAGTTTCCTCTAATCCATGCATGGTAGGATCATCCAAATCATCTAAAGTACTAGTAACTGGTGCAGCAGTACTTTTTTCAAAAGTACTGTCCAAAGTATTGTGAGAGTACTCTGCAGACTTGTTCTTCTTCTTTGCCTCTTCATAAGCTCTTCGCTGTTCATCAGTGTAAGAATGTGCTAAAACATCTTGAAGAAGCAACTGATTAAGTTCTTCTTGAATAGATTGATCCTCAGCAGACAATGAGGATTTTGGTTCATCAGTACTTTGTTTTGAAGCATCAGTACTTTGCTTTGGAGCATCAGTACTTTGCTTTGGACTAACAGGATCTTCATCAGGTACAGCATCAGGTCTAAGATGAACTCCATGAACAACATATTGTAAGTCTTCTCCATCATGCACAGGTTGATTTTCTTCTCTAACAGGTACATAGTTCATAGAAGGAGTTAAAACTTCAAGATCAAACATCCAATCAGGACCTTTGCCTTTCTCATTATCTTGATCTTCTAAAAACTCAACATGAAGACAATCTTGAACCTTCTTAGTGACTCTATTGTACACTCTAAATCCCTTACTGTTGGTACAATAACCCAATAAATATCCTTCTTCTGACTTGCGATCAAACTTTCCCAGATTCTCAATTGTGTTTAAAATAGTAAGAGGGCATCCAAAAGGCTTCATAAAATGAATGTTGGGTTTGTTGCCCATTAGCAACTCATAAGGTGTCTTCATCTGTGGCTTAGTAACTGATACTCTGTTAAGTACATAGGAGGCAATACTTATAGTTTCAGCCCAGAATTGAATAGGTAGTTGTGAATCTGCTAACATTGTTCTGGCTGCTTCAATCAAAGTCCAATTCTTTCTCTCTGCAACATCATTCTGCTGTGGTGTTCTTGCAATACTGAACTCCCTTTTGATACCTTTGTTTGCACAAAATTCATCCATAAGCTTGTTCTTGAATTCAGTTCCATTGTCACATCTAATACCTCTAACCTTGAGTCTCAATTGGTTTTCAAGTGCTATTATGAGTGTCTGAATAGCATCAAAAGTATCATATTTAAATCCCAAGAAAAATACCCAACTGAATCTACTGCAATCATCTGTTACAACTATGCAGTACTTTTTCTTGTTTAAACTTGCCACAGAAACAGGTCCAAACAAATCCATGTGTAACAGCTCCAAAGGTTCTCTAATAGACCTCTCCTCAAGCTTCTTGCATGAAGCTTTGTGTTGTTTACCCTTCTTGCATGCCAAACATGAGTGATCATTCTTGTATGTCTTTGAAGGTAAACCTCTAACTAAATTCCCTTTGACCAGTTTGTTGATATTCTTGAAATTTACATGGCCCAATCTTCTATGCCACTGATGTGCTTCTTCAGATGTTGCTTTAGCCACCAAACATGTCTAAACTATACACATCATTTGTTCTTGGTACTCTAAGAACTACCAAGTTGTCATTAACAAGTTCGAAATCAGGAGAGAGGATGAGACATTCTGTGTCAGTGAATAACATAGGATGCTTTTTATCACAGATTTGAGAAACTGATAATAAGTTGAACTTGAGCTCCTTCACATATCTAACATTCTCAAAATCTATACGCCCTGCTTTGATAGTTCCTTTGCCAGTAATCCTTCCTCCATTAGGATCATTCCCAAATGCAACTCTTCCTCCACTAATACATCTAAAATCAGACAGGATCTCTTTGTCTCCTGTCATACTTCCAGAGCAACCACTATCTACAATCAGATGATCCTTAAGCTCCTCTTCTGGGTTGCCCTGCACAAAGATAAAAGAGTTAGTGAATTTTAGGAACCCAAGCCATTACTGACTTGTGTTCCCCTTGTGGAGTTACAAACTCAAATTCTTTGAGTATGTAATTTCCACTGTTTTTCAAAACATGATCCAGAATTATCTTTTGATTTTTAGCATGTGGATTTTCAAAACTTTCTGGTTTTTCAACACAACTCTCTTTTACAAGTTCATTCTCTTTTTCTTGTATCACAAAAACATCTGATTCACTTTTTGTTGAAAGTACTGTTTGTCCCTCAGCAGTACTTTCCCTCTTAACCCATTCTGTTTTAACACTTGGTTCCTGTGATCTAGATCCCCTATGTGAATTATAATACCTTCTAGGTTGATAGTAATGAGATCTCCTAGGATACCTGTTCCAAGAAGTGTTAGCAGTACCTTGTTTTGAGGGAGCAGTACTTTGAGAAAGTACTATTTGTGAAGGTACTGGTGATCTAGAAAAAGGTCTTCTCTGGTGAGGGTACCTATGATCTGGTGAGAAATTGCTGTGATTGACCCTATTTGAATTATTCCAGACTGGTTTGGTCTCTCTAGGTTTCTGGTTGACAGACCTGTTCTTTGGGAATTTTCTAAGATATTCTGAGTGATGTTCACAATCCTTGATTAAATGAGTAGGACTAAAACACACAAAACACAGTTTTTGACCCATACTCCCAAAGTGACTTCTTCTATGTCTATGACCAAAGTTATTATTCCTTCTAGGTGAATGATTAAACTTGTTGTGACCAAAGTTATCCCAAAAAGGTTTAGCAGTACTGTTTTGAAATGATTTTCCTGAAGGTACTGCTTGTGGAGCAGTACTTTGAGTTGAACGTACTGCTTGACTTTGAACATTATTTTCAACAGTTTCTTTGGGGGTTTTAGACCTAGACTGACCAACTAGCTTTTTCCTAAATTCTAGACTGTCTACTCCAAAACGAGAAACATTAGGCCTAGGGGGTTGATGACTTCCAGTGTGATGGGGAACTGCATGATAACCATTGTCTTTCTTATACTCAGGAGGTGGTTCACTAATTGAATCCTCATTACTAGATGTGTCTACATAATTAATGAGTTCATCATCACTAGTGGTTATATCCTCTAGGTCATCATCAGATTGATTCTCTTCTATGTTATCAAAGTCCATTCCAAAACCTAAGCCAGTTTTAATGTAAGCTCTTCTCTGTTTTTGAACATAAGTAACATGTGACAGACCAGATTCACCCCAAGCAGCAAACTTAGCTAACAAATCATCTCTTTCCTTAGTCAGTTTCTCTATTTCAGAAATTTTACAGTTTAATTTCCATTCACTTAGTTTTAACTGATAGTCCTGTTGTGCATACTTTTCAGCCCAAGCTACTTCATTATTTTCATGTGTTAAGATTTTGGCTTCCATAGATTCTAAGGTTATTTGATAACCAGCTACCTCAGACCTAGCCCTAACACAATTATCTCTTTCAATCACATAACTGCCAAGTAATTTTTGATAAAAATCATGACAATTTGAGCATACCTCAGAGATAGGAGGTGAACTTGGTGAAGTAGCCACCATTGCAAGTTGAACAGAATCATCTTCACTCTCCATGCTCCAATCAAATCCTCCAAAACCATCTCCAGATTCCAAAGCAGCATGTTCAGGTTCCTCATCAAAAGCAGTGCTCCAGTCCAATTCTTCCATTGAATCTTGAACTGCTTCTTCCACTGCTACCATACAGTAAGTCACTGGTTCATCATCAAACTCTTCACTCCAGTCAACTTCTGATAACTTCTCTTGAGCAACCAAAGCCTTTGTTTCAGCAATTGGAATTTCTTTTAGCTCCAGCTTTGGTTTTTCAGACAACCTGTTTGCTTGATACTTTGCAAACCTGCACTCCCTAGCAAAGTGTCCAGTCTTTTGACAATTGAAGCATTCAATCTTGGATTTGTCAAAAGTAATACCCTGTTTTGGTTTGAAGTCAATGCTTTTTCCTGTTTTCTTCATGTACTTCTTAATCCTTGCAGTGATCATTGCAACTTGCCACCTGATATCAATTTCTTCTAAAGCATCCTCTTCAATCTGTGAGAGATCTTCTTCATAGGTTACAGGTAAAGAAGCTTGCTGTGCAAAGAAAGAGCATACAACTTCATCTGAGTGCATGGTAGTAGTCTGTGGAACTTGCTGAGGAGATGTGTAAACAGCAGTACTTTGAGCCACAGTACTTTGAGGAGAATCAGTACTTTTGATGGAAGTACTACCCTTCTTTTCAGATGACAAAAAAGCAATATTGTGTGATTTGGAACTGGTTTGGCCATTCATCTCATGCTCATACACCTTCAGATGATTGTAGAGATCATCAAAGTCCATGACATCCAAACCTGGTTGTCCTCTGATCATAGTAGCAATCACATGCCATGTGGATGGCAAACTCCTTAAAAACTTCAGATTAGCATCTTCAACAGATACTTCTGCCTTGTATAACTCCAACATGTTGAGGAGATTTTGAAATCTATCATATGCAGCATCAAGACTCTCTCTTTCACCAACAGTGAAAGTTTCAAACTGTTGCTTCAGCAGATTTCTGTGCATCTTCTTAGAAGCTTCATTCCCTCCAAATCTGGTCTTGAGAGCAGCCCAGAGCTGCTTAGCATCTTTAGCATCATGAAACTTCAGTAGATGTCCATCAGGTATAGCAGATAGGAGAATGTTAAGAGCCTTCTCTTGATTCCTTAAGGTAGCTGCTGGTAAGACTGGTTTAGGTGCTTTGGGTTGTCCAGGAACATCAATAGTTTCTGGAACAACTTCATTACCATTGACAATTACATTCCATAGTGCATGGTCTGTAATGGCAATGTACTGCCTCATCTTCATGCACCATAGGTCATATTCTCCCTTCTTGATGATTGGAATTCTGAGTGAGGTGATTGATGGTGGTGGAACAGCTTCAGTCGACATCTTTAGGTTTTGTTGTAGTAGGGTTTCTTCCTAGTCAGAGTTTCCACACAAGCTCTGATACCACTTGTTGGATCGATGTACTCTAACCAAACTAACTTAAATAGTTTGTTAAGGTTTAATAACCTCGGATAAATCCTAAGTTATTAACAGAGAAACACTGAGCAAACTCTATTAAGTATGCGGAATTTACTTAATAAAACTAAGAAGAAAAACTTTAACTTTCAATGATTTTATTAATAACTCTAACTCTGCATATTATGCAGACTCTTTAACAACTCTAATAATATCGAACTTCTCTAAACTCGTAAACTTTGTAAACTCTAAAACTCATACCTCTAATACCAATCTAGGGGTCCTTTTATAGGCTCAAGGATATCCCTAGTCGGTTTACAGTTTGTATCCTTGTACGACAAGTAATCTAATAAAGAATATTCTAGAATTACAAGACTTTCTATAAACAAATAAAACAGTTCTTTGTTCTTGCAGTACTTTGACTTCAATCAGCAGTACTCTGACTTTATCTTTAACAGTACTTTGACTCTTTGACTTTTTCCAGTACTTTATCATTCTTCAGCACTTTCATATCCCAACATTATCTAACCTAAATAAGCACTTTGGAGAGTCAATGTAGCAAATAAGCACTTAGAAATAAGCTAAAAGGCATAATAAGCTTCCAAATTCTCAAAACAGCTTAAACCTACTCTAATAAGCTTATAACAGCTTAATATGACAAGTTAAGACCCAAGGATAAGCTAATAAGCACTAATGATAAGCTGAAAACCAAACAGTCCTTAATGGTAAGCTTAAGTTCCTAATAAGTTGTGGGGGATCTAATAAGCTATAAATGCACTCAAAACTAACTAGGAGGATATAATCAGTAATCTAATGATTCAAGTAAGCTAACCAAGAATGCAAATAAGCACTAATGCTTACCTACTGTAGCATCAGACTAGGGGCCTAATGGGGGCATATTGCAGGCTAAATAAGCTGTGATAACAAGCACTAAATAGCTAAGGAAGGCCAAATGGATCAAACTCACTACCTAATCTACTAAGGGAAGCACAAACAAGTCCTAATATCAAATGTAAAAGCAGATAATCAGATTGAAAAAAGCTATGATGGACAGCGAGTACATGATGCAGGGCAGAAAAACAATAAACCACCAACTTTAAGCAACTAGCAGCCCTAGTAATTTTTTTTTTCTTTTGAGGGAAGTTAAACAAGCTATTGAAATTGTTATTTATATTTTTAAATTTTTTTTATAACAAATAAAAATGGCTAAAACTGCTATGCTAAAACTGATGTATATCATTTTTGGGACAAAAACAAGGATTTTGACAGTTTTGTATTCAAAAGCTCAAATCACAAAAAATGACTTATCAAAACTGAAAATATGATTGAATTAGCTTTAAAACAAGTAACTACAACTAACTTACCCAAATTAAACTAACTAAAATGACTAAAACTCTTAAAAGCTGATTAAACCAAACACTCCTTTAATTGATCCAAATGAAATTTACCCTATCAAACTTGATGAAATTATCACTGAATTTAACCAAGATACTCAAAATAACTTTAAACTAAACCATATAACTATTTAGAACAAGAAATTAACTATGAACTGATTTAACTTTTAAATTTTGACCAATATTGACTTTGTTTGACTTGTTAATTCAATTAAAATTAAGGAAGAATTGATCAAGTATAAACTAAGTCAGGCTCACAATAAGCTACGAGAAGCTTATGTGAGCTTGCGAAAATAGAAACAATAGGCTTGAAACAGATTTGGAAACTTGACAGCTTAAAAGTAAATGACAAGTAAAAGTAAATTGTATTAATAAGAAGCGAGTTTACAAATTTAATTAAAATTACAATGAATTGACAAATTAAGTACTGGAAAACATTAACATAACAGAAAATTAAAATGGTTACACTTTTCTAAAACATGAAAAATGGACATCTTGCTTCTGCGATGGAATGGGTTTTTATAGCCGAGCCAGGATCTAGGGTTGCTCTTCAGAAGTTTCAGGATACTTGATCAAAACCCTTGATTCACTTCTTGTGTCATCAAATCATCTCACAGCGGTTTGATTATATGCAAGAGGTGGGTTGGCCAATAGAATCACTCCATTCGTACACCTTGGCAATCCTAAGGTGCACACCCTCTGACACGTGTGTCAGTAGCTTCTAGAAGTACTTTAAGTTGGGTAAATAAGGGTGAAGCAGGGTAAGGTAATTTGGGGTGAAAGAGATGTACAGTAAACGGGAAGGTATTTTGGGCGCGTTTTATTTTTTGGGTATTTTATTTTAGTTTGACTTTGTGAAAGGTTCGGTTGACTGAGCTTTTGGGTTAAAATGAAGGGTGATGGAGATTTGGCTAGGGTCAAGTGATATTATGGAAGGGGTCACAAGAGTTGGAATGGTAGACGGGGTATGATTATTTAGGTTAGGTTGGGTTAGGTTGGGCTTTTAGGGAAATAAGGGTAGTGGATTTATTTGGAAAATGGATTTGGACTTTTGATTTTTTCAAATGTGTAACAGGTTTTAATTCTAGGGATCATTCATGTAAAGTTTCAAAGAATAAGGGCCAAAAGTGTAATTTTTGGAAAGGTTTGGGGGTGACAATGAAAATTTTGGTAAAATGAAGTTGAAATTGTAAAAACTCCCTAATGGTTATCCTGAACTCCGTAAATTGATCTTTTTAGCATCAAAGTCCATAAAATAGCATCCCGGCATCGGCTTTTGCACTCTTTTCCTTCTTGTGCTTGGTTTTCTTTGGTTTTGTGTTTCTTTTGCCTGTTTTATCATATTCGGACCTGCACATGCATAAACTCATGAAATAAACAAATATTAGGCATTAACGGCTCGTTTCCGGTTATTTTGGGTCGGTTTTGATCAAGAAAAGGTATGTGTTTTCACACATACCAGTGCCTATATGCAAACAATGTAGAGTTGTGGTTATCTCGACTCCTTTTTATGCATAAAATAGTTTATATTAGTAGTGTTTGGCAAAATGCGAGAGATAACCCAAACGCTCCTAATTTCAATGTGGCTTCATTTGAATATACCTGGGAATACATATTAGTTATGTATTACCTTTAGTATTCAAGAGACATTATGCATGTGATGAAAATAATGTTTTTATTTGTATGAACAATGAGAAATTATTTTTCCTATAAGTGAGGAATTTTTCAAAATTTTGACATGGAGTTTTTAGTTAAGTATGATAATGCCTTATGATATGTAACTCCTAACTAAGGGAAATATGATTACTTTTGTAATTTATCAAATGTAGTTCAGGATTTGTGCAAGAAGATGCATAATCCCCATGCTTTGGTTTTGTGCATAAGTTGGAACCCTAGACTCAGAATTAAGAGAAGTAATGTAGTTAGGATACTTACAATGTTGAATTTGGTTGTGATTAGTTGAAGAAGAAACCTCAATTATGAGTTAGGTGTGTTTGTAGGTCGTTTGGTTATGTGGGTTGTGAAGAAGAAAGTGTTTTGTAGTTTCAAAATTTTGGTATTGAAGAAGCCACGGACCAGACGGACCCAAATATTTGGTTCTGTCTTTTTTGTCATTTGGTTCCATGGGAAAAATAGCAGAAATTTGCTAATTTTTTATGTTTGGTCATTCTAAGTTTTAAGCTATGTTTTTGATTATGTGTTTGATTCCATTAATCCTAAACCAAGTCTAAGAAGATTAAGATGTTTCCTTTATGTGTCAGCAATGTTATCTTCGGAGGAGACTTTCTCGATTGAGATGTTTCCTTTTTGAACATTGTCGCGAAGGATGTGATGGCGAATGCCAATATGTTTCGTTCGGGCATGTGGGATAGGATTTTTGCTGAGATGAATGGCTCCTTCGTTGTCACAAAGTATAGAGATGTCATTGAGATGAACCGTAGTCCACGAGAGCTTGCTTCATCCAAAGAGCTTGTTGACATGCCTTTCTAGCTGAGACGTACTCATCTTTGGTAGTTGAGATAGCGAGGGCCGTTTGTTTCTTTGCGAACCATGAGGTGAGACATTTTCCAACAAAAGTACAAATACCACTTGTACTTTTTCTATCGACATAGTCACCGGCATGGTCCGAGTAAGCATACACTATGGTTTCTACACCCATTCCTTTAGGATACCATAATCCTAAACATGTAGTACCTTTAATGTATCTAAATATTCTTTTTAAGGCTTTTAGGTGTGACTTTTTGGATCTTCTTGAAAACGAGCACATAGACAAACACTAAAAATAATGTCGGGTCCACTAGCCGTGAGATAAAGTAGGCCGCCAATCATTCCTCTATACTTAGTGTTATCTACGGATTCACCTTCCTCATCCTTGGTGAGTTTAGTTTCCGAGGACATGGGTGTTTTAGTGGGTTTTGAGTCTTCAAGACCAAATTTCTTAGGCATATCCTTTATGTATTTAGATTGGTTAAAGAATATACCATCTTCTAGTTGTTTAATTTGAAGTCCTAAAAAGAAGTTTAACTCACCCATCATACTCATCTCAAACTCATCGTGCATGATTTTAGAGAAATCATCACATAGCTCTTGACAAGTTGATCCAAATATGATGTCATCTACGTATATTTGAACTATGATAATGTGTGATTCCTTTTTCTTAGTAAAGAGAGTATTATCTACAAATCCCATGGTGTATTTATGTTCAACTAAAAAAATTATTAAGTCGATCATACCAAGCTTTTGGTGCTTACTTAAGTCCGTATAATGCCTTTTTAAGTTTGAAAACATGATTTGGTTTTTCAAAGTCGGTGAATCTGGGAGGTTGTGCAACATATACTTCTTCATTAATGAGCCCGTTCAAAAATGTACTTTTAACATCCATTTGAAAAAATTTGAAGTCGTGAGCTCATGCATATGCAAGTAAGATTCTAATAGACTAGAGTCTAGCTACCGGTGCATAAGTTTCGGGGTAATCAATTCTTTCTTGTTGATTATAGCCTTGTGCCACAAACCTAGCCTTGTTTCTAGACACTACACCATTTTCATCCATTTTATTTTGAAAAACCCATTTTGTTCCAATTATAGTTTGATTTTTAGTTTTTGGAACTAATTTCCATACATCATTTCTAACAAATTGATTTAGCTCCTCTTGCATAGCAATTACCCAAGATTCTTCTTTTATTGCTTCGTTTACATTTTTCGGTTCAATGGATGACACAAAACAAAAGTAGTTAATTTGATTTTGGGCTTGTGATCGTAAAGTTCTTTGATTTAATTGAGCTATAACCTTTTCAAAAGGATGACTTTTGGATTCTTTGATATTTATAATATCTTTCTTTAATGGTTCATCTTCCTTGTTGTTTTCATTGTTTTCATGACTTTCAATATGTTGACTTTCAACTAAGTCATCATCTACCAAAGGTGATGTCTTAGAGGAAGGTGGACTTTCGTCAAATGTTATGTTCAAAGATTCCTCAACTCTCATTGTTTCTTTGTTTAAAACGATGTATGCTTTGCTAGTTTATGAGTAACCAAGAAACACACCTTCATAAGACTTTGGGTCAAATTTGGTGAGATAGTCTTTGGTATTTAAAATGAAACATTTACATCCAAATACTCTAAAGTCTCCTAAAGTAGGCTTTTTGCCTTTATAGATTTCATAAGGCGTTTTGTTCAAGAAAATGACGTATTAAGACTCTATTTAAAATGTAAGTGGAAGTGTCAACTGCGTTACACCAAAACTTTTGGGGTATGTTTTGCTCATTAAGTATTGCTCTACTCAAATTTTTGAATAGTCCTATTCTTACGTTCTACTACACCATTAGACTGGGGTGTTCGAGGAGCAGAAAAGTTATGTGTTATACCATTTGTATCACAAAAGTTTCCAAATTATGTTTCATTATCGAATTCGCGGCCATGATCTGTTCGGATCGACACAATGTTAACACCTAGTTGATTTTGAATTTTATTGCTAAGTATTTCAAATTTATCAAAAACTTCATTTTTAGTTTTCAAAAACTTTGTCCAAGTGAATCTTGAATAATCATCTACTATGACCAAAGTGTAGAAGTTGCCTCCATAAATTTGTATAACGGATGGACGAAACAAGTCCATATGCAAAAGCTCTAGACATCTAGATATGGAAACCATGTTTCTAGCCTTATGGCTATTATGAATTTGTTTCCCATTTTTGAAAGCATCACAAAAGTGTTAGTCATATTTCAATTTGGGTAAGTTTCTAATAGCTCTTTTGAAGATAACTATTGAATGAGTCTCATATTAGCGTGACCAAGACATTTATGCCAAAGGATAGAGTTATCATCTAAGGTTGTTAGACAAAGTTTGTCTTTATATGTTCCATCTATTTTCATGATATATATGTTATTTTTCGTAACTTGTCATGGTGATATCATATTTTAGTATTTTACTGCCATTTTCTTCAAATAGTACTTTATACTTTTTATCACATAGTTGGCTAATACTAAGTAGATTATGTTAGGATTTAGAAAATCTACTAGTTAAAGACTCGGTCACCTCAAGTATATGTAATTATTAGAAAGCTTGTAGTCGTAGTCGTTCAATTATGTTTAGTAGTTAGTCAAGTAACACCGTGGAGGACGGACGGGTCTTTACCCACTGTATGCATGATCCACAGCCCGTAGGTGGCATATTTTGTAAGACACTATAAATACCCTTTGCCTCCCAAGGCAAAGGGTGGAGCTTCATAATATACTTTACTTTCTCTCACTAGAATTTCCCATTTCTCTCCATATTTCTCTCTCTAGAACTCAACATATTCGAACCTTTGATCTTGTTGTTTGTATGTTTATGAAAACCAATATATTACAAATGGTATCAGATCCATGATTTGATCATCTACTTTTTTTACACTTGGATTCTTGATTGGTTATTCACAAGTATGGGTTTGAATAAGTTTAGAGACATTTTCACTCTTTTGATCTTATTTAGTTTTAAAGTTTGGATTTTGATTGTACTTTTGTGTTTAGAATCATCATATTAGTTTAGTTTTAATGTTTGGTATTTTTGATTGGAAAACTTTGGTTTTTGGACTTGTTCTTGGGTGCGATTTGTATCTCGGAGTGAAGTTCTTCACTGCGTTTTAATCGTCTTTGGATGTGGTTTGGTCTGTTCTCACTGCGGTTTGTTTAGTTATCGCTGCGTTTTGGTGTTGATTTCGCTGCGATTTGAGTGGTTTTGACTGTGAGTTGTTGTTTTTGTTGCGGTTTGAGGTGAACAGGACAAAAGGACAAGTAGTGGGTGTACTATTGATAGTGACTTGTCCCTCTGCGATGTGATTAAAGGTGCTCTTTGTTCTTGCGATTTGTCAAAGACTGTGATTTGACTCTCTGCATTTTGACAGACTGCAATTTAACTCTCTATGTTTTGATAGACTGCATTTTGACTCTCTGTGTTTTGTTAGACTGCGTTTTGACAGAGTGCGATTTGATTTACCAGCGACTTTTGTCTTTGCGTTTTGGTTTAGATGCGATTTGTCAGGGTATGATTTGTAGTCTTTGCGACTTGTGCTCTCTGCGATTTAACTAGGCTGCTGCGATTTGTCAATTGAGATTTGACACTTGTGACTTGAGTTCTATGGTTTCCTCTTCATTTAGTAAAATCCCGCGAAAGAATCTATTTCTCAGTTTAATAAAGTAGTAGTAAAATCCCGGGTACTTAGGAATTATGTCTACAATCATATTTTCTGTTGCTGATGACGTTCAAGCTGCAGGGTCCGATACTCGCCATCCTATGCTGGATAGAACTGATTATGACTCTTGGGAACAAAGAATCAGGTTGTACTGCTTGGTTAAAGAGAATGGTCTTAACATAATTCAGTGAATTGATGAAGGACCATTCCAACTGGGAACAACCAGATATTAACTTGAAGCTGGTCCTGATGGAACTGTCACTTTGGGTATGGATAGACCAAGGACTTATGATGATCTTAGTGATAAGGAGAAGAAGAGATACGATGCTAACATTAGAGCTTCAAACATCGTACTTCAAGGTCTTCCAGGGACATTTACAAGCTGATCAATCACAATACTGAGGCCAAGGCAGTCCGGGATAATGTCAAGATGCTTCTCTCTCGTTCAGAACTTACTAAGGAAGATAAGGAGTCACAGATTTATGATGACTTTGAGAAATTTAAGATGAACCCAGGGGAAAGTATCACAGAGTATCATGTGAGGTTTCACAAACTTATGAATGATATGAGGACCATCAACATGACAATGCAAAATATCCAACTCAATTCCAAGTTCGTAAACAACATGAACCCTGAATGGCACAGATTTGTTACTGCAGTCAAATTGAACAAAGGGTTAAGGAACACTAACTATGAATAGCTTTATGCTTACCTACTTCAACATGAGAAGCATGCTACATTTGAGCGTTTGATCATGGAGAAATTTCACTCTAATACTGTTGCTGCAAACTCTTCAAACGACTCAACTGCATTTCTTTCCAATGTGAGGATAACTACTCAAGCATCAAAGTCATACCATCCTCTCAGAATCAGAAACAGATTGCCATACCTGACTCAGGATTTACTACATCTGACATGTTGATTGAAAACCTTGCAAACCAACTAGCCTACTGGTTCAACAAAACAGAAACTCACTTCCCCAAACCAACAACCAACTTAGAACCTCATCTAATCTACAAAATCACGCCACTATGGAAGATGGAAGGGTTGTGGTTCAGAATGTGTGAGGAAGGCAGAATATGTATCCACGATATAATGCATAGGCGAATGTTGGAGCTGGAGCTTGTTATGAGGCTGTTCAGAACCGAGGAAGGATCATGGTTCAAGGTCAAAGGAAGCCTATTAAGTGTTATAATTATGGTGGAGAAGGACATAGCGCTAGGAACTGCACTCAACCGAAACGTCCACAAAATTACGAGTACTTTAGGGATAAGATGTTGCTGATGCAAGCTCAAGATAGTGGAGCTGTGCTTGATGAAGAAGAGTTGTGATTTCTTGCTGATGGGAATGCCAAAACATATGATGCAGATGTGGATGAACAACTGATAAAGATTTAAAAGGTACATTTTTTAGGGGTCATTTAAGCCCTTAATCGACCAATTTTACATCCGTTACTGCTTAATTTCCTTTTCACTTTTTAGGTCTCTTGAAGGCAAATTGCTGGAATGACACTTATTCGATGAAAAGGCGTAAATATATGAAGAAAATGGCCAAGTCAAGATCAAGACACTCAAGCTCCTGGAATTGAAGGTGATGGCGTCACATTTAGAGGGCGAAGCCATCGCAACGTGCTCCAAATTTGTGACGGCTCAGTAGTGAAAATTCTATTTTGTACCCGACGGCGTCAGGTTTTAAAGAGTAGGGCGTCACAACTCAGACGGCCTAGATTCACATTCCGACGGCGTCAGAAGATGAAGCCAACGGCGTCACAAACATAAGGTGATGCCGTCGCAAGGAAGACGTGGTCAAGATGAAACCCTAATGGCGGCGATCCGATGACGTCACATTTAAAGAGTGACGCCGTCGCAAGTTGTAACTCTATATATAGAATTCAAATTTTCAAACTTTTTGGGAGGTAGTTTTGTGGAGCAAAACCTAAAAACGATTTTTGGCTGTCTTGGGCAGTATCTTAGGGTTCTCACACCCTATTTCACAATAAGATAAATGATTTACTTCATTGATTCAATTATGTCTTCAATTATATGTGTGTTTGCTTGCATGTTTTCCATGTCCGGCTAATTTACTTATGTGTTTGCTTAGATCTATGAAACCTAGGTATTGAATATTGATTGGTTGTCTCTTATCTTAATTGTAATTGACATAGGATTGCGATAGGTCATTCGTTGTGTTTTTAATGCTTGAGTAATCTTTGTGAACATTAGTTTATTATCGCCTAGAGTTATTGTAGGCTAAAAATCCAAAGATAACCTTAGAGTTAGTTTATGAATCCTAGAGATTTTGTAGGCAATAACCTTAAGGTATCCTCAAAGAGTTAAGGAAAAAATCATACCCTACGACCTTAGAAGACACAATGCGTTAAGAATAAGGACGTGACAATTCAACCATCAATAGGAGATAACTAAGGAGTAGTACCATCTAGGTAAACACATCTTTAATCATCATACGAGCACACATCAATTAGACATAGTCTACCCGTTAGCTTAGTTAATTAGATAATTAGAATAGTAGAGTAATCGGTAGAAATACCAACCCCCCAAATCCAATACCCCGAGATTCGTAATTTCAATTTTCTAAAAAATATAAAAAGATAAAAAATAATCTTCCTCAACCCCAACCTTAGCGTAGTAACTTCTCACTAGCATTCCTATTCCCCTAGAGAATGATATCAATCCCTAGGCTTACCCTAATACTACACTAAAACGATTAGGTTCACTACCCAGGTGGTTGAAAAACTTGCTCGAAGAAAAGGAAGTTTCCTTTGACCCCGAACGTGCGTTATACGCATATCAAGTTTTTGGCACCGCTGCCGGGGAATAGAATAGCTAGTTATATTTCCACCTCTTTTAGGTTCCATTGCTTGATTCCTATCAAGTAAGATTTTTTCTCATTTTTAGCTTCCTTGTAGTCTATCTCCCTTCTTTGTGACCTTTGTTCGTAAAACCCATCACTCACCATTATTCGCATCTTTCGCCGAAGAGTCTTCACACTACCTGCCCCCAATCCTCCTCCCAATCCCGAAATAGAAAATTCAATCCCACAAAACCCTTCACCTGTTCACCACTTTGGAAATCACCTAGGGCATAATGACATAAATTGGCAACAACATAGTCCCTTCTATGACTCGGATTCCGATGAGGAGTTTGACTATGGTGAAGCACTTGATGATGGGGAGGTCATCGATGAAGTTAATTTTGAAATGGAAGAAGACTTCTCACAATGTTTGACCCTAGGTGTAGAATCGAGGCTAATGGCCCCTTTAACATGCAATTCCCGTGTAAGATAGGATTTGAAAGTTTTGATGCTAACTTGCACTCATTCTTACCTTTAAACTTAATCTCAAGAAATCTATATAACAAAATAAAGGTAGATGAATTAGCCTTCCAAGGGGATAATGTTGTTGATGCGATCACTTACTTGGATGTGTTTGTCAAAAGTTTTTCCTATGTGGTTGAATTCATGGTCCTGGAAGATTTAGGAGAATTCATTGATGGAAGCCTTACTCAAGTTATATTTGGAACAAACTTTAAGAGAATGACTAGGTTGAATGAACAGATGATTGATGGTCTAATCACATTCTTCGATGCAGTTGAAGATTTTTTCTATCAAATGCCCCGTACACATCCTAGGTTTAAGCACAAAGATATAGAGGCATGCAATATGATGGCTCCCATTCCGATTCTTAGTGAGAGAGATAAACAACAAGGACTTAGGCATACTTATGAAAAAAATGAGCGATACTATAAAAAATTCCTACAGTTAGGAGATGCTTACAAGAAGAGCGAGAAAACATTGGAATGGCTTAGGTATGGGCATGTAAGCGTGCACGAGATCACGTAGGGGCATGACTTCGAGTCTAGCTACAAGACTCATAAATAAAGAAAAGCGCTCCGTGGGAGGCAACCCATGCTTATTTGTTTGCTTGTTTGTGTGTCGTATATCTTTTATTGATTGTTTATTCTCATGTTTGAATTTGTGAAAATGCTTTATTTTGTCTTTAACCTCGTTTTAATTACATATAAAGGTATTTTACAAAAGGGATAAGTGTAGGCAAGATTACACACGCTTTCAAAAAGAACGTGAACATGAGAATTACGATTATTAAAAAGATATACATGTGTGTTTGTTAGAGTCAAATGCTTGTATCTAGTCATAATGGATGTTTTACAGAAATGTTTTCCAGATTCTAAAGATATAAATTTTCCAGAATTTTTTCCAGAAAATCGCAAACCAGTTTCTGTCAGGATAACCTGACGGCGTCAGGAGGAGCAGAAACAACTTATAACTTTTTCTCGTTTTCTGTGATACTTATAAATTTTGGGAATTTCCCAGGTCTTAATTTTCCATAAAATCTGTAAACATCCATTACACAAGCATTATATCCTAGTTTAGTAGAATCATATACAGTGTTAACGCCGATTTTACGCGAAGGTTTCATTTGTTTTCTTCAACTGTGCAGGTTTTATTTATCAAGAAGAAGATACATAAGATTGGATGCAGCTTTTCACGCATACATTCTTCTTGAATAAGAATTTAAAAATCTACTTCACACGGATCCTACCGAGCTAATCAGGGGAGTATTAGTTTCTTTCGTTTTTAATTATCATCCATTATCATAACTTTGATACTTTCGGGGAACATTGGGGACAATGTTCAGTTTAAGTGTAGGGAGAGAAAATAAAACGGGAACTTTGAAACTATGCTTATCCTTGACTATTTTCCTTGTCCAATATCATTTGTGTAATAAACCATGAGAAATATCGGTTAGGGGTAATTTTGGCACCAAATTTAAAATTTTGCTCGACTTGTAGGAGTGGGCCATTAGTCTTAATAAAGCGTCTCATGGATAGGAAGTTATATGACTAGCACAAAACGCTTTACCATTTAAATTCCACCCCAAAAATGTGAGGATCACCCATAGATTTGTAGGAATTAAAGCATTCACCTTTAATGCTTAGAGAGTGTACCGGTAGTATAATAGATTCTAGAACTTGTTTTGTGAAGCATCTTGAGATCGCTAGTGAGACTACACTTGTGTAGTTAGGAATAACTAAATGATAAGAGGCATTAGGATAACCCTTATTTGATACCCGTATTATAATTACTTCTTCCACATCGGTTGAGTAATTCCCCCACACCCTTTCGTTGTACTCGTCTTTAGTACATGATACCCCTAGTTAACCCCTCAGAGCCTATCCTTTTCACGGTTCTCGTGATGTTTCAGTTTTCCGGAATATCAATGAAGAGCATTGTTTACAATCCACCCCCAAATGTACACCCAAATCGCCTTAGCCTACCTTGTATGCACTCAGTTTTAGTGCATTATTGTTATCATACTAAACCCTTAGTTCAATTATCTAGTTACTTGCATAAGTTTCTAAGTCGAGTCATATCTTTTGTACACAGTTTTGGGACGATTGGGACTCATGGGAAAAGTTAAGTTTTATGAAGTGACGGGAAGGAACGTTAAATTCAAATTCCCTTTATTTACGTAATAATTTACTCCAAGTGTTTTGATCTTTTCCATTCGGGTCAAATTAGTTTTAGAGTAATAAAAACTCAAGTGTAGAGATGTGTCTATAAATCCCTTATATTTTGATGTTATCGTAAAGGATGGTAGAGTAAAAGTGTATGAAAAAAAATTGAAAAAGAAAAAAAAAATGAGAAAAAAACATACGGGCTACCATCCTACATCTATGGGTTTGTTTATTTCAAAGTTATCTAGAGTTTAGAGTGTCGAGTCTTGGCTTAGCAATGCCACTCTTCTCATGCTTGTAACATAAAGATTTTTGACTTGCCACCACTAAATCGCCTATCCCACCAAACCCTTTGTTTCCCTACCGTAAGCCTAACATTACATCCCTTTGAAAGACCTCTTAGATAGTTTTTTCTAGGTTCTTACGCCAAAGCGATGGAGGTTTGATCTAGTCTCAAGCCTATGGTAATCTATGTACTAGGACCAGTTAATGAGTGTTTATCTTCCATTTACAATATGATATAGTGTAAATCCTAGACTTAACAGGTTGTACCATTGCATGAGCATTTACTTTCTTCAGGGATTTTGTGAAACATTTATCATGATTAGCATTAAAGATACATTTCAGACACTTTGAGCAAACAACTTGTTTGGATTTAGAAATAGATCTAGATTTCTTAGAGTGATCTGCTATGGGAATAGCTTTAATCGAAATGCAACTACTCTTAGATGTGAGCCAATACCTAGTATTTAGATTAGTGTTCCTAGTTAATGGTTTAAAACTACTAGCAGTGCCCTGAAATGTCGAAGAATTCATCATTGCACCGAAAATTCCGTCTTTGCGATTCTGTGCCTTCTTTCTAGCCATTTCTAAATAAGAGTTCTTATACAAGTCATTCATATCAATTTTTTTAGGCAAGTGAGGTGAAGTGACTGGTTTTTTCAAAACTTGTTTCGCATCAACTTGGGAGGCAAACCGCATTTTTGAAAATTTTGGTCGTTCAGATCTAAGCGCATTCGGTTGTCTAATAACTGGTTTCCCCAAGTTTGATGGTTTTGAAAACCTAGTGTTCACACTATTCCATGTTGTTTTTCTGAGCTCATTTTTTAAAGCAACAATAGCGAAACTCTTTTCCTGAAGTTGAGCTTTAAGATCATCAATTTTTGCTATCAAAGAGTTTGTTTCCATTGACTTAGTTCTAGCTTCTTTGACAGAGTCACTTAGTTCTATGTGATTCTTTCTCAAACACTCATTTTCCTTTACTAATTTGGCCACAAAAACTGCTAATTCATCATTTCTCATTTGAATATCATAAATAGCATTAATATCAGAATTACTTGTAACCAAATTACTTGTCACATGCATACCAGAAATATGTTTCTTCAAATTGTTGATAGTCGAGTTTTTGGCTTGAAGCTGAGCTTTTAAATCGTTTATTTCAAAAAATTCACGAAATTCAGGAAATTCTGGATTTTTACATGGTTTCTTAGTTTGAAAACTTTCATCTTTACTCTGTAACACAATTTTAAGTGAAATGCGATGTTTTTCAAGATTTGAGAGTTTGTTTGAAAGTTCATCAAAAGCCTTTTTATCAACCATATCATTTGTTTTGAAATTATTAGACTCAGCCTCAACCAAGGAACAGTTATCAGAATCATGTTCAGCATTGAGATCAGTTTGTTTAGGTACATTAGCAGATGCACTATGTTGAAAAGTTAAGGGTACCTCATCACATGAAACCTGTTCATTTATCGGTCTGATATCTACATCCACATCATGTGTAACAAGAGTCACTGAACTACTGGCTGTTTCAAGCTTAACTGTCTCTGGGCCTCTGTATTCAGTGTCAACTGATCCATCATCCGATGCCTTACTGGTCTCAACACTACAATCTATTGATTGTACCCGACATTCATTCACCTTTCTGATCACAGCATCCACTTCTTGTGTGCCAGGAGTTACTGAGCAGCTGGTTACATCATTTTTTGTTGTCTCTGATATTTTGCATTCAGCAACACCTGATTCTTCAACTAATACATTACCCATCTCATCACAACTTTCTCTCAACTGCACCAGACTCTCATCCAATATTTCATCTTTCTGAGTAACTTCCTCAATATACTTCTCCACATTATTCATAAGATGGATAAGTGTCTCTATGAACACGCTAATTTCCACTCCAGTGTGTCTCTTGAAAGACATTTCAGTAATGTCTCGATCATACTCAGATGTAAATTCCCTACTGAAGAATGACTGAAATTGGTTGTGGATCACTTGAAGTGCAGCACTGGAAGTATCCTTTTGAACCTTTTCTTTATCAAGTTGTTGTTCCAATTGTTCTAAGTTCAATAGTAATGTTCTCGTTAATGTTGATAAATCTTGACGGAAAAGGGCATTGCATGTTCGTTCCATTCCTATCGATGTGAGTAACATAATGTGTGAGTGAAGTTGTTGAAAGGGCACAATGCAACATTCCTTTTGCATGGCATTCTGTAGCATGAGCAGTTGCAAGTCTTTCTCATTGGACTCAGAGCATGAAGAACTCAAATCATCATTGATTGAATCCATCATCTGTAACCGTTCAGTATAGCTAATATTCTCATGGTTGTTTACAGCATCATACAATTTAAGTACTTCCGAAATCACTGAATCAGGAGTGTAAGACATGATGTTGTTGTGTACATGGGATTTTACAAATCTATGATTTAAACCGAGAAATAGAATCTTTCGCGGGATTTTACAAAATCAAGAAGAAACCGTTAAGCAATGACCAATAGAGCGTGTTAAGATGACTGATGGATAGACACAATGATAGACAATTGTGTGTTAGGTCTTATGATTGTTTGTAGGATTAGCAGAGATGTTGTTTGGTTGTGATCAGGGTTGGTTGTTGCACGATTTTACAGAGAAATTTAGGTCTAAAAACACAAAAACCTCAATAACTTCTGTTCGGAGCGGATTTAGGCCTCGAAGGTTGACCCAAATAGTTCATTCGGCGTGCCATTCTCCTCGTTCTCATGGTCGTTTTGATGGGTAGAACGCTGAAAACGGAGTTACGGTTCAAAAGTTATGGCCGTTTGAAGTTTTGTCGGGAAAAGTCAACAAGTCGCTAGTAAGACAAGTCGCTAGAGTCACCAAGTCGCTAAGTAACAACTCGCTAAAGGCTCAAGTCGTTGTGGATCAAGTCGCTAGACACAAGTCGCTATGAACCAATTCGCTAAAGAGCAACTCGCTAAGTGGCCAAGTCGCTAAAGAGCAACTCGCTAGTAAAAACAGGGACAAGTCGCTAGAAATTGTAAAGACAAGTCGCTACGTCGAACAAGTCGCTAGCCGAAGTGGTGTCTCCACTACTTTGTACTATTTGTCGCCTTGTCTCAATAGACAAGTCGCTAGGGCTTAAGTCGCTACAAACTAACAAAGCAAGTCGCTACGAAGAAATGTTATCTGAGAACCAAGTCGCTAGGTAGAAAAACTCTAACACAACCCTTTTCAATCCAAAAAAAGCCCAACCATAGTGATTCAAGCTTTCCAAATCAAAACCCAAGCACATACAATGGTTCTAAACACAAAAGTACAATCAAGATTCAACCTTTAACACAAGAAATGATCCAAATGATGCAAAAACCACTAAACTTTTTCAAACCCAAAAACCATATAAAACCACTAGAAATCCAAGGATATGTAAGAGAGATGATCAAACCTTGGCTCTGATACCATTTGTAACATATTGGATTTCACAAACACACAAACAATCACAAATAAGGGGCGTATAGTTTATAGGTTTTAGAGAGAGAAAGTAGAATGGGAGCCTTTCTAGAGAGAGAGTAAACCAAATAGAAAAGGTTAGATTAGAATGAAAGGTACAACCTTCTACCTTGGGAGGTAGAGGGTATTTATAGTTACATAATAAACGTCCTCCTACGGACAGTGGATCAGGCATACAGTGGGTAAAGACCCATCCTTCCTCCACGGTGTTGCACTAAACTAAACTACGCTACAAACTAACTAATAAACTACTAAACAACGTAAATAACGACATGTCTACGAGCTAACTTATGCTAGACCATAATTGGGGTGACCGACACTTTAACATGGAATTTCCAATTCCTAACAGTACGTTCAGGTGTAGGTTCAGGCTTGACGATATTGGCGGGAACTCTTGTTTTGATCAATCTGTTGGTTTTCTTAGACTTAGACTTTATTGAACTTGCAGAACTTCCAGCTTTCTTAGATCTAGTCTTAACCGCTGGAGCAACTAACTCATCTATGAATCCAACACGCCCAGCTTTCAGGGCTTCCTTATAGAATCTATATGATGGAAGATCCTTGATCGTATCAGTTATGAGGCTCGCAGGGAGTTCCGTTCCTTGTTTGCGAGTGGTAGCCCCTTTAAACCTAACTGAATTGAGAGTATGCTCATCTAGCATTGTGTGCTTGTAGGGGTCATTCAGTCTCTTAGGAATATTCCGTGCTTCTCGAGAATGTTGTGAATTAATAACTTTGTGTAGCGGATGAAAGGGATCTTTGTGCCTCACTTCTTCAGGTGCCGAATCATGTCTTCCCAGATGAGGCTAGCATAGTCGATGTGGTTAACATGGACCACTCCCCATAATGTTTTTAGATGCATCAGCTTAGGGTGTTCATGACCGCTATCCCTTCCCGAGACTGACTTTGCGATCATGAGATAGAGAGTTCTCCATGGTTGTGGGATGTTCTTGACGTCGACCCTGGAATGAGTAGTGATAACACCAGAGGCTTCGTCATACCCGATGTTGACCAAGAAATCCATAACCTCCATCTCAGTAGGAGTCCTTACGTATTCAGCTGGAGAGTTAGTTGCTGGAAGTAGAAGAATAGTACGAAGATCAACAACAGTTACTGTGACTTCCTGAGTGTTAAGAGTCACCTTCACCGCATCTTCTCCATCAATCCTTTTCATGGTGTGCCAGAATTGATGGATATATAAATCTGATGATGTAGTTGAGTTGGTGAGCATGAGATTGAAGGGGTGTCGCTAAAGAATGTCCACAGCAACTCTGCATGAAGATTCTGAGCAGGTGAAGTTGTGGAAATCAACACGTAAGTTGTTCTTGCCAATGATTCTACTATAGTCGGCATGGAATGTGTTTTCCATCATGAGTTCAGCTGGGGCATTGACATTTGCTTGATTTGCAGCCATTTTGTGATCTAAAAGTCATTAGACAAAGAAACAGACGTATAGAAACACATTGTGTTAGTTGAAGTCTGATTTATTATCTAACACCTTGTTTGATGAAATCACATTTATGTTAGTTACAAGTCCTAAGTCATGTATATCCAAATACATGAAGTTGTGGTGATAAGTTACGTGAATGTGTTAATTTTGAAGTTTTCAACTCCATTTATCACTTAGAACACAACATTTTCACATTTGTTTGCTTATGCGTAGTACTTAGTTTGGTGATTTATGCGTAACATTTTAATACTGGTGATCAGTAGCTTATGAGTAATCTTCAGTCTTATGCGTAAGAATTTCTTATGCGTAAGGCATATTCGAAGGAATAGGCTAAATTTTACACGTAAGAATAGGCTAAATTTTACACGTAAGGCTTACTAGTAAGAGTAAAGCTTATTCGTAACAACGCTTCTTATTCGTAAGAATAAGTTACGCGTAAGAATATACTTTACTCATAAGAGTAAAGTCTTATGCGTAAAGTCCCATGTTTACAAATTTCTTTCCAAGAAACTCGTATTCCACTGTAGACGCTTATGCGTAAGAGTTACGCGTAAAGACTTTCTTATGCGTAAGGTTACTTGTAAAACTTTAGTCTTATTCGTAAACTTAGAACACCTTTTTTGTCTTTACGTATAATCCACCTGTTAACACAAACATGATAATTTTGGTCACAATTCAGTCCAATCAACTCAAATAACACACAAATGGCATCCAAATATCTTTCTTATTCATATTAAGGCTTATTCGTAAGATAAACTTAAACCCTAAACCCTCTTTTTATGAATAACAAATTTGTCCATACAAACCAAACAAGTGATGTTTCTGGGATATCTTAGAGTGCATAGGAATCATACTAAACAAGTTTTAACAATTTTCAACCACAGAATCAAAAGATTCATGTAGAACGAACCCTTAAACCCTATAACATAAATTTTGAATCATATGTTGTTTCTGGTCTAATTGGTTGTTAGAATCATGATTCTTATCATCCTATGACACTTTTTCATTCACAAATATGCATCAAATACCACAGAAACGGAAAGCACCAATTGGGTCGCAAGAACCCTAGAATCCCAAATCCATCAATTGGAGTTTCTAGGTGAGATTAGGAAATAGAAACATGATAAGAAAACAATAATAAATGTTTTAACACTTCACATTTCAACTCAAACACCCTTATACGAAAACACCCAATTGTTCATAGGTCCGAAAATTTCAAAAAATTATTATAAGAAGATTAAACCGTTGGATCTTTGTGATTTTTGAAACCATTGTTTAAAATCATGATCAGAAAGTGTTTACACTTACAGAATTTGAAAATCATGCATGAATTTGAAGATTGAATCTAGGTCGTGGATGAAGGTGGTTGGGGAGGAGTAAATGCAACAAGATGTACATTGAATGTGTTTTGTTTTTTGTTTTTAGTTAAAATTATTTTTTCCAAAGTTACACTTCCAGTCCCTTAACCTCAAAAAGGTTTCAACCAAGATCCTTTAACTCACAGTTTGGTAAAAAAAAAGGCATTTTGGTGAGAAACTTGATGATACTCTCCCTCGACTTATAAAATATTGAATTGTATTAACTTTTGAGTCCAAGGAGGGTATTTATCCATGATAAGTAACCAATACTTTTGAGAAACAATGTATTTTTGTTAACATGCAAGTACAAGGTTTTATGAAACGTAAAAATATTTATTTTCTCCCCCTCAACACTTGTTCGGGAAAAATAGTGAAATGTTTGATAGAACACAGTGATGATGGAAGTTTTGTACTTGCAATGTTTGTTTTTTCAGTTAAAATTGAAATGAAAAATACTTTTGAATTTTATAAGATTTTATATTTTTATAATTTTTTTTGAAATATATTTACAAAAGAGGTTTTGGTGTTTGACTTTTCAATTGAGTTTTAAAAATTCATCCAGTTCTTCTACAGTCAAACACCTCATGCCAATTCGATGAACCAAATCAGCAAATCTTGCGGGAGGCAAGGCTTTGGTGTAAAGGTCCGCCAATTGATGTTCTATACCTATAAATTATAATTCAACCGTTCCTTTTTCCATGTGCTCTTTAATTAAATGGTATCGAAGATCGATGTGCTTTGACTTTGAGTGTTGAACTGTGTTACACGAGATCGCAATAGCACTTCTGTTGTCACAGTACACCGGAATCTTATCGAATACATAACCATAATCCTTGAGTTGTGTTCTCATCTATATGACTTGAGCACAACACGCAGACATGACTACATATTATGCTTCTGTTGATGATAACGATGTACAGTCTTGTTTCTTCGATTGCCATGGCACCAATTTATCACCAAGGAATTGTAAACCTCCTGAAGTACTTTTTCGTGTATCTAAGCATCCTGCATGGTCAGCGTCTGAAAAAAAGCTATTAGTTCAAATCCAGAATCCTTCGGATACCAGATCCCCAAGTTAATGGTTCCCTTGATGTATCGGAGGATTCTTTTAGCCTCTAAGAGGTGTTTTTTAGTTGGTCTTGACTGATAACGGGAGCAAAGATATACAGCAAATACTATGTCGGGTCTATTGGCTGTTAGATACATGAGATACCTAATAGTACTATGGTATTTGGTAGGGTCAACCAATTTCCCATGTAAATTAGCATCCAGTTTGTTGGTATGTCTCATTGGTATATGATAGGTATCACAGGTTTGCATTCCATGTTTATTCAAAATTTCAAGAGCATATTTGGACTGACTGAGGAAAATACCACGGGGTGATTGATGAACTTGTAGTCCTAAGAAGATGTCACACCCCCAAATTACATGTTTTGCAGCGGAATCGAATTCCTGGGGGTTGACTGTCATAGCATCACAGTTAAAGATATATTGAACGACCTAAAGTGTCGTTTGGAAAATACATCGTTTGATTTAATAAAATAATCAGAGTTTACAAAGTGTAGGTCCCAAATGAAATTAGACATGTGCGGAATTAAGTTTGATACAAGACAAACGATGTTTTAAAGTTCATAAAACCCAAGTGAGACACGTCGTCACCGCGACTCTATGGTATGTCCACATGCATGCCATGAAGTGAATGCCTTAGATACCTGAGATAAAACATGCTAAAAGTGTCAACACAAAGGTTGAGTGAGTTCATAGAGTTTGCGTTGAAATGTAAAGCCTTTAAAGAATGTTCATGCAGCAAAGGCATTGCAAATCCACTCAGTTCCAAGTTCCGCCCATACAAAACTTGCAGCTTGTGTGTTTACAACCCATTGCCAAAATATGTATAGTTTATGTTCAAATGCATGATGTCAAATGAATTCACATAACAGTACATTACTTAATGTATCAATATTCAATTGATATAACACATATGAGTGTTGTTCAAATAATTTCAAGACAATTAATTCGTGATTATACCAAGACCATCAGCTCAATGAATATACCAAGACCATCAGTTCAATGATTATGCCAAGACCATCAGCCCAATGAATATACCAAGACTATCAGTTCGATGATTATACCAAGACCATCAGCCCAATGATTATACCAAGACCATCAGTTCAATGATTATACCAAGACCATCAGCCCAATGATTTATGATATGACAATTCTAAGCATGGTAAAACTGTTACTTCGTATGACTAAACATTCAGTTCAGATAAACATATAGTTTGCAAATAGTCATGAATGTCATAAAAATATTTGAGCATGTATCTCCCCCAAAGAGTTTAATAAAAGCATTAAAAAAAAGTAGGGGCTATGACTCACCTGTTGCAATGATTATGATGAAAAAAGTGGATACACCGAAATGTAGCGTGAATCTCTAAACTTGACCTATTATGAATGATATGATACATAATAAGTTATGATGTAATGTTATGCATGCAATTCGTATGATATCTATACCACTTGTGAATTTTTGAAAATAATACTTATCGTCGAAAAATAATCTTATAACGTCTTGACCATTTTTTAATTACTTTACATGTATTTACGTTGAAATGATATCCTACGATAATCATTTAGTGATTTATTATGAAATTATAACTTTTCGTCGTAAAATAATGTCATTTGACAATTTCATGAAAGTGACTAATCGGCCTCGAAAAGCTAGTCGTAAAATGGTGCACGTCAAGTGGTAGGAAACAAACTCAACGGTTTTGGGAAGCTTGTATCATTATCTCAAAGTTTTAGCATTTAAGTTTACATCCTAGAGGTCTCGATCATGGAGAAAAGTATAGGTGAAGTATGGTACTTGTATCCAAAATATTGTTTAAGGGTGGTTTTCGGCAAAGTTTAAGTGACCGTATTTTATTCGTTACAACTCCGCTTGACGAACGGTTGGACATTTTGGAAAATATGCTTGGCGAACTTACTTTTACTAGAAGACATCACGTTATAAAAAGTACTACACCCTTGTTAAAAACGACCCTCAACATGGTCCTTTGTGGCCGTAATGTTTGTCTAATAGAAATATATTAGTTTTGCTTATTTAATATAGTTACGGCAACTTTATTTAAACGCGTGTAATTTAATTGTTACAAGTCCGTTTTTTACGTATTATATGTCCTTAGCTTCGTATCAAAGTATACTAATATATTTTTGATTAGTCGACACATTTTATAACACTTAAGCCTCATTTTTGACTCGTACAAAGTAGACGTAACATGCTGAATTTTCTGGTTTTTACACTTTTCGTCGTCAAACTTGAAAAATTCATATCTTATTCGTTATAGCTCCGTTTTAACCCGTTCAAGCGACCACGTTTTCGTTTTAAAGTATATTTTCTAAATATCTAGGCCAAAAATTTTTATCTACTGTTGAAAATTCCATAATTCAAAAATATGGACAGACCCTTAATTAAACTTGTCGAAATGAGTTTTTCTCGCGCAAAAACCTATTCTAACCAATTCAAAACAACTCCGAAGCTATTCTAATCTTACCATACACCTTCTTAGGGTGTCATGGGTTCCTAGACATCACCAAAAGTGATATATTTCAAGGAGTAATTATAGGATGATATTTATATATATAGCACTTAAAAACAATAAAAGTGGTATAGACATCCATATAACTTGCATGTTTTTCTCAAGCATGATAAAATGAACATAATATTAATATGCAATATGAAAATGACCATGAAATGCTTACTAGTTACTTGATGAGGTTAAATGAACAAGGATTATCCTAAATACCCTAGGTTTTTATTTCAAAACCTTACTTAAGAGTATGCTAAAGTTGTGAATTTAACTTGACTTGAAACAAATATGAAGTTCTTGCTTGCTATCCTCCTTGGCCGGTTCTCATGAAGAAGAAAGGAAAGAATATTTTGTTTTACTAAAGAAATGTGTAGCATGTGAAGTAGTATAATAATAAACTTGTAAATATCCCTTTTAGTTAGATATTTTGTACTCCAAATATGGTGTGTCACCTTAGTATGTCGACATACATATGAAACATGAAAGACTTGGTGTATTTTGTATAAATTAAGTGTATAAGTGTAGAGTAAATGTGTTGTTATTAAAGGATAGTTGGTAACTTGTGTACATATTTAAGCATTTAGGGTAGCGTTAGCTAAAAATAAATTTTAACGGATCAAAATAAAATATATTGAAGTCATAAAAATTATAAAAATACATTTCTTACAAAAATTGACTGAAATAATAATTATTGTGTAGTATTTACGAAAACCGTCGTAGTTATATAAATTTAACAATTTATATACAAAATAAATTTAAAACACCGGGTAAACTAATAATAATATTTTTATAATCTTAATATGAGTATAAAAATATATCGGGAAAATTTTTGGAAGTGTCGGATCAAATGTTCAAAATAATTTATTACGCGATAGCGTTTATTTAATAGTAAATTATGCGTTTAATGAAAAATGCAAAATCATGCATGAACTAATATGATGATGATGATGATGATGATGCTAATGATATGTAGACTAAACCTAGTCTATATGAAATGTCCTTGATGATTGTTCATGAATTCGCAGCTAAACCATTAAGGTTACGCGAATTTGATACTCGTAAACCTAGTTTACGATAAACGATGAAATAGTGAAGCATGAATAGAAATTTTCTCCGGGAATGAATATTGTTTCGTGAATAGTAAATTTTGAAATACGTTCTCAGAATATTACTTCGACTCCAAAAACGGTGAATAGTAAAATTTTGAATAGTAACCGGTGAATAGAAAATTCCCGAGATGAATAGTAAACTTGAGAAATGACCTGAAATTGCGAGTTGTCACAGAAGAACGTAAGTTCACCCATCATTGACATTTCAAAAAAAAAATTCACTAGTCTTTCAAAAGCGTTTGAGTACTTTTTGTGGGTAGAACCAAAGTTGATATCATCCACATGAATCTGAATAATTAAAATGTGTGCCCCATGATGTTGGATAAACATTGTTGGGTCGACCGATCCTTTGATAAAATTATTGGCAAGCAGGAAGGATGACAACTTATCATACCACGCCTGAGGGGTATGTTTGAGACCATAGAGTGCCTTGTTTAGTTTGTAAACATGATTAGGGAACTCTGGATCAACGAATCCTTCCGGCTAGCTAACATACATTGTCTCCTTAAGTTTACCATTCAGAAATGCAATTTTGATATCCATTTGGTAGACAGTGATATTCATGTGTGCAGCGAATGCTAGAAAAATCCGTACAGCCTCAAGTCTAGCAACCGGTGTGAATGATTCTTCAAAGTCGATACATTCTTCCTGTTTGTAACCCTTAGCCACCAGACGTGACTTGTTTTGAATAACCGTTCCTTCAGCATCTAACTTATTATTCCAAATCCATTTTAGACCAATGACGTTTGAACTGGTTCAGCTCTTCTTGCATGGATTCAATCCAGTTGTCATGACCAATTGCATCATTAATGTTTTTGGGTTCGGTTTGACTGAAAGTGAGTGCATAAATGCAGTGTTCTCCGTCAGTCTGAAGGCGTTTCCTGGTTACGACTGGTTGGTTTGGGTTGCCAATAATGTTAACAAGAAGATGATCTTTGGTCCATCGATGTGTGGAAGGTTGGTGTTGGTATACACTGTGCAGATTAGGTGGGTTCAGATGACTGGTAGAAGATTCAACAACATCTGGATTTGCTGTTTCTGATGAGAAAGGGTTGAAAACCGCATTTCCATCATAATCCGCAGGTGTAGGAACATTTTGGTTTAGAGGATCATCAGCTAGGTCAGTGTCATTAGAATCGGTTTGTTCAGCTGTTGTTGAAGATTCAACTAGGGGTGCATCAGCAACAGTTGTTGTTTCAGGTGTATCAGGTATTGGAATATTATAAAGTGAGCAGCGGAAATAGTTGATACATTTGGAGCACGTTGATCAAAGTATTCACTGAATAGAGGAGCAAAAAACATTTCCATCTGATGACGAGTTAGTTGAAAGGTTTGATCAGCTGATGATTGAGGGAAGCTGAGACGATTATGTCTGGCTTCTAAGTTGTTTTTCTTAGAAGCCATTTCTGTAAGCTCATCAAAATTAGCATGAATAGTATCCATAATTTTCTTTGTACGACTATTCTAGATCCGGTATCCTTTTGAGTTTTTATAGTATCCAATGAAGACTCCAATATCAGCTTTGGCCTTGAGCTTTCCAAAATCATCACGATCATTATTTGGATAATAGAGAGCACCAAATACATGAAAGTGTTTTAGGTTCGGTTTTTGGTTGTGGATAAGCTCGTAAGGTGTTTTGTTGTGGCGTTTAGTTATCATAGAATGGTTCTGAGTGTAGCATGCAGTTGACACGTCTTCTGCCCATAAGTAATCTGGAAGTTTTGCATTTATCAACATCGTTCTTGCAGCTTCTACTAACGTACAGTTTCGTCTTTTGATAACTCCATTTTGTTTTGGTGTTCTTGCAGTTGATGTCTGATGCTCAATTCCCATTTTCTCATAATATTCCCGAAGAGTTTGGTTCCCAAATTCAGTTCCTCTGTCTGTTCTGACTTGTCTAACCGTGTTGCGGAGCTGAACTTGAGTTTTCGTGAGAAAGGTGATGATCCTTGGTGGAGCTTGATCTTTACTTCGTAGAAAATAAACCCAAGTCCATCTAGAGTAGTCATCAACGATTACGAGAATGTAGCATATGCCATTTATCGTCTGCACACGCATCGGGCCATACAAATCCATGTAAAGAAGATGAAGAACATGCTGAGTGTTGTCTTCAACCTTCGAAAGAAAATGAGCATGAGTGCTTTTTCCTAGTTTACAAGTTGAGCATAAGTGGTCTTTTGAATACCAAAACCACGGAAGACCTTCAACTATTTTGTGTCGTGCAAGATTAGTTATGGTTTTGAAGTTCAAATGTGAAAGTCTTTTGTGCCACAGCCATGATTTTGTAGATGTTGCTTCAGAGAGTAGACAGATGGGAGATAAAGCGACCATGTCTTGCATTGATATTGTGTAAAGGCTTGATGAGCGGGATCCTGACATGAGATCATTTCCTTGTAGATCACGGATGAAACAAGTTTTCTCCCGAAGAGGGACATCCAAATCACCATCACAAAATTGACCGGCTGAGAAAAGATTATGTCCATGACCTTCCACATAATAAACTCTGCTAATTTCGATGTTCCCATTGATTTAATCTGTGTAGCAGGCTGCGAAGTGATAATTCCCGAACCTGATAGTAACGATGAACTTTGAAGCAAAGTTTGATAAAAGTTTGAGGTTGCCTGTCATGTGCTGGGAACAGTCGTTATCAATAATCCAAAGAACGATTTTTATCACCTGCAATACACACATACGACACAGGTGGAATAGAGGTAGAGGTAGAACCCGAAGAGTTAGAGGGTTCTGATACAGTTACAGATTAAACACACATGTTAATAATTTTGGGTAACCATTTAAAACCAGGTGTATTTTTTAACCATCTCTGCCAAGTCCAACTAGTTGGTGCTTTGGTCTTAGTGAATGCACTAGGTGATATTTTCTTCCTAGGAGGTGATGAGGGTGCTATGGGTACATCAATGATATTCTCAGAAACTATAGAAGGCGATTTACCTAGCACGGACTTAGATGCATTAGTGGGCCTAGAGGTAATTCCATTTCTATGTTTCCATTTACAAGATAAGATAGACTTAGCAACACAATTATCATGACCACCAGAAAACGTACTTTTATGACACACAATACAAGATGCTACAAACATAACATTCAAAGTACTCGAAGATTTAACATTCGTTACATCACTTTTGCTATTACATTTATCTAACGCAATATCTAAAGCAGGTGCGACATGTGTTTCATTCAAATTCCTAACATGATCTTCTACTTCAGAGGCTTTTAGTGGTCTTCTCTTACGTTGCAACTTCCTATTCTTCTTGTCAGTGCTCTTAAGCTGTGAAGTGCTAACACTAGGATTAGAGGCAACTACTCCTGTAGAAGTGGAAGGAATCACATTAGTATCTTGTGGTTTGTCAGTGGGCTTCCTAGTGTCAATTTTAAACATTCCAGGTGCAAGGACATTTGTGTTACTAGACTTATCATTCTCATATTTTACCAACTTCTCTTTCTACTCTATGATAGTGTGTAATAAATCTTGATTTTCAGAGCGTAAGTTTCCATTAACACTTAATACTTCACGAGTATACACAAGATCATCATCAAGATCTTTTGACGCTTTAACACGTGTCTTTTTGAGCAAATTAAATGACATCATATTTTGTTTTGACTTTAGCAATTTCTTGTTCATATTTGAAAATCTGACACTTCAAAGACGCGTTCTCATCATCCAGTTGTTCGAGTTTTGGTTCAAAAGGTATGTCACTTGATTGGTTGAGTTAATTTTGCAAAGCAAGTTCTCGATTAATAAAATCATTTTGACACCATTGAAGACGACGTGTAACTTCTGAAAGTTCATTTAACAAACGCTCATTTTCTGCTTTCAAAGTTTCGATTTGAGACACATTATCAACAGTATCAACAGCAATATTATCACAAGCAGAGGAAGTAGTATAATATAACACAATTGAAATGGTATCAGCACAATTTCGAAAAAAAATATTCTTCTTTTTTGTTTTCAAAATCCATGCCTCTATTTCATTGAAAATTATTTTCATTTGTCCAATTTCTTTCTGAAGATCCCGTTCCCAATAAGTTGCACACATGCGTAAATTTCAAACATGTGGTAAAGGCTGTTTTTGAAAAATGTTTCTTTGGTCTCTGGCATAAGCCGATTGAAAATTCACAGATTTTATTTCCGAATAATGTTCAATTTCATGTTCCAAAGGTTTAATGTCAGACATGAATGTATCAAAATATTTAAGAATTTGACATCTTTCGGGTAATGGTGTGATTTCACTCAAAGAAGGTAAAGGACCATTAATTTGTGCAACTGGTTTAACGGGACCGACGTTAAAAGAGGACTTATTAATATGTGTGATATTCTAAATTTTGTTTGTTTTATCCTGTTGAGGAACTAAAGTTATGAGAGGTATTTTTGAGTAATCAAAAGGTTTGTTATATTTAAATTTTTCCATTTTCAATCGACTCTTATCTTTTGCATCCCATTCCTCTTCACGATTATATTCAAAAACACGCACAATAGATTCATCCAGCATATGTTTGACATTATACAACTTGGATTTTCCTTGAATGCTCTATGGAAAAAACGTGGTTTGTTATCAGCAAGATCTGGCCCATATCCATCTGGATTTGGCTTAAATGTGAACTTTTCAATTATTGTGATAGACTGACCATGTTTATATACAATATTTTGAAACTCTTTGAGTTTGTTTTTGCAAATAGACAATTTCATCAAGATAGAGATCTATCCGTTTCCTTGAATTTTGTTTGAATTTTGAAAACTCTTTTTGACACGAAGACAATGCAAGCTTGGCTTTTTTAGTTTCTAAAGTAAGAGTGTCAACGTGTTTTTTATGTTTAAATTTTTGTTGTTCTATTCGATAAATCAAATCATTTTTGGAAACAAATAGATCACGTATCTGTTTTTCGAAAGTTTGTTCTTTTAGATATGACTTTTAAAAAGCGATTTCAAAACTTTGTTCATGTTTCTCTTTTGTTTCAAAATATTTAAGTTGTAACTTATAGCATTCAAGATCCTTAGTCAATAGTGCTACTTTATCACGAAGATTTTTATTTATCTCATTGCATTTATCCACTTAAGATTGGGTGGTCAAAAGTAAGGTCATGAGCTCTGGATCTGGATTAGACGAAGGTTCATTTTGTTCAACTTGAGTATCAACATATTCATCATTTAGATCCTCAAATGTAACCTCGGGGTCAACTTGATCATCAAAGGTAACTAAAAGGTCATCTTGATCATCAAATGTAACTACGGGATCCATTTGATTATCTTCTTGATGAGATGTAGATGGCTCATTTTGAACACTCTGTACCTTGTTTGATGCAGATGCAGATGGATATATCAGATCATGTATAAGACATACATTTGGATCCGGTACCTGAGACAAGCCACCAGTGTCATAGAATGGAACTATTTCACTTATGTGAAGTTCTTGCATTACAGCTGCATTAGCTTACAAGTCCTCCATGTCATCATCAGAATCTGCATTAGCCATGAAGCTCTGTTCTTTGTTGGTAAGAGTTTCACCAGCTTCATCTTTGAGAGCGAAGAGTAAAGTCTCCTTGTGATAAGCACTTCCTCTGGTTCTCGGTTTCGGACAAGCATTAGCCAGATGATCCTTCTCATTGCAATTATAGCATCAAAGACCCGTATTCCCATTCTAAACATTTCCCTGATCAACAATCTGAACCCTTTGCAGAGGAGCAACCATGTTTTTCCTTCCAGAAGCATTGAAACCTTGTCCACTACCCATGTAGTTACCACTTCCCATCTGAAGACCATTGTTTATGTTATGTACCTCAACCCTTCCATTCTGAACAACTGCTTGATTCCTTGTGTTAGATGAACTACGAATACGGTTGTTGGATTTGTTACCAAATCTCCCAAAGGCACAAGCAATTAATGAAAATCCTTGATTCAACGTATTGAAAGCCTCTTCATCATCATTATGTGTTTCACGGTAGAGTGCTGAATCAGAGTTGTTGGTGTAAGGAACCAGTTGAGTATCAGGTGATTGCTGTGATGGATCATATGGTGTTATCTGGGCTAATTGTAATGGGTTAGTAAAGACTTGTTGCAAATGTGGAAATTGAGGGTAACAAGACTGAGCAAACAAAGCAAGTGAAGTTGCATTATGTAAAGGTGCGTGAATTCCATGGAGAGCTCTATCTTTGATCACTTCCTTGTGATGGTGCTTCAAGTAGTCATACAACATCCCGTACTTTACATTGTGAAGGTTCTTAGTTTGACGGATGAATGTAACATACTTTTCCTAATCAGGACCGAGACAGCTTAGGAACTTTGTGTTTATTGCAATTTTGGGCATAATGATGTTGTGTATGTCCAAGTCATTGATGATGTTTATAAACCGATGATAGTTTCTCCAATGATTCCCCTGATCAATCATGAAGTTTTCATAGGATAGGTAATGTTTTGATTCCATATATTCTTGATTGAGTTATGTGCCTTCCATTAGGAGATGAATGTGATCCCACATAGCTTTAGCAGTTTTCTGAGCATCAACACTGCAAAGAATCAGATTGGGTAATCCCAAAAGGATATATTGCATTGCAAGTTCATCAGCTTCAAAGTGATGTAGTTGTTCAGCAGTTAGTTGATCCATAGTGAGAGTGGAAGTAGTGTCATCTCTTGGTGGATTAGCATTTGGATCTCTGGGTATTGTTGCAGTAGGCATTTGAAAAGGACCTTCAAGGATGACCTTCTTCAAGAATTTACCATGAGGATTCTTAAGATCGCAGAACCTAAAGAACTACATAACCCATTGATCATTATTTCCGAGAGTGAGCATTGGAGGTCTATTAAGGGGTCCAACTTCATGAATGGATTGTTGGCTACTTATAGCATCACACATTTTTTCAAACCATGTAGGTTCCTTTTGCGTTGTTGCATTCACAGCATACTTTTCTGGGAAATGATATTGAAAGTAGTTAGCATACTGATGTTGTTGTGGAGGGAGTTGTTGAGGGAATTGTTGTTGTGGTGGTTGTGCATATTGACGAGAAAGATAATTTCCAATTTGTTGTGGTTGTTGCTAAAATTGTGGTTGAGGATATTGTTGTTGTTGCTGCTGAGGATATTCATGAAGAAAGTAGTTGGAGTATGGTGGTTGAGACATCATTAAAACTTGTGTTGATGATGGATCTTTGTAGTTGAATGAAACTTGATGTTGTTGTTGAAGATGTACTTAGACGTAAAAAATTCCTTAGGCGTAAACTGATTTGCTTCGTCGTAAACTTCCTTAAGCGTATTGCCAATTAAAAAACCCTAATGTTCTCTCCCCAAAGGGGGCGATTTCCGACAGCCTTTTCCCCTCATATTTTCGATCAAAACATGGCCAGTTAACCGCCTCTCTTTTATTCATCATGAATATTATGCAATTGGTTAAGAGGCTGTTATCATTTGGGAAGAGCGTGCTACACTATCTTTTGAATTTTTTTGGGGATCGCTCTTACTATCTAAAACCCTTATGCGTTTCTCTTTTCTTGATTATGTTTTGTCTCTTTATTATGAGACGGACGGGATTAGTTTGTATCTAGGGTTCTGGATATTTGGTTCATGGGGATCGATCATTTGTGGTATACTCCATTATGATCTATCTTTTTACCTCCTGTTTTTATTGACGATCTAATTGAGGTGGTATTGGATATAGGCTTCACAATTATAAAACATTGGTGGTTTTTATTTTCTATCCGTTTCTTGGGGTGTTGAACGGAACCTTAAATTTTTAGGGATTCGTATTACTGTATGTTTTGTAATAGGTTCTATTATCATGTTTGTGGGTTAGCGAGATTGAAAGTCAAGTTTATATTGGTTCTTGTTCAAAAACCATGGTGTGTTTATTCTCATATCTCGTTTCTTGGGCATAAATCGTATATGGTGTATCTTGAGAGTATGTTGGTAAGTTAGGGTCTATTTCAAGAACCTTATGGCGAGCATTCCATTGCCCTGATCTGAAGCAGTTAATATTCATCCATACTTTCTGATCTTGGGACGTGTGTGGGTAGGAGTTGGTTGTTTAGGCAGCCGATTATGTATGTTAGGGTTTAACCCTATTTGGTCATTATCCACTTGTATTTTTGACTTGGTTATGTCAGGTTGTAACGTATGTGATGGTCCATAATACGGTGGCTTGATGGAGGTTATGTTTTGTGGTGATTTGACTTCACTACAAAGATGGTTATGGTGGTTAGGGCTTGCATGACCTATGTTTCGCTTTGGCTGATTCGGTGTAGTCACATTGGATTCGATCTCGATGGTTAATTTCCAATCATATCAGTTGTGGAGCATCGTTTTTGCCATGTGGTTGCTTGATGTAGCCACATTTTGTTGTTGTACGCATGGCTGGGATAAGGTAGGCGTCATATGTCTTCTTATTCTAATTTTATCATGGCGTTTGGAAGTTAAGGTTTTGATAACCTTATGTGACTGTTTCTGAACCGCACTTCTTGGTTTTCACTCATATTTTGTGTTGCGGGTGATGAAACTGTGTGGAAGCTGGTGTGAACTCGTGTGTTTGGTAATGATTATTATTGATGATTCGAGCTTCTCATTATGGATGTGGTTCTTGGAACCTAGTAATATTACATTTCATTTGTTTTTAAATGTAATTGGTTGTCTAGCGATTAGCTATGTGTTTGTTCTGCTTTTGCAGTAGTAAGTGCCTATGTAACGGGCTGAGGACATGGGATTCACCCATGTCAGTTGTACTTAATTGTTTTTTGGTGTAATGAATTTTACTGGGGTGAATTAATCCTGTTACCCAAAAAAAAAAAAAAAACTTCCTTAAGCGCAAACTTCCTTAGGCGTAAACTTCCTTCTTATTCGTAAGAATATCTTACTCGTAAACTTAATGGTTAAATGTAAGCTTAGTCGTAAACTAAAGACTTATTTTGTTGGGTTTTAGGTTCCTCAGATCATGAATTATTCTTAGTGTTGGAACCACGGACAGAGTTAATGAAACCACTGACAGAAGAATGAATCCACTACTGAAGTTAAACCGCGGCTAGTAGTAAAGTGAAACCACTGCTATTATATTGTAAACACTGCTAGTTTTGTTTAGTCGGTTTAATATTCTGTATTAGATAAATATGGAAAAGATATTTATCTTGTAGGTTACATATTGTATTATGTAAAGGACTCGTTAGCCTATAAAAGGAGGTCCTAGGTTCGATTAGATATACGTGTGTTTTGCTATATCTAAGGTCGTTACACTTCAAGGTTGTAAAACCCTAATACTGGTTAGAGTATTCGTATTAATAATAATATTGAGGTGTTGAGTGTTTATTATTCTTCTTCTTAAGATTAAGTATTAAATTCCGCGTAATATTTAATAAGTCTTTGTTAAGTCAGTTTCTATAAGGATCGTTTGCTCAACTGGGATCATCAAGTGGTATCAGAGCTTGTGATCTAGAAACTGAAACCAAGAAGAAGTCTAGTTAAGTTCTATTCAAGTAAGTTAAGATGTCTGACGAAACTCACATGGTTACTGCATCAAAGGTGCCCATGCTCAAGCAGGGTGAGTACCAAGTTTGGAGAATGTGAATGAGGCAATACATTCGAATGATTGATTATAACATCTGGGATGTTGTAGAGCAAGGTGGTAAGGTACCATCTTTGGGTCCTGATGGAAAACCTCTTGCTATCAAGAGTGAAACTGACAAGGCTCAGAGAAAATTGGAGATCAAGGCTCATAGTATTCTCAGTATGGGAATACCTAATGAGTATGCTTTGGATTTTGAACAATATGAGACAGCAAAGGAGTTGATGGATGCTATTGAAACAAGGTTTGCTGGTAATGAAGCCACCAAAAAATCTAGGAAGAATATGCTCAAGCATCAGCTTGAAAACTTCACTGCTTTAAGTGGAGAAAGTCTTGATGGCACCTACAACAAACTACAAAAGCTGATCAGTCATCTGAAGTTGGTGGACTACAAAGTTGCTCAAGAAGATATCAATTTGAAGTTCATCAGAAGTTTATCACCAGAATGGGCTGTGCATACAGTTGTGTGGAGAAATAAGGATGACTTTGAAAAGATGACTCTGGACAATCTCTACAACAACTTGAAGGTTTATGAGTCTGAGAACAACATTGCTGGTGCATCTTCAACTAATCAAAACATTGCTTTTGTTTCCACCAATCACAAGAGCTCACAGGATGTATCCACTGCTGCCTATGGAATAACCAAAGCCATTGCTAGCAATACCACTGTTAGTGATGGTGCAATTTGTGCTTTTTTGGTTGATTTAACATCTAGTGGTACTGTTTTGAATCAAGATTTAGATCAAATTGATCCTGATGATCTTGAAGAGATAAATCTTCAATAGAATATGGCAATGTTAACTCTCCAAGCAAGGAAGTTTTTGAGAAGAACTGGTAGGCAAGTTAAGTATGATGGTCAAAGGAGAGCTGGGTTTGACAAGAGCAAGATGGAGTGTTTCAACTGCAAGAAAAAGGGACACTTTGCTAGAGAATGTAGAACTCCCAAGAGGATTGGTGAAGGATACAAAAAGATCACTGAAGAACCAGTTCCTACTTCTGCTTTGGTTGCTCAAGATGAACTTGGTGATTATGATTGGAGTGATCAAATTGAAGAAGGCCCCAATGCTGCTTTTCTTGCCAGTGAAGCTTCTAAAGAGCATAACTTTTCTCTCATGGCCTATGCATCTTCATCTTTTGGTTCAGATTCTGAGGTATCTAATGATTCTAAAAATTCTACTTGTTCTTATAAGTCATGTCAAGATAACTTAGAATCTCAAAAAGCTATTATTGAGAGTTTGAGAAAAGAAGTAGATAGACTTTCACTAGATAACTTAGGTTATAAAGTTGGTCTTGAGAGTGTTGAAGAGAAACTTAAGTTTTGTATCAAATGTGAGTTTGAGTATGTAGATAAAATCAACATACTAAGTGGTGAAATTGATCTTAGGGACAGAGAAATAAAAGTTCGTAAAGAGAAATTGGAAGAGGCAGAGAGTGTAAAACAAGAAGCCCTAGTAGAAAAAGAAAAACATGTTGTTAGGGTTGCTAAAACACAATATGCTTCTGATCTAGTAAATAAGCCAATTGGTCAAAAATTATTCAAGGAGGGTACTGGTCTGGGATACAACAATATGCCACCACCCTCTCGGATGGAACATGCACCACCTTCAAAAGAACTGTCATTTAGTAGTGAATTCAGTTTTAACAAACCTGTAGAAGAGATTAGTAAGACTGAAAAAACTAAGATAGGTTCTGATAACTCATCTGATGCTCCTACTATTGAAGATTGGGAATCAGATTCTGAGGAAGCTAGATCTGAATCAACACAGTCTGAGTAGATAGAAAATGTTAAGAAAGTTGATTCTCAAAAGGCCAACCTTATTCCTAGATTTGGAGCACCAATTTCTAGGAAAGTGGTAGACTACAAGGTAGTACCTAGGGAACAAATGAAAAGTTACATACCTAGGGGAAATCAGATAAACTTCAATGTACTAATTTCAAACAGATTAGGAGATGAGTTTCAATATGTTAAGAAGGCTTGTTTTGAATGTGGTAGTTTTGAGCACTTACAGATAAACTGTTATAAAAAACAACCACAAGTTTGGAATCATTGGAGGAGGGTAAATCATCAAAACTTTTCAAAGAAAACAATCCCTCATCCTAACAAAAATATGATTCCTAGGGCAGTGTTAATGAGGAATGCTAAAACAAAATCAATAATCACTGCTGCACCCTGATGAGTGCTTATTCACTCATCATTTTTACCCATCTAAGACCACAAAAACGTCTAAAAACACGGAAATATAACCAATTATACTGCAGATATCCTTGGAATGTGTTTTTATGTATTTCAGGTACAAAGGATCGAAAACAGGGCAAAAACGGACAGAATTGAGCTTGGAATGGAAAGCGTGCTTTGCAGACGGAGCCGGAAGATGATTTTTTATATTTTTCAGAGCCCGGGATACATTTGGGAATGAGCTTGGGGAATCAGACTAAAAACCTAACCCTAAAACCCAAATTTCTATTTCACCCTTCACCCGAACCATAATGATCGTTTTGCCCGTCACCAAAAATCCAAATTCATATTTCATTCCCCTAAACCTTATTTTTATTTAAAACCAATTATTTTTCAAAAATCAATTTTTATTAAAAGTTTTCTTTTAAAAAAAAATAAATAAAAAAAAATAAAAAAAAAAAAAAAAAAGAGTTTTAATTAAAATTAGAAAAAGTATTTATACAAAATACTCAAAACCTTTTAAAAATAAAACTACTTAACCCATTTACCCCTTCTTCCCTGTTTTTACCCAAACTTAACACAAACCCAGCTTAACATAATTTCACCCATTCCCTTTGGCGCCAAAACACCTCAACCCCACCATTGTCTTCTTCCCAACCTGTCCCTCTCACCTTGGTCCCAAGCTCAGTATCCTCCCCCACATCCCACATGGGCTCAGTGACACCTTGGCAATCCCACAAAACCTCATTGGACATCAAGAATGGACGTCTCAGATTGCTCCCCTTGGTGCCCAAGCTGGATGGATGGCTCGGATTGAACCATAGAAGCACAAAATGGTCCAAGACTCATTTCTCTCTCTGTGAAAAAGCACACAAGCAGCAACCAAGACCTAGACATCTTAGTATAAATAGATAGCTTTGTAAGCCTTGGAAGGCATTAGGTCTTAGTTTATTTTTAAAAAAGTTTAGCTTTCTGTTTCAGTTGTAGTTTATCTTTTTAATTAATGAAAATTTTTATTTTAGCTTATCAGTCTACTTTTTCTAATTATATGCAAATAAGCACATAATTGCTTATTTGCTCATTGCCCATTATTATTTGTTTTTAAGATTTATTCCTGGTACAAAATCAGTTTCACAAAAGAAAATCTAAGTTTCCTTTCACAAATTCAGTTTTAAAGTGTTTAACACCCCGTACAGGGGTGTTTGGCATTAGCTTATTTAGGATCCAAAAACAGCTTTGTACCCATTTTGACTGTTAAGGTCAAAGTCTCCTTAAGGATTTCAAGTTATTTTTATCCTTCAAAATCTGTTTTAACAAATATGTTGAAGTTTGGTTGGTAAATTTTTTTTTCCTGTCTAAAAAAAACTTGCACAGAACAGCAGCTATAGCTGCTGTTCCAAGACTTTTTTGTAGCTTATTTCTTATCAAAATTTTTCCCAAACTGCTTTTCTTGCATCTCTTTACACCCAACTCAACATAGCTTAGGCTTGTTTGCACCTAGAATCACTTTAGCTTAGCTAAATTTGCATTCAAAAACTGCCATTTGCCATATTGTGCAACTGTCACAGCAGCCTTATTTCGCTTATCTTGTGCTTATCAGTGTTCCCTAGTTGCTTATTTAGGCTTTATTAGTTGCTTTGTTGTAAAGTTAGGTTAGCTTAGCTTATTTGGTGCTATTTAATGCTTATTTATGCCTTTAAAAGTCCCCCTATGCTCCCTTTTGCTTCCTGTCCCACAACAGAGAACCCATAATGCTTATTTGTGCTTTCACAGCTTATCTGCTACTTAGTGTAGTTCATTGAGGGTTAGTTAAGCTCACTTAGTTGCATTCTAGTCTAATATAGCTTATTGTAGTAGCACTTTAGGTTAGTGCCCCTTGCAAGTTCATAAGGGGCTGTTTGGTTTTGATAATTTAGAAGTCACCACTGCTGAATTTTAGACATCATCTGCTTATTCCCATCTTATGTTAGCTACTTCTATATTTTGTCTATCTTTTCTCAACTTAGCTTATTTTCTCATCTCATAGCTTATTTCATTTGAATTGCTTAATCCTTGTTCAATATTGTTTAAAAGATTGCCTAAGAGTTGATTTGTTGCTTTATGTCCCAACTGTCCAAATCTGTTGGATAATAAGCTGTTTTACAGCTTATGTAAAGATTTTCATAGGGTGAGTTTTTACAAAAAGTCTTATTTTTGTTTTATAAACAAATTGCAAAAAGAAAAATTCAAAAAAAAATGTTTGAAAAAAATGCATTGCTGGGATTCGAACCCTGGCTACCCAGCTCACCACACGCACACCTCACCAACTGCCCTAGGGTCTTTCTTCGTTAAATTCTTGCACACTTAGATATTTAAATACAAACTCAGTTTTTAAGATAGTAGCTTATTTAGCTTTTTAGTAGCTTATTTCCTTAAGCAGTACCAACGTTTTATATTTTTCTTGAAATCAGTATCACTCAAAGTATTTTTAGTAAAATTTTCAGATTTTTCCAAAATAGTTAATATTTTTTATAATTTAATTAGATTAAATTAGTTTTTAATTCATAATAAATAATTTAAAAGTCGAAAAAATACCCGGCTTTTTTCTAAAATTATTTTTAGTAGTTTAGAAAGTAGGAAAATTAGTTTTGAACCCGTAGGACTTAAATTGCATTATTTTCACTTTTTGAGGCTCGGGATTAGCCCGGGTTTTCGCGTTTTTGCATTGTAGCACCCTAGGACTTAATTTAGCTTAGTTTTATTGTTCCGTATGCTTAGTAGTAGTTATTTTGTCATTTATTAGGTTTCCCTTGCCTTAATTACTTTCCCGTTAATTAATTCGTAGAAAACGTAATTAAAAACAATCAAATCTCGAACAATTCAAGCATTTTAATAACAAACCTCAAACGACATCCTCAATTCACACCTCGTTGGGACACGACCCGGGTAATCACTTACTCGGTATCACTTATATCACGTTCGTGAGTTTTGGCACATTAACCCTTTTCCTAAAAGGTTGATTTGTCGATTCTCGCGTATATCGTATATTTGATATATTTACTTACTACTGAATCAAATTTTTGGCGCCGCTGCCGGGGAGGTTGTGTTGCGAAAATATCGTTACGGTTTGACGATTAGTGACTTGAAGAACCTTCCTCGTGAAGTTATTGCTTTTTGAAAAAATTAAAAAAAAAACACAAAAATATTTCCTTTTTATTTTGTATATATATATATAAAAGATAAAAATACAAAAAGATTTTCCCTTTTGTTTTAAATAAAATAGAAGACACAATCAATATAACACTTCTCAACTTGAGTGTTATCATTATAAGTTCCCGAACCAAAGATTCAAAACTTGCCTTTGTGTCGCTCGTGATTTGGTTTACTTCTATCGGTTTAACAAACTGTGTGAGGGGTATAAGGACGGCCTGACATTAAATTGCGGCTGAAAAGAGACGGGTTTTTAATAAGCTTCGCGCTGACCTACTAAGTCTCTCCGCTCCTTTGTGCGTTTTACTTATAAAAGTGATCATTTCACGTGGGATTATTGGTTTAAGTTCACTGTGTTTTGCCTCGGTCTTGTTTTAATTGAAAGTGTTTTTGGTAGTGCATGCGCACTCGTTCTTCTAATTCTTCTAGTCCCCTTCTTGAACTCGCCACAATTTCGCGAAGACGAAATAGACATCCCCCGCCAGTAGTCGAACCCGAGATTCGTACTAATCCCGACCCCATTCCCGAAATGGAGGAGGATAACCGTTCTATGTTGGAACAACTCCAAGCACCCACCGAGGGTTATGGAGAAGCTATCGTCGTTCCACCAATCGTTGCCGACAATTTTGAGCTCAAACACGGATTGATTAACTTGGTATCGTCAAGCCAATTTTACGGATTTAAGAGAGACGATCCTCACTCTCATATCCGACGGTTTAACAAGCTCACGTCTACAATCAAATATCGAAACGTGCCGGAAGAAGCCATCAAACTACTTCTTTTCCCGTTTTCACTTGAGGGGGCCGCCCGGATTTGGCTCGAAAAACAACCCCCTCAATCAATCACCACATGGGAAGATTTAGTTTCAAAATTCACTAACGAATTCTTCCCACCACAAAAGACAACACACTTAAAAAATGAAATCACAAAGTTTACACAAAAATTTGATGAATCATTTAGTGAAGCTTGGGATCGTTTCAAGGACTTACTTCGTCAATGTCCTCACCATGGCTTTTCCGAGTTACATCAACTCGATACTTTCTACAATGGTTTGAACGAAAACGATCAAGACTCTCTCAATGCCGCCGCCGATGGTAATCTCTTGACACGCTCTACGAAAGATGTGTTGTCCATCATTGAGAACAAGTCTAAACTCCGCACCTCACGAAGCAAACCGATTGCTTCCCGAGTGAGTGCTTCACCTTCTTCGGAAAATGTCTCTAGCACGGATGCTAAGATTGACAAGCTTACCGATGCTATCCAAGCATTGGTTCTCTCTCACAAATCTATTTCTTCTCCATCTCCAAATCCACCCGCCCAAGTCAAAGCGGTGGCAGCTACTTGTACTACTTGTGGTGGGCCTTATGCTTACTACAATTGTACCGCTACGGATGGTAATCCTTTTGAAGCAAATGCCGTAGCCGGACCTTACAATCAAGGAGGTAATCAATACCGTCCTCAAGTTGACCCGAGCTATCGTGCTAACAATCAAGGACCACCCGGTTTTCCTCAACCTAACAATCAAAATAGGTTCAATCAAAATCAAGTGAAAGGGCAAAATGTTCCATATCAAGCCCCGATGAACCAATACCCTTCCCAAGGGGGTAATCTCAATCATGGTTATCAAGCTCCTAATTACCAACCCCCGGTTGGCCCCTCTATTGAACTTTCCAACTACATTAAGTCTAATGAGGTTACAATTAGGGGTTTGCAAAACCAAATCACTACTTTGAGAAATGATTTCCAAACTTCAATGTCAAAACAAGGTAATGAGTTAAAAAATGAATTGAACAAAACAAACAACAAAATTGATCAAAATCAAAACAAAATTGAAAATATGTTCAATAGTATCATGTGTCAAATGAATCAAGCTTCAACTTCTAAAACCCTTCCGGCTAATACGATTCCAAATCCGAAGGGAGAGTTGAATGCTATTGCCACCCGAAGTGGTAAGACATATGATGGACCCTCGATGCTTACACCCTCTCCGGTGAGGGAGGTAGCACAAGAAACCGAGGTGACAAAGGACAAGGTGCATTCTACAAGCCCACAAAGTACCGCACACGTCCAACCTCCGGTAGTCCAAATTTCCATTCCGGAACCCGATGTTCCGAGGACTAATCCTAAGCCTTCAATTCCTTATCCTTCAAGGCTTAATGACCAAAAGCTCCGTGACAAATCTAATCAACAAATGGAGAAGCTTATCCAAATCTTTCAAGATTTTCACTTCGAGATTAGTTTCGCGGACGCTCTCCTTCTAATGCCCAAGTTTGCTCCGACGATCAAAAGCTTGTTGAGCAACAAAGAAAAAATTTCCGAGTTGGCTAAAACTTCCTTGAACGAGAATTGTTCGGTGGTTATCCTTAAAAAACTTCCCAAAAAGTTAGGAGACCCCGGAAAATTCCTAATCCCGTGTGATTTTCAAGGGATAGTTCAATGCTCCGCTTTGGCCGATCTTGGCGCGAGCATTAACTTAATGCCACACTCTATGTGGAAGAAGCTTTCGTTACCCCCACTCACACCTACATGTATGATCCTCGAGCTTGCCGATCGTACAAGTTCTCGTCCATTAGGTATAGCCGAGGATGTTTGTGTGAGAGTAGGAAAATTTTATTTCCCCGCCGACTTTGTTGTCGTCGAGTTTGATGCCGATCCCCGAGTACCCCTCATCCTTGGGAGGTGCTTCTTAAAAACGGGTCGTGCATTGATCGATGTTGATGAAGGGGAAATTACTTTGAGGGTAAACAAGGAAGCCGTAACTTTTAATCTTGATCAAATTACGAGATACTCCCCCATTTATGACGATACGTCCATCAACAAAATTGATGTCATTGACATTGTATCGGAGGAGTATTCTCAAGAAACTCTTGGATTCTCGAGTGGCAATCCCACTTCGGTTGATCCCATCGTTGCAATCTCTTCCCCTCCCCTCACTCCGTTTGAGGGAAGTGACTTTATCTTGGAAGAGATTGAAGCTTACTTAATGAGTGAATCGGTTTCACCGGAAATTGATTATGCCGATATTGATCTCGAGGGAGACATTCTTCTCCTTGAGAAGTTGCTTAATGATGACCCATCATCACTCCCTCCTCAAGAACTTCATATTGAGGAAATCAAGAACATTGAAAATTCTAATGATCCTCCGGAGGTCGAACTTAAGGACTTACCACCTCACCTCGAATACGCATTTTTGGAGGGTGACGATAAATTACCCGTCATAATTGCTAAAGATTTGAGTGAGGAGGAAAAAGCCGCTCTCATTACGGTTTTGAAGTCACACAAGCGAGCCATTGCTTGGAAACTTTCCGACATTAGGGGTATTAACCCGGAATTTTGTACACACAAGATTCTAATGGAAGATGATTTCAAACCAGCGGTTCAACATCAAAGAAGGGTGAATCCTAAAATACATGAGGTTATCAAACAAGAGGTTCTTAAACTTCTTGATGCCGGATTGATTTACCCTATCTCGGATAGTTCTTGGGTGAGCCCCGTTCATTGTGTGCCCAAAAAGGGTGGCATCACCGTTGTAGAAAATGATGAAAACGAGTTAATTCCTACTCGATTGGTTACGGGATGGCGTGTTTGCATTGACTACCGAAAGTTAAATGAAGCCACCCGTAAAGACCACTTTCCCTTACCCTTCATGGACCAAATGCTTGAGAGATTAGCGGGAAACGAATACTATTGTTTTCTCGATGGTTTCTCGGGTTACTTCCAAATACCCATAGATCCACAGGACCAAGAAAAGACCACCTTTACATGCCCTTATGGAACGTTCGCGTACCGGCGCATGCCTTTTGGGTTATGCAACGCTCCCGGTACATTCCAAAGGTGTATGATGGCCATTTTCCACGACATGATCGAGGAAACTATGGAGGTCTTTATGGATGATTTTTCGGTCTTTGGGGATTCTTTCTAATCATGTCTCTCCCATTTGGACAAGATGCTTAAACGTTGTGAAGACACAAATCTTTGTCTAAATTGGGAGAAAAGTCATTTCATGGTCAAAGAGGGCATAGTCCTCGGCCATAAGATCTCTAAAAGCGGGATTGAGGTTGATAAGGCTAAAGTTGATGTCATATCCAAATTGCCTCATCCCACCACCGTTAAGGGTGTTCGGAGTTTTCTAGGTCACGCCGGCTTCTATCGTCGATTCATTAAAGATTTCTCGAAAATAGTCCGGCCGATGACCCGTCTTCTTGAAAAAGATACTCCGTTCATCTTCTCCAAAGAATGCATTGAAGCTTTCCAAACTTTAAAGAAGAAACTTACGGAAGCTCCTATATTAGTTGCCCCCGATTGGGACTTACCTTTCGAGCTCATGTGCGACGCTAGCGACTTTGCTCTAGGTGCGGTCTTGGGGCAACGAAAAGCAAAACATTTCCAGCCTATACACTATGCTAGCAAAACTTTGACCGAAGCTCAAGCACATTACACTACGAAGGAAAAAGAATTACTAGCCGTGGTGTATGCTTTCGAGAAGTTTCGACCATACTTGATCTTGTCTAAAAGCATAGTGTATACGGATCACTCGGCCCTCAAATATCTCTTTGCAAAGCAAGATGCAAAGCCGAGATTGCTCCGGTGGGTTCTCCTCCTACAAGAATTTGATATCATCGTTCGTGATAAAAAGGGAGCCGAGAACCTCGCGGCTGATGTCACACCCTCGCCGGAGGCGGAAGCACGAGGTGTAACGGAAGGGAACATAAGCACAAGATAATAGAACATACCAACGTTGAGATTTAAAAGAAAGAGTACACCATTACAACACCAGTTTAGCCGACATCGGCAAATATATTACAAAGTTTAGTTCCCAAAATATTGCGTTCTATTACATAACAATTTGTATTGACAAGTGAAAACTTCATTATGCAAGACCTGGTAGAAAAGCTTACTAATGATCACCTGAAATGCATGAGAGAAAAACGGGTCAACTATGAAAATAGTTGGTGAGTAAACATGTTTAGCAAAATAAGAAAACTCGTAAGAAATATTCAAAGCTTTCGGTCAACGAAAAATAGTCCACAAAGCAAAGGTATTGTAAATCCACCCAGTTCCAAGTTCCGCCCATACAAAACTTGCAACCTGTGTATTCACAACCCATTGCACAAAATATAGCGTATGAAGTAGTCAAGTATAAGCGGTCATAATAGCTCACAATATAGTACCACGAATATAATCATTCAGGGATGCTACTGATGAAACCAAATTAAGCTGGGTGCCACTACCCAAAGTTATGTTGGGTGCCTCTTCCCAAAGATATAATGGGTGCCTCTTCCCAAAGATATACTGGGTGCCTCTTCCCAAAGATATACTGGGTGCCTCTTCCCAAAGATATACTCCGAACATAGGAGACTTTATAGTGATGCTCCGAACATAGGAGACTTTATAGTGATGCTCCGAACATAGGAGACTTTAGGTCAAGGTCATAACATGTACGGTTCAATAAGTTCAAGTAAGGCATTGTTTCATAATTAAGTTCAAGGATTTGATTCAAGTTCACAAGTTCTAGTCAAACTAATTAATAAAAGTAGTAAACAATTTAGCTCAAGAACAGTTCATGCATTTCGCCCCAAAATATAGTAAAACGGTAAAAAGGGGGTGTGATTACTCACTTGATGAATAGATGCGATGACAAAAGTGGTTACACCGAAATGTAGCGTGAATCTCGAAACTGACCTATTATGAATGATATGATATGCAATAAGTCATGATGTAATGTTATGCACGCAATTCGGATGATATTTATACCACTTATGTATTTTTGAAAACAATACTTCTCGTCGAAAATATAATCTTTTAACGTCTTGACCATTTTTAAATTACTTCACATGTATTTACATTGAAACGATATCCTACGATAGACTTTTAGTGATTTTATTAAGAGAATATAACTTTTCGTCGTAAAATAATGTCGTTGAAATTTCCATGAAAGTGAAAAAAACGGCCTCTAAAAGCTAGTCGTAAAATGGTGCACGTCGAGCGTTAGGAAACGAACTCAACGGTTTTGGAAAGCTCATACCATTATCTCAAAGTTTTAGTACATACATTTCCATCCTAGAGGTCTCGAACATAAGGAAAAATATAGGTTAAGTATGGTACTTGTGTGTTTAAGAGTGGTTTTCGGTAAACTTTGAGCGACTATATTTTTTTCATTACAACTCCGCTTGACGAACGGTTGGATATTTTGGAAAATATGGTTGGCGAACTTGATTTTACTAGAAGACATCTTTTTATAAAGAGTATCCTATCAATGTTAAAAACGACCCTCAACATGGCCCCTAGTTGCCGTAGTATATGTTTAATAGAAAATATATTAATGTTGCTAATAGAATAAAGTTACGGCAACTTTGTTTATCGCGTGTAATTTATTCGTTACAAGTCCGTTTTCTACATTTTCTATACCCTTAGCTTCGTGTCAAAGTATACTAATATATTTTTGATAAGTCGACACAATTTATAAAGCTTAAGACTCATTTTTGACTCGTAAAGAGTGACATTTTCATGCTGAAATTTCTGAAATTTATATTTTTCGTCGCCAAATTGAAAAATTCATAACTTCTTCGTTATAACTCCGTTTTAATCCGTTCAAGCCGCCACGGTTTCGTTTTAAAGTATATTTTCTAAATTTCTAGGCAAAATATTTTTACCTACTATCGGATTTTCCAGAATTTCAAAATAAGGACAGACCCTTTTCAAAACGTGTCGAAATGAGTTTTTCTCGCGCCAAACCTATTCAAACCCATTCAAAACAACTCCGAAGCTATTCTAATCCTACCATACACCTTCTTAGGGTGTCATGGGTTCCTAGACATCACCAAAACTAATATATAACAAGGAGTAATTATAGGATGAATTATATATATTTAACACTTAAAAACCTTAAAAACCTTAAAAAGTGGTATAAACATCACATAATTTGCATGTTTTTCAAATAAAATGATATGACCATAATAATGAATATGAAATAAAAATATGAATATGAATGCTTACAAGTTACTTGATGAGGTTTATGAGAACAAAAGGGTTAATCCTAAACACCCTAGGTTTTTATTTCAAAACCTTAATCAAGAGTGTAACTAGAGAAATAAAAATTTGATTAGAAAATTTTGAAGAACTTCTCTTTGATCCTATGTGTGGCCGGTTGTGGCAAGAGAGAAAGGAAAAAGAGAAGACTTTTCAAACTTTGAAATGAATGATCTATGTGTTGTATCAAATTTTGCTTGAATATAATATGGTTTATATGCAAGATCTTGCAAGACAAGATCCTCATTTTGAGGGGGGTTGATGGGTTTGACTATTTTTTTTATAAGTAGTAATGTGTAAGTAAATGTAAAGTTAGTTAAGAATTATTTGTAACTTGTATATATATTTAAGTATTTAGGGTAACGTTAGCTAATAATAAATTTTAACGGTTCAAAATAAAACATATTGAAGTCATAAAATTTATAAAAATACCTTTCTTGCAAAATTTGAGTGAAATAATAATTATCGTGTAATATTTAAGAAAACCGTCGTAATTATGTAAATATAACAATTTATATACGAAATAAATTTAAAACACCGGGTAAACTAATAATAATATTTTTATCATCTTAATATGAGTATAAAAATATAATGGAATAATTTTTGGAAGTATCGGATCAAATGTTCAAATAATTAATTAAGCGATAGCGTTTATTTAATATGTAATTATGCGTTTACCGTGAAATGAAAAATCATGCATGACTAATATGATGAATATTGAGTTTAAGAAATGACCGGAAATTGAGAATTGTGACAGCTGATCACCTATCCCGTCTTGAAAATCCTCACCAAGGTGTGCTCGAGAAAAAGGAAATCAATGAAACATTTCCTCTCGAGACACTTAATGTGGTATCTCTAGGTGGAGATTCGAGTACCCTATGGTTTGCCGACTTTGCAAACTACCATGCGGGAAACTTCATTGTTAAAGGGATGTCGTCCCAACAAAAAAACAAATTCTTCAAAGATGTTAAGCATTACTTTTGGGACGACCCCTACTTGTTCAAAGTTTGGGCGGATCAAGTCATCCGACGGTGTGTTCACGGCCAAGAAGCCGTTGATATTCTCAACGCTTGTCACAATGGACCCACGGGGGGACATCATGGCCCGAACTACACCGCCAAAAAGGTGTTTGACTCCGGTTTCTATTGGCCCACAATCTATCGCGATGCCCATGACTTAGTCAAATCATGTGACGCTTGTCAACGTCACGGTAAAATCTCGCAAAAGGATGAAATGCCTCAAAATGCAATCCAAGTGTGCGAGATTTTTGACGTGTGGGGCATCGACTTCATGGGGCCGTTCCCATCATCTCGAGGAACAAGTATATACTCGTGGCGGTCGATTACTTGTCTAAATGGGTGGAAGCGAAAGCGCCCCCACCAACGAGCCCGAGTAGTTGTGAAATTTTGAAATCTCTTGCCCGCTTTGGAACTCCCGTGCCATCATTAGTGATCGCGGTACGCACTTTTGCAATGACCAATTCACAAAAGTCATGCTTAAGTACGGTGTCACTCACCGTCTTGCTACCGCGTATCACCCACAAACTAGTGGTCAAGTGGAAGTCTCAAATCGTGGTTTAAAAAGAATTCTTGAAAGGACCGTAGGAGAAAACCGTGCCTCTTGGTCGGATAAGCTAGATGATGCACTCTGGGCCTTTCGTACCGATTACAAAACACCCATCGGTTGTACTCCTTATAAGCTTGTGTGCGGAAAGGCGTGTCATCTACCGATCGAGCTCGAACACAAAGCCTATTGGGCCTTGAAGCATGCTAACTTTGATCTCAAGTCCGCGGGTGATCACCGAAAAGTTCAACTCAATGAATTAAATGAACTTCGTGATCAAGCCTACGGGAACTCTTTAATCTACAAAGAGAAGACAAAGAAGATCCATGACTCCAAAATCAAGAACCGCGTTTTCAACGTTGGTGACCGTGTCCTTCTTTTCAATTCTCGATTAAAGATCTTCTCGGGGAAACTTAAAACCCGTTGGACTGGGCCGTTCACCATTGCCAAAGTTTTTCCTTATGGTGCCGTCGAGTTATCTCAAACCGACGGACCAAACTTCAAAGTGAACGGCCATAGATTGAAACATTATTTTGGAGGGGACATACCTCAAATGGTTGTCCCGGATCTCCAAACCTTCCCCATGAACCAATGAATTCGGGGTCGAGTCAAGCTAGCGACTCGGTTAACAAAAACAGTAGCATTTCATGGGTGTCCACCCATGTTTCTGACTTCTTTCTATTTTTTAACACTAAGTGTGGGGAACTCCCCACCATGATGTTTGCTTGTTGTGTGTTTGCTCTCGTTTTCAGGATTCCCAGAGATCGTGATGATTGATGCGCCGTTTTCAATCCAACGCCCAATATCCGATCTTTTTGCTAACGATTATCTAGGGATATCTTTTAAAATCCTTTTGTGAAAAAAGATTTCGTTCCCACACTTGGCTAGTAGTATTACCTTTTTCCGTTCTATAGTTTCGGCTATGGCCGGTACTTTGAATATTGAGGGCAATATTCAATTCTAAGTGTGGGGGGGAATTCTAAACGAATTTTGATCACATTATGTACCTTCTAGTACCCTAGCACCCCCGTTTTGACCAAAAATTTTAAAATTTTATCGCTTTAAGTTTAGTATTTACATTTACAAGAAGTGGTTTGCACAAAAATAAAGCACTGATGCTTCGGCATTAATGGTAGTTTAGTCTTGATTCGGCTAGAACAAGGGGAATCCCGACTCTGCTAGAGTGTTGATCTAGCTGCTCTCTTAACATTAGGCTAAGGTTTTACGCGTTGTGCAAATGAAAATGCTAAGCGTGGAGTAGTTGGTTCTCTTTAGAGCTTATATAAGTAATCTATGGCTTTTTCTCCCAGAAGCTAACTAATTGGACTTAAATACGTGCTCATTGTCAAATTTTTGAACATTCAAATCGTCCTGTTACAACAAAAAGTTTTTAAGCAAAATTGATTTATAGTTCGAGTTCAACTTTTTATTTAAATTTCCAAGAAAGCATACTTTCTTAAAATCTGAATAATGTTGCAAAATGAAAGTATCGTAAAGTTGCTTGAATGATGCAAAAGTTGCAAGTTTAAAGTTCGAAGTCAAAAAAAAAAAAAAAAAAAAAAAGTGATGAAAAATGAAAAATATGAGTCGCGTGAATAAAAGCATTATGTGCGAAACTTTCTTTTTCTTAAATTTAAATCGGAAGTTGAACTCGTATTCGTCAAAGTTGTCTTAAAGTTTGACGGTAATTTGGAAATCCTTGATTTCAAAGATCTCGAAAGCTCCGATACTATTCTCGAGGGTGAAAACCTAGCCTCCTTAAAAGGACAAGCTGAGAAGAAAGTCGCAACATGGAGTGATCTCACATTTGAATCTCGAATTTCTAAATTGTCGTCGGTTGTAATCCATTTAAGGTTTAGTTTTAACTTAACGGTAGCTTCGTAAATCTTTGGAATCGAATTCCCGCTAATTCCAGTACTATTCTCTGTGAGGTGTCAAAAGTGTTAGCCTTAATAGTTTTTATTAGAAGTGATGGTCATTCACATTTAGGAACTTTGTAACGTGTGTTAGATATCGTGCTAGAATAGTCAAAGGGCTCGTGGATTGGGCTAAGCTAAATGGCTATAAGTTAAGTTAAGCTAGCCTTGTGAAAGATATTATCCAATCCAACCCAATCCAAGCCCATGGAAAGCCCATTAGGGCATCTTGTATTTAGATTATAAATACCCCTCAAATGGTCATTTGAGGGGTGTGCTTGAGTGTGTGTGTGTGTGTTTTCCTTTGAAGCAATATACAACTTATTGTTTCATCTTTCTTCTCTCTACCTCTCTAAACATACATACGAATTATACATCAAGTCACCATATCTTTGCTTAATCTTTCTCTTTATTTACGCATATTGTGTTTGGTTTAACGTGGTATACTTGTGTTCATAACGTGGGTATTTGATAAGGTTGATATATAAGGTCATAACAATTGGTATCAATCGCCTAACAATGGTTTAGGAGTGTTTGTGTTTGTTTTGAAGGGTTAAACGTAAAAGGCTCTCGTTATACGTTTTTTGTCAAGCTTAAAGCTTTAATTTTTGCACTTTAAAATTCAAGATTCTTGTGGTTTAAGGTTTATTTGGTGCTAAAGTTTCAGTTTTTTGCAAAAAGTTCGTAGCTTTACGTGTTTTTCTTCATTTTTAAGCTCGTATTTGGTTATTGGTCATTTCTACTCGTAACTTTTCTAGGCACTTTGGGTGAAAAAGGTCAACATTTTTGGGTTATTCGAGTGTTTTTAAGGCTATCTGGGCAAAATAAATCATTTGAATCGTTGGAAATTTCTTACGAGTAGAAGTCAAAAAGTCAAATCCCTAGTTTTCTACTCAGTAACTTTTGGTGAAGAATCTTCGTGCTATAATCTGTTACTCGCTGCTTCCCTCACTTGGATAAGTGTGTGGAACACTTCGACTTGTGGATATCTCTTACGCTGTGACAATGTAAAGGATTTTTGGTTCTTAACCATAGTTTACGCATAAGCTAAAAGCTTACGAGTAACTCTACGCATAACTTCAAAATTACGCGTAAGGTTTACGAGTAACTTTTTGTCTACGCATAAGCTTAAGGTTACGCTTAAGGTTTCTACGCTTAAGGTTTCTACGCATAAGGTTTCTACGCATAAGCTTCCTACGCATAAGATCCTACGCATAAGCACCAGATCCTACGCCTAAGCCTCGTCTACTCGTAACTTCGTGTTTCTACGCCTAAGCTCTTCATTTTTCAAAAAAAAAAAAAAAAAAAAAATTGAGGAGACTAAACGTTCAATTTTTACGCGAAATTCAAATTTTGGTTTAACTGTGAAAATTTTGGTCAAAAATTCAAATTTTTGGACCTAAATTCAAATTTAAAATTTTTGGCGGGAAAACTTGAGTAAAATTTAAATTTTTGAGGAGACTAAACGTTCAATTTTTACGCGAAATTCAAATTTTGGTTTAACTGTGAAAATTTTGGTCAAAAATTCAAATTTTTGGGCCTAAATTCAAATTTTTCGGGTCAAATTTGGCGTCAAAATTGTCATAACTCAAATTTTTCATACGACCTTAGAATTGATTTTTATAGTGAATTTCAAATTTTGGGCTAAAATTTTTTAGAACCAAGGTTACGAGTACGACTTTCAGATACACCTCAACCGGGTTTAATCTTCATCAACCACAACTCCTTTATCGTTGAATCGATCCTACATCAACTTTATCATATCATACCTTCATCAATGGCAACTCAACAAGACATTCATGCAGCCGGTGCCGAAAACCGACCTCCTATGTTGGCAAAAGGTGGTTATCTTCAATGGACAAGTCGTATGCTCCGCTACATCAAGACCAAACCTAATGGCAAACTCATGATTAAATCCATTCAGGATGGACCCTTCAAGCCTCGACAAGTTAATGTCCCTGGAAATGCAGATGCAACACCTCCCATCCCACCATCCTCTCATCTTCAAACTGAATCGAATACATCTGAAGAGGATCAGAAACAAGTCGATGCAGATGACATGGCAATTCATATTGTCCAACTGGGTTTACCAATAGACATCTTTGCTGCGGTAGACAGTTGTGAAACTGCTTTCGATATGTGGGAACGTGTTAGACGGCTATGTTATGGAACAGAAATTGGTAAACAAGACATGGAGAACAAGCTGCTAACTGAATGGGAAAAGTTTACATCTACACCATGAGAATCCATTGAATCCTACTATGGAAGGTTTTGCACTTTGATGAATGAGCTTATAAGAAACAAGTTGGCACCCGAACAATCGTTCAAAACATCAAGTTCCTGAATAATCTTCCAGAAGAATGGGGACAATATGTCACTATTGTCAACCAAACAAAAGACTTACATCAGGTGAACTTTGATCAACTGAATGATTTTCTGAAACTAAACCAAGCTGAAGCGAATGAAGTCAGGCAAGAAAGATTAGCAAAGAATCATGATCCATTGGCACTTATTGCTAAGACTCAAACTTCAGTGAATACACAACAACAAGCTCCAACAACAACAACTTGCAGCAATACATTCCACAACCACAACAACAATTCTATCCAGATCAACAATACCAGGAACAAGGAATCACTGATCATGAAACTGACCATGTAGAAGCGACCTTGCAACAGATATTTTCTTTATTAGATAAAGCATTTAACATGTCGACGGTAATCATGCGGTTCCGTGATCAGGGTAATCAGTCGGGTCAGCATGTTGGAAATCGATGGGACGAATGTTGGGAATAGAGCAGTGGGTAATCGAATGGAAATGTTGCAGCTCCAGTCGTTGGGAATTATGGAAATGTGAATCAGGGGAATCAGATGCAATTTGCAGAGCAGTTTGATGGACATCAAGGGGTCAGATGTGAATTAGAATATGGGATATCAAAATGGGAATCACTGTTTTATGACTTCTGTTCAGAATGCTACCTCCGAACCTCAAAGACAAGATTCAGGATCTAGTGTCAACCGACTTACGAAGCTTGAAAAGATCCAGTACATGTTGATGTTAGCAGAAAAAGAAGAGTTAGGAATTGAGTTGACCGAGGAAATCAAATTCGGTACCCAAAATGGGAAGATAAAGCAAACGATAATGCAACCTCCACCATACAATCAATCAACAGGACACAACATCAAGCGGTACTTATAACACAACTCCCGCTCTACGACACATATTCACTCTATGAGGTACCAAATTGTTTACTCATGAGAAGCCACATTCTCAGGTCTCCCGAACCTTATTATGACACATATGGGAGAGCAAGTTAATAGCAATGTTAACTCAAACTCCATATATGGATCCTAATGGAGGTCAAGTGATACAGAATGGTGCTAATGATGAGGAAACACGTGCTTATTTTGAATCATTAATTAATCAATGTGGCATTGAAGTTGAGAAAGTAAGAACGGTCAATCGCGAAGTTAAGGCCGCGAATAAAAATTGACGCTGAGCTTGAGAGTTACAAGGAGCACGCCAAAGCCTATGAATTTCATACAAACAAAATGTCAGAATTAGAAATTGGTTATCGAGATTCTGTTTTAAGAGAAAAAGATTTGCAACTCAAGTATGACACACTTGATGTGAATCTGAATTTGAAAATCAAATCTTTAAACAAGGAAATTTCTGAACTAAATGACCAACTTTCAAAACAAAAAGCACTGTTTTCTGATCTTGAAAAAGAGAAGAAACAGTTAATTGCTAATTTTGCAAAACGAGAAGATTCTCTTCTTGATGAAATTCTTGATAAAACGGAAAAAATCAAAACTTTGGACAATTTGCTTCTTACAACGGGTCATTCAGCTAAATCAAACAAGATGCTTTCTAACCAAGTAAATCCACGTTTTCATACTTCACATAAGATGGCACTTGGTAACGACCCTTCTTCGTTCCTCAAGAAAGCTTAGAAATCTCAGAATGTGTTAAACAATGGAAAACCTTTGCATGAACCCATAATTGTTCGTGATTCTCTTGAAACGTTGGAACTATCTGAGGAGAGTAGATCAAAAATGAAACAAAAACATCCGGAAATCAAACCTATTGATTATAATAAATGGAAACAAATTAATGGTATTTCGTTTGTTTCTCAATCAACGTTTTCCACCAAACCAAGTGTTTCAAACAAAGTGTCAACACCAGCTTCAAAATCAGTTTCAAAACCAGTTGTTGTCTCCAAATCTCTTTCGAACATTGAACAAATGTCTTCAAACAATCTTTTAACACAAGTGATGCGAGAAGTATTTTGGAAAATGTGAAAACGAGAATTGCAGATCTTCAAGAGACCGTTAAAACTAAAACCAATATTAGAACAAACATCTGGTTTAATAGTTTTGATAATGAACAGAAAAGGTTTTTTGAAACTCAAATTGCCCCTCAGTTGAATAACATCAACTCAAGGGTAATTCATTTTGAACAAGCCTTTTTGAAAGAAACAGTTGACTTTGTCAAGGACCATAAATCCCTGGTAAAGCAAGCTAATGAAAGTGTTGAACACATCAAAGTTTTGGAAAATTTAAATGATTCTCTCTCCGAAGATGTTATGACTACTGATATCATGTCCATCATTTTGCAAACATATTCTATTGAAGATCATGAAAGACTCCAGTCTGAGACCTCCGAAATTGTTTTAAAATATGAAAAAGCTCTTGAAAAACTTGAAAACGAAAACGTGTCCTATTTTAAACAACTTGATCGAAAATCTGAGGAATGCAAGTATGACAAACTGTCGTATGAGCGTGCTTACAAGGACATGAAAGAGCAAAATGATCTTTTGAGTGCTCAACTGGGAAGTCTAAAAGGAAAGGCTGTGGATACTAAGTTTGCAAAACCATTGACTGAGGAGAAAACAAATGTTCCCAAACCGGTTTTCAAACCAAAAATGTCTATTTCTATGCCTCCTCCAAAAGTCAATGAGAAAAATGATTTGTCAAAAACAGTCACTCCACAGTCCCTGCCTATTAAAAAGAGAATTATCAATGCTTTTGAAAAACCTGTTTTTGAGAAAGAAAAAGTGTTTACACCTGGCATCTCTAGGAATATTACACGGAATGTGACCAAAAATCCTGTTAAAGAATCTGTCGATTCTAACGACATGGTCAACAATCACTATCTAGAAGAAGCTAGGAAAAAGGCACAGACTCGAAAAGACGGAATTCTAGGTGCAACATCTAGGGTGATGAATTCTACAAGATTTCAAGGCACTGCTAGTAGTAGTAAACCATTACCTAGGAACACTCTACAAAAGACTAGGGATTGGCTTGCATCTAAGAGTAGTTGCGCAAAAGAAAATGCTATGCCCTTAGAAAACATCACTAGGAATTCTAAGTCTTTTTCGAACAAGAATCAATTTCCAAAAGACTGTAGTGACAAAGTTAAAGCTGCTGTTTTAAACAAGAATATTGAATTTGTCTGTACTACATGTAAAAAATGTGTCTTTTCAGCTAATCATGATGCATGTGCCTTACAATATCTCAAGAAAGATAATTCTCGTGCCGAGGCACAATCCACTAAGACAACAAATAGAAACAAACCCGGTGACAAGATAAACATCAAAAGGAAACCTAATAGGTGGATCTCTTCAGGACGTAGTTTTTCTAAAAAAGAGTCTTCCGCTGCATCTGATAAGAAAACAACTCCTAGATCTTACCTTAGGTGGATACCCACGGGAAAAGTTTTCAGCACAATAGGTCTTAGATGGATTCCCACAGGAAAGATTTTTGACACTTGCTCCAACACAGATAATAGTGAAACTCATCAAGATAAGGTAGTCAAAACCACTACAACCGTTGATAGTGATCACCCTCACCGTGAGGAATCTTGTACTTCTAACACTGTTATTTGTGAAAATTCTTCTTCTGTGGATGCAGGTACTTGTAAAAGTGTTGAAGGTTCATATACCTCGTGTGGTAAAGAAGAACTTTATGCCAATTTCGCATGTGGAAATCCTTTTCTAGTTCCACTCTTAACTCCACTTTTACATGACATGACTTAATCTTCTTTCTTCAAATCTTCTTTGTAAATATTTTTTGAAAAACAAAATACAAAATTTGAAAAACCATCAAAAGCAAAATATAAAAATATAAAACTTTCAAAAAATTCAAAAACAATAGAAAATCAAAAATCCAAAAATATTCTTATCACGACATGTCTCTCGATAATCAATATTCTCAGACGTTTCTAGAAATGTCATTCAACAATGATACGGGTATGTACAGATGCTTGAGCGAGAGTTCTTTAAATGTTTTCTAAAACATGTCGTTTCTTAAAAGTTTCTTAAAAACAATGGCTTTCGTATACTTCAGCATTTACGAAACCCGACTTCAAATTAATGGCTTCGAACACATCTCAGACCCGCTCAAAGAAAGGAAAGTGCTTATCAAAATCAAAGGTTTTAAATACTTTTTCAAGCACTATTCCTAAAAACATAATGGCTTGTAAGTATTTCAGCTTGCAAACCGATCTTTAAAGAAAGGAAAGTGCTACGCAAAATCGATTTTCATAAATATCGAGCACTTATCCTAAAACAAATGAAGATAATTTTTTTTTCTCTAATATCTTCAAAAGATTTTTGAAATCTTCTCCACATCTTGCGTACCATTGATTCAAAATTTTTCAAAAAGATTTTTCAAAATCTCTCACATTTGGTACCAAGATAACTCCCTCTAAACCCTTAATTGATTCTAAATTTTCTGTATGAAAAATATGCTTTCTTTAAGGGGGAGTATAAAACCAAAATTGTTCCAAAATTCATGCTAAATCAGTTTCTCTCCAAATGCTTTCCGAAAAACATATCTTTTAATCATTTTGTTTCAAAAACATCATGGATATGCTATTTTTGAGGGGGAGAAACGTGATTGAAATGTGATCAAAATGTTTTATGATCGCTGTTTGAATCTCAAAAGAGCTCGACTCAGTTGAAACCAATGAATTGACAAGTAATCAAAGTCAGTAAATGTACCATTTCGAGAAACTTTCTATGGACTTGACCAGGACGGGTAATAATTTCAAGCTAATTCTCTAGTGATGTAAACGTGTCTCGAATCGGTCTAGTTCATTTAAAGTCGATCAATTCAAAAAGTGCGAACTCTACCCTCTATGTGCAGATTTCTGTCAAAACTTATAAGCACATGTGAAGGGGGAGTGTTTCTGAAAATATAAAACTCTCGAAGTGTTCCAAACATGTTTTTCTATCAAAAACACTGAGAGATTTTTCAAGAAAAATGGTTTTATGGCAACAATAGGACAGTCATGGAGTTATAAGGTAACTAAGGATAGGAAATTCGTCCTATGATCCGCCAGAGCCGGAGGGATCTACCCAAGGACAATACCAATAGTTTAGTATTAGAAGTCCTTAGGTATGATTGAAAAAAGGAGTAATGTGAGAAAGGAGAAAGAAGGGGTTGAAGAATTAAAAAGAAATGTAATGAGAAAGGGTGAAAAGAAATAGCCCTCCATATTCAACCTTAGGGCAGAAACCGGGTTCAATTCATCTGCTACTGGTTGTCACTAAGTTGACACTGGTATTGAAGACAAAGACGTCATGGACCCAGTGACGCACTGCACTAAACCTTCTAGCCACTCAATTCCTCTCAAAAGGAATTTGTTTCATTCTCACTGGGAACCCTGCATAATCTATCGGCTTTCTCTTAGAGATTGCTGATATTGAAGAAGGAGACCCTCTCCCTAGTCTCCGCTTATGAAAACCAAAATGCACTAATTGAGTCTAGAGCCACGAGATTCATCAAAAGATCTCATAGGAACACTTGACATGACATCGCTTGTTGTTCATCAATAAAGACACAAGTGATATATTATAGAGTCCTACGCAGATCTTAGCAATCTGCTAGAACATTTATGAGAAGTTTCACATTTGTGATCTTCAGTGATTGAATGGAAACTCTTGCCAGGGTCAACATCAAGCAGCCCGACAGCAGGTCACTTCGGTAACTCCTCGTGGATTACGCTTAGTGTGTCTCAAACGGTCTACAGTCGTGGGGTGATGCTTCTGTGTACCTCAGCGACTCATCTGAACTGTAGATGTACTTCGGTATATCGTGTTATCTCACTTGTGGGACTCCAGTTCAGGAACGTCCCTTGTGAGAATTAGAGATGTGTTTTCACACTATGCTGTTAACACCCTCGAAATTCAAACTTGTAAGTGCCGGAATCCGCTTATTACTAACTGTTTTTATGTTTTCTTCTTATGGAAGCTCTGGAGCGGATGGATCGTGCAGACTCGCCACATGCTCATACCAACAACACATGAAAGTTCTCATCAAAATCAAAGGCTACTCAATGTTAAAGATGATTCTTCGTCAATGTCAAAGAATCTACAAAATCTAATGACTCGAGAACTACATCATTGGTAACCAAAAGTCAAATAGAAGTGTGAGCATGGTGGAGAAAGACGTGGAGACACCTAACCAACGAAGTTGACAACGGCAGACAACCACATTATCTGATCACAAAGCATGAAGGAACAAAGAATCAAGACTATTCTATATCTACGCACAAAGTTCAAGCTCGAGAAAAGTAAAGACCAAATCAAGTGGAGCATCATTTGAATGACCACCCCTTAGGGGGAGATTGTTAGCCTTAATAGTTTTTATTAGAAGTGATGGTCATTCACATTTAGGAACTTTGTAACGTGTGTTAGATATCGTTCTAGAATAGTCAAAGGGCTCGTGGATTGGGCTAAGCTAAATGGCTATAAGTTAAGTTAAGCTAGCCTTGTGAAAGATATTATCCAATCCAACCCAATCCAAGCCCATGGAAAGCCCATTAGGGCATCTTGTATTTAGAGTATAAATACCCCTCAAATGGTCATTTGAGGGGTGTGCTTGAGTGTGTGTGTGTGTTTTCCTTTGAATATACAACATCTTGTGTTTATCTTTATCTCACATATACACGATTTTATATCATTCAAGTCACCATCTAATCTTTCTCATCTTATTTCTAAGCTTTACGTTTTGTGTTTGGGTTTCACGAGTTCTACGCATAACTTTGGTTAACGTGGGTATTTCATGATAAGGTTGATAGATATAAGGTCCTACAATTGTTAGCCTCGCTAAAGTGAAGTCATTACGGGAATTGCATTAGTTTCTTCTTTTACTTATTCACAAGGACTAGTTTAGTCAATAGTGATAAGTTATTCTTGTCTTAGTATAAATACACCTCCTAGTCCTAACTAGGAGGGTAGGAAGTTCACATTTGTAAAGAAGTGTGTGTGGTTTCTTCTTCTTCTCTCTAGAAACACACACATCTTCCCTTTACATCAATAAAAACAATACCATGTCTTATTCATTCTTTGAGCTTCCCCGACCCCCCGAACCACATAAATCACTTGTTTTTATCGATCCTACAATTGGTATAACGAGCCAGGTTGTGTATTTTTATCGATTTGTGTGGTTCGAATCTTGTTTTTAAACTGTTTTGTGCGTTATTTGTGGGTCGGAAAATTTTTTTCCGTATTTTTTGTGGTAAACAGTTTTTATTCAAGATCTAGTATCCTTTGTCTTGGTTAAAAAGTCCTCTTTTTTCATTGATAGCACAACTGTCTTGGTCATCACCTTGTCCAAACAGTCATTTTTGTGACTTTTTTGTACCAACTATCTGTGAAAACAAAGTGGTCAAACCTTCATCTTCATATGGTCAACATGGTCAAAAAGGAAGCATTTTTATGCTGTTTCTGGGTTTTTGTATGAAGATGGTCGGAAAAACATGGTCGAAAAACTCGCTGGAAAAAGTCAACCGGGTCAAAACCCTAGTTTTCTACGCTTAAGAATATCTACAGTGAAAGTTACGCGTAGCTGTGAAGTTACGCGTAAGAAATGGTTTATGCGTATGGTTTACGCATAACCTCGACCAGGCTTACGCCTAAGATATGCTTTACGCATAAGCAAGTATGTTTACGCGTATGTTTACGCGTAAGCAATTTGGCTTACGCATAAGAGAAGAAAAAAGCTACGCATAAGGTTGGAGCAAAGAAAAACTTATGCGTAGACTTGACTCAAAAAAAAACCACAACATACCATATACCATCTCCATCTCTCGACCTCAGGTACAACATCCCATCATCAGTCCGAAACCTAATCCTAGACCTAGACTCACCAATATACCCTCTCATCTCTACCCAGACTCTCATTCAAGACTCATAAAGAAAAATCACAGATCAATCTCATCATCGACCCTTTTGGAAATATCCGAACATAAAAGAAATTGATTGATAACAATGGTGTTATAATCACTTCTTGTTTCGTTCATAATCTCAACTCGAAACTATAACCTTACCCGAGACCCTTACAATGGATCTTGAAGACCATCTTGATTCGTATGAACAAATAAAAGAAACATCACGGTACAGGGTATGTTATTGATTGATAAGTTTGTGTGATTAATTTGACGAGGTGAGATCTAAGATGATTGAGATGTGATGAAATACGGTTTGGATGCATGATCTATTTTTTTAGATCTGTTTTTTGGCGTTAGGTGAGAGGATATGTTGTGTTGGGGGCGCTCATAAACTGATATGTGATTTTAGGTTTAGGATAAGTGACCTAATAGTTTGGTAACGTTTTTATATCCGGTTTTTGTCTTTTGGAATTGGATCATGGGCTATAACAACTGCATATGCCATATGGAGTGATATGTGATTGTTTTGGGCTTTGAGTTTAATTTCGTTGTGGGCTGTGTATATCATGAGTGAAATGGGCTAGAGAGTTGGATGGTACTAAATTTTTACACTCGAAGGTACTAGCGTGTACGTACTGTCATCCTAACAAATGCAATATCAAATTTTGTTTATCAAAATTCTTTTTGATACATGAGATTTGATAATTTTTGGTACGAAGAGTGGTATTTTGGTATGGTAAAATTTTCACGGAGGATACATGTTCACGGCTAAAGGTTTCGATGTATTTCAATCGTGACCACGGAGATGACTCTTTATTATTTATTTGGGTTTGAAGTGACGTTTGACGGACGAGTTTACTTATTTCGTCTTCTTTCTTTCTTCCCTTCCGCGAAGATGACTTGTCTGGGCAAATATGTTGAGTGTGATGAAGACTTGCTATCTAGTTACTTTTGTGATTCTTTCTCTCTTAACCCACAAAGTAGCTATCACTTCGGTGTCTCACGTAGTTGAGGATACGTCAAGAGGTTTTGTACAATGGGTACACCGTTCTTTTTCACAAGGATAGTACAAGCTTAAGTAACTATTCCGGGAGATTTTACTTCATCCTCAAGTTCGTCATATTGGGTTATCCTCACATGTGGTTACTACAGACAGCCGTTGCATTTTGATACAGGGGGTTGAGATGAGTTAGACAATGTCAAAGGGTATTGTTCATCGACATCTTCTCACGGGCTGATATGATTTATGATAGAATGCTTCCAGTTAATGCTTCATGTGCGCAATTGTATGCTGATTCCGATAAATCGTAACCATCAGGGGAGAGAAATGTGTACATTATGGGTTGATTTGATATATGAAAGATAACTGGAATGCATTTGGTGAGATGAAGATGTTGATATCTTATTCCCCCGAATGGACAATCTTGAAGAAGGTCGAGTCGACAGTCTTTTCTACATTTTCCGCTGCGTGTTAGAAGACTAAAGACGGTTCTAATTTAATTATCAAAAGACTTCTTCGAATTCAAGAAATTCATCAGAAAGGTTGTCAGTTTGGGGGAGAGCACTAATTAGGGGAGAGCAAAAGGTCGATTTAATCCCTAATTAGATTTGCTCATATTGTTCTTCGCAAGTAAAGAGATGGCATGAGAAGATTCATGAAGTTTGAAGACGTGAAGACACTCTTGGAGCTACTGCGCTTATCTGTTGTATTTAATTTTGCTTGTAGGGAACATTGCAAGCAACTCCCGTATGACATCACTTGGGGGAGATTGTTAGCCTCGCTAAAGTGAAGTCATTACGGGAATTGCATTAGTTTCTTCTTTTACTTATTCACAAGGACTAGTTTAGTCAATAGTGATAAGTTATTCTTGTCTTAGTATAAATACACCTCCTAGTCCCAACTAGGAGGGTAGGAAGTTCACATTTGTAAAGAAGTGTGTGTGGTTTCTTCTTCTTCTCTCTAGAAACACACACATCTTCCCTTTACATCAATAAAAACAATACCATGTCTTATTCATTCTTTGAGCTTCCCCGACCCCCCGAACCACATAAATCACTTGTTTTTATCGATCCTACAAAAAGCCCGGACACTTAAAACTTATGTTTTGGGATGTGCCGAGAAGAAAGCCGCTACATGGAAGAGGCCCTTTCGATCCTTAGACTTTCATCGTTTCCGGTGAGTTAGTACTTTAGTTAAGTGGATAACAACCATAACAAATGTCGATTTCAATGGTCAAACTTTTGAAAATGAGCACAATCACTTAAATTGTATAAATTGCGGGAGTAAAAAGTTAAGTCTCGACTTACATAGATTATTGATATAAGTAGTGTTAGCATTTTACAAAAACGTTTATACAATAAGTTTAAGCTTGGTTTGAGAGTATAAAAAAGAGGATGACGATTACAATTCCCCGGAGACACCATTTTGTGTGAATCTCGTTCCATGATGCCATGTTTTGATAATCAAGCATGTTATTTATTATCGTTCAAGTTTATATTTCTAGTAGTAGAATAAAAAGTCGAAACGGGGTATTCTTGGTATTTTTGATCCTTTCATTACTTCAGATGATCGGATTGCTAGGGACTAGCAATTGATAGTGTGGGGGATTTGATGAGTGCTTATTCACTCATCATTTTTACCCATCTAAGACCACAAAAACGTCTAAAAACACGGAAATATAACCAATTATACTGCAGATATCCTTGGAATGTGTTTTTATGTATTTCAGGTACAAAGGATCGAAAACAGGGCAAAAATGGACAGAATTGAGCTTGGAATGGAAAGCGTACTTTGCAGACGGAGCCGGAAGATGATTTTTTATATTTTTCAGAGCCCGGGATACATTTGGGAGTGAGCTTGGGGAATCAGACTAAAAACCTAACCCTAAAACCCAAATTTCTATTTCACCCTTCACCCGAACCATAATGATCGTTTTACCCGTCACCAAAAATCCAAATTCATATTTCATTCCCCTAAACCTTATTTTTATTTAAAACCAATTATTTTTCAAAAATCAATTTTTATTAAAAGTTTTCTTTCAAAAAAAAAAAAAAAAAAGTTTTAATTAAAATTAGAGAAAGTATTTATACAAAATACTCAAAACCTTTTAAAAATAAAACTACTTAACCCATTTACCCCTTCTTCCCTGTTTTTACCCAAACTTAACACAAACCCAGCTTAACATAATTTCACCCATTCCCTTTGGCGCCAAAACACCTCAACCCCACCATTGTCTTCTTCCCAACCAGTCCCTCTCACCTTGGTCCCAAGCTCAGTATCCTCCCCCACATCCCACATGGGCTCAGTGACACCTTGGCAATCCCACAAAACCTCATTGGACATCAAGAATGGACGTCTCAGATTGCTCCCCTTGGTGCCCAAGCTGGATGGATGGCTCGGATTGAACCATAGAAGCACAAAATGGTCCAAGACTCATTTCTCTCTCTGTGAAAAAGCACACAAGCAGCAACCAAGACCTAGACATCTTAGTATAAATAGATAGCTTTGTAAGCCTTGTAAGGCATTAGGTCTTAGTTTATTTTTAAAAAAGTTTAGCTTTCTGTTTCAGTTGTAGTTTATCTTTTTAATTAATGAAAATTTTTATTTTAGCTTATCAGTCTACTTTTTCTAATTATATGCAAATAAGCACATAATTGCTTATTTGCTCATTGCCCATTATTATCTGTTTTTAAGATTTATTCCTGGTACAAAATCAGTTTCACAAAAGAAAATCTAAGTTTCCTTTCACAAATTCAGTTTTAAAGTGTTTAACACCCCGTACAGGGGTGTTTGGCATTAGCTTATTTAGGATCCAAAAACAGCTTTGTACCCATTTTGACTGTTAAGGTCAAAGTCTCCTTAAGGATTTCAAGTTATTTTTATCCTTCAAAATCTGTTTTAACAAATATGTTGAAGTTTGGTTGGTAAATTTTTTTTTCCTGTCTAAAAAAAACTTGCACAGAACAGCAGCTATAGCTGCTGTTCCAAGACTTTTTTGTAGCTTATTTCTTATCAAAATTTTTCCCAAACTGCTTTTCTTGCATCTCTTTACACCCAACTCAACATAGCTTAGGCATGTTTGCACCTAGAATCACTTTAGCTTAGCTAAATTTGCATTAAAAAACTGCCATTTGCCATATTGTGCAACTGTCACAGCAGCCTTATTTCGCTTATCTTGTGCTTATCAGTGTTCCCTAGTTGCTTATTTAGGCTTTATTAGTTGCTTTGTTGTAAAGTTAGGTTAGCTTAGCTTATTTGGTGCTATTTAATGCTTATTTATGCCTTTAAAAGTCTCCCTATGCTCCCTTTTGCTTCCTGTCCCACAACAGCAACCCATAATGCTTATTTGTGCTTTCACAGCTTATCTGCTACTTAGTGTAGTTCATTGAGGGTTAGTTAAGCTCACTTAGTTGCATTCTAGTCTAATATAGCTTATTGTAGTAGCACTTTAGGTTAGTGCCCCTTGCAAGTTCATAAGGGGCTGTTTGGTTTTGATAATTTAGAAGTCACCCACTGCGAATTTTAGACATCATCTGCTTATTCCCATCTTATGTTAGCTACTTATATATTTTGTCTAGCTTTTCTCAACTTAGCTTATTTTCTCATCTCATAGCTTATTTCATTTGAATTGATTAATCCTTGTTCAATATTGTTTAAAAGATTGCCTAAGAGTTGATTTGTTGCTTTATGTCCCAACTGTCCAAATCTGTTGGATAATAAGCTGTTTTACAGCTTATGTAAAGATTTTCATAGGGTGAGTTTTTACAAAAAGTCTTATTTTTGTTTTATAAACAAATTCCAAAAAGAAAAATTCAAAAAAAAAAAATGTTTGAAAGAAAATGCATTGCTGGGATTCGAACCCTGGCTACCCAGCTCACCACACGCACACCTCACCAACTGCCCTAGGGTCTTTCTTCGTTAAATTCTTGCACACTTAGATATTTAAATACAAACTCAGTTTTTAAGATAGTAGCTTATTTAGCTTTTTAGTAGCTTATTTCCTTAAGCAGTACCAACGTTTTATATTTTTCTTGAAATCAGTATCACTCAAAGTATTTTTAGTAAAATTTTCAGATTTTTCCAAAATAGTTTAGTATTTTTTATAATTTAATTAGATTAAATTAGTTTTTAATTCATAATAAATAATTTAAAAGTCGAAAAAATACCCGGCTTTTTTCTAAAATTATTTTTAGTAGTTTAGAAAGTAGGAAAATTAGTTTTGAACCCGTAGGACTTAAATTGCATTATTTTCACTTTTTGAGGCTCGGGATTAGCCAGGGTTTTCGCGTTTTTGCATTGTAGCACCCTAGGACTTAATTTAGCTTAGTTTTATTGTTCCGTATGCTTAGTAGTAGTTATTTTGTCATTTATTAGGTTTCCCTTGCCTTAATTACTTTCCCGTTAATTAATTCGTAGAAAACGTAATTAAAAACAATCAAATCTCGAACAATTCAAGCATTTTAATAACAAACCTCAAACGACATCCTCAATTCACACCTCGTTGGGACACGACCCGGGTAATCACTTACTCGGTATCACTTATATCACGTTCGTGAGTTTTGGCACATTAACCCTTTTCCTAAAAGGTTGATTTGTCGATTCTCGCGTATATCGTATATTTGATATATTTACTTACTACTGAATCACACCCAAATGGGTTCCAACCACTGCTAAGCAAAATGTAAACACTGCTAAGCAAAATCAATCCACTGCTAAGCAGAATATCACCACTGATACAAAAGAAGTTTTAAAAATTTCAAAGGTGATAACCGACACACTGGTTGGAAACCATTTTTATGTTGTTAAGACCTCAGCTACCTGGCAATGGAAGCCTAGGACCAAGGTTTTACATCATGTCAGTTGTGCATCAATGGACCTAAAGAAATTTGATTATGTTGATGCACAGGGCAGACCCAAATCAGTATTGGCTTGGGTCCACAAAAGGAACTAACTTGTTTAAATTCATGTGCAGGGAAATCTACAAGATGAGCTAAAAGACAAAGGAATTTTTGATAGTGGTTGCTCTGGGCACATGACTTGGGATGGTAGCAACCTGGAGGATTTTGAAGCTTTTGATGGAGGATATGTGGCATTTGGCAATGATCCAATGGGAGGAAAGATACTTGGCAGAGGCACAATCAGAACAGGGAAATTAGACTTTGAAAAAGTCTATCTGGTACAGGGACTAAAGTACAATTTATTCAGTGTTTCTCAAATGTGTGATAAGAAAAACTGGGTACTTTTTAGGGAAACTGAGTGTGTGGTGTTGTTACCTAATTTTAATATGCCTAATGAGAAATTTGTGCAGTTAAGGATACCTAGGAAAGAGAATATATATTGTTTTGATCTTAAAGATGTAATTCCTAATAGGTCCTTAACCTGTTTATTTGCTAAGGCATCAGAGTATGAGTCAAAATTGTGGCATTGAAGGCTATGTCACCTTAATTACAAAACAATCAATAAACTGGTAAAAGGCAACTTAGTGAGAGGGTTACCTTCTAAGGTTTTTGAGTATAAGGAACTTTGTGTGGCTTGTCAAAAAGGAAAACTACATAGAGCCTCTTGTAAGACCAAAACTGTTAACACCATCACACAACCACTATTCATGCTTCATATGGACTTATTTGGACCTACCTTTGTTAAAAGTTTGAATCATAAGTAGTACTACCTAGTTATCACTGATGACTATAGTAGATTTTCTTGGGTATACTTTTTGGCTGCTAAGAGTGAGACTAGTGAGATCCTCAAGAGTTTCATTACTAAGATAGAAAATCTGGTAACCTATAAGGTCAATGTAATCAGATGTGATAATGGAACTGAGTTTAAGAATGATGTGATGAATCAGTTCTGTGTAGCTAAGGGTATAGAAAGAAAGTTTAGTGTTGCTAGAACACCACAACAGAATGGTGTAGCTGAAAGGAAAAATAAGACACTAATTGAGGCTACTAGGACAATGTTGTCAGAATCTAAGCTACCAACTACCTTCTAGGCTGAGGCTGTATGCACTGCATGTTATGTGCAAAATAGAAGTAAGGTAGTGAAGCCTCATAACAAGACCCCCTATGAATTGTTACATGATAGGAAGCCAATGATTGCATTCCTAAAACCTTTTGGGTGTCCTATTACTACCTTGAATACCATAGACTACCTAGGCAAGTTTCAAGAAAAAGCTGATGATGGATACTTTTTAGGCTATTCTTCTAATAGTAAAGCCTTTAGAGTATACAATAGGAGGACTAGGATTGTTGAAGAAAACTTACATGTTAAGTTTAGTGAAGAGACTCCTAGCGTTGAGGCCAAAGGACCGTGACTGGCATTTAACATTGATATGCTAACCAAATCTATGAATTATGAGCCTATCATTGCAGGAACTTCCACTAATGTTAATGCAGGTACACAAAAGGATTCTGATACAGAAACAATTTCTAAGGAAGCTGATTCTCCAAAGGAGTTCTATTTGGTTGAAAAGTGGAAAGCTTGTTATGTCTCACCCATCATTGATAAGCAAGGTCCCACTGATGATGATGCCTTGAATTCTGGAAGCAAAGTTGATCATCATCAAGATAAGGATGAGTTGTTGAAAGATAACTCAATGTCGGTAGAAGAAATTGAAAGGAAGAAAAGGCATTCTGAAAGCACTGCTAAGCCAAATGAAAGCACGGCTAGGTATAATGAAAGCACTGCTAAGCTAACTTCTACCACTGCCAGTACATGTGAAACCCCACCGCAAGTAATCGATGATAGTACTTACTTTGGACCAACCTGCAAAGCCATTATTTGGTGAAGAGGAGTATCCACATGATCCTGATATGCCTGCTTTGGAAGAGATTGATACTCCTACTGATGATGAAGACATGGATGATTTCTTCAATGCTGATTTTACTAATTTGGAAACTGTCATTCATGAAAGTCCAATCACTACCACAAGGATTCATAAGATTCATCTCAAGGATCAAATACTTGGAAATTTGAATACACCAGTTCAAACAAGAAGCAAGGTTCAGAAAACTAAAACCTTTCCTAAACAAGGTTTCTTTGCAAGGTCACTTCACAAAAGAAATAGTCATAAAGATCTGCAAAATTGCTTGTTTGCTTGTTTTCTGTCTCAAAAGGAGCCCAAGAGAGTTGAAGAAGCTTTGTCAGAAGAAGGATGGGTTGAATCAATGCAAGAGGAGCTTCTACAGTTTAAGCTTCAAGAGGTTTGGACATTGGTTGACTTTCCTAATGGAAAGAGGGCAATTGGGACTAAATGGGTGTTCAGAAATAAGAGGGATGAAAGAGGGATAGTGGTAAGGAATAAATCAAGGCTGGTTGCTCAAGGACACACACAAACTGAAGGCTTGGATTATGATGAAGTATTTGCTCCAGTTGCAAGAATTAAGGCTATTAGATTATTTTTAGCATATGCTTCATTCAAGAATTTTGTGGTGTATCAGATAGATGTTAAGAGTGCCTTTCTGTATGGCACAATTGATGAGGAGGTTTATGTTTCTCAACCTCCTGGTTTTGAAGATCCTGATCATCCTGACAAGGTATACAGGGTGAAGAAGGCTATGTATGGGTTGCATCAAGCTCCTAGGGCATGGTGTGAGTGCCTGTCTACTTATTTGATGGCCAATGGATTTAAAAGAGGGTTGATTGATAAGAATTTGTTCATTAGGAAGCTCAAGGATGATATTTTGCTGGTTCAGGTCTATGTAGATGACATCATCTTTGGCTCAACAAATAAGGAGCTATGCAAGGATTTTGAGAAACTAATGCATGATAAGTTTCAGATGAGTTCTATTGGAGAACTCACTTTCTTTTTGGGGCTACAGGTTCAACAAAGGACTGATGGTATTTTCATTAGTCAAGACACGTATGTAGCAGATATTTTGAAGAAGTTTGGGTTTCAGGATGTGAAGAGTGCTATTACACCTATGGAGACTCAGAAACCACTGCTACCAGATGATGGAAGTCCCAAAGTTGATTTGAAGTTGTATAGGTCCATAATTGGATCCTTGATGTATCTCACTGCATCTAGTCCAGATATAATGTTCTCAGTATATGTGTGTGCAAGATTCCAAGTCATACCCAATACATCACACATGAATGCTGTTAAGAAAATCTTTAGATACCTTAAAGGTCATCCTAAATTGGGCCTTTGGTATTCTAAGGATTCACCTTTTGATTTGGTGGCCTATACAGATAGTGATTATGCTGGTGCTAGTTTGGATAGGAAATCTACAACTGGAGGATGTCAGTTTCTAGGAAGCAGACTAATTTCATGGCAGTGTAAAAAGCAAACAATAGTGGCTAATTCTACAACTAAAGCTGAATATGTGGCTGCTGCTAGTTGTTGTGGTCAAGTTCTTTGGATTCAGAATCAATTGCTGGATTTTGGGTACAATTTTATGCATACTAAGATTTACATTGATAATAATAGTATAATTTGCATCATTAAAAATCATGTTTTACATTCAAGAACTAAACATATTGAGATAAGGCATCATTTTATTAGAGACTGTAATGAGAAAAGGTTGATTCAAAAGGCCAAAATTCATACTGATTTCAATGTTGCTGATCTTCTCACTAAAGCTTTTGATGTGGGAAGGTTTCAGTACCTTGTAGTTAGTATTGGAATGGTTAATCTCTAAATCTCAACTTGTTTTGTAAAAGTTTGTATAAGTATTGTACTGTTATTAGGTGATCTTAGTATTGCTATTTTTGTTCTAACCACTGTTAGTTATGTTCAAACCACTGTTTGTTTCTATGTTTATCACTAACCATTTGGAGAGATATGAAAGTAAATCACTGTTTGGATGATGCAAGAGACTTAAAAGAAAAGACATGGTTCTATTATTCTTATATTATAAACTGCATTCATAAATGCAGTGGTTACAACCATGTCTACAAGCTACCAGGAAAATACATCACAACATGCCTACAACTACCAACACAGACAACCAGCTTCATAACTAACCCCCTACCCACCTAAGGCTTCCTTGGAAAGGCCCACTCAGGCATCACTTTAGGTGCCCCATGCCTATCAATCACCCTCCACACCTTTGGGCATGCAAGCCGAAACACCTTTCCTCTGACAGGTGGTGAGGATGATGAAGGACCCTCTGGTGGTGGTGGTGCTAACAATGCTCTTGTAGGTGGTGCTTGGAGCTCTTCAGTTAGGATTACAGCAACAAGGGGAGGGACAACCATGACTCTTGAATAAGTGTCATCGTCTGTGCTTTCATATGGTGAAATGTAGCTTGACATGGAGTCAAAGCTATCTTCCTTGATGATGCCATCCTGTGGGAGTGGTTGAAGTGTTGATAGACCAGCAGATGAAGGAGTAGTGCTCATGGACACATGGTTTCTCTTTCTTGATGAAACTTCTGCAAACACCTCTCTCTTTGTTTTACCTGGATTGTTAAGAACATAATGCCAAGCATCATCATCCCAAATGCTATCTGAAAAAGAGCTGTCTGATGAGATGTTGATTGGGTTGGAATGGCTCATGGTGATTTTTGGTAAAGCAGATTTTCAGAGATTTTAGGAGAAGAGAAGTGTTGGTGTGTTGGATGTATGTGAGTCTAATGTTATTAAATAGAGGTTAAGATGGAATCAGGAAGTTAATGAGGGGAAGGTGTAAGTGGTTGAGGAGTAAATGAAGTCTTTTGACTTTGGGAAACGATTTAATTACAGAAGTTAACCAAATTGACTTAGAATTTAGCACTGTTGGCTACCCACTGCTAAGTATATGGAACCACTTCTTGTTCTATCTAACCATTGCTAACCTTAACCATCTTTTTCTGTTTGGTTTATGTTTGTGATATGCAGGTATGAAGGATTGTTGTATACATTGGAGCTTTTGTTGATTAGTGTTAAAAAAAATGTTGTAATCCTTCATATTTTTGTGTGATATCACTATTTTTGACAAAGATTTGCTTGCTGTAAATCTTGGTCAACAGATTGGAGTGTTATTTTGTATCCACTGCTAGAGTCTTTCAAACCACTTCTAGTGGTTTTCAAACCACTGCTAGCATATTGCTGTTTTTGGATACTTGAGGGGCTGTTTGGTAACTTTGGTGCTAACGCATTTATATCTCCAAATCATTGACAGATCATTTACTTGATATTCAAATCACTTCCAATTGGTGCTTTACATAAACCCAAACCACTTCCATCTGTTTAATTCACAAATCCCACATCATTAACACCACCAATCACCATGCCGAACCAATACTCCAAAACCCATAACCTAGTTGCTAATCTAGTAAAAAACAATCGATCTGAAGGTTTTCATGAAATCATTGATTTCCTTATTCACAGTCCTATTCACTTTGCCTTAACTGTAGCACCCACCATCCTTAAAGCCAATGTAAATCAATTCTGGGGAAATGTTAAGCTTGAGGAGATAGATGGGGTCGAAGTTTTTAGTACTGTTGTGGATGAGAATGAGATTTTAGTTGATGAGGAGATCATTCGAGGGGTTTTGAAGTTGGATGATGCTGATGGTGTAGTTAACCTTTCTGATGCTGAGATCTTTGAATGATTAGAGAGGCTAGGTTATACTAGAAGGGGAGACAAGGTAAAATTTTTTAAAGGAATGTTTTCCCAACAATGGAAGTTTTTGATTCATACCTTATTGATGTGTATGAGTAATAAGACCACTGGATTTGATGACTTTCCCTCCAAAATTGCTACTGCTATCATATGTCTATCTGAGGGGAGGAAGTTTAATTGGTCTGAGATTATTTATGAAGGGTTTGTGCAGAATATTAGGAAGAAAGGTAAGTATTACTTATATCCTAGGTTTGTGCAACTTATTGTGGACAGTCAAATAGAAGAACCTGTTGAGCATACTAGGGAGTATGAGGTGCATTATATGCATCCTAAGGTTTTTGCACATATGAGACATCAGAATCCTAATTTTCAAATAAGAGATGTTCCATTGTTCCCCCATATGATTAATTTTCCTGCTATTCCTGAGTTTGATGAAGGTCTTGAATCCCAATCCGTTGAACCTGAACCCAATGCTAGTACACTTGAACCCTCTGTTAGTGAATCTCAACCCATTGCTAGTGCAACTGAACTCACTGCTAGTCAGCCTCAAACCACTGTAGAACCCATTTTGTTTGCTAGGAGGAGGAAGGGCACCAAGCTACCTCAGGCTGGTGTTAGTGGTGTTGTTCATGAGGCTGTCACTAGTTGTGGAGGTGACATGATTGGAAGGGCTTCCACTACTGATTCATTCTTAGATGCTGGTCAGGACAGTGGAAACATCATTAAGACCCAACCTTTGGCAACTTCTAATGTGGAGAGTTCCTTGGAACTCAACACAGGTGGAGGAATCCCTAGCCAACTAGCTCACTCAGGGTGCATAGATGATCAGGCAAGGTCTGATGCTATGTTTATTTTATCCAAGGATTCACCTCTCAGAGCAGTTAACACAGCTCGAAGTGATGAGGATATTTTGGAACATGACAATGAATTGACGGATTCTAAACAGGTACATGATGACTATTCCAATGAACCACCTCTTGGACCAGTTAACACAGGTCGAAGTGGGGAGGATATTCTTGAACACTTAAATGAATTGACGGCTAAATGTACCAAAATGGAGGACACACTTTCAAGTCTTCAAGAATTGGCTGTGTTTCAGGGTAAAGAGATTAGGAGGTTGAAGCACAGAATGTTTGTGATGGAGAAAGTGAGGAGACCTGGGGTTGCTGTTTTAAGAAAAGTGAGAAAGTTGAAAAGGAAGGTGGACTCCTCTCCAGCTGTGAATGTGGAGGATGTACCCAAACAGGGGAGGAGTGAAGGCATGAATTAAGGGGAGGCTGTAGATGTGCATATGGATAGTGGAGATCAAGTAGAACAATTTGTGGTATCTGATAAAGATGGGAATGAAGCTGTTCTTGAAATTTTGAAGACTGTGGTAGAAGATGAGGTGTTGCAGGACACAACCACTGACAGTGTGTCTGCAACCACGGCTGATGTTCTTGGAACCACTGCTGCAGTTTCAGATAAGGTAACCATAACCACTCCCACTTTAGTCTTACCCACTGCTATTACAACCATATCTACAATTGTCACAACCACCTCTATATCACCACCTAAATCAAAAGAAGTTGAGAAGGAAGTTGCAAGTGCATTGATCAATCTAAGCAAAACCTCAACTAACCCTACACCCATCATTGCACCTGTTTCATTATCTCTTAAATCTACTGCACCTAAACCCTTAGGTAAAAGTTTGACAATTGGTGAACCTTTGAAGAAGAAGGTAGTTCAATCAGACATAGGAAAGGGAAAAGGTATTGCTGAACCAACTTTGAAGTTTAAGAATAAACAAGAATAGATTGCTTCTGATGAAGAGTATACAAGAAGACGCTAGAAGAAAAAAGCAGCTATAGAGAAGAGAAGAAAAGAAAAAGAAGAAGAAGAGGCTACTCAGAAATGGTTAGCTGAATGGAATGAAACACAAAACTATCTTCAAGCTTCTAATAACATACATAATGAGTATACTACTCAAGAATGGGCATTGTTATCTATTGACGAAAGAGCTAGAATCTTGGGTGAATGGGCTAGAAGGATAAGTAAAGAGAAGAAGCAAGTTATAAGGAATAAACCTCCTACAAAAGGTGAGATGAGAAATGTGATGATGAATATTATCAAGAATTCAGGCATACATATTCCTGAAAATCTCAGTAAATGTTCATTTGAGAGAATTCATGAGATTTATCTGATGTGTATGAGGATTAACAATGATGATTTTATTCCAATGAATTCTGAAAGAGAAGAAGAGTGGATTAAAAGTAGTCAAAAGAGAAAATCTGAGATTCAGGAGACATCTAGTTCTAAAAGAATGAAAGAAGTAAATGAAGATGGTAATCAAATTATTTCTTATACATTTGAGCTTAATGGAAGTGAAGGATGTTGGAAAATTCAAAGAGTCAAAAATGAAGTTTCTGTGTTTGAGAAATTTTCACAGATGCTTCAATATATGGATAGAGATGATTTTGAGAAATTTTCACAGATGCTTCAATATATGGATAGAGATGATTTGATGAATCTTTGGAAGCTTTACAAGAATAAATTCGGTGATGTACGTCCAGATGACTATCATGAGAGAATGGTTTATCATCACTTGAAGATCTTGTTTGAACCTACTCATTATGAACCTGAATGGAAAGTAGTCTACAATGGTCAAGTTACAAGATGGTTTTTATATCAATCTTGTGGAGTTCATGTGTTAACTTTTTCTGGAGAAGTTATTCATATGCTTGTAGAAGGTGATTATCCTCAACTGAATAATTATCCAGGGGTTATTGCTCAGATGGTGAAGCCTGGTGGTTTAAAGATGCTGAACCCTATGATGATCAAGCATACAGTTTGTTGCTAAAGTATGAGCAAATTTTTAAAACTGGTAAGTGTTTGGATACATCCTCCAATTTAGATGTTTTGAGCTTAGAGGAAACTTGAGAATTCTATTTGAATGTATCAAGTTTAGGGGAGGATTGTTGGGTTTTAGGTTCCGTAGATCATGAATTATTCTAAGTGTTGGAACCACGGACAGAGTTAATGAAACCACTGACAAAAGAATGAATCCACTGCAGAAGTTAAACCGCGGCTAGTAGTAAAGTGAAACCACTGCTATTATATAAATATGTAAACACTGCTAGTTTTGTTTAGACGGTTTAATATTCTGTATTAGATAAATATGGAAAAGATATTTATCTTGTAGGTTACGTATTGTATTATGTAAAGGACTCCTTAGCCTATAAAAGGAGGTCCTAGGTTAGATTAGATATACGTGTGTTTTGCTATATCTAAGGTCGTTACACTCCAAGGTTTTAAAACCCTAATACTGGTTAGAGTATTCGTATTAATAATAATATTGAGGTGTTGAGTGTTTATTATTCTTCTTCTTAAGATTAAGTATTAAATTCCCCGTAATATTTAAGATGTCTTTGTTAAGTCAGTTTCTATAAGGATCGTTTGCTCAACTGGGATCATCATATTTGTAAGGAACCTTAGGCATAAGATAAATCTTAGGTGTAAAGTTTTACTCGTAAGGTTTAGCTTAGTCGTAAGACTAGGTTATGAACCAAAATCTTTCACACTTGTCCAAGTGAGAGAGATATCCACAAGTCGAAGTGCTTTTTAAGCTTATCGAAGCAAGGAAAACACTGAGTCACAAACAGTTTTAAAGAATTTGATGAAGATTCCTTAGGTGTAAACTCTGGCTTAGGCGTAAATGTTACGCGTAAGATTAGGGTTTAACGTAGGCGTAAGAAGAGGGTTTCCAGTTACGCGTAAAACAAGGATTTTGCTTATTCGTAAAACCAACATAAATGACCAAAATGAATTTTGAAGCACCAAAACGCTTTGTACACTCGATTTTTATGATGAAATAACTTCAATAACACTTAAATAACAAGAAAGATTTAAACTTGAACTCCCAAAGTGAAATCTAAGCTTATGCGTAAAAGTGAAGAACGAGTAAAGAACGAGTGAAAAATGTAAATGAACACGTAAAGATTCAGACTTTTTGCCAAAACTAAGATTCTAAACACTATATTAACCTTAAAACTTTCCAAGCTTCAAGATTGAAGTGCAAAAATCAATGTTTACGCATGTGTAGAGGTTTGGAACAAGAGAAAACTTACGTGTAATACCACAAAACTTCAACAAGAACGTTTCACTAAACTAAATGGTGATCGATGCGACTATTAGGTCACCATGATATGAACAAAAGTATGTTTGATGTAGATAGAACGAGAGTAAGAGGAGGTACGGATGATTCTTTCACACACAAGTAATATGGAATGATTATTTTGGAAAACTAGAAGGGGGGTTGAATAGTTTTACCGATTAAAATCTTCGTTTTAAACTATTTAGATCAACTTATGTCAATCTATTTAAATGTGTGTGTTGGACGTTGATAGATAAGAATATAAATAAATAAAGCAAAGATAAAGAGTAAGAAGCACAAAACCACAACCCGAGTATTTATAGTGGTTCGGTTACAAGGACACCTTCCTTGCCCTACTCCACTCCCCGAGTCACCTACTCGAGAGTTCGTAATCACTACACAACACAAACTCCTTGTGGCGGTGAAGCCTTCACAACGTCGCCTACTCTTTATCCGGTACAAGGCTAGACACCAGGTTCTTCCACGAGGTAGAACCAAACCTATCACAACGTCGCCTACACTTTATCCGGTACAAGGCTAGATACCTAGTTCCATTACAAAGGAGGAACTACTACCCAACACTACACAACACCTATCCCAAAGGATACCCACTCCTTATGACAATATCAACAAGGATATAAATATCCTTTGACCCAATACTAATCTATTTTGTTCATCGACACACCATATCGAATGTACACCCTAGGTACCTTTCACTAATGCCTTTGACATGACTTCTAGGAACCCTTCACTAATGCCTTCAACACGGACTTTCGGCACCCTTCACTAATGCCTTTTACACGGATCTTCGGCACCTTTTACTAATGCCTTCGATACGACTCTTCGGCACCTTTCACTAATGCCTTCGTCTTGACCCTTTAGACATCTTTCACCTATGTCTTCGACACAACACTTCTAATTAGAAAGGAAAGAACTATCAACAAGATAACATCAGTAGTCTTGATGATGACGAAGCTTGGCAACCCACGGACTTGAGCTTGCTCGACTTCAAGAGGTGGTGATCTCGCCTTTAAGAGGAACCTAGAGAATCACACAAACATAAAACTACATAGAGAGATCCTTTGGATCTGAGGTTAGAGAGTTTACAACACTAAGAGAGAATGTGTGTTAAAGGGGGTGAGTTGATATGAAGAAATGGCTCACTATTTATAGACAAAAACATGCTACTATTCCACGGATCCCTTGCTTGAGGGATCTGTCTAGTGTATTCCTAGGGATCCGTAGGACGCTCCCCCTAAATAGGTTGTGGGTCATGGGTCATGGATCATGGATCATGGGTTGTAGGCTTTGATCCATGGGTATCCAAATAGATACAATGTATCAAGAAGATGCAATGCATCTTGTCAATGGGTCATGGGTTAGCTCAATGGGTCATGGATAATACCCATTACGACTTATGCATGATGTCATGCAATGGGTCATGGGTTATGGATCATGCTCCATGGGTATGGGTTATGGACTTTGGGTTTTACCCAACTACATTCAATGTATTTAGTCAATGGGTCAAATACTTAGACTTATACTCATATAATATATACTAAGTATGTATATATCTACTCATTATGTAAACACTAGTTGTTGTACATATGCATTACTATACCATGAAAACACTATTGCTTGTTTAGTGTTTTATATGAAAACGTAAGTGTGTTAGTAAACTATTGGCTCAAACCATTTACGTATTTTATTTGTTTCGTTAAAATGATTTTACGTTTGTTATCGACAAAACATTAGAAGATCGTAAAATATAAATAAACGTTTTTACGGCTTATTTGTATTAACAATCTCACCCTTTTTGTTGATGACAAAACATAAGATTATTTTAAGGAAAAACTAAAATTCGTAAAAGTTTGAATTAGAGTTTTTACTCTCTTCTCCCCCTTTTTGTCGAAACAAAAAGAGCGTCGAAAAGAAACTAACACATTGTTTTAAGAAAAACATGTGAAAAGTAAAAAATAAGAAAAATAGAGAGTAACGGAAGATAAGGATTCTCGTCTTAGCTCCCCATTGACCGGTCCATCCCTTTGTGAGGGAGTTAAGTAATTAGAAAGACTAAGCGAGTACTTTGCAATTTAAGTTTGCAAATGGTTTCGTCTTTTTGATGAACATGCTACCCCTTGACGAGTGCTCCTTTGCAAGGAGGACGTAAATTAATGTAATCCTATGTGAAGGTATTGCAAATGATTTTGCAATGTTTTGCTTTGACATGAAACTCCCCCTAACTAAGGATGTCAAAGTCTTCATGTGTATATTAAAAATCTAGAAAACAAAGGTTAGAAAATAAGTATATAATGCATAATTTCCTGTAAATAAGACATAAGTTAGAAATAAAATTGTCTTCTATTGCACGTATCCCACGATTCCTCCTTTGGAGGGATCCGTCTAGGCTAAAGTGAGGGATCCGTCTCCCTGTAAACTCAAGACAACAATGTTGATGTAAAATGTGAAGTTAACATCAAAAGTGAGTTACGAATTAAGGCACCAATGATAATACGACATATAACATGTAATTTCATTCAATAAAAACACGAGAAATGATCTACATATCTCTAAAACTAAGAGAATGACTTAAACATGAAATATGATTCCTAAACAATCTAAGTTAAGCTTAAGACTAGGATACCACTTGAATCCTTAAGCTCAAGGTCGTTTAGGTTTGTCAACTTCATCGAAACATTCGAGGAGGTGATAAACATGAAACGTTGCTCTTCATGTAGTTCATGTATCAAGACTTCAACATGTTGACAATGATAACAATCTTTGACATGGCTCGGAAATGGTAGTGGTAGAAATGGAATGTCTTGAGATGGAAGGTTTGGTTGAGGTTCCACAAAAGGAGGAGGGTTAAGTGAGGAGGGTTGAGGATTCTCAAAAGAAGGAGGAGTTTTTGGAGGTGGTTCAACCAAAGGTGGTGGTGGTGGAATATGTGACGAGGATGGTGAAAGAGAGGTATCTACTTCCATGTGATCGGGTGGTTGACTTTGATGATTCCTCATAATCCAAAAGGGATTATTTGAGGGTGATGGAGAAAAGGATGCCGGTGCTAGTGTCGATTCAATGCTTTGATTTTGTTGCGCTATTCTCTCTATTGAGGAGAATGTTGGCAATCGTGGAGGATGAGATGGCCTAGAAGGCAAGTCCTCTAAGTTATAGAGGTGTGGATATGAAAGTGGAGTGGTGAATGATAAGGCTCTAGACACTAAGGGTGATGGTTTAGTGTGAAATAGGGGTGTTTGGTTTAGGAGGTATAGTGGTGTTTGGCATTGGTAGTTTTGTGGGAACAATCCTTTTGGGGATTGGTTTGATTGGTTGAGTTTTTGGAGAGGAAATCCTAGCGTTTGTGGATTTAATGGAAGATTATTCGGTTGAATAAATTTCATGAACAACACGAGCAAGTTTCTTGGGTGGTCCTTTGGTGGATAAGTTAGCACTAGGAGCTTTTATCATGATGAGATGATTAAAAAATTGGTGATGTAAGGTTTCTAAATGCTTAGAATGAGATTGTAAATGATCACTTAGAAGTCCTAACAGGATGGTTTATAAAGGGAAGGATTTGGTAAGTGCATTCAAGACTTAAGCCACTAAGATCCTTTGAAATGTGATGATTTCCATGCACAAGAGTCAACTTCATATTTATACTGATCAAGAAGGTTAATTGAGGTAAGATGGAGTGTTCAAGTTAGCAAGGAGAGCTTGAAATAAGTTTTTTAGCTAAGATTAGCTGAATCTGCCATTCGGTTCCCACGGTTCACTCCTATGAGGGATCTGTCTAGGCTTATTCTAGGGATCCGGCTACACAGCAGCTAAGAAAAGAGAAAAATGATGTTTGTAAGGTCTAGTACCTATACATATTGAGTGTTTTAGTCTTCTTAAGTGTCTTAAATGAAAAGGGGCTTAAATGATCATGGGCAATGAGTGATGGTAGCTAATGATTGCCTTTTATGGAAGAAAATGAGACTTTATGAGCACCAATAGGTGATCAAAGATGACACTAGAGAATTTGAGAGTTTCAAGTGGTGTTAAATGATCCTAAAGATCAGATGGCAACTTAGGATAAATTTGGAAAATTCCTTAAAAATTATAAGAAATGATAAACTAGTTTTTTGACCCATTTTGAGGTAAGGATGACTAAAATCAATTTGCTAAAATTGAGAGAATTATAAAACTAGATGTGTTGACATGTGAGAAATGATATGGGAGTAATGGAGCAGAAGGATGATGAGTTTTGGTGAAATGATAAATCAAAAATCACCTTGAGTGTGATCCTAAATTAGCTATGAGTGAGTGTGATACCTACTGAGCTTGAGGAAGACTTAAGTGATGTAACACCCCCAAAAATGGTTTGCAGCGGAAGAAAACGTTTTTGGGGATGCTACTCAGTTGGATCATAACACAAGTGAAAAATAATAGCCTTTTCGTAAATATTTCATTTATTGTAGTAAAACAAAGTTTACAAAAGTTGAATTGTTGTGGAAAAATGGCTCATTAACAAAATGTGGTCCCCATTAGTGAATCAGAGTCATCTATGACCATGCCATACCAATGCCCAAGCGCCTCCAGAGTTAGATATAGCCTTTTTAATACCTGAGATAAACATGCTTAAAAAGATCAACACAACGGTTGAGTGATATTCATAGGTTTAGTAAATAGTTGAACACAAGTTAAAGATGATAATTGCTTCGAAGACAATTACCATAGAAAAACAAATATTATTATTATGCACAAAGCTCATGCCACAAATACTAACTGCATACACCTAATTACTGGTGTAAGTAATAAAATTGCCCCCATATGTAATAGCCAATTACATAGAGATAATCAAATATGGTGCGCCCCGGTTATTTCCGATAACCGAGTCGGGGTCATCAATTCCGATAGTACTATCCACAATATTTGCGTTCACTCGCAAGTGATTAATGGTTCATGATGAAGGGGCCTTTTGGCAGGCAACTTAGGCTATAATAATAAAAATCAGGCAAGCATACATTTTAAGAAAAGGCTTGTGTTCTAGTTTATAGCATGTATCTCCCCCAAAGAGTTCATAAAATAGTTAAAAGAGTAAAAGTAGGGCTATGAACTCACTTTAGTTGAAGAAATCCGAAATTGCGTAAATTCAAATAGTATGAGTGCGCAGTATCGTCACATAACCTATAATAGCATAGCCAGTCTTAGTTTTTATGTTTATGTTTGACTCGATAACGTTTAATTAGTCAAAGTTTAAGTTGTTAATGCTTGCGTGGCAGCGCTTAAGTTTAGATATGGTGTTGAGTGTTGGTCAACATTGACTCTAGGGAATGAATAGGTAGAAGGATAAGATATGTCGAGATGGATAAGACGAAGGTTCATGTATGGCTAAAAGATTTTGTATGGAAAAGTATTTATGGTAATGTATTTGTAGTGTAGACATCACTCTTAGAACATGTGTGATTAATTACACGTGTATAGTGTTTATCGAAATGGTATGGTACTTATGAAAGTATGATTATGAGTATGATAGTAGTATATTTTAGGAAAAATCGGCATGGTTTCGTTTATATGTTTTAAATATATGGTTTTTGAAAGTAAGGCATTGTTGTAAAAATAGTTTCTATTTATATATGGATTATATATATATATATATATATATATATATATATATATATATATATATACATATATACATATATATATATATAAGTAAGTATGTGTCAGAAATCTTTATTTCATTTATATTGATTATCGTTAGTTTATAAAATCGTTGTTTTAAATTCTTTATTAATTTTGTGAGAAAATAAAGTTATCGTTAAATGTTAAAAGAAAGTTTAGTTTTCAAATGTGTAAACTATTATGACCGCGTAACTTTTATTTATACATTCGTCGTGTTGTATAACATTTGGTAAAATAAACAAGTGGCGGTAAATGTAATATATTGCACGCGGTAATTGAGACGATGATCGGAGAGTGACTCGGATTATTATCGGACGAAACAATTTTTATATTCACCCTTTTATACTCTTTCGTGAAGTAAAATAGGCCTCGACCCATTGTAAAACGGTCTCCCATACTATGGGCTTGGGCTCGGCAGATTTTTAGGTCGGTTAACATAAGATGGGTTGTGGCCCATCTTTGCACAACATAAGGCCTGATAATTTGGATTGGGCTTCTGCCCAATATAAACCAAACGCACCCCACTGGTAATGCAGAAAGGGAAAACCACACAACATTTTGATACATGGTTTTTACCTTACTTTTATAGGACAATGTGATTTTAGTACTAGTGTTTCAATTCTCGACTCAGGTTGTTAACGAGATGTAAGAAGGACTTGGCCTCTCGGCACATAGTTTCACGACTACTAGGTCGGCTACGACTAGTAGAAAAAGGAACCAATGTAGCTAGTAGAAAAGAATCAATATAGCTATAAAAAATTAAGCGAGGATACTTATCACAAGTAGAGTCTCTCGAGGGCGTGAGGCTTTTGTCAGCAAGTAGATTTCCCGAGAGACTCTCGCGAGCTACTCTTTGGTTCTATCATACGAGTACCCTAGCTAACAAGTGTCGGCCTTGAGCCTATGAATCAGTCCGATGTCCAACGCCAAGCTACACTAGATATAGTGGTACGAACTACTAAGGAATTTCGATAGGGTGCTTGTGGTATAAACCCATGATGGGCCGCGACCGTTATGACCAAAACGAGGTTTAACACATGATGATTACATGTTTCTTTTCGACTAGAGTGGCTGCCACACAACACATTTATAACCATTTTCAAATAACAATTTTTATACCAATTTCTAACATAAACACAATTGTTCCATATATACAACAATTCAAAATAATCTTTTTACTATTCAAATGACATTATAACAATTTAACTAGAAAGAGGAGAACATGATAACCTTACAAACACAATGGAGCGAGTCCAATCGGTCGAGAGGTTCCCCATGGAGGATTTACGACTCGTCGTCTTCTTGGAACAATTCGATGTTGTAATAGACTCTAGGACCCTTGAATTTCAAAACCCCCAATTCAATTAAGAAAACCCCTAACTCTTGAGAAACCCTAATTTCTGGAGTGATGGTATGTGGGATGAGTGAACCTGGTGAGAAACTTGACCCTATTTATAGAGGAGTAATAAGAGTGGAAGCCTCCTTGTCTTCTTGATCTCATTTGTAGGGTACTACCCGTTCTTGGCTCGTGTCCCTTTCCTCTGCCGCATCTCAAGACAGATGGTGATGGTCCATACGGATAGGTTACCGTTTGGAGAATGATGACAATGATAACTTCTTCTTTTCAGTCTTTGTGTGGGTCGAAAAAGAGAGATGACAGGTTAGTAGGGTATCACCAAGAGAGTGGGGTGTTGGTTTTGATATGAAAGTGATATCTCACTTTTTGAGTTTGTTTGGGATTCGGCGAAGGAGAAGGAAGATGAAGAGCAACTTTGGAGGAGATGAGCAGAAGTGGGGGGGCGTGGGTTTGGTAGGGATAAGGGTAGATGTTTATTTGTTTTTATATTAAGTACAGTATAATCCGTACCCCGTGTTTTGTCGAGTTTTCGAGTAAACGTACCTCCCCGGTACGCGTATAATATGAAAAATATATTTTTGGAAACGTTTTTGCGAACGCAATAATTATGCATCATTATTACTTGGAACATAAATGATTAAAATTTGTGTCGTTATTAATTTGGTGTCGGTATATGGGCGGTCTCATTTATTGAGATAACCTCTCGTTGTCGTGTTTAGATCATCAGCAAAAATTAGGAAATAACTATTTTGCATTATTCGTTTATCAATGTTACCCGTGATTGCATATTTCAATTATAAAGTAAAAATTTAGGCGTGAAAATGTATAAGAGCGTTTTATTAAATCAGATAAACAATTACTTCATTCTTTACAGGTGAATAATGACTTGGAAATTTACGGGTGGTTACAGTACCTACCCCTTATGGGAACCTCGTCCTCGAGGTTAAGTTTGTGTTAGTCGCTTATGTGATAACGGGAAATGTTTTTTGAAATTTTTTTGTCTTGTTCACAAACGGGATGTGGATAAATGTATTCGAGTAAAAAGAATATTTCAAAAGGCATAATTTCTTTGAGATGTAAAATTGGTTAAAAGGTTTGTATCCTCGAGAGAATCCTAATTCAATAAAAATGGTTTTTACACGTGATGCAAGTAAAAAAATTTCGCAAAGGTCGATGTTTTGATATTTGTTAGCATAAGAAGTCTTGATAAGGTTTGCCCAGAAAATTTTTACTCGTTAGAATAAGTCTTTCTAGAAAAATTGTCACTACGTGTTTCATTGTTGGCACAATTGCCATTTAAAGATAAGCCATTGAAGGTGCAAACGTCATAGAAGGAAATGTGGTTGGGTATGTATGTTTCAATAAGTTTTAAACGTGTATGGGCAGGATTTAGTTGTTAAGGTTGTCCTTCTCGAATCTGAATGGTATATATAAGAAAATATAGAGTCTTTAAAATTTTAAAGAGAAGTTGATGTATGTAAAGAAAATTGTTGAATTTCAGTTTTTGTGAATGAAAACTTGTCAAATAAAGTTTTTAGGCGACCACATGGAGTCGGTTCCAAGGTGGGGGTTTTTCAAGCAAATTCAAAAGTCGTTTCGCAATTTCAAATAATTTTAAATACCTTAGATTTTGTAAATGATGAATCAGTTTTGTTTCCAAGCATTTCCCATTATAATGTGTATCTATTGTTTTCAAAACACAGCGCTTATTTTTACTCCAAGAATTTGTTCTATTTACAAAAGAAAATATCGGTCATCCTTTAAAGTTTTTTTTTCAAGGGATTAAATAGTGTGAAAAACTAGAAGGGGGGGTTGAATAGTTTTACCAATTTATAACTTCCTTTTAAATATTTAGATCGACTTATGTCAATCTTTTTGGTTGTTTATGTTGTACGTTGATAGATAGATATATAAACATATAATGAAGGATAAAGAGTAAGAAGCACATCACCACGACACAAGTTATTCATAGTGGTTCGGCTACAAGGACACCTTCCTTGCCCTACTCCACTCCCCGAGTCACCTACTCGAGAGTTCGTAAGCACTACACCAACTCCTTGTGGCGGAGAAGCCTTCACAACGTCGCTTAACCTTTTTCCGGTACAAAGCTAAATACTTAGTTCTTTCACACCAAGATGAACCACACCTAACACAAAGTCGCCTACCCTTTATACGGTGCTAGGCTAACCACCGAGTTCTTTCACACCTTAGGAGAACTAATCCTATCACAACGTCGCGTACCCTTTATTAGATACTAGGCTAAGCACCTAGTTCCATTACTATGGAGGAACTACTACCCTTCACGAGACAACACCTAATCTCAAGGAGATCTACTCCTTGTTACAAAACCATCAAGGATATCACCATCCTTGCAAATAAACAAATACTTATATGTATAACGATGCACCTCATCGATTATACGACCTATGCATTTCTTCACAAATGCTACTTGATTTGATTCTTTGGCATCCTTCACTAATGCCTTTGACTCAACGCTTAGCACCCTTCACTAATGCCTTCATCTTGACACCTTTAGCATCCTTCACTAATGCTTTGACACAGATGATGAGCACTTTTCACTAATGCTTTCATCTTGACACTTTCGGCATTCTTCACTAATGCCTTCAACCCATCATCTATGGAGAAAGGAAGAACTATCAACAAGAGAACCTTAGTAGTCTTGATGATGACGAAGCATGGCAACTCATGGACTTGATCTTGCACGTCTTCAAGAAGTGGTGATCTCTCCTTTAAGAGGAACCTAGAAGATCACACAAAAACAAACGACAAACTACATAGATCACTTAGATCTGAGGTTAGAGGGTTAGAATACTTTGGGAAGTATGTGTGTAAAGTGATGCATAGAGAAAATTCTCTTCTGTTCCCCGGATCCCACGGATCCCTGCCACTTGGGATCCGGCTAGCACAAAGCCAGGGATCCGTGGAACGCTCCTCTTTGCCCATAGGTATTTTTGGTTATGGGTCATGGGTCATGGGTTATGGGTTGATCCATGGTTTTCTTTCTAGATTCAATGAACTTGGTTAAGTGGTATATATAAAACCATGGATTATGGGTCAATACCATTTGCTAGTTTTTACCCACTTTGTTTTTTACATGTTTTTACCCATTTTAGTATTTACATGTTTTTACCCATTTTAGTATACTTAGTTTAAGTATATGTTAACCCAATATGTAAACACTAGTTGTTGTACATATATATATATATATATATATATATATATATATATATATATATATATATATATATATATATATATATATATATATATATATATATATATATATATATCATAAAATCACTTAAGCTTGTTTTAGTGTTTTATGTGAAAACGTGAGTGTGTTAGAAAACTATTAACTCAAACTATTTACGTACTCTTTTGTTTCGTTAAAATGATTTTACGTTTGTTATCGACAAAACATTAGAAGATCGTAAAATATAAATAAACGTTTTTATGGCTTATTTTTATTAACAATCTCCCTTTTTTTGTTGATGACAAAACATAAAATTATTTTAAGGAAAAATCTAAAATTCGTAAAAGTTTGAATTTGTAGTTTTTACTTTCTTCTCCCCCTTTTTGTCGAAACAAGAAGTGTTAAAAAAAAACTAACACAATTTTTATAAGAAAAATGTAAAAATGCAAAGAGAGCAAGTGACGGGAATGGTACTCGTCTTAACTCCCCCTTGACGAGTCCATCCCTTTGAAAGGACGTCAAGGACATAACGTAAAATGAGCTAATTGTGTTTGCAATTAAGTTTGCAAATGGTTCGTCTAAGTGACGAACGCGTGCTCCCCCTTGATGATTGCAATTTTGCAAAGGGATGTCGAGAAATGTAATCCTAATATTGCAAGTAATTTGCAATGTATTGTTTTGACATAAAGCTCCCCCTAGCTTTAGGGTGTCAAAGGCTTCAAGTGTATATTGAATAACTACAAAACAAAGGTTAGAAAACAAGTATAATGCACAATTTCCTGCATATGTGATCCAAGTTAGTAGAAAAATAGTTTTCTGTCTCACGGATCCCACGGTTCCCTCCTAGTAGGGATCCGTCTAGGCAATTTCGAGGGATCCGTATAGCTGAAGATGAAATTCAGCAATGGTGATGTAACAAGTAATTTTAACATCAAAATGAGATATGTATTCAACCAACAAACATATACTCAATGCAATATGGCAAGTAAACTATCATTCAATAAAACATAAGAGATGACCAACAAATCTCTAAAAAATAAGAGAATGATTTAGCCATATTCTACTAATACTAATAAGTGACCAAAGCTTAAGAAGCAACAATGTGCTTGAGTCTAGGGATGAGTAGACTTGTTGATTTGGTCCAATCTTTCTAGAAGATGATTAAACATGAAATGCAACTCATTTCGTACTTCTTGAACAAGTCCTTGGGTGATTAGACAATTAGAGCAATTATTGTCTTGATTAGGAACAGGATGTTTTGAGGAGGTTCTACAAGGAATGAGAGTGGTGGTAATGGAAATTCCTCTATATGATCAAGTCCTTGGTGGTTCCTTGTTTCCAACGATGGACTAATTGGTGATGTAGGTGGTTCCTATTTTAACGAGAAAGTTGGTGAATGGGAAGTTCTCGGTGGTGAATGCTCTAATGAATAGAGAGAGGCTCGGTAAAGGAGTGTAGTCCATGCTCTACGAATGAAGGTTTAGACGTTTTGCTAGAACTAGGTACGTTTGGTTTAGAGCTCGATGATCCCTTTTCTAACCTAAGAGGTTTAATGCTAATTATTGCGGTTCTCTTGGCAATTGTTGATTGGGTTTGTTGAGGTGAGATTCTAGCACTATTATCTCTTACGGATGATGATTCGGTGGATGGGAAGTCCTACCATTTGTGGGTTTAACCGGAGATGATTCGGTTGAGGAAATTTCGTGTACAACACGAGCAAGTTTCTTAGGTGGTTCTTGGTTGGATGAGTTAGCACTAGGAGCTTTCCTCATGATGAAATGACTAAGGAAAAGGTTTCTAAATGCTGAGAATTATGTTGTGTTTGATGACTAAGGGATTCTAGCAAGATGACTTATAAAGGGAAGGATTTAGCAAGCGCATTCAAGACTTAAGTCTCTAATATCCTTTGGAATGTGATGATTAGCATTCACAAGAGTCAACTTCATAGATTTAATTAGGATGAGGTGGAGTGTTCAAGTTAGCAAGATGAGCTTGAAATGATTGTTCAAGCAAGAGTTGACATAAATCTCTCACCCGGATCCTACGGTTCCCACCAATGGGGGATCCGTCTAGGCTAATCCTAGGGATCCGGCTCTCAGCAGCTAGGAAAGGATAGAAGTGATGTTTGAAAGGTCTAAAGCCTATACCTTTTTGAATGTTTCAGTTCTCCTAAGTGTCTTTAAATGGAAGGGTACTTAAATGTTCAAGGGCAATGAGTGATGTAGCTAATGATTGCCTTATATGAAAGAAATTGGAACTTTCGTGAGTACCAATGAATGAACAAAGATGACACTAAAATCTTGAGAGTGTCAAATGGAGCTAGATGATCCTAGTGATCATATAGTGGCTTAGGATAATGTCTTGGAGAAGATCCTAAAGGTTTTAAGGTGGAAGAACTAGAATTTGATCCATTTCGACCAATTTTGAGGTAAGGATGATTATGATCAATTTTGCATTAATCGAAAGATTTCTAGGTCTAGATGTAAGGGATTATGTGAGAAATACTGAGTGATCTAGAGAGCAGAAGAGTAATGAGTTTAGGTGAAACGATAGATCGAAAAGCACTTTGAGTGTGATCCTTAATGAGCTATGAGTGAGTGTGAAGCTTACTAAGCTTGAGAAGGACTTAAGACATCCTAAGGTATTAAGTTCAGCTAGTGTGAAGTAATGTAGGAACATGGTTTGAGGTGTAAAGGATTGAAACTCCACTTCTATTTGCCCGGATCCCACGGATCCTTCAGTTGAGGGATCTGGATAGTTACAAACTAGGGATCCGGCATCTGGGACAGTTTTACTTAATAGTGAGCATTTGTTCTAAGTATCGAACTTAGAAGCTAATGATCTCTACAGTAAGCATACATGTATAAAAGTAAAACATACTAAGAGCATGTAGAAATAGCACATAAGCAATTAAATGAGATCTAGCTCACAAGTAACACATAGGTTTATCAAACTTAACAACCGTTATTCAAGAAGCTCAAAATAGATTTATGATCTAGATTAGTAAATCATTTGTATTAACAATGGCATGCAGAGTAGATGATGGTGTTCAAGACAATAGGGTTGTTTTGGCCAACGGAAGCAATGAACTATGTATAGTCATTACGGATGGTGATTAGCATACAATGAACTTCGTCCATGAAGTCATGTAACTCTTCTCGATCAAGGCAAGATAATCTCTTGATGAGGCAAGTGGTTGTGATTAACTAAAAGAAAATTTTATTTTACAACTTGTTTGATTAGTAATCCTAAGACAATGCAAAGTATTTCCATTGTAAACTTACTTTAGGAAAACATAGGAGTATAAATTTCCCAAGTGAGAGAATGAATATGAGACTGTTACTAGCGGTGCTCAATTACGGCTAAACACGACCATTTTTACGGGTGATTCCACATACCCAACTTCTATCAAGGAAGCAATTCAACCGTTAGGTCAAATTGAGTTTCTAGTGCAATAAGTTCTCCAGTATTCATTCTCAAGTTAGGAAAATTTATATTCCTACAATGGCCTATCGAAGAGTAACAATGATGATACTTTGCTTCGTTTAATATTATACTTGAGACAAATAAGGTGATGAAGGCGTCATGCTAAAAATAAGTTTAAAAGTTGTCCATATGGTAAACAACAAAAAATGGTTGGATGAGCTAGTTCAACATATGTTGTTGGAAAGCTTTGAGTTTGGACTTTCGGATATGAACAATTATATTTGCATTGCAAAATAATTTACTTGAGTATATCGGATGAAATAATCAAGTTGTCAATCCTACTATGAAGCTTGGAGAGCGATCATGAAAAGGAAAATGGGAGAGTACATCATCAACACAAGTGTAGGTTATGATCCGATGTACATTCTTGTTGTTTTTAGAAAATGATACAAGAACAAAGGAAATCATATAAGCACATATGACAAACTCAATCAAAAATCCATTTAGTGTGTTATATGTTTTAAACATTTTTCAACCTATATGACTTATCTAAATATCTAAACTTACATTTTCGACACAACTAGATGTTATCCCAAACACTCCTTCAAATAACACATTGATTAGTAGAATATTACTAAATCGACAAACAAGAGAATGAATAGCAAGGTAAGGAAACCACATATGCTATTTAATCAAACAAGCACAAAAGCTATTTGAGATAAGCAAATAATCAAGTAATGCAACGAAGACAATTTATCATTTAGCATAGCATACGAAAGTTCTTTTCATCGCTTTGTGTTAAATATAAACATGTATACCAAGCTTGATTAGTTTCTTTTATATTTATAAATATGATCAAAACCATAATTTCAATAGAGGACACATTGTTATTCAAAAGCGAAAACATTCGTCTCCAATTAGATCAAAAGTTTGTGCAAAAGTTATGACCGAAAAATGACTTTCTATTATAAATCAATGATTCTATAAATTATTGTTTTGAATCAGTTTATGAAATATTTTTTTAAATGAAAGTAGACTCAAATACCTTTAAAACGATAGGTGGCACGACTTCTAACGACTTACGGTTAAAAAGTTATGAATTTTTGAAATTCAGACAAAAACTGTCTTCTATACCACGGATCCCTTGCTTGAGGGATCCGTCCAGTGTAACCTGAGGGATCCGCGGAGTTGACACAGAATTACAAAATGTATGCGTTTTGACCCGACGAAAAGGTTTAGTCTTTGTAGACTTTTTAGTGAAGTTATATTACCCATTTTACCTTTATTCAAGCTTGATTAACAAGATATCTAACAACAAAACTTTAAAAAAATCACTAAAACACTTTTCATATTATGCTTATTATAAGATAGAAGCATATATCATCATTTTATCCACAAGCAATTTAGCGTTTTGAAAAAAATGTAACTAAGAAAACATACCTTTGCTATATCCCTTTTTTATGGTTTTAGAAACCATAGACGCGAAATACTTCATGATCTTCTAATATACCCCAATCCTTTGCTATATTCCTTTTTATGGTTTTAGAAACCATAGACGCGAAATACTTCATGATCTTCTAAGATACCCAAATCCTAGTATGAAGACTTCTCAAAGGAAAATGTTAGAATGATCTATCACTATCCAACATATGATGATTTCTAAAAACATGACTTTTTGTTTTAAGAAATTCCCTTCTTTGTAGTTTTCAAACATACACGGATCGTATCAAGTTTTCAAAGTACAATATACAAAAAAAAAACTTGGTAACGAAGCTCTGATACCAATTGAGAAAAACTAGAAGGGGGGGTTGAATAGTTTTACCAATTTAAAACTTCCTTTTAAATATTTAGATCGACTTATGTCAATCTTTTTGGTTGTTTATGTTGGACATTGATAGATAGATATATAAACGTATAATGGAAGATAAAGAGTAAGAAGCACATCACCACGACACAAGTTATTTATAGTGGTTCGGCTACAAGGACACCTTCCTTGCCCTACTCCACTCCCCGAGTCACCTACTCGAGAGTTCGTAAGCACTACACCAACTCCTTGTGGCGGAGAAGCCTTCACAACGTCGCTTAACCTTTTTCCGGTACAAAGCTAAATACCGAGTTCTTTCACACCAAGGCGAACCACATCTGACACAACGTCGCCTACCCTTTATACGGTGCTAGGCTAACCACCGAGTTCTTTCACATATTAGGAGAACTAATCCTATCACAACGTCGCCTACCCTTTATTAGGTACAAGGCTAAGCACCTAGTTCCATTACTATGGAGGAACTACTACCCTTCACGACACAACACCTAATCTTTAAGGAGATCTACTCCTTGTTACAACACCATCAAGGATATCACCATCCTTGCAAATAAACAAATACTTATATGTATAACGATGCACCTCATCGATTATACGGCCTATGCATTTCTTCACAAATGCTACTTGATTTGATTCTTTGGCATCCTTCACTAATGCCTTTGACTCAACGCTTGGCACCCTTCACTAATGCCTTCGTCTTGACAACTTTAGCATCCTTCACTAATGCTTTTACACGGATGATGAGCACCTTTCACTAATGCTTTCATCTTGACACTTTCGGCATTCTTCACTAATGCCTTCAACCCAACATCTATGGAGAAAGGAAGAACTATCAACAAGAGAACCTTAGTAGTCTTGATGATGATGAAGCATGGCAACTCATGGACTTGAGCTTGCACGTCTTCAAGAAGTGGTGATCTCTCCTTTAAGAGGAACCTAGAAGATCACACAAAAACAAAAGACAAACTACATAGATCACTTAGATCTGAGGTTAGAGGGTTATAATACTATGGTTAAGTATGTATGTAAAGTGATGCATAGAAAGGGAGAAATGGCTCTCTATTTATAGAGAAAATTCTCTTCTGTTCCCCGGATCCCACGGATCCCTTCCACTTGGGATCCGGTTAGCACAAAGCCAGGGATCCGTGGAACGCTCCTCTTTGACCATGGGTATTTTTGGTTATGGGTCATGGGTCATGGGTTATGGGTTGATCCATGGTTTTCTTTTTAGATTCAATCAACTTGGTTAAGTGGTATATATAAAACCATGGATTATGGGTCAATACCATTTGCTAGTTTTTACCCATTTTGGTTTTTACATGTTTTTACCCATTTTAGTATTTACATGTTTTTACCCATTTTAGTATACTTAGTTTAAGTATATGTTAACCCAATATGTAAACACTAGTTGTTGTACATATATATATATATATATCATAAAATCACTTAAGCTTGTTTTAGTGTTTTATGTGAAAACGTAAGTGTGTTAGAAAACTATTAACTCAAACTATTTACGTACTCTTTTGTTTCGTTAAAATTATTTTACGTTTGTTATCGACAAAACATTAGAAGATCGTAAAATATAAATAAATATTTTTACGGCTTATTTGTATTAACAAATAGTTTATAAGAAAATTGCAATAAATTATATGAAAAGGTTTGTAAAATCACTTTATTGAGTAAGAAGAAAATACTTTTGTCATGATAAATCGTAGTTTGTGGTTCAGTATTAAAACAACAACTTGGTAGGGTAATTTCTTTTAAAACAACTTACAAGGTGATAGAAACGATTTGTTATTTATAGAGTAGTAGTGAAATCGTAGTTAACTTTGGTAATATTTTTGGTAAGACAACAATTCAGGTTGTAAAATAACTCGTGAAATGATTTGTAAAATAGCTTATAAGAAAACAATTTATCGTTTGTCAAATAGTAGAAGGTTTCGTAGTCCAATCAATATCAAGGTGGTTTATATGGTGAAAATAAACTAGTCAGTAAAGTAAAGACGAATAGTTTGTGAGATAAGAGTACCAAGATTTATGGTTTTAAATTAGATAGTGGCTAAAATAGCTCACAAAAAGGGTAAAATAGTTTATAAGACCGTAATATAACTTGCAGGAAAAATTTGTAATATAGTTAATAACTTGCTATTGCAATTGTTTGTTGTTTCATAAATAGTAGTAAATTAATCGGTTTATCACACTATGAGAAAATAGTTTGCAAAGTATCAGCAAGGTCATTGTTTATAAAGTTTTAGTAAAATCATAATTTCTTGTTTTAATGGCACAGTAGTAAGACTTTTTGGGAAAATGACAGTGAAGTGGTCGGTAGAATATTTGAAATCAGTTTGCGTTAGATAACAACGAAGTTTACTATTTCATAAGAGGGTAGTAGGACAGACCGTTGGTATTTCAAAGGGATGAGTAGAAGATTAGGGATCCGTTCAGAAAAAAAATGACTTGAGTTGCAAGTTGACTCTTAGTATGTTTTAAAATCTTTTAGTCGTTCGTTTACTATTTATGTTTAGCGAGGAGTTCCCTTTGTAGATGTCGAGGCGTGTCGTTCCTAGAAAGGCTAGATATGTAATTCGGTTCATCGATTAGGTACGAGTTTTGAGGTAGAGGTGACATTGTTACAGTATTGGATGACGAGACAACTTCGATCTCAACGTATGAGAGAATAATAATAGGATGGGGTTATGAAGACATGGGTTGCAATGATCTAGTAATAGAGGTTTAATGATTTTGTAATAAAGATGATTAGTCGATGGGACGGGAAGACAGAAGACATGGTATTGTAGCAACCCAAAAAGATATAACCAAGACCTATAGTAATGTCGTGCGGTAATTTAAAATTTTAGTGAGTCGCGCATAATCCGCTAAGAAAATCTAAATGGTAAATATAATCATTAGCTCGCATCATGCAAAATTTCACTGGTTATGTATTATATGCTCAGCAAATCTCATACATAACGTAGGCATGGAGGGCGTGAAGTGGTAGTGTGCATCATCTGCCAGGCAAATCTCCATGCACGTTTTTAGTAAGATGTAGACGCGGAGACGTAAGGTAGTGGTCTAAAATGGTCAGTTTAGAGAGTGTAGTAATGAGAAAGGCGTTCCACTTAGGAGAAAAAGTATCGTAGTGACGTCAGTGTGTGATGTGTAGGAGTAAACCTTTATAACTCTTATGATGAAAATTTTACTCTTTTTAGAAGTCAATTAGGAGGTCAACTGGACATACCACTATTATAACTACTTTCAGTATTACAACATTCACCAGTGAGTCGGACATAGGTGATCAGGCTATGTCCCACTATTCCTGGCTGAATATAGGTGATCAGGCTATATTCACCCGAGGTTCAATGAATCTTGCATTGCTTAGCTTATTTATACTAGTAAAATGTCCTAATGTCTTTAAAGTTTGTTATGAAAGATTAAACAAATATTTCATTTATGTGGGGGAGAAGGCGTAGCGCGTTGGTACGTAAACATATATATAAGTAAGTCAATCATAGCTAATAGTGAGACTAAGTTGTCAGTAATAAAACACATATCTTATCAAAGATGACTTTAACGAGTCATAAGTGAGGCATTCAGCTTAGCAGGCTGGCATGTGTCGGTCATAGGGTTAAGTTTTTGTAAAAGTGGTTATAGTCTAGGTTTGAAAAAAAATACCTAGTTCTCTATAACCTAAGGCTCTAATACCAATCTGTAACACCCCCAAAAATGGTTTGCTGCGAAAAAAGTTTTTGGGATACTACTCAGTTGGATCATAACACAAGTGAAAAATAATAGCCTTTTCGTAAAATATTTCATTTATTGCAGTAAAACAAAGTTTACAAAAGTTGAATTGTTGCGGAAAAATGGCTCGTTAACAAAATGTGGTCCCCATTCGTAAATCAGAGTCATCTATGACCATGCCATGCCAATGCCCAAGTGCCTCCAGAGTTAGCTATCACCTTTTTAATACCTGAGATACACATGCTTAAAAAGATCAACACAACAGTTGAGTGATATTCATAGGTTTAGTAAATAGTTGAACACAAGTTAAAGATGATAATTGCTTCGAAGACAATTACCATAGAAAAATAGAGATTATTATTATGCACTAAGCTCATGACACTAATACTAACTGCATATACCTAATTACTGGTGTAAGTAATAAAATTGCCCCAGATGTAATAGCCAATTACATAGAGATAATCAAATACGGTGCACCCCGGTTATTTCCGATAACCGAGTCGGGGTCATCAATTCCCATAGTATTATCCACAATATTTGCGTTCACTCGCAAGTGATTAATGGTTCATGATGAAGGGGACTTTTGGCAGGCAACTTAGGCTATAATAATAATAATCAGGCAAGCATACATTTTAAGAAAAGACTTGTGTTCTAGTTTATAGCATGTATCTCCCGCAAAGAGTTTATAAAACAGTTAAAAGAGTAAAAGTGGGGCTATGAACTCGCCTTAGTTGAAGAAATCCGAAATTGCGTAAATTCAAATAGTATGAGTGCGCAGTATTGTCACATGACCTATAATAGTATAGCCAGTCTTAGTTTTTATGTTTATGTTTGACTCGATACCGTTTAATTATGTCAAAGTTTAAGTTATTGATGCTTACGTGGCAGCGCTTAAGTTTAGATATGGTGTTGAGTGTTGGTCGACATCGACTCTGGGGAATGACTAGGTAGAAGGATAAGATATGTCGAGACGGATAAGATGAAGGTTCATGTATAGCTAAAAGATTTTGAAAGTAAGGCATTGTTGTAAAAATAGTTTCTGTTTATATATGGATAATATATATATAAGTAAGTGTCGGAAATCATTATTTCATTTATATTCATTATCGTTAGTTTAGTTTATAAAATCGTTGTTTTAAATTCTTTATTAATTATGTGAGAAAATAAAGTTATCGTTAAATGTTAAAAGAAAGTTTAGTTTTCAAATGTGTAAACTATTATGACCGCATAACTTTTATTTATACATTCGTCGTGTTGAATAACATTTGGTAAAATAAACAAGTGGCGGTAAATGTAATATATTGCACGAGGTAATTGAAACGATGATCGGAGAGTGACTCGGATTATTATCGGACGAAACAATTTTTATATTCACCCTTTTATACTCTTTCGTGAAGTAAAATAGGCCTCGACCCATTGTAAAACGGTCTCCCATACTATGGGCTTGGGCTCGGCAGATTTTTAGGTCGGTTAACATAAGATGGGTTGTGGCCCATCTTTGCACAACATAAGGCCTGATAATTTGGATTGGGCTTCTGCCCAATATAAACCAAACGCACCCCACTGGTAATGCAGAAAGGGAAAACAACACAACATTTTGATACAAGGTTTTTACCTTACTTTTAGAGGACAATGTGATTTTAGTACTAGTGTTTCAATTCTTGACTCGGGGTGTTAACGAGATGTAAGACGGACTTGGCCTCTCGGCACATAGTTTCACGACTACTAGGTCGGCTACGACTAGTAGAAAAAGGAACCAATGTAGCTAGTAGAAAAGAATCAATATAGCTATAAAAAAGTAAGCGAGGGTACTTATCACAAGTAGATTTTCTTGAGGGTGTGAGGATTTTGTCGAGGCAAGTAGATTTCCCGCGAGACTCTCGCGAGCTACTCTTTGGTTCTATCACACGAGTACCCTAGCTAACAAGGCTCGGCCTTGAGCCTATGAATCAGTCCGATGTCTAACGCCAAGCTACACTAGATATAGTGGTACGAACTACTAATTAATTTCGATAGGGTGCTAGTGGTATGAACCTATAATGGGACGCGACCGTTATGACCAAAACGAGGTTTAACACATGACGATTACATGTTTCTTTTTGACTAGAGTGGCTGCCACACAACACATTTATAACCATTTTCAAATAACAATTTTTATACCAATTGCTAACATAAACACAATTGTTCCATATATACAACAATTCGAAATAATCTTTTTACTATTCAAATGACATTATAACAATTTAACTAGAAAGAGGAGAACATGATAACCTTACAAACACAATGGAGCGAGTCCAATCGGTCGAGAGGTTCCACACGCAGGATTTACGACTCGTCGTCTTCTTAGAACAATTCGATGTTGTAATAGACTCTAGGACCCTTGAATTTCAAAACCCACAATTCAATTGAGAAAACCCCTAACTCTTGAGAAACCCTAATTTTTGGAGTGATGGTATGTGGGATGAGTGAACCTGGTGAGAAACTTGACCCTATTTATAGAGAATGACTAAGAGTGGAAGCCTCCTTGTCTTCTTGATCTCATTTGTAGGGTACTACCCGTTCTTGGCTCGCGTCCCTTTCCTCTGCCGCATCTCTAGACAGATGGTGATGGTCCATACGGATAGGTTACCATTTGGAGAATGATGACAATGATAACTTCTTCCTTTCAGTCTTTGTGTGGGTCGAAGAAGAGAGATGATAGGTTAGTAGGGTATCACCAAGAGAGTGGGGTGTTGGTTTTGAGATGAAAGTGATATCTCACTTTTTGAGTTTGTTTGGGATTCGGCGAAGGAGAAGGAGAGTAGAAGATGAAGAGCGACTTTGGAGGAGATGTGCAGAAGTGGGGGCGTGGGTTTGGTAGGGATAAGGGTAGATGTTTATTTGTTTTTATTATTAAGTACAGTATAATACGTACCACGCGTTTTGTCGAGTTTTCGCGTAAACATACCTCCCTGGTACGCGTATAATATGAAAAATATATTTTTGGAAACGTTTTTGCGAACGTAATAATAAGGCATCATTATTACTTGGAAGATAAATGATTAAAATTTGTGCCGTTATTAATTTGGTGTCGGTATGTGTTAGGAATTGGAAATTCCAAGTTAAAGTGTCGGTTACCCCAATTATGGTCTAGCATATGTTAGCTCGTAGACTTGTCATTGTTTACGTTATTTAGTAGTTAATTAGTTAGTCAGTAGCGTAGAATAGTTTAGTGTAACACCGTGGAGGAAGGACGGGTCTTTACCCACTGTATACCTGATCCACATGCCGTTAGGAGGTCGTGTAGTTTGTAAGTATAAATACCCCTTCCATCCTTGGAAGGGGTGGTGCTTCTCATAATCTAACCTTTCATTGTTGTTAAGCAACTCTCTAAAAAGAACACCCCTCTCTTATCTTTCTCTCTCTAAATGGCTAACATGTATTTCCACCATCCTAAACCACCCGAATCATCAACACAATAATATTTACGATCCTACAAATGGTACCAGATCCATGGTTATTGTGTTGTGTTGATTTGTGTGGTATCTTTGCTTTGTTTAAAACTGTTTTTGTGTACTTTTATTGGCCAGAAAATCATTTTCCGTTTATTATTTTGGTAAACAGTTTTCTTTACAAGTTTTGTATCATGTTTTGGTTCAAAAATAGTCATGGTTTCATCTTTACATATCTGTCTTTGTGTCAATTCTTGTCCAAGTCAGATTCTTTATTTAGTTTTGTGACTTTTTTTGGTACAAACCGTGAATACAAATGGTCTTAAACGGTAAAATACGTGGTCAACTAGTCATATTCATGGGTCAAAAGATGCATTTTTTATGTTTTTTCTGGCTAACTTTGAAGCTGAACGGTTTTTATGGTCGGAAAACTCATCGGAAAAAGTCAAAAATCTTGCTAGCGACTTGTCTTTACAAGTTAGCGATTTGTCATCTTTATTGAGAGATGATGTTTTACAGCGGTTTGTAATGAAAAAGTGTAGTGAGTTGTGTGACTAACTTAGTGACTTGATGAACCCAAAGCGAGTTGCTTTTGAGCGACTTGTCTACTAGTCCAGATTCAATGTATCTGAAGTGTAGCGAGTTGTGTTACTTAAAAATCATATCGACTTGTCTTTACAAGTCGTAGCGACTTATCATGAGTGTTAGCGACTTGGACTCATGTAGCGACTTGTTATTTAACAAGTAGCGATTTGTGATGAAAAATGCAAAGAAGCGAGTTGTGATGCATGGTGTGTAAAAGTAGCAGCGACTTGTCACCAATGTAGCGACTTGTCACAATATAAGGTCTAGCGACTTGCCAGATAAAGATGAAGAAGAAAGCTATTATGCATAAACTGAAACAAGACTAAAGACCACAAGACTTATACCAGTATACCAAAACCATCAGACCTCAGTTTGTAAAACCCATCATCAGTCCGTGATGTTCCAACAACAAAAACCAATCATCTAATCCTAAGATCTAGACTCACCAAAGGACCCTCACATACACTCCCCAACTCTCAAATCTACATATACTATCAACAATATAGATCTCAGAATCATATCTCTCGTTCCATTAAAAGTTTCTTTCAAACTTTTGGAGGTCAATCCATACGAAAGATATCCATCCCATCATTGATCGAAGACTCTATAACAATAACTCAATAAGGAAAACTAATTATGATACGAGATCTCAGCTTTGTTCGTCTTTGTGAATGGTTCTTAAAAACACATAGATCTCGAAAGATCTACTCACTAATGAACGTGTACTTCATTGATCTTAAATGTTTGTTATTTTATCTGAATGTATAAGATTATTCAACTAACAAGTCTGTTAATTGAACATCTTGATTCGTTAAGTCTATTATCGAACATATTCGAAACCATGAAGTGAGTTTAACAATTCATGTTAACTCATTTTTCATTCGTTCATTTATACTAAACTGAAACAAGATTGAACAAACCTACCTTGAACCTTTTCTGTGATGTCAAAGGCTGCCTCAATAACATAACCATCCCTGTGGCTATGACGAATCAAAACCCTCTACCATCCCTGTGGCATTAATATTGACCCTCTTGCCAACCCTGAGGCGAGGTGCTCAGATCCGTTCTCAATATGTACAAGGTAGATTTAATATTCATGTGATGCATGATAATGATACCTGAAGAGGGGCGGATCATTTTGAAGATTAATTAGGGATTGATGGTTAGAGAAATTATTTGATGAGAGGCGAACTGAAGTGGGTTTGTAAGAGTTATTTTAGGGTTGAAGAAAGGTGTGTGAGATGGTGGCAGATTTTAACGGGAGTAATCTTAGGGTTGTGAGATTAAGTGAGCACTTTATACCCCAAATAAATTAGGGTAACATGTTTCTAACGTATCAGGCATCATGATTGGTCATGGACCGTATTTTCTTCATGGGCTTTGTGATTGGATTTTGACGGGGCACACATGGACTGGACATCCGAATATTGGGCTGAGTTGGACTGATTTTGATTAGAATATGTTAATGAGTTGGACCAATATGGTGGGCTGCATATTATGTACTCATTCACGGGGGATACGACAGCCGTGATATCACATGGATAAAATTATTGGATACTATTTTTGTTTATCATATGGCTGTGTAGGTGATATTTTTGGTATTGATATTTGTTCACAGAAGGATACACAATTCACGTCTTGAGATTAAATTTGAAGAAAAATGATTACGGGGTTTTTGCATTAAAGGATCGGGTAAAATGATTCATGGGTAAAAAGTTTTTGAGTCGATCATTCTCGTTTGATAAAGTGTTGAGCTTCAATGTTATAATATCAAGTTTGGGCCGAAGTTGAGCGGTGATTAATATAACCGGGTCAATTAATTTGATTATGGGCCGCGTTATGGATCAGGGATTGTAAAGATTCGGGTAGGTAATATTTTCATGTTTGATTTTCGATTGGACTGGAACGGATTTAGATGATGAATTGATGGGCTTCTCAGAATTGGATCGCATAATAAAGATTTGACGTGATTTCTCAAGATTTGAATTTTATGATACTTGGACTATAATGTGATTTGATGATATTGTTGATGCTGGATTATGAACCGTTGATGAACCGCTGCATGTTCCCCTAAAACTACTATTCACCAAAACTAAAGTTGTCATAACACATTCAAGCTGACATTGATTGCGGTTTTGTCTTGATTTTGTAAAATCCCGCGAAAGAATCTATTTCTCGGTTTAAATCATAGACTTGTAAAATCCCGTGACAATGGAAACATCATGGTAATTGTAAAGTGCATTTTCGGATCTATCTTACGGTTTAATCTTGGTTTTGAAAAATCCCGTGAAAGAAACTATTTATCGGTTTAAACTATAGAATTTTAAAATCCCGTGATGATGGAACCATCCTGGAGAAAGGGAAAGTGTAATTCTGGATCTTATCTGATGCTGGTGCTACAGTTTCTGCTTCGAAGAAGGGATAAAAGGGTGTACTTCATGAATTGGGTGTGTGTTTGAATATTCGTCATGACAGGTTGGTTATTACATGGTTTTACAGGGTTATGTGCTTCTAACCATGGTCGGGGTGAAACCATTATCATAGTTCACTTAAAACGTGAAAGGAGGCTAGACTTGAGCTTTTAACGAAGATGTGACAACGGCGTTAATTCAGTATTATTTATTTGAGGTTGAAGTGAAATATCACGGGCAAGTGTACTTAATATCTGAAGGTATCGGGGATGGTTGGATGAAGATTCTTCGAGATCCTTGTTCGAGCTTATTATAAAAAACGAAGACTTGGAAATCTAGTTATTGTTTCCTTTTCTTTTACCACTTGGGGGAATTGGGCTCTTACCACCACAAAATAACTATCACTTTAAGGAGTTACGTTGTAGTGCTCAGTGTCACATTCAATTGTGGATTTTCAAGAGTTGATGTACGTCTTATACTTGATGATTGAAGAGTATGGAGTACTTAGAGATTCAATGGAGGATGAAGTCTCGGCACCGCTCTTTGTTACATATATGCAAGTTTAAGTCACGAGTTTGGGTTAGTTTACTTCAGGGTCAAATTCATCATATTGGATTTTCTTCATCAGCTGTCACTACAAAGAGCCTACTGAATGATAATAGGGTTGATTACATGTTTTGCCAAGAGAGTTAAAAAGAGAGAGATTATGACGTTTGAACACAACAGTTCAAGCCTCGTTCCTCAAAGAAAAGAAATGTGTACGCTTCAGTGCGCATTATCTTCTGAAGAAGAGAAATCTTCTTATTATGACCATTCTAATCAACATGCTTCATGCTTTTTCCATGCGCTTCAGTCATCAAGTGAACCGGACTACTGATAATTACTCTTATTCCACTTGTTCAATATAATGAAAATGGCAACATCATGTGCTACCTTTGGGGGGAGAAGTGTGAAAAGACTACATTTGGATGATGTTCACTTATTTAATCAAGAATGGCATCTCCGTATAAAATTCTTGAGGGGGAGAAGAAGTATGATAATTCTACATGTTGAGTTATATCTGAGAATAAATGGTCAAACGGCTCCAAACTCATGTAAGAACCGAGCTTCTTCTTATCGGGTCATCTTCACATGGAGTTTTCTTCTAAGAGCCGTTGGTTAACATCTTCACACGGGCTGATTTGATTAATGACAAAGTACTTCGGTTATGGGCTGATTTCCTTGATGAACATCTTTCTGTTCTTGTTTGATTGGGAAGGATTTGATTTAAGGGGATTTGCTATTTGTAAGTTAACGGGAATGCATTTGGTGAGTTGAAGATGTTGACTTTCTATTCCCCAATTGAACAATCTTGAAGGTCGAGTCTACAGTCGGTTCTACATTCTCTACTACATGTTAGAAGACTAAAGACGAGTTGCATTTGATTATCTAAAGACTTCTTCTTAATCTGGGCATTTATCAAACAGATTGTCGGTTTAGGGGAGAGCACTAATTGGGGGAGAGTGAAATGTCAAATTTAATCCCCAATTAGACTTGCTCACATTCTTCCGCAAGTTGATTCTCACAAAGACTTCAAGCGATCTTCTCATCAGATTTCAAGTATTTGGGCTTATAATGTTTTGCTGATTCTGAAGTATCAAAACAAGCAAGGGGGAAGAAGACACGCATCTAAATGCGAGTAAACATTGATGAACTTAATACTTCTAAGTGATTGAAGATATCCCGGGAAGACTAATGTCATTACCGCAGAGAAACTCAAGGTTTGACTCATGGCGTTTAGTGTTCTTATTCCAACTATGTAGGGGAAGAGATGGAAGAGTTAGTTTTTGGTGACAAAAGAGGTACACAAGTGTGTGATGATTTCGATGTTATCGCAATCATCAGGGGAGAGAGAATTGTGTATATTTGGGGCACTCAGCTGTTTCACTTGAGTGCTTAATCAGTGATTCAGAGATATAATCACTTATTCCGGAGTTGACTTCCGCATAGATAGTCATCCCAGAGATAATCGATGAGTCACCGCTTCTTCAATGTTATCGGTTATTCTCTCTTTGGGCATTCGGGTACTTTGAGTTCTTGAGCTTCATACACTTTCTTCAGGGGGGAGAAAAGTATACATCGAGGTTATTCTTTGGCTATTGGACTTAATCGCTACTTGATGGTATAAGTTTCTCTCGTATTCGGTATATCGTGTATTCGGGTTCGTGAGCTCTAGTCTAAGAGACTGACTGCATCAATTCATCTACTTGGGGGAAATTGTTCTCTTGATACCTTTTGGAATGGATTGCTTCAAACTTCAGTGGAATGAAATTTGAGAAGGATTATTTAAATGTGGGATGATACGTTGATGTTGTTCTATTGGATGATATAACCTCGAACGAAGAATCACGGTGATTATTCTCAAAAGGAGCAGCAAGATTGATGATAATGGTGTGCTTCTTTGTGCACCTGGCTAATGGAAGCTTGAAAGAAAGCTTTGAATCTGCTCAGCTAAAGGATTTTCGGTTTGGGGGGAAGCTGCCAAAGTCTCTCTTTCTTAAAGGCTCAATTTCTTCTTTTCAAGTGCCTTGGAAGCTTTGGTGGTGGATGTTTAAGAGACGACGATTTCTATCTTCTACAACGAGGCTGTTCGATATCCTTATCTCGGTACTCATATCATCATCTTCTTAAACTATATCATCTATTCTATCTGTAAATATTTATCAAAAAACAAAATACAAAAATATAAAATCAACAAAATGAAAATAGAAAATTATAAAACCAGCAAAAACAATAAAAATCAGAAAATTTGAAAAAGACCAAAAATATGTTTTAACAAGACATGTCTTCTGGTATCGATAACATTTGCGGTCTTAGAAATGTCATTCAATAATGTCACGGGACCATAGATGAAGTTCGAGCAGGAGGTGTAAATATTCTTTTCAAAACATGTCTCAAACTATGGCTTGCAGTTACTTCAGACTGTAACCCGTGCTTAAACCATGGTTTGCTATTATTTCAGATAGCAACCCGTTCTTCAAGGATGGAAAGTGCTGCGCTAAACCAATTTTCAAATATATCGTGCACTTATCCTAAAACTATTTGAGGAAAGTATGTCGAAGGACTGCTATTCCTACACAAATGTTTTTCCGTCTAAAATTCTTCAGAAAAATATTTATTGTTTTAAAAAATGGTGGTAAAGGAATTGCTTGTAAATCAATCAGTTTCAGAGTTTTCGTAAAAATTGAAAACTCAATCAATGACTTCAGCGCTTTTAAACTTTTCAGAAAATAAGTCATTGATTGAGGGGGAGAATGTTTTCAAATTTATATCATCTAACGAGCTTATCCAATTATCCTATATACTTAAATGTAAAACATGTTAACCTACGTTGAAGGACTAGGTGCCTAGGATATGATTGTTAGGATTAGATGATTAGAGTTTGTTAAACACATTATTCCCATGCCTTATATGAACTGATTGATATGTTGGATTGACCTTTATTAGTCGATTGCTGTTTGGGTGATGTCGACCACCATATATCTGTTTGTGTCCACTAACATATGCAGATATCATGGTTTATAAGAATGTTCTTGATCCGGATCCCACAAATGAAGATGATTGGATGCCGAAAGGAAAGGGTAACTATATCTTGGGTTGACAAATGAAGAAACGGAGCTTAATTTGACTTCTATGGAGAGTTGGCATGAAAAATTGCAACGTAAGAGGTCTCATCGTGCATCGTGAGATGGTTTTCTTCATCATAAAATGAAGAAACGGAGCTTAATTTGACCTCAGTTGGCATGAAAAAATGCAACGAAAGAAGTCTCACTACATCAGCAGATGGTTTTCTTCCAAACCTCCAGCAACAACAACAAAAGCAGCTCAACCACCTAACGTATCTTTGTGCAGGATAATATTTTTTAAACAATTTTAAATAATATTGTTTTGAAAAATGGAAGAATATTGGTTTTGAAAATAAATTGGACTCAATCTTGATAATCACCGGACTTCATTTTATCAAAAATTAAGTCACTCAATCATCGACTATGGTCATCGATTGAGGGGGAGAGTGATTTAAAATAAAATATTTTCAAACGATATTTCTTCATAAAAGGTCCGTTTGTACAATAATAAGTGGTGATCTAAAGATTTAATGTTATGTCATGGTATGATTTTATTTAATACTCAAAGATCTTACAAAATGAAATTTTTTCTGTTCTTGTTTGATTGTGAAATTGTTTTATTTTACTTAAAGATCTCTTAAAAACTATCATATCTGACACTAACAATCTTTAATGTCTAAAATTAATCCGTATCATTCATTTTTCAAAATCAAATGTTGCCACGTCTTTCCCCAAAATTTTCTAAATGATTTAAATCAATCGGGATCCAAAATCTCAAATGGTTTGAAATTTTTGATCGGGGGAGAGATCGTGATTTAAATCTCAAATCGGTTTTAAAGGGTGATTGTTTCAAAGCACTCCTTCCTTCATATGTCAAATGATTTTGAAATACATAATGCACATGATTGTGGAGGAGCATTTAACCAAAAACCAGAAGAATATTTAAACAAGGCCACATTTTCTCCCATGTTTTCTAAACCTTATTAAATCACTTGGGATCCAAAATCTCAAAGGGTTTGATATTTTTGATCGGGGGAGAATTTGTAATTTAATTATGAAATCTGATAAAGAAATCTGATAAATGATGATCGATTTGATTCAAAAGGGCATGCTGCTCTCCCATATGTGCTAAACGCTTTCGAATCTCGAAGCACATATTGAGGGGGAGCATTTCAAAAGAAAATAAACTCTCAAGGTACAAAGGTTTCAATGTTTTATCATAAGTACCTTCATTGAGTTATAAAGGTTTACTTTAAAGAACTTTAAAGAACTCCTGCCTCTATGTGATAAAATGATTTCAAATATCCTACGCACATATTGAGGGGGAGAATTTACCAAAGAAAAACAAATGGCTCTTTCCATGGAAATTGTGATCAAGAAATTATTTTAAACGATCTCTTGCCTCCATGTGCTAAACAATCTCAAGACCATATGCACATGTTGAGGGGGAGCATTTCTAAATGATCAAAACTATTAAGGTACAAAATGCTTTGATCTCGTATCACAAGTACCTTGATTGATTTTTCCAAATGATTTTTCAATTGGTTTCAAGGAAGAATGAACTATACCAAAAGACCGACCATTTTACTTTATGCATGGTGTTATAAGGATGGTTAGGTTAGGTATTCGTTCCCACGATCCCGCCAGAGCCGGAGGGATCTACCCAGGGACAATCCACTAGACAGTGTAGAGTCCTTAGGTATGATGAAAAAAGGAGAAAAGTGAGAAATGGGAAGAGTGCGGACTGAGATAGAGCTAGAACTGGAATAAACCCAACAAGGTTCTAGTTATGAAGTCTCGGTAAGCACTGAAGGGTTGAAGAATGAAAAAGAAATGAATGTAAAAAGGGTGAAAAGAAATAGCCCTTCAATAATTCAACCTTAGAGGCGTAACCGGGTTCAATACATATGCTACTGGTGGTTACTAAGGTAACACTGGTATTGAAGACAAGACGTCATGGACCCAGTGACGCACTGCACTAAACTTCCCAAGCTACTCAAGTTCATCTTAAAAGGGCTTGTTTCATTCTCACAGAGAACCTACATACTATATCGACTTTCTCTTAGAGATTGTTGATATTGAAGAAGGAGACCCTCTCCCTAGTCTCTGACATAGGAACCAAAAATGCACAATTGAGTCTAGAGCCAAGAGATCATCCACAATATCTCATTAGGACACAAAATTGATGAAGACTTGCTGTTTCACACAATGTGGAAAGTAAGTATATATTAAGAGTCCTACGCATTATCCTTGTGGTTTTGCCAGAACATCCGAGTGATATGTAAAATATTCACAATGAAGATGGAAATCCTTCTAGAGCCAACATCAAACAAGCTCTTGGTGGGTGACATGTAAGATCTTTTCTAAAGATCAAGCTTGTGACAACTGGATAAACGATGGGGCGATTCACTCTTGAATCAACCTTGGTCCAGGAAATGAATTGACGAATACTTTGGGAAAAACCGTTCGATGTGCAAATCTTCTTTTCTCTAGCACATCAAATGTGTATTCATTTTCAAATTCAAAAAGTATCTCTGATTGAAAAAATACTTTTGGAAAAACCGTTCGATGTGCGAATCTCTTCTTTTCTCTAGCACATCGAATGTGTATTCTTTTTCAAATACAAAAAGTATTTTTGATTGAAAATTGATCTTTCTTACAAAACCTTCGTCGTATTGAAAAACTCTTTCTTCAAGCAATACGCGATTGCTTTCAAATCAATTTTTCTTCAATTAGTGAATCTCAATTCGCTGGTTCACTCACTCCGTGTTGTCTTCTTTCAGAAGTTCCGGTTTGAGAACAGTACCGCAAAACCCTGTCAAGGAGATTCTTGAATTATACGATCACAGCGTACTTTGTATCGATCAACGGGAACCGTGGGACGTGTACCTCAATTCAACGAAAGTGATCAAAGACACTTTCATGTGATTTATTGCTAAGCGTTGTTTGCGGTACATTTGGACGGTTGCGGTACGATCGGAGAAGTCAATCCAAAGCCGCATGCTCACACCATCCACACTTAATTGAAGAAATCATGACTTGTGCATAACTACATAACCGGCTCGATATTTTTATACTATGTTTCCCTGCTTGCGCAAATATCATGAACACAGTAAAGCTTCCGCTACTCTGATTGAAAGATGTCATGATCCAGAAAGTGTGAGCATGTCGGCCTGAAATTCACAACATCACATGAAGGAAACACTACAAAGGGTGATCCAGAGATTTACTGTGGCGGATGATCTCAAAGAAAGCTCGAAGATCATCAAAGATGTGGATCAGTTCAAAGGCCTCCACTGAAAGTACAAATCAATGGGGACTTTGAAGAATCGCTACTAAAGCAAAAAGATTACGGAACTTGAAGAACTGAAGTCTACGAGCTCATAACTAAAGACAAAGATAGAATGCTAGGATGCAAAATGTATTTCATGGGGTGACCTCCCTTAGGGGGAGATTGTTAGGAATTGGAAATTCCATGTTTAAGTGTCGGTCACCCCAATTATGGTCTAGCATATGATAGCTCGTAGACTTGTCGTTGTTTACGTTATTTAGTAGTTAATTAGTTAGTCAGTAGCGTAGAATAGTTTAGTGTAACACCGTGGAGGAAGGACGAGTCTTTACCTTTGTATACCGATCCACAGCCGTCGAGGAGGTCGTGTAGTCTCAGAAGTATAAATACCCCTTCCATCCTTGGAAGGGGTGGTGCTTCTCATAATCTAACCTTTCATTTTTGTAAAGCAACTCTCTAACAAGAACACCCCTCTCTTATCTTTCTCTCTCTAAATGGCTAACATGTATTTCCACCATCCTAGACCACCTGAATCATCAACACAATAATATTTACGATCCTACAGTATGTGGGCGGTCTCATTTATCATGATAACCTCTCGTTGTCGTGTTTAGATCATCAGCAAAAATTAGGAAATAACTATTTTGCATTATTCGTTTATCAATGTTACCCGTGATTGCGTATTTCAATTAAAAAGTAAAAATTTAGGCATGAAAATGTATGAGAGCGTTTTATTAAATCAGATAAACAATTACTTCATTCTTTACAAGTGAATAATGACTTGGAAATTTACAGGTGGTTACAAGTGGTCCTAAGGCATTATGTTTAGCTAGTGTGAAGTGGTCTAGTGGGCTGGTTTCATGTGTGGATGTCTGCATTTCTATCTGGCCGGATCCTACGGATCCCTAAATGGAGGGATCCGTCTAGTATAAGTTGAGGGATCCGGCTTCTGCAGATTAGTAGCATTACAAAAGGTGTGCAGTTTTTGCACTATATTATGCATACTCATTGCTATGAGTTTCTACTGTATGTGAACAATAGAATAAGTAAATATTTCATAATTCATAACACAAATACGAGTAATAATGATAATATCCACACAAAAAAACAAAGTAAATCTTACACATCCATTGTAACTAGATAAAAGAAATGTCTAAGACAACCGTAATCTTAATGTCTCTTTTGTCAATCTCTTCTCTTCCTCTTTCCCGACGTCATGATGTAGTTAGTTAAGCATTGGATCATACCCTTCAATTGTTTGAATTCTTCGGACTCGTTTGGAAGAGTTGGAAGTTGCTCAAAGTAGGTTATGGGGTCCACGTGGACATTGGTAATGGGGTTGAATTTTTCTTCTTCTTCGTCCGAGGAGTCCGAGAGAGCACGATGCCTTCTTCCATTGATCATGAACCGTTTAGAAGGTTGTTTGGTGAGTGGTAACATGACGTGATCGGCAAGGAAATTATTAGCGTTGATAGGAGAAGGTTGCATTGCACTAACATACTCACGGAGTCGTGTTAGGAGCATACCATAGGGAAGTACCATGTTGTTGGCTTTGAAAACACCTACCATTCTTTTCACCATTTAATAGGTAAGGTTAAATGGTCTTTGGTGAATGAGACAATAGATCATTTGGACAAGACATACATTGGAATGGTCTTTGTTCCCGACCAAACAACTGTCATTTTCTCTAAGAATTTCTTCCCACTTTTTATAGATGGGATTCATTTCGGAGAGTTCCATTTGAAAGGGATCACGGTGGATGAGCTCTTTGTTGCGGTTGAGGTGAGATTGGTCGGCTCTAATTTTGAAGATGGTATCTCGAACAAGAGTGGGGTCATCGAGAGGAGTGCGATAGATTGGCTTTGGATCTAGAGCAAAAGATTGTGTGGATATTACCCAATCTTTGGAGTACATACAAATACCTTCACATAGAATGCAAAGAATTTGTGCAAAGGTGTTGAGGGGTAAGGTGATTGTTTGATTGTTGACAATGAAAGTGATTGAGATGCTTTCATCATTGTTACGAATGATCCTAACACTTTTGCAAAATTCAAAGATAAAAATCGGGAAATTTTGTTCATCAATATCTAGGAGACAATCAAAGTTAATTGCCGAGAAGACTTGACAAATATCGGTGTTTTCAAGGAAACATTCCTTAACCACACGACCTTCATGAATAAGTCATTTTTCAAGCTTTTTGAAAATTTTATGATAGGTTTTTGAAAGCTCCTCTTTTCGATAGTATCTAGAGAGGTAGTGGACGGTGTCATGGTGGTCTTATTGGGTAGCTTTGGGAATGCTTGATCCTAGAAAAACAAATATTCCAATTAGGTAAAATTTGTCGAGATGGGCGTTTATGGTTTTGATTTGTATTAACAATGTTGTTACATAATAGAATCTTAATTATATGAAAACCCTTTTTAGTGATTAATTTTGCAATACCTAATTTCATCAATTGGTGGTTAATTGAAAAAAAATTAAAAAAAATAAACCCTAGGATGAAGATGACGATGAGTAGAACATATGAGTGGAATTAGTTGCAATGATGTTCAAGAAGGAGATGCTTGAGAATATGAAGCCCTATGGAGATGGAAGCAGGGTTTGGATCGTTTTTGGTGTTTGTGAGGAGATGGAAAAAAATTATTTTTGTTTTGAAAAGCGTATATCATCTTTCTATCACACGATTCCCCAGGATCCCTTGTAATAGGGATCCGGCTAGTACAACTTGTGGGATCCGGCTACTACGGACAGAAAAAGGAGTGGTTGGTGTTAGTTTTGTAATAGGTCACCATGATATGAACAAAAGTATGTTTGATGTAGATAGAACGAGAGTAAGAGGAGGGACGGATGATTCTTTCACACACAAGTAATATGGAATGATTATTTTGGAAAACTAGAATGGGGGGTTGAATAGTTTTACCGATTAAAATCTTCGTTTTAAACTATTTAGATCGACTTATGTCAATCTATTTAGATGTGTGTGTTGGATGTTTATAGATAAGCATATAAATAAATAAAGCAAAGATAAAGAGTAAGAAACACAAAACCACGACACGAGTATTTATAGTGGTTCGGTTACAAGGACACATTCCTTGCCCTACTCCACTCCCCAAGTCACCTAGTCGAGAGTTCATAATCACTATACAACACAAACTCCTTGTGGCGGAGAAGCCTTCACAACGTCGCCTACACTTTATCCGGTACAAGGCTAGACACCGGGTTCTTCCACGAGGTAGAACCAAACCAATCACAACTTCGCCTACACTTTATCCGGTATAAGGCTAGATACCGAGTTCCATTACAAAGGAGGAACTACTACCCAATACTACACAACACCTATCCCAAAGGAGACCCACTCCTTATGACAACATCAACAAGGATATCAATATCCTTTGAACCAATACTAATCTATTTTGTTCAACGACACACCATATCGAATGTACACCCTAGGCACCTTTCACTAATGCCTTTGACATGACTTCTAGACACCCTTCACTAATGCCTTCAACATGGACTTTCAGCACCCTTCACTAATGCCTTTGACACGGATCTTCGGCACCTTTCACTAATGCCTTCGATACGACTCTTCGGCACCTTTCACTAATGCTTTCGTCTTGACCCTTTAGACATCTTTCACCTATGTCTTTGACACAACACTTCTAATTAGAAAGGAAAGAACAATCAACACGATAACATCAGTAGTCTTGATGATGACGAAGCTTAGCAACCCATGGACTTGAGCTTGCTCGACTTCAAGAGGTGGTGATCTCACCTTTAAGAGAAACCTAGAGAATCACACAAACACGAAACTACATAGAGAGCTCCTTTGGTTCTGAGGTTAGAGAGTTTACAACACTAAGAGAGAATGTGTGTGAAAGGGGGTGAGTTGCAATGAAAAAATGGCTCACTATTTATAGACAAAAACATGCAACTGTTCCACGAATCCCATGGATCCCTTGCTTGAGGGATCCGTCTAGTGTATTCCTAGGGATCTGTAGGACGCTCCCCCTAAATCGGTTGTGGGTCATGGATCATAGATCATGGGTTGTAGGCTTTGATCCATGGGTATCCAAATAGATACAATATATCTAGAAGATGCAATGCCTATAGTCAATGGGTCATGGGTTAGCTCCATAGGTCATGGATAATACCCAATATGACTTATGCCTGATGTCATGCAATGGGTCATGGGTTATCGATCATGCTCCATGGGTATGGGTTATGGACTTTGGGTTTTACCCAACTACATTCAATGTATTTAGTCAATGGGTCAAATACTTAGACTTCTACCCATTTGCCCATTATAATATATACTAAGTATGTATATATCTACTCATTTTGTAAACACTAGTTGTTGTACATATGCATTACTATGCCATGAAAACACTATTGATTGTTTAGTGTTTTATATGAAAACGTAAGTGTGTTAGTAAACTATTTGCTCAAACCATTTACGTATTTTATTTGTTTCGTTAAAATGATTTTACGTTTGTTATCGACAAAAAATTAGAAGGTCGTAAAATATAAATAAATATTTTTACGACTTATTTGTATTAACAATTATGTTTATTATGAAAGGAACCAACACTCTCAAATGAGACTTTACATTGTTTATATAGGCAAGGGAGCTAGGGCAACATATCTAGTCCCTTCCCTTGGCCTTATGGGCCTTTGCAATGGCTCATGGGCTTACTACATAATCCTAGCATTATATACATACATATAAGCCATAATTAATGTTAGGTCACAATAATATAACACAAACATCAATATGTAAGAAATAGATAAGAAATAGATTGGTTGAACAAACACAAACACACACGTATAAATATTATCAAAGGTTATGCGTAGGATATGATGGGAAATGAACAACCAACCTTCCAATGAAGGTTTACATGAGTTTATATAGGGAAGGGAACTAGGGAAACATGTCTAGTCCCTTCCTTACTTATTGGGCTTGGGCCAAGGCCTATGGGCTTTCTACATCAGCCTTGCCATTTATAACTAGCATAAAAGCCAAATTAAGCAACCTATTACATATTGATTACTAACACTTGAAATACAAGTTAGGAGTGATTCCAATAATCTCCCCCTAAGTGTTGGTAATTAATAAATGACTCCAGCAATCTTGAAAAGTAGTTGGTGTTGATGTAATAGCAGTTGCTTTGACGTCTTCTGACATTCTTCTTTCTTGTGAGAAGAAGTGCCTTGAGTCTAACAATCTCCCTAGTGTGAGGATCTTGTTTTTCTTTGAATTTTTCAGCATTGACGTCTTCGTAATCTTTGTTCTTTGTTCTGGTGTGGATATGGTGATGTTATGTTGTTGTTTTAATCATCAGGTCCGCTTCATTGCTCAGGTTTCTCCACGTCCTTCTCCAACATGCTCACACGCTCTTTAACGTTGTATTTCAGTATTGATGTAGTTCTCTAAGTCTTTAAACTTTGTAGATTCTTTACCTTTGAGAAAGAATCATTCTGACTTTTGTGTTGCCTTTCGAGAGAACTTCTAATTGTGTTATTGTTGGTATGAGCATGTAGAGAATCAGCATGATCATCTCCCAGGAGCATCCATAAGAAGAAAACATAAGAATGAGTTAGTGATAAACACCAATCGATCACTGTGGTCGTTTCTTAGAGAATTGACCACTACGATTGTTCTTCTGATGAATGTCTGGATTCCATTCACCTTGGTCGGGCGAATCAGCAGTCCGAATCGCATAAGGGACAGTTGGAATTACATTGAACAAGTTCAAGTAATGACCCACATCTTCAGGACTCGATTCATGAAAGGAATCTCCTTAGCGGGATTTCTAGCACTTACAAGTTTGAACCGGCGTGTTAGCGACGGCATAGTGTGAAAACACTTCTCTAATTCTAGCAAATGTTGTTCTTGAACTGAAGTCCCTCAAGTAGGATAACACGATGTACGAAGTACACCTACGATTCGGTGAGTCATTTGAGGTACACCGAAGCATCACCTCACGACTGTAGACCGTTTGAGACTACACTAAGAGTAACCCACTAGGAGTTACCGAATCGAACTGTTGTCAGGGCTGTTTAATGTTGACCCTGGCAGGAGTTTCCGTTCAATGACTGAGGATCACAATTGTGAACCTCTCATAAATGTTCTCGATATATTGCTAAGATCTGTGAAGGACTCGATAATGTTATCACTTGCGTTCTTAATGTTGAACGACAAGTGATGAAATGTCAAGTGTTCCTAAGAGATCTTTTGATGAATCATGTGGCTCTAGACTCAATAGTGCGCTTTTGATTTTCCTGAGCGGAGACTAGGGAGAAGGTCTCCCTCTTCAATACCAGCGATCTCTAAGAGAAAGACGATAGTTTACGTAGGGTTCTATGTGAGAATGAAACAAGCTTCTGTTGAGAGAAACTTGAGTAGCTAAGAAGGTTTAGTGCATGCGTCACTGGGTCCATGACGACATTAATCTTCAATACCGGTGTCATCTAGTGACAATCAGTAGCATATGTATTGAACTCGGTGTCTGCCCTAAGTTGAATAATTTGGAGGGCTATTTCTTTTCACCATTTTCTTTACATTTCTTTTTAATTCTTCAACTCCTTCTTTCTCCGATTCTCATTTTCTCCTTTTTATAATCATACCTAAGGACTTCTAAATTCTAACTATTGGTGGTGTCCTTGGGTAGATCCCTCCGGCTCTGGCGGATCATAGGACGGTTATTCCTAACCTTAGTCACCTTATAACTCCATAACTATCCTAAGTGACCATAAAACCATTTTCTCAAAAATCGCTCAAAGTTTTTATGAGTGAAAACATTTTGTAATAGTTCGAGAGTTTTGTATTTTCAGAAATACTCCCCCTCTACATGTGCTCAAGTGTTTTGACTAAAATCTGCACAGTAAGGGTAGATCTCGCACTTTTGAATTGATCAACTCAAGATAGACAATTCCCCACGAGGCACGGTTACGTTGCATAGTTAAAGAGTTGCATTGTCAGCTTTTAGGTGACAACTAGCTCTAATAACTACCTTGAAGGTGTGGACAAACCTCGAAAGGTTGTCAAACCCGTCAAAGTTTATGTCTGTCAGGAGTTTTCGAGAAGGTACAATCAATTCGGATAAGTCTTGGAAGATAAATCTTTTTGATGTATGACAATTCAGATCTCGACAATTCATGGGTTAAGTCTTATTACGCAAAGATTCAATCACATTTACAACATATTTGTATCACACAATTTTGCTCCCCCTAAAAAATGGCATATAAATGTTATTTTTGATGAAATTTTGATATCGAATATGTCCATTTATAGTTTTGTGGGAAGATTTCCACGAAGAACATTTTGTGAACAAAGATTTGTGATCAAATACTCCCCCTCAACAAGTAATATTAACTTTTGAGCTTTTGAAAACATAAGGGGAAGTACTAGTTCTTTTGAGCAAAACTTTGAAAAAATGAAAGTTTTACTCAAAAGTAAGAAGCTTTCGCTCTTTTTATAAGGATTGTGGCACTGATGCGTACCACAAGGTCCTTTCATTACAAGTACGGGTTGTACACTGTTATGTGTGCACAAGCCATACTCAATTATACAAAATTGTAAGTTATAGGATTTCACAAACACGTCAAACCATAATCACATGAGGCGTTTACAAATGTTTAGAGAGAGAAAGTTCTAGAGATAGAAAGGGAAGAGAGTTGGGAACTATGTGAAACAAAGAAAAATGGTATTGAAGCTCCAACCCTCTACCTTGGGAGGTAGAGGGTATTTATAGTGTCTTACAATAAATGCCACCTACGGGCTGTGGATCAGGCATACAATGGGTAAAGACCCGTCCATCCTCCACGGTGTTACTTAACTAACTACTTATTAACATAACTTGACTATGACTACGAGCTTTTTAACGAATACATATACTTGAGGTGACCGACTCTTTAACGACTGGATTTTCTAATTCCTAATAATCTCCCCCTAAGGGAGGTTACCTCAAATTACGTAGAATACAAAAAGATATTACATAAAGATTGTTCTTGGATTCTTGTTTAAGTTCATTGCTCTGTAGCCCGTAGTCTTTGATTCTTCATGTTATCCATGTTTGGATAATTCAAATGGAGATCTTTAACTGATCCACGTGATGATGAGTTTTGAGCCAGCTTTGAGATCATCAGCTTGCATAAATATCTGACTCTTCCATTGTAGTGTTGACATTATGTGATGTTGTGACAGTGGACCGACATGCTCACATTCTGGATCATGATTTCTTTTTCATCAGAGTAACGGAAGCTTTAGTTGATTCATGATATTTGCAGCAGCGTAGCAGAAGCATGGAGTGAGAATATCAAAGTCATTGATGCACTAATCATGACTTCTTTTGAAATGAATGTGATGTGTGAGCATGCGGCTATTGATTGACCTCTCCATTCTGATCAGCTACAAACGTTGGGTGTACCTGCATACAACAGTTAGCAATAAAGCGCATGAAAGTGTCTTTGATCACTTTCGTTGAATTGAGGTAGACGGCCCACGGTTCCCCGTTGATCAGTACAAGTACTGCCTGTGATCAGGTATAATTCCGAAGAACCTCCTTGACAGGGTTTCGCAGCTGCTCAAGCTGTCTCAAACCGGAACGTCTCAAAGAAGACAACACGGAGTGAGTGAACCAGCAAATTTGAGATTCACTGATTGATGAAAAGAGATTTAAAAAAACAATCGTGTACCGCTCAATATAAATTGTTTTTGCAATACAATGAAGGTTTTTATGAAAATCAATTATCAATCAAAAACACCTTTTATATTGAAATATTAATACACGGCCGATGTGCTATAGAAAAGAGTTTTAAGCACAATGACCGGTTTTTCAAAGGTATCCGTCAATCCATATCTTGAACCAGGATTGATTCAAAATTTTGAATCGCCCCATTGTTTCTGTTCAGTTGTCACATGGTTGATCTATTGGATAGATCTCACATGCCAGCTACCAAGAGCTTGTTTGATGTTGGCTCTAGAAGGCTTTCCATCTTCATTATGAATATGTTGGCATATCACTTAGATGTTTTGGCAATACCACAAGGATAATGCGTAGGACTCTTAAAATATATTCTCTATTTCCACAATGTGTGAAACAGAGAGTCTTCATTGATTGTGTCCTTAATGAGATTTATTGACGATCTCGTGGCTCTAGACTCAATTGTGCACATTTGGTTCCTATGCCGGAGACTAGGGAGAGGGTCTCCTTCTTCAATATCAACCATCTCTAAGAGAAAGTCGATAGATAATGTAGGTTCCCCTGTGAGAATGAAACAAGTCCTTTTAAGAGGAACTTGAGTGGTTTTGGAAGTTGTAGTGCAAGTCGTCATTTGGGTCCATGACGTCTTGTCTTCAATACCGGTGTTACCTAGGTAACGACCGGTAGCCTATGAATTGAACCGGTTTACGCCTAAGGTTGAAATAATGGAGGGCTATTTCTTTTCACCCTTTTCACATTTATTTATTTTTCATTCTTCAACCCCTTCATTGCTTACCGAGACTTCATTACTAGAACCTTGTTAGGTTTATTCCAGTTCTAGCTATATCTCAGTCCGCACTCTTCCCATATCTCACTTTACTCCTTTTTTTCATCATACCTAAGGACTCTACACTAACTAGAGGATTATCCCTGGGTAGATCCCTCCGGTTTTGGCGGGATCGTGGGAACGAATACCTAACCTAACCATCCTTATATCACCATACATAAAGTAAATTAGGTCGGTCTTTTTGGTATTGTTCATCAGCCATTGGAACCAATTGAAAACCATTTGAAAGTCAATCCAGGTACTTGTGATATATTATCAAAGCATTTTGTACCTGAATCGTTTTTTATATTTTAGAAAATGCTCCCCCTCAACATGTGCAATGTATGTTTGAAATCGTTTTGGCACATGGAGGCAAGAGGACTTGAAAATCTCAGATTTACCAAACGAAAGATTTGATTCTTTGATCACCAATTTCTAAAAGATATCAACATCACTTTCCCGATCAAAATTAGTAATTTTCTTACTTTGTTAAGAATATTTTAGGAAAGGATGTGGTTTTCAAAAAATTTGCTCCCCCTCAATATGTGCATCTGATTTTGAAATTGTTTAGCACATATTAGGGAAAACCTGCACTTAGAGACAAATCAAACACGTTTCAATCCATTTTGGTTTGATATAAATGCTCCCCCTTAACATGTGCATGGAAAATTTGAAATCGTTTGGCACATGCAGGGAGGAGAGCTTTTTAATCACGTATAAAACCATTTATCGAATTATCAGTTTAAATCCAATTTAAATCACAAATTCTCCCCCGATCACTATTTTCAAATCCTTTGAGAGTTGTGATCTCTATTGATTTAAATTAAATTTTGAGAGCTTTTGAGGAGAATAGTGACTTGCTTTTGAAAAACATTTTAACTGATAAGGATTAGATTTTGAGACTTTAAAATCCATTGATCGATCATGCATAAATATCTTTTGAAAACATAACATTAGCCAAGGTCTTGAACCACTTGTATAAAACATTGTTAATTTTGATTATCCAAAAGTAGACCTTGTTCGTTTAAGTGCCAATTGTTTGAAAAAACATACTCTTTTTTATTCGATTGAAATCATTCTCCCCCTCAATCAATGATATAAGTTGTTGATTGAGAGATAGAGATTTTGACAGATGATAAGCCTAGATGATTTTTCAAAAAAAATAGAGTTCGAGGTATTATCAAAGCAATTTTGTTTTCATTGGATGTCAAATATTTTTCAGAAGAATCATTAGACGGAAAAATATTTGGAAAGAAAATATTTGTCTTTTTGGTGACAAATATTTTTTTTAAGAATCAGAGCATGAGATTTGAAAAATAAGATTAAGTATGGCTCTGTTCTTTCCTTTTAAAATAGGCTACTGCCTAAAATGACAATAAACCACCATTTTTCTCCGTCTCATATATATATATATATATATATATATATATTTTAAGTACATTCGAAGAACATCTAAAAACCCGTGACATTCTTTGAATGTCAGCACAAAGTCCGTAGATGATATCGAATTTAGAAAAACATGACAAAATAATAATATTTTTGGGATTTTTCAAGATTTTCTAATTTTTATGGATTTTGAAAATTTTATATTTTTCTATTTTCTTTATTGGGTTTTGAAATTTTGTATTTTGCTTTTTGAAAAAATATATACAAGAGATAGATGAAGAAAACCATTTACTCCTCGTCTTCCTCTTGAAGACGTTTGAGTGTTTCCGGTTGTAGGCTCTTTAGACCAAGTCGTGGAAGGATAAAAACGTTCTCTAGGAAGAGTTGGTGAAGATGTCGCTAAGCGGTATTGTCCTAACAAAATAGAGTTCTACCACACCTTTTTCCACTTGTTCCCGAATGAAAGGATGTCGAATGTCGATGTGCTTTGCTCTTGAATGTTGAACGTTGTTGCAAGAGAGAGCAATGGCACTTTTGTTATCACAATACAAAGAGATTTTGTTGAATTCAAAGCCATAGTCAGATAATTGGGATCTCATCCATAGGATTTGAGATCAACAGGATGACATGGCTATGTATTCAGCGTCTGTAGAGGATATAGAAGTACTCATTTGTTTCTTTGAAGACCAGCTCACAAGCTTATCAACCAAAAACGAGCACCCCAGGGCGCATTTGCCGCGTGTATCTTGAAATCCTGCATGGTCAGCATCTGCATAGGCTGTTAGTGACATACCGGTGTCCTTTGGGTACCAAAGTCCCATGTTGATAGTTCCTTGGAGATACCGAAAGACCCGTTTAACCGCTTCAAGGTGCTTTTTTGGTAGGCTTAACACGGTATCTAGCACACATGCATACGAACAGAATGTCAGGTCTCGGGTGAGGTACATCGAGGATCCAATCATACTGCCGATATTTGATTGATCAACCATTATCCCAGTGGTCCTCATCCAGTTTGATGCGCTCCACCATGGGAGTGTCAACAGTGTCACAAGTGTCAAATCCAAATTTCATTAAAATTTCATTAGCATATTTAGATTGATTGATAAAAATGCCTCCGGGACTTTGTGAAATTTGTAATCCCAAGAAAAATGACATTTGTCCCATCATTGACATTTGAAATTTGGAGCCCATCTCCTTTGAAAAACGGTCACATTCATTGGGGTCAATCGAGGCAAAAATAATATCATCAACATAGATTTGAACATGAATTAAATGTTTGCGACTTTACGGTGAACAATGTCGGATCAACTGCTCCTTTGCTGAATCCAGTAGATAGAAGAAACTTTGATAGCATATTATACCATGCCCTTGGGGCTTGCTTCAAACCGTAAAGAGCCTTCTTCAAGCGATAGACATGAGTAGGATGCTCAGGATTCACAAAACCATCGGGTTGGTGGCGTATACGACTTCTTTAAGATCTCCGTCAAGAAAAGCCGTCTTTACATCCATCTGATAGACTACCATGTTCTTACTTGCAGCATTAGCCAAGAAGATTTTGATTGCCTTGATACGTGCAACTGGAGCAAATGATTCTTCAAAGTCAATACCCTCCTCTTGACGGTATCTTTTTGCAACCAATCGAGCCTTGTTCTTTAATACATCACCATGCTCATCAAGTTTTACTTTGAAGATCCACTTTAGAGCAATGATCATAGCACAGTCAGGAGCAGGTACTAATTCCCATACATCTAGTCGATCAAACTCATGAACTTCTTCTTTCATGGTATTGAACCAGCTGTCTTCATTCATGGCAGTTTTAACGTCTTTTGGTTCGATCTTAGAGAGTACAGAGTTGAAGAAGCACCATAAGGCATCAGTTGCAAGTTGTTTACGAGTGGATACTAGACAAGAGGGATTTCCAATGATGTTGTCCAATGGATGATCATGTGTCCATTTTCTAAGGTGTTCGTGTAGTTGTTGTTGAGGAACTGAAGTAGCGAGTCGTTTTCTCCGATGAAGATGGTTCGATGATGGTTCAGGGCAAATATGTTCTCAAAGGAGCATCTTGGAGTAGCAAAGGGTTATCTCCATCATAGGTGCTAGAAACAATTCCATGATGTACACTTGAAGATTGAGGAATTGAAGATGATACATAGTGATCGGCGGCGCTTCTTGACTCAATGACATAGAAAGAGGGGTTATCTACGTTGGAGGGATAGGAGCAGCCTCTGTTGATGGATCTGATAGATCTTTAGCAATTGGCTCATAGTGTTCATCAAACATTGGATCAAACAATTTCTTCAAATCATTTTCTGAAGGTGGTACATATGGAGTTGCTGGTGAGCAATTTTGTACAAGTGTAGAACTGATGGGACTACTTGATGAAGGTTGTGATGCGGGTCCAGAACTTGATTGTCCTGGAGCCATTTGACCGGTTAGCTCATCGAACGTAACGTGAATTGTTTCCATGATATTTCGGGTTCTTTTGTTGTAGATTCGGTATCCTTTTCTGCTTGGTGCATATCCTACAAATACTCCAATGTCCGCTTTAGCTTTAAGTTTGCCTAAGTCTTGACCCTCATTAGTTGGATAACACAATGCAGCAAACACACGAAGGAATGAAAGATTAGGTTTTTGATTGTGGATAAGTTTATATGGAGTTTTTCCATGAGAAGTGTGAATTAGGGATCGATTTTGAGTGTAGCATGCAGTGGCAATGGCTTCAGCCCAGAGAAACATTGGAACCTTTGAGTAAATCAACATTGTTCTTGCGGCTTCCACAAGAGTTCGATTTTGTCTTTCAACTACACCGTTCTGTTGAGGAGTTCGTGGAACACTTCTTTGATGACTGATTCCAACACTTTCATAAAACTCACTAAGTTCTTTATTGACAAACTCGGTTCCATTGTGCATTCGGATGATTACGGCGGTTTTGTTAAGTCGAACCTGCAGCTGTTTGATAAGTTTAATGATGATATCTGGAGTTTCATCCTTTGTCCTTAATAACTTAACCCAAGTAAATCGATAGTAATCATCAGCCACAACTAACACATATTTCTTCCCAAAAATATTCTACACTCTCACGGGTCCACATAAATCCATGTGAATGGTATGAAGAACTTCCATAATTGAGTTTGTAGTTGGGTTTGTGGGCATACTTCTTGCTTTTTCCCATTTGAAATGCTGAACAAAGATGATCCTTTTCATACTATAGTCTAGGTAAGCCTATTACTAAGTCCTTTCAGGAAAGATCATTTATGGTGCCGAAGTTCAGGTGATTTAGACGACGATGCCATAACCATGACTTTGTTTTCGAAGCCTTTGACAACAAGCAAATTGGAGAAGACTTCATCATATCTTCGATAGAGATGGTGTATAGGTTTGAACCACGTGTTCCTCTTAAAAGTTCTCTACCATCAAGTTGTCTAACGAAACAAGTATGTTTTCTGAAGGCCACTTCTAGATCAGAATCACAGAATTGACCGACATAGAATAAGTTATGACCAAGACCTTCAACATAATATACCCTCCGATTACACTATCACCAACAACATAGTCTCCATAACCCATAATTGCACCGAAATAATCATTCCCGAATCTAGTCCGATGAATTTACTCACAAAGTTCATGAGCGTGACCGGTCTCCAATCATATGCTTGGAACACTGAGTCCGGTACCACGAACAATTTGAGCGATCTGCAGTTGAACACAGACAAGAATGGATAACTGGATAATTGGGATCCCTGTGCAAGAATGGGTTCCATTTGGTTAGTAAAAATAATTGGACCACCCACATCGGAAGTAGAAACAATGGAATCATCAGAGATAGATGTAGTGCTAGTGTATGCATTAGACCTATTCAAAGTATGTTCACTTCATAAAGGAATAGTTCTACCAGTACGCATCCATTTCCTAATGGGCATTGATCTAGATAATTTAGGGCACATTTCATTAAGATTGAATTTGCGGCCAGTAGGTATCCACTGATAACCTATGTTACTAAATTTCCTTCCTGTGGGTTTCCAATGTTTTCTAACCTTCTTCCTCCATTGCTTTCTAGCCTTCTTAGCTTGATTTTTTGCATTAACTATCTTAACAGGGCATTTGACAACATTAATCAAATCATTCACACCACATTCATGATTAGTAACAGAAACCAAGCAATCATCATTACATGTTTTACCAAAAGTAGCAGAATTCGAATTAATTACGATGCGGCTTATAGCTAATACTAGAATCAACACGATTCGTTTTATTCAACTCAAACTTAATGTTCCTAGGGTGATATTCTACTTTCTTCCATTGCACATTCTTAGCTTGCAAGGTCCTATCTTGCTTTGTATTTCCTGGAGGCTTTGACCCGCTTGCTTTTGTGTGACTGATTACTCCTGTAGAGGGAATTGTGGGAACATTAGTTGGTTGGGTTACTTTTTGCATTCCTAAACTAGAAGTGCAGGGATCTAAACTACTTGAAGGCACTTTAGAGTTCACTTTCTTAACACTGGGCATAGAACAAGGCATCACAGCTTTATCTTTCTTACATAAGAATTTAGGGCATGTTGCTCTTAAACATTCTAACAGCTCCTGAGATCGTTTGGCCTGAATTCAAGCAAACCTAATTTCTCTATCAAGTGGCTTGTTTATGTAATCCTCTTCTACAATCTCACGGAGACATTCTAGACTATCCTTAAGGTGAGCGAAATAGTTATGAAACACCAGTTTGTTATTTCTAAGATGAGAAGGAATGTATTTAACGGTCACAGTATATTTACAGTCTGCAGATGACTTTGATGCAACATTCTCATTAAAGACAAGTGGCATTTTCCCTTTTACCCGACAACTCAGATTCTCAACTTCCTTTTGTAAAGACGTTATTTTTTCGTTGTTCTTGTCACGAGTGACATTGATTGAATCATATAACTCTTTAAAGTTTCGTTTAACTTTTTCATTTTCTTCTAGAAAACTCTCATTTTCCTTTTGTAAAACATTAACCAAGTTTTGAAGATGAAAAGTTTGAGAACACTGAGAATCTAAAAGAGGAGGCATTTGGGAGCCAGTCACATTGTTCTTTTCACCCTTCAATTGTGAAATTTGGGTTTCAACTTTCTGATCGTGTTACAGTGAGCTTCAATCTGTTCGTCACGTTTGCTTATTTCAAAAAGAGCATCAAACTCTGGAACATTTGAGGATGTCTTGATGTTTGAAGTTTTGACATTTTCTTTGAGATGTTGATATTTTAGTTGCAAATCAAAATGTTCAACTTCTAGTTTAGAAAGATGTTTTACCAAATTATCGTGATCATCCCGATCAATTTTCTCATTTAGTTATATGTTTTTGTTTTCAAGCTCAATGACACGATCATGGGAAACTTTCAAAGCAATAGTTAATTCATGAAATTGAGAAGCAGTAATAGAATGCTTAGTAACAGTATAAAACACATCTTGAGCCACACAACTCAATACTAAGTTCTCATTTAAGATATGCAGATTCTTCCTTTCAATTTCATTATATTTGAGTTCTCATTCATAATCATTGACTTCAATTATCATTGCATCAAATTCCTTTTCCATTTCTTTAATATCTGAGTCTATCCCCTTTTTAAGACTCTCAAATTGACCTTTTAATTATTTAAAAGAAAGGCATGACCTCAGTTAAATAGCATTCTTTAGTTTGCTCAAAACCCCTCTCCCCTTCAGTTATCCCAGTGGGTGTGATCCTTTTCTTACATGTCTTCTCAAAATCAACAAATAGTTGATAAACAACATACATGCTTATTAAGGTCTTGCCCTTAGTGGGAATAGATCTAGGAACTAAATGAATTGGTGTATTCGGAGGATACATAGTTGTTGGGGGCATTTTCCTAAGGGGAGTGTTTGTTTTAACAAGCGCATTAGCCTTTTGCATATCTATATCCTTTTTCCAAAAAACTTGTTCTGGGGTTAATAGAGTTTGAGGCTTAAATCTATTCAGAGAAATCCAATTTTCTTTAGTATAATCATGGGGTTTGAACGTTATGTTTTGCTTTTCACACTCAGGATCTTTTTGCTTCTTATTCATTATCTCCCTAGTGACTTCATCTAATTGCCTATCTTCCTCAGTGCACTCAACGCAACTAGGTTTTTGTCTAGGCGTAAGGATTTCATTACCATCATAGATTACATTTTGAGCAGCTTTTGCTATCTTACCATACTCAGGATTGGGTTTCTCTACAATGGGAATACTATGCTTTCGCTGAGAACTCTATGCTTAGTGATCATGTGAGCAGTCTGAATGGTATTCCCTTGTACGTACAACTTATTTTCAAGCTTGTTTTTCAAAGTTTTTAGATTGGAAAAGTCATTCAAAAGTTTTGATTCCTTAGCATTAAATTCTTGTTTAAGCACTTTAACATTATTTTGGAGTTCTTGTTTTTGCTTGACAGTTTTAGAAAGCTTTTCTTGTAAGGAGTTTAACTCTTGTTTTAACATTTCTTCTCTAAAATTACTTTTTCTAATAATTGTACGCATTTGGTCATCCATTTCTGCTCACGGGTAGTTAACTCAAACTTAGCACGTTGTTCATAAATAGCAACTTATTCTTTATAGGCATTGATTGAGATATGAGAATCATCAGGGGCACATGGAGTGAATTCATCAAAGACATAATCATCATTGACTGCAGAAGATGCATCACTTGGTACAATCTCACTTTCACTTTGTATCACATATTGATCATATGGGACAATATTACTATTACCCACTTTATCCATATCTGATTCATTAGTTACATGTGATTGTACTTTGTTATGCATCTCTTGCTCATCAACTTCATCGTATAGTTTTAATACCTCAGAGATAATTGAATCTTTGGATGGACACACTTTGTTGTGGTGATGAGACCTTTGGAGACCATAGGTGAGATGCTTGCCATGAAGATTGTGCGGCGATGGGTTCATCATCGACATCGAGTCAAATACATCACATCGCAACTTGAAAGGCATTTTGATGATTATGACCTATTTCTGAATTGGTACGCTCATCCACATCAGCATCATATGTTTTAGCATTCCCTTCTGCAAGAATCAACAACTCTTCTTCATCCAAAGTGCTCCATTATCCGAGCTTGCACTAGCAACATCTTGTCTCTGAAGTATTCGCATTCGTGGGCGTTTTGGAGATGTGGGTTCCTCGCAATATGTCTCTCACCACCACAGTTGTAGCATTTGATTGGCTTTGCTTGCCCTTGATTGGCATTTCTTCCTTGATTTTGATTAACCACATTTCCTCCACCAACTCCAGTATTACCATAACCTGCTCCAATCATCCCTTGTTCATATCGTCTTCCTTGAACATTCTGCACCTCTACCTTACCATCTCGGCGGTAGCTTGATTGTGTGGATTGGATCTTTGTTACGAGGTTATTGTTGGTGTGTGGAGTGGAATTCATATTTTGACTAACCATGAGAGACAGTTGATTGATAAAGTTTTCCATGAGTGTGTTTGAGTCTAGAGGCTTATATGCTAGATCAGGAATGAGCTTGTAGTTACCATTACCCGTGGGTATGACTTGAGAAGCTTTGGTGGTAATTCCAACATTGGTATAAAAAGCTGTTGAATCATTTGATGAGCTTGTTTCACCCTGTTTAGATTTGAACTGTTCAAGAATCATTCGTTCAAACATAGCATGCCTCTCATTCTGAAGTAGGAAGGCATACAGTTGAATATTTGGCATGGTCATTTTGATATTCCTCATGTCATTCACAAGCTTGTGGAATCTCACGTAATATTCATAGACACTTTCTTCTGGTTTCATCTTAAAATGCTCAAATTCATCATATTGTGATTCTTTGTCTTCCTTAGTTAATTCGAACCGAGAGAAGCATCTTGACATTATCCCAAAGCGCCTTGGCCGGTGTTGTGATTGATCAACTTGTAGATGTCTTTTGGAAGACCACGAATTATAATGTTTGAAGCCACGATATCGCATCGTATCTCTTCTTCTCCTTATCACTGATCTCATCATACGTCTTTGGTCTTTCCAATCCTAAGGTCACTGTACCATCTGCAGCAGTTTCAAGAACATCTCTGGTAGTCTCGATTTGATAAGGTCCTTCATCAATTGACTTGAGAATGTTAATTCCATTTTCCTTTCCCAAGCAATACAACCTAATTCTTTGAGCCCATGAGTCATAATCAGTTATGTCAAGCATAGGTGGGCGAGTATCGATCCATTTGCTTGAGCGTCCTCACTGATCGAAGCGATAGTAGGTATGTTGTTAGACATGATTACAAAGTTCTACGGGATTTTACTATTCTTTGATTAAACCGGAAATTGATTCTTTCACGGGATTTTACTAAACCAAAAGAACAACCGTAAAAATGTAGCACGAAGAACTGACAAGTCTCAATAGACAAGTAGCTAAACAGTAAACTTGCTTTGGTATCAACTCGCTAAACAGTCAACTCGCTTAAAACACAAGTCGCTTAAAACTCAATTAAAAAGAAACAACTCGCTTAGAACCCAAGTCACATAAAGAGTCAACTCGCTAAATAGTCAAGTCGCATCTGAGAAAACTTGCTTAACAACCAACTCATTGCCAATACAACTCGCTTAATAGCCAATTAAACTTTACAACTCAAATTAAAGAAATAACTCAAGCTTAATAGTCAAGTCGCATAAACCAACTCGCTTCCAATAACAAAGCAACTCGCTTTCAAATGACAAAGCAACTAATTGAAGAAAGCGTTTTACCATGGCTCAACTCGCTTAGTACAATATTCAAAAACAACCACTTTAACAATTAAAAACAGCCCAACCACGATGATTCAAGCCTTCCAATTCGAAACCTAAGCACATATGATGATCCTAAACACAAAAGTACCATCAAAATTCAAACTTTAACATAAGAAATTCACCAAATGATTCAAACTCTTCTAAACACTTATAACCCCAAAAAACCTTATGAAATCCACCAAAACAAAGAGCATGAAAGATGAGTGATCAAACCATGGCTCTTGATACCAATTGTAAGTTATAGGATTTCACAAACACATCAAACCATAATCACATAAGGCATTTACAAATGTTTAGAGAGAGAAAGGGAAGAGAGTTGGGAACTATGTGAAACAAAGAAAAATGGTATTGAAGCTCCAACCCTCTACCTTGGGAGGTAGAGGGTATTTATAGTGTCTTACAATAAACGCCACCTACGGGCTATGGATCAGGCATACAATGGGTAAAGACCCGTCCGTCCTCCACGGTGTTACTTAACTAACTACTTATTAACATAACTTGACTACGACTACGAGCTTTCTAACGAATACATATACTTGAGGTGACCGACTCTTTAACGACTGGATTTTCTAATTCCTAACAAAAACATATCATCCAAATATCAATCAAAGAAATAGTTTAAGGAGTAACAGGCAATCCTTCAATAACACCAGGAGTTCTCTCTTGTCGTTGATAACCCGTAAGAGGGAAACTCTGTCGCTCACCCACAAAACTCTCCAAATTCCGCATCTAATCACGGTGAAACAACCTTTCATCAATCCTCTTGATAATCTTCTTCACATCCCTCTTTTCTCTAGAATTCCACCGCTTCTTCGACCCAATACCTTCGTGAATCTCCTTCAACCGATATGCTAACCCATCATGAACCTTCTTCAGAGTATGATCACAAAACTTGTGAAGCTCATTGCACGCCATTAAACAGTTGTGATGTATTTCACTGCGGTAAACTACTCCAAAGTTCAGTTTCTTCACAATGGTGTACTGAAAGAGTTGGTTGATATCGAGAAAGTGTAGCAACGATTTAGTGAGATTGACTTGTTTCTGGTATGATTCCACGGCAAGTTGAAGATCTTCAACACGTTCTTGAATCACTATGCTTCTTATGAATATCAACAATGACTTGATGTACTGGCTGGATGTTGGTGGAGAAATGTCGCATCCGTCCTTATACCTTAGCCAGATACATGTCTTCAATGTCGTTGAGTGACAATCTCAGAAAATCAGCTTCAGTAAAATCATATTCTTGCTCGTCTTGGCGTTTGACTTTGATCTCTTCTAGGAATGAGTAATCCCACTTCATAGCCAAACTGACATTCATGATAGCAATGATCCGTTTGTCACTGTACATCGCTTTGTTTGATTTCAGAACCTGGCAGCTTCTGTAGTATAGTCTTCTTCGTTCAGGCCAATGATGAATTCCATACTGTACATCGAGATCATAATTTCAACACATTTTCAACAAACATTCTTGTGGCTTCTTCCTTGATGGCAACATCATTGGAGAAGACTGCTGCCGGGATGTTGAAGGTGAGTGACGTAGAGTATTTCTTGCTTACATCGCTACCGTGTTGAAGAAATTCCAGGTCATTGTTGAAGAAGTATTGGTAGGGAATCCTTTGTTGATATGGTCGACCAATGTTTAGTAGTGGCTTGGTCCAGTCTGTGCAGTATGGAGTCTTGTCTGGTCTTGTGAAGTCGATGTTAGATTCAGGGTTGAGCCAATCAATGTTGTTGGACATAGCTCATGCGATGTTGTCTAGATGATATTCGACTTCAATAGCACTATCAGAGCTGTCCTTAAGCAGTTGAAACGCATCATTCTTGATTCGGCATAACTCCCCTTTCGTCATCTTGAACTTATCTTGACGTGCTACATGGTTCGACCATCTACCGGTTCTTGGCCTTTCGTTAATCGAGGGGTGGCATCAACAAGCTTGGAAAACCATTTGTATTCAGCAGTGTCATCTTCATCCAACCATGATACAACTGAGGTAGACTTTTTCTTCTTTGGCTTGGAGGATGATGTTGATTGTTGCTCGGTTGATGGTGTTGATGAGGGCGGTTGTTGAGGCTTAGGAATCTCTTCATCATCACCACCGGTGTATTGGAAATGATCACCAGTTTTCTCCGATGGTGGTGGAGACTCAGAGTCCTGAGGTTTATCACTAGCAGGAGGTCGTTGAGAAGAGCTTGTGGTGGTGGTGGTCCTTGGGGGTGGTGGAGGCATAGATGAGGATTCGCCTATTTTCTTTTGACGTTTAGGCTCAGAATCCTTGTCCGCATCATCGTCGTCTCTTGGTCGCTTTTCTTGACCAGCTCCTTCCTTGCAAGTTTTCTTTAGTTGATATGCCAGCAATGCTTCAAAAAGTTTTGATTCATCAGAAGTGAAAGTTCCAGATCGGGAAGACATCTGCATAATCAATTTTGAAATCAAATCAGCTTCCGTGACAACAGGAGGTGGAACTGGTCGGATTTGCATCATTGTTGGTGTAGTTGAGAGTGTTTGCTTGACCAATGACATTAGATAAGGGTAGAGTTGTCTTGCGAACATTTATTTTGTGACTCTAGGGACGGTGTCGAGAAGGAAAGTGTAGTCCCTAATCGTCTTGTCCATTTCACCCTAAATATCTCGGTTGAGGAATTGCTAGATCTGGTCTCTTTCCTCCGAGAACTCGTTCATCAAATCATCGAGTAAGTTAACTCTGTCAGCTAGCTGGTTCAACTTCTTTTTAACCACATTTCGTTTCCTTGCTTGCTTGACAGCTTTAACAATCTTGGCTTTGGTACGTAATGCCCAAGTGTTAGTGGGTTCCTTGATCGATCTGGATGATGATCTGGTGGTAGCATCTTTGGATGGTGGTGGTGATGAATGAGATGATGAATCAGTTGAAGATGAGTCATGAGAAGGCTCAGGGTCCTTAGGTGGCTTAGAAGATTGTTCTGAGTTATGTTCTGGATTATCTTGAAGATAATTGTCATCTTCCTCTTGAGCTCTTGCCTCTTCTTCTGCTTTAGCCCGAGCTTCTTCTTCAACCCTTTCCTTAGTTGCTTGCTCAATATCTTCATCAGTTATCTTTTCATTCTTTTCTTGTTCCTCTTCTTCTTCCAAGGTGAATGGAACCTCATAATTTTGCTGCTGCTGATCTGTAGATTCCTTAGCGGTGGCACCAGTTCCCTTATCGGGTTAATTAACCGCATCACGAACTGGTATGATTAGTGCACCACCACTTGAACCTCCAGGGCCTCTGGTTTGTTGAATGTTGAATTCAGTAGCAGCATGTTACAATCTCAGCTGCTTGAGAGTCTTTTGGTAATCTCTCTCTTCATCCTTTGGTTCATCATCAGAACTTTCTTCTTCTTCCTCAGCAACTGGAGTCTTTCCCTTTTCTGATTTGGGACTGGGTGGTTTGTCATCGGACCTCAGAGAGGTTGTTTCATCACTAGCAGATTCAGAATAGCGAACCACCTCATCAGACTCAGTATCCTCGGAGTCTTTGTCCTCTAGTTTAAGTGCCGGTTTAGGATTAGGAATGGCACCCTTAGATGGGACTTTTCTTTTGAGGCTTGGATGCCTTTTAGGATACTTGAGGGCACTCCCAGTGCTTTCTACGCTTCCAACGATGCCAGACCTTCGTGTCTTCCATTTAGAGGTAGCAGAAGTCTTTTCATCCAAAAACCCTACTTTGCCTTTGCTTACCGCTTCAAGGTATCAACGATACGATGGTAGACTTTTGATATCATCAGTGAGAAGGCAATCCAGTAGCACTGCACCTTGCTTCTTTGTTGATGAGTATTTGAATCTGACAATGTTTAATGTGGGCTCATACAACACAGAGTGGTTGTTGGGGTCGTTAAGTCTCAAGAGAATGTCCTGATGTTTATCGAGAATATTTTGGATCAACAGCTTGGTGTATCTGATAAAAGGAACTTTTGTCCCGAGCTTCTTGAGATGGGACATCATGTCTTCCCATATCAGACTAGCAAAGTCGATGTGCTGCTTGTTGACCATGCCCTAGAAGGTTTGCAAATGCATAAGTTTGGGATGCTCGTGACCATTTGTCTCTTCAGTCTGAGACTTGGCGATCATAATATCTGAGTGTTCTCCAAGGTTGAGGAATATTCTTTAGATCCACAAAGGAATGTCTGGTGATGACCCCGGCAGCTTCAGCATGTCCAATGTCGATCATGAATTGAATGGTAGCCTCTTTACTTGGAGTTGCCACATAGTCAGCAGCCTCGATAGTAGGTAGAAGAAGAATTTCTTGAAGATGCGCTTGATGCGGTGACTTCCTTATGATTGAGGGTCATGGTGACAGCGTCTTGACCATCCACCTTTTTCATTGTGTGCCAAAATTGATGAATATAGATTTCTGGCACACTATCCACAGCAATCCTGCATGAAGACTCTGAGCATGTGAAGTTCTCAAAATCGACCTTGAGGTTCTTCTTTCCAATCGTCTTGCTGTAATCAGTTGGGAAGATATGATTCATTGTGAGCTCATTTGGAGCGTTGACATTTTCCATGATGACGTCCATATCGTGATCTGAAAGATATTGAGACAAAAGAACCAACATATCGAAAGACATTATGTTAGTCAAAAGTTGATTTTATTGTCCAATTATTGAATTTGTTATGTTAATGAATGTTATGAGTCCAAAGTCACGTGTTGTCCAATAGTCCAAAGTTGACGTGTAAGATACGTGAGTATGTTAATTTTGAATGTTAAAGTCCAAAGTTTACTTAATCACACAACGTATTAACTTTTGTAGCTTATTAGTGACGTTTTGGTTTTGTGACATTATGAGTGACTTATTACAAGTTTGTACGCGTAACATTTCAGAAATTTAGATACAATTTGGCTTAAGCGTAGGTTTGCAAGCTTATGCATAAACAGGGTAAGCATATGCATAGGATTAAGCTTATGCGTAGGAGTCACTCATAGGCGTAAGAAATCTTACGCGTAGGAATAGACTCTTAACATAAGGCTTACGCGTAAGCTTAGGTTAGGGTCTTACGCGTAAGGTTTACTCGTAAAAGTAAGCCTTAGGCGTAGAATTCCAAGTTTACGCATATCCTGCACAGGATACGCGTAGTCCCATTGTAGACCCTTATGCGTAAGAGTTACGCGTAAGATTTCTCTTATGCGTAACATCTACGCGTAAGGTATTCCATAAGCGTTGAATCCGTTTTAACCTTGATTCTATATTGGTACGCGTAGAAGCCTGAAATAGATCAATCATAACACTCATATTAACATGTTGTTTCAATCACTTTCAACATCACGTGGTATCACAATTTAAGTCCAGTTACGCATAGGATAAAGTTATGCGTAAACTAAAACCCTAAGTATTCAAATCCTACTCGTAAACAATTTAGCCATGGACATTCAACCACACTGTTTCTGGGATGTCTTAGAGGCTTTGTGAGTTGATTTCAACAAGTTTTAACATCAAAAATGCCATGAATCAAAAATACCCATTTCAACGTGTTCGTAAACCCTAGAGTTTGATTATTCAAATTAGATGTTTCTGGGCATGATTCAAAGGCGTTAAAGGTTAATTAAACATGTATCAAACATATCTCAAGCAACTAATTATCCTCAAACACTCACACATGAAAACCCCCAAATCCACGCATAAACCCTAAATTTGAAAAATGGTTAAATACGGTTTATGGGTTGGATTTGTTGTTGGAAATAGTTTTAGTATCAATGTTAGAACCTTTTTAACACTTCCATTTCACAAAAAAAACATTATTATCCATAACCATGTTTATACGCGTATGCGTATGAACACAAGATAACTCATAACACAAAATCAAACCGTTATATTTGAACCATTGTTTGTAATCAGAAAACAAAGCAATAACAGCTTACAAATTCAAGTTTTGTAGCACGGATTTGTGAAATGAATGTTAGGCGTGGATTTGGTTGTTGAATATAATAAAAATGTGAAATGATAGTTAGGTGAAGAGTTTAGTATAAAATAAGTTTTAACTTTTGACAATAATAGTCCCTCCACCTCAACCATTTTCAACTACGGCCCATAACTTCCATTTTGGTTAAGCAAAACAAGATATTTCTGGAAAGAAACTTGACGACACTCCCCGTCGACTTTAGAAATAGTGAAATTTTACAAATTTGAGTCCGAGGAGAGTTTTAAGACAAGAAACGTATCCACCATTATCAAAGATACAACCAACATGGGTAACGTGCAAGTATAAGGTTTTATGAAACTGAAAGATATTTACATTCTCCCCCTCAACACTTGTCCGGGAAAAATAATGAAATATTTGATAGAGCAAAGTGTTGACGAAAGATTTGTGCTTGCAATGTTTGAAGAAATTTAGATAGAAGAATATTTATGTTATTTTATCAGATTTTATATTTTTCTGTTTTTGTTTTTGATAAGTTTATTTACAAAAGAGGTTTTGGTGTTTGACTGGTTTTAAGAATGTGTTAAAAGTTCGTCCAGTTCCTCTGAAGTCAAACACCTCATGCCAATCCGGTGGATCAAATCAGTAAACCTAGCAGGAGCTAAGGCTTTGGTGAGAAGATCCGCCAGTTGGTGTTCCACAAAATAAAATTCAACGGTACCCTTTTCCACATGCTCTTTGATGAAATGATATCGAAGATCGATGTGCTTGGACTTCGAATTTTGAATGGTGTTGCACGAGATCGCAATGGCACTTGATTGTCACACGGAATTACATCAAATACGTAACCATAGTCTTTAAGTTGTGTTCTCATCCAAATGACTTGAGCACAACACGCCGACATGGCTACATATTCTGATTCGGTTCAGGACAGCAATGTACAATCTTGTTTCTTCGATTGACATGACACCAATTTATCACCAAGGAATTGCAAACCACCTGAAGTACTTTTCCAAGAATCTAAGCAACCTGCGTGATCGGCGTCTGAAAAAGCTATTAGTTCAAAACCAGAATCCTTCGGATACCAGACCCCCAAATTAATGGTTCCCTTGATATATCGGAGGATTCTTTTAGCCTCAGAGAGGTGAGTTTCAGTTGGACCTTGACCGATGAGCAAAGATATCTGACAAATACAATGTCGGGTCTCTGGCATTAGATACATGAGAGACCCAATAATACCGGTATTTGGTAGGGTCAACCAATTTCCCACAAAATCGGCGTCTAGTTTTTGGTATGTGCCATTGGTGTGGCATAGGTATCACAGGTTTGCATTCCATATTTGTTTAAAATTTCAAGAGCATATTTGGACTGACTTAGGAAAATACCACGGAGTGATTGATGAACTTGTAGTCCTAAGAAGAACGTAAGTTCACCCATCATGGACATTTCAAAATTTGTTTTCATAAGTTTTGAAAAAGCGTTTGAGTACTTTTTATGGGTTGACCCAAAAATGATGTCATCTACATAAATTTGAACGATTAAAATGTGTTCCCCGTGATATTCTATAAACAGTGTTGGGTCGACCGATCCTTTGATGAAATTATGGGATAGAAGAAAGGATGATAACTCATCATACCACGCCCGAGCGGCTTGTTTGTGACCATAGAGAGCCTTATTCAGTTTGTAGACGTGATTAGGGAACTCAAGATCAACAAATCCTTCTGGTTGACTAACATACTGCCACACCCCCAAATTACCTGTTTTGCGGAATGGAATTCACGGGGTTGGCTGTCATAGCAACACAGTTACAGTTATATTGAACGACCAAAAGTGTCGTTTAAAAACACATCGTTTGATATTTATTTAAAACATTCAGAGTTACAAAGTTAAGTCCCAAAAGTAGATAACGTTTGCGGAAATAAGTTTATTACAAGCCAAACGATGTTTTAAAAGTGCCATAATTTACAAGTGAGACGCGTCGTCACTGCGACTCTATGATGGGTCCTTATCGTTCCATGATGTAAATGCCTTAGATACACGAAAATACATTGCTAAAACGGTCAACAATAATGTTGGTGAGAAATCATAGATTTATGAAAAATGTTTTATACGACTACCACAAGTATAGGCCATGTATGACAAAATGTCACATAAAAATGTTACAATTGCTATAAGCACATGACACGAAGCTAGGCTCGATCATGATGTTAAGCCTAACGAGTGTTTGCCAAACAACTCAAATTATGATATTAAATGAAATTCTTCCGTTTGACCAGTTGGAATCCACCAACTCGGATGGAGGAGTCACCCTCAATAGATCTATTCACTCACCCTCGCTTAACCCGTAATTAACGGTTCATGATTTCTGATATGGGGACATTCAATTGGCAATGAGGTAACTTAAGCAATGTAATGAATTTGATATACTTGGTATCGTAATAAAAATGATGTGCAATGTATTCTCCCCCGTAGGTTTGAAATAAATTATAAACTTGTACAACGGGGCTATAAAAACTCACTTGGTACAATGATGTGATGGAAAAAGTGGGTACACTGAAATGAGACGCAATTCTCTAACCGCGACCTATTATTAATGATATGATCTAATATAAGTCATGATGTAATGTTATGCATGCAAAGTCATATGATATCCATACCACTTGTGCATTTTTGAAAATAAAGTTTATCGTCAAAAAATAAGTTTAAGACGTATCGTCAAGTTATAAATTACTTTACAAGTACTTACGTTGAAATGATATCCTACGATAGTCATTTAGTGATTTATTAAGAAATTATAGTTTTTCGTCGTAAAACAATATAATTTGACAATTCATGAAAGTGACTAAATGGCCTCGTAAAGCTAGTTGTAAATTAGTGAATATCGAGTGTTAGGAAACAAGCTCAATGGTTTTGGAAAGCTTGTCACATTATCTAAAAGTCTTAGCATTTAACTTTTGATCATAGAGGTCTCGATCATAGAGAAAAATATAGATGAAGTAGGGTACTTGGACTAAAATATTGTTTAAGGTTAGTTTTCGGCAAAGTTTGAGTGACCGCGTTTTATTCGTTACAACTCCGTTTGACAAACGGTTGTACATTTTGGAAAATAGGCTAGGTGAACTTGCTTTTACTAGAAGACATCGTTTTCTCAAAAGCATTTTATCGATTTTGAAAAACAACTCCAAACATGGTCACTCGCGACAATAATTTTTTACTAATAGGAAATATATATAAGTGTTTATACTTGTATAAAATAGTTACGATAACCTTATTTAAACGCGTGTAACTTAGTCGTTATATGTCCGTTTTCTATGTTTTATATATCCTTAGTTTCGTATTAAAGTATACTAATATATTTTTGATAAATCGACTCATTTAGATAACGCTTAAAACTCATTTTTGACCTACGAAAAATTCTGGACAGCATGCAGTTTTTCTGAAAATATAGTTTTCGTCGTTAAACTTGAAAATAACGTAACTTCTTCGTTATAAATCCGTTTTAACCCGTTCAAGCGACCACGGTTTCGTTTTAAAGTCTATTTTCTGAATATCTAGCCCAAAATAACCCATGAACTGTCGAAATTTCCAGATTTTGAAAAAACGATTAGACCACTATTTAATGTTGTCGAAAATGATTTTTCTAGCGTAATACTTGTTTCAATCACTTCAAATCAACACCAAATCTATTCTAAACCTACCATACACCTTCTTAGGGTGTCATGGGTTCCTAAACATCATCAACAATGATATGTTTCAAGGGATTAATTATAGGATGATTTATACTAATAATAAGTACCAAAAACAATAAAAGTGGTATAGATACATATGAAACTTGCATGTTTTCTTACTAGAATGATAAAAATAACTTAAGTATGAATATGAAAGAGTAATAAAGATCATGAAATGCTTACTAGTATAATGATGAGGTTTATGGAACTAGGTTTCCTAAATACTCCTAGGTTTTTATTGCAAAACCTTAAAAGAAGTATACTAGAGTTTGTAAAATTACTTGTTCTTGAAAAATTTATGCTCCTTCCTTGTTTTCCTAGCTTGGCCGAATTTTTGGAGAGGAAAAGAGAGTGTTTCTTTCTTTTTCACCTTTGCAAATGTGTAGTTATGTGTTTAAAATTGGTATATTATGTGTAGAATACATGTGTCAAGGCTAGGGAAGTATATGTGTACATCTAGTGTACAAGATTTTTATAAAAACTTGATAATTCATAGGGGAGGTCGGCAAGGGTAAATAGGGAAGAGTTTTATGCTATTTTTGATGTATTAATGTATAAATGGTTATGTGTAGAATGTATTTAGTAAGTATAATTAGGTATTTAGGGTAGCGTTAGCTAGAAATAAATTTTAACGGAACAAAATAAAATATATCAAAGTCATAAAAATTATAAAAATACATTTCTTACAAGAATTGAGTGAAATAATAATTATCGTGTAGTATTTACGAAAAGTAAAATATATATATATATATATATATATATATATATATATATATATATATATATATATATATATATAACAATTTATATACAAAATAAATTTAAAACATCGGGTAAACTAATAATATAATTTTTATAGTCTTAAAATGAATATAAAAATATATCAGGATAATTTTTGGAAGTGTCGGATCAAATATTCAAAATAAATGATTATGCGATAGCGTTTATTTAATAAGAAAATATACGTTAAGGAAAAATGCAAACCCATGCATAAACTAATATGATGATGATGTTACTGATGATATGTAGACTAACTCTAGTCTATATGAAATGTCCTCAATGATCTTTCATGAATTCGCAGCAGACATAAAAATAAAACTAAGCATGGCAAAACTAATTAAACGAAACATAGCAATTAACATAATAAAAAGAAGGTAAAAATAAGGATAAGAGAGCACCGGATATGGTTTAAGCATAACGGCGACGATAAGAACACTAAACTAAAACCACATCAAGCTCCATTCTTAACCCGAAGTACTTCTTAATACCCAATAAGTATCCTTAATAACCCTTAATCTTCTACTAATTATCCAAAGCTTGAAACTTTATGTGAATTTGAGGTGAGATTTAGGATAAAGATTGCAACTTTCATAAGTGAAAAGCTTAAAAATGATAAAACTTGATTTTTTTAAAACTTGTTTAACAATAAAAATGTAAAAAGTTTAAAACTTTGATTAAAAGACATGATAAAAATGAGTTTTTTTAACTAAAAGATACAAACTTTATAAACTTATAAGACTAAAATGAAGATTTTTATAAAAAGATTTAAACTTTATAATATTTAAAACATAAAAACATTAAAAATGCTAACTTTATCTAAAATAAGCAAAAAATTCAAGAAATAAAAAAAACTAATGACAAAAGAAATATGACTAAAACATTAATTGCATAAAAACTTTAAACATATGCTACACGCATAAAGTGTGTGATAATACCAAAAATATTACAAAGTCTACATATTATTAAAAGAAAAATGACATTGATAATTTAAAATGAAAATAAAAAAATTGAAAGCTGCTCTCCTTCTCTTTTTTGCAATGTTCCATCTTCAATTTATAGCCTTCACATTAACATTGGCATTAATGACCGTTGCATATGACCGTTGTGAGCAGATATGGCAGCTGGCAAATACGAACGTGACACGTGGTAACGAGGCGGCTGGAAAATAACGTGCAAAAATCTCTATCAGGAATCGAACTCGGGTCTAGAAAACCACAACCCAGCGCTTAACCATTGGAGTATAAATCCTATTGTGTTTATTATGTAGCTTTCCTTCTACATATACGTACACCACTTTGTGCCTGGTGTAGTATTAGTTGGCATCGTAACCTAACATTATAGATAGCACATTTAGTAGATGTGCCAACCCACAAGTAGTGTATGTGCATACAAATCTTATGTTTCTAGTATGCCCACCACTTAATTAATGGGTAAAAAGATAATTTAATAGTGTGTACTCAATTCAATTTTTGACCTACTTTCTCGAACGTACCTTAAAGATAAAATAACAAATAAACGTAATATTTGCAATAAAAACCATAACTTTGCTATTTTATTAAGCTAAAATGCGGGTATTTCTTATATAAAAACATGTATAAACGTGATTTCATCAATGTTGAGAAGAGGCTTTTGTTTCCCGTCATGTGTCTTGAGCATCCGTTATCTTTTATCCATTCATTAGGCTCCAAGCCGACTTTTAAGCACACCTATGACACATTCAACTCAAGCGTTTGGTCCCCAATATCTCATGGGTCCGTTTGGGTTAAGCATATCATTTACTTAGTTCATGTAAGGAAATGATGGATATGGGTTCCATGGTATGTAATTAGGAGTTTGATTTGGTCTAGGGTAGTTTTGATTCCAACCGGTATGTTGATAGTTGGGTTGTATGTTGTAGTTGCTTTTAGGAAAGGGGAGTTTGGCAATAGGTGTTTTAGGCCTTTGTTAAGTGCTTTTAGATCTAAATTCATTTTTAGCAAGTCATATTTCTATTGTAATAGCAGGTTTTTGTTTAATAACATCTTTAGATTTCTTAGTTACTTTGACAAATTCACTACGGTCCGTTTTGCAAACTTGTTGTCCTTTTGCAGACACCACGGAACCAAATTTTACAACGGACGGGCCCAAATTTTTTGTTTCTTCTGGTCCGTGTTGTAATGTTGCAGTTGAGACAGTTTGTTTGACTTTTCTGACCTTTTTGGTTTGACTTCTTAGAATTATTACTTCATTAAAACCTAATCCACTTTTATTACCTGATACTTTTTGAATTCTTACTATTTCATCAGCACAAGAAATGTTTTTTAAATTTCTTAAATTTAGAGTTATGTTCGCTAAGAACCTCCTGTGTGAGGTTTAGCTTTTCTATCCCAGGACCAAGCTCTTGACATGATTTACAACCATCGTCATTAGCCTTGCATTTTTCTAATCGTTTTGCCTTTTCTTTTAACTCATAAACTTTGTTTTCTAAAAATTCCTTTTTAGTTTTTAAAAACTTGTTTTTAGTTATGATTTTTAAGCTAAGCTCACATATTTGATTATATTGTTTTTGCAAAGTGGCATCATCAATAGAGGAGTAAGATGAGTCGTAATGTACCTCGTTTGATTCATGTGCCATGAGAGCGATCTCATCCTTACTTGGTTCTTCGTTATCATCACTTTCACTCCAAGCCCCACTTACAAAAGCTCGTTGAGTTTTGCTTTTAGGTGGCTTGGGTCAATCTCCTATTAGATGACTTGTATAACCGCATCTACAGCACTTCCTTTCACTTTTTCCCTTTTTGTCATCTCGGTCTTTTCGGAATGATTTCGTTTCATCTCGGGGTTGCCTTACAAACTTTCCTCTTCTTCTAAAGAAATTTTTGAAATCTCTTACGACCATGGCATACTCCTTGTCTTCACTATCCGAGCAAGATTCTTCATGATCACTAGATTCCGTTTTTGCCTTTAGAGCAACGGATTTCACTTTCTCTCTTTTGCCTTTGATGATTTCTGAATCTTTCTCCATCACCATTTCGTGTACTTTGAGATTTCCAATTAGCTCGTCAAGTGACATTATTGAGAAATCTTTTGATTACTCAATAGCCGTTACTTTCGCTCTCCACTTCGGATGGAGTGCTCTAAGAAATTTCCTGACAAAGTTCTTGCTACGAAAATATTCATCAAGTGCTTTAAGAGAAGTAACAATAATATTAAAATGAGCAAATCCACAATCAATGGTTTCATCTTCAGGGATAACAAATTGTTCATATTGTTGAACAAGAAGATCAATTTTGTTATCCTTGAGTTGTGAATTCCCTTTATGTGTAACTATTAAATATTCCCAAATATCTTTGGCGGTTTCACACATAAAAATTCTTTCATATTCTTTTCTAGGTAAAGCATTATAAAGCATCATTTTGGCTTCATTATTTTTAGCTATTAATTTTTTTTTATTCATCATTTGAAATATCTTTTGTTGTAGGATTAAAATCACCTTTAATGATAACAAACCAAAGATCTATATCTTTTGATTTCACATATGTTTCAAAACGGTTTTTCTAATAGATAAATCCATTGGTTTCAAAAAGTGGTGGTTTTTGCATAGATTGCCCTTTTTAAAGTTTTCGGAATCCATGGATCGTTTCAAGTTTATAAAATAAAATATATTTTAGAAAATCTTGAGCAACGAGGCTCTGGTAACAATTGTGGAAAACTAGAAGGGGGTTGAATAGTTTTACCGTTTAAAAATTTAATTGTTTCGAAAACTTATTTTGAGATCAATCAATATAGATGAGTGATGTGTTAGTGAAGTATGAATAATAAGTAACGAAAGAAACAATCAAACCATGACAAAGTTGTTTATAGTGGTTCGGTCTACAAGGACTCTTTTTCCTTGTCCTACTCCACTCCCCCGAGTTCACAAACTCGAGAGTTATCTTCACTAATCAACAAGCTCATTTATCTGGCGGAGAAAACCTTTACACGTCAACACATAATATTTCTGACATAAAGCTAGATGTCGAGTTCTTTTACAAGGGTATAACCACTCCCAACACACTATGTATTTTGAGAACTAACATACTAACCACTCACACTCAGAGGTTTAGGATGGTTTGGTACTACAATGATGTATTTTGGGATCGCTCCTAATACGTAAATGGAACGACATTTATGGGATTATATTATCTATCTTAGTTATCCAAAACACAAGGACTAGATATGTCATATTGTAGTAGTTAAGTTGTTTTAGGCTATAAATACCCTCCTAGACTTCACTAGGAGAGTGAGACTCTTTGTGTATTTTCACCTTTCATTATAATAAAACACATAGTATTTCTCTTCTTTCTCTACTTTCTCTCTCTAACATGAATATGATGTTCTTTCATCTTCCCCGACCTCCCAATTCACCAAATTAACCTAAAACACGATCCTACAAGTGGTATCAAGAGCAAGGTCGTTTTATCATTGGTTGATTTGTGTGGTCTTGTATCTTGTAAAAAATTGGTATTTTGGTGAATATTGGTTCATGTTTGAATCGGTTTTACCATTGTTTCTTCACTGTTTCTACTCATACATGGTTAATAGTTTCAAATAAGTGGTCTATATGGTATAAAAGTGTTATCAGTTTTTTTGTTAACATCTTGTGTTCATTATCTAAAGTTAGTATCAGTTTCTCTAACAGTTTCTGAATATGGTTTCTAGTCATATTTTAATGTTTCTCATGGTCAAACGGGTCTTTAGATCTGGTCAAACGGTTAAAAGTAATGCTTTCTAAGCAGATTGTTAGGTCACTAAGTTTACAACACAAGCACAATAAAAAGAATAGAGAAGAGATAGAGGCGGATGAACAATATTCAAACACCCATACACACGTTAATATGAAGGGTTAGGCGTAGGTGTATGGATGAGAGAATAAATTGAAAAACCAACCCTCAAGTGAGGGTTATTACAAGGTATTTATAGGAGGGAAGCTAGGGCAACACTCCTAGTTCCCATCCTTTTCCTTATTGAACTAGGCCTAGGCTTATGGGCCTTCTACATAAGCCAAAGGCTAATTACTAACATAAAGGACATATTAAGCTAACTATTACATTTGAGTCACTAACACTTTAATTAGGTTTAGGAGTGATTCCAACAACCTCCCCCTAAGTGTTGGTGATGAATGAATGCTGACGGTGAAGGTGCTTATGTAATAGTAGCTTTGACGTCTTCTGACATTCTTCTTTCTTGTAAGAAGAATTGCCTTGATTCGAACAATCTCCTCAGTGTAGAGAAATTGTTTCTTTTGAAGTATTCTGCTTTGACGTCATCTTTGTTCTTTGATCTTTGTTCTTTGTGATGGTAGTGATAGTATGTTGTTGTTGTCTGCATCAGGTCAGCTTCGCTACTTCCAGTGTCTCCACGTCTTTCTCCAACATGCTCATACGTTCTTTAACGTTGGATTATAGTTGATGAAGTTATTTAAGTCTTTAAACTTTGTAGATTCTTTAATTTGACGTAGAATCATTCTGACTTTTGTGTTGCTTTTTGAGAGAACTTCCATTAGTCATGATGTTGGCATGAGCATGTGAAGAATCTGCACGATCAGTCCGCTCCATAGCTTCCATAAGAAGAAAACATAAGAAAGGTTAGTAATAAGCGGATTCCGGCACTTACAAGTTTGAACCGAGGTGTTAACCTAGTGTGAAAACAAAACTCTAATTCTCACAAAGGCCGTTCCTGAACCGGAGTCCCACAAGTGAGATAACACGATGTACGGAAGTACACCTACGATTCAGATGAGTCGCCGAGGTACACCGAAGCATCACCTCACGACTGTAGACCGTTTGAGACCACTAAGCGCAATCCACGGGAGTTGCGGCGACCTGCTTGTCGGCTGTTTGATGTTGACCCGGCGAGTTTCCATTCAATCACTGAGGATCACAATTGTGAACCTCTCATAAATGTTCTCGACAGATTGCTAAGATCTGTGAAGGACTCGATAACGTAACACTGATGTTCTTATTGTTGAACAACAAGTGATGAAATGTCAAGTGTACCTAAGAGATCTTTTGATGAATCTCGTGGCTCTAGACTCAATAGTGCGTTTTGGTTTTCTGGAGCGGAGACTAGGGAGAGGGTCTCCTTCTTCAATAACAGCCATCTCTAAGAGAAAGCTTCTTTTGAGAGAAACTTGAGTGGCTAAGAAGGTTTAGTGCATGCGTCCTTGGGTCCATGACGACTTTTAATCTTCAATCTTGGCGTCATCAAGTGACAACCGGTAGCATATGAATTGAACCCGTGTAATGCCCTAAGTTGAATAATTTGGAGGGCTATTTCTTTTCACCTTTTTCTTTACATTTCTTTTTAATTCTTCAACTCCTTCTTTCTCTGATTCTCATTTTCTCCCTTTTTTTTTACAATCATACCTAAGGACTTCTAATTCTAACTATTGGTAGTTTCCTTGGGTAGATCCCTCCGGCTCTGGCGGATCATAGGACGGTTATTCCTAACCTTAATCTCCTTATAACTCCATTGCCATAAAACCATTTTCAAGAAAATCTCTCGAAGTGTTTGTGAATGAAAAACATTTTGTACCACTGTGAGAGTTTTATATTTTTGCAGAAATACTCCCCTCACGCGTGCTTAAGTGTTAAGCAGCAATCCACGGTGAGAGAAGAGCACGCACTTTTGAATTGATCGACTCAAGATAGACAATCCCCCGCGAGACACGGTTACGTTGAATAGTTAAAGAGTTACATTGTCAACTTTTAGGTGACAACTAGCTCTAATAACTATCTTGAAGGTGTGGACAAACCTCGAAAGGTTGTCAAACCCGTCAAAGATCATGTCTACCAAGAGTTTCTCGAATGGTACATTCTACTCGGACAAGTCCTTTGCGAGACACGTTTACATCACTAGCGAACTAGCTTGAAATTATTACGCGTCCCGGACAAGTCTTTTCGGGTTACTAACAGTTAAGATCTCGTCAATTCGTTGGTTAAGTCTGTAGTACAAAGATTCATTTGCAGTTTACACAACATATTTCTTATCACATAAATTTTCTCCCCCTCAAAAATGGCATATAAGTGTTATTTTTGAAGAAATGTTGAGAATAAATATGACCATTTTGAGTTTTGTAGGAAGATGACCACTGTGAACAATTTGTGAACAAAGTTTGAAAGTCAAATACTCCCCCTCAACAAGTGATAGTAACGGTTGAGGTTTTGAAAATCATAAGGGGGAGTACTTGTTCTTTTGAGGAAAACCATGAAAAGTGAAAGGTTTGATAGGTTTTACTCAATAGTAAGAAGCTTTTGCTTCTTTTATAAGGATTGTGCAGAGCGTACCACGGGGGTCCTTTCTTGACAAGAACGGGTTGTACACTGTTATGTGTGCACAAACCATAGACATATATAATCACACATCCAAATTATATGAAATAGAAGTAGTTCAAGGGGTACCAAGAATTCCATCAATCTTGCCAGGAGTGCGAATAGGAGTTGATAGCCGGCGAGAGCAATCTCGGTCGACCGCCTATAAAGCTCTCCCGTGTTACGGCGGTCCCGTCGTACAACATTTCATCAATCATGGTGATGATCCTCTTCACATCCGTCCGTCCTTAGAATTCCATCGCTTTTGTGACCCAATTCCTTCATGTATGTCCTTCAACCTATAAGCCAATCCGTCCCTAACCTTCTTCATTTTGTGATCCCCAAACTTGTGAAGATCTCTACCGCCATCAAGCGATTCGCGTTGTAGTTCACTAAGGTAAACTACTCGAATGGTTGGGTGATGAGAGTGTATTGTGGAAAGCTGGTTGATGTCGGGAAGATCTGAGGTGGAGTGAAGTTGACACGCGTCGATATGATTCAAGCTGCAAGCTAGAGATCTTCTACACGTTCTTTGATGACTATGCGTCTGATGAAGATAAGCAAGGACTTGATGAATTCGCGTTCCACTTCGGTCGAGAATTGTCTCATGCGACCTTGTACTTTGGCAAGGTACATGTCTTCAATGTCGTTGATAGAAAAATTCTCAAAGTCCGCTTCAGAGAATGCATAATCCCTTTTGTCTTGTCTTTTAACCACAATATTCTTGAGAAAAGTGTAGTCCCATTTAGATGAAAGATCAACATGTTTGATGGCAACGATATTCTTAGTACTGAACACTTCATGTTGAGACTTCGAACTGCGGAGCCTTCGTAGTAGATTCTTCGGCGTTCCGGCCAATGGTGAATGATGTGCTGGGTGTGTACAAGTTTTAAATTTATAAAAGGTGAATTACCAATATTACCAATAACACATACGAGCAAGTATACTCGTCCGTTATAGCAAGATTACGAAGGTAAGTCGTGATCGTTTGCAGGGATTTGAGTGAATCTAAACACAAGTTTGAATTAACGGAGTCTATCCAAAACATATAATAAAGCAAATAGATATAATGAAATTCAGATGATTAAAAACTACACTTGCTTAAACTAGTTTCATATCATAGATTAATGTGATTGTGTTAACCTCTTAACATGTTGGTTGTTTTAATTAGTTGGAAGACTAATCTATTGTTCTTACAAGTTAAACCTTCCAAGAATTTTTAGTTCATAAAACAAGCATTATGTTTAACCAATCAATTCAAGATCAATTCAAGTTTCATAAGTCTACATACATAAACTTAAACACAAAAACATCCACTTGTTCATCAAATTGCTTAAGAAATGGTCAATACAAAAGGTAACCAATCATAGACAAAAGGCTACAATTGATTCTCAACAACTAATCTTACGACCATTTAGATGTTTCCAACAAATCCAATTTGATAATCAAAAAGCGTTTCTATTACGACCACACCTTAGTTCCTTTGTGTAATCAAGAATAATGGGTAAAAACAATCATCCATAGACAAAATGATTATGACTAGTTGAATAACAATAAGTTCTTTCGACCCCAGCGATTACTATCAATTAGCCAAACTTGATTAACAAATGTCACTATGAAACTTTAGCACAATTGGATCTTAGAATTAACTTGAAATTGAAATAAAACATGTTAACACAATCACTAACTAATCATATGATAATCAACATCATTTAAGCAAGTGTATAAAGAAACTAGCCACTCATAGCAAACATGAACATAAACTCAGAACTTTGAACATTAGAAAACATGATTAAAAGTCTTACAATGCTTGGAATAAGATTACAAATGATGAAGTAATGATTCCCAAAGTATTGAGGTGGACTTCTTGGTGATTTGGCCTCCAAATGTGGAACTTCTGGAACTCCAAACTTCTCTAGACTTCTAAGGACGAATTTTGAGAGCTTAAGGCTTTGTTTGATGAGTAGAGAGATTTGTATTTGAGGTGTGTCTCATATGCTCACAATTAGCCTCTATTTATACTAATTCTAAGGCCTAGGGTATTAATTGCTTAACTTGGCCTCCAAGGAGTAAGGAAGGGACTAGAATACACCAAGAGAAGGACCTAGAATCGTTTGGATGCAAAGGAAAAGCTTAGTGATGAAGATTGGCAGCTGCAGCTTCTCCAACCAGGATCGGTCATATGCGACCAACCGATCCGGTTGGTCTTCTAAAAGCGGCCAACCGATCCGTTCGGGTTTGAAACCGGTTGGTGATGGTTATATCTTGTTGTTTCGGCGTTTCCAACCGATCCGTTACAAGCTTGTAACGATCCGATTGGATTCTCTGAGTTACGGAAACTTGATCTTTTCTTCACTTTGTCTTGTAGAACTTGGTTCTTCAATCACTATGGTCTTCAAAAGTCCTTGAGATCTTGATTTAGACTTCTTGAAGCGGGAATCTTTGTTTTGTGAACATTTCTCTATTTTCCATTCGTTTTCCACTTGGTTATAAACACTAGACAAACATCTTTTGATGCGTTTAAGCACTATAATTACACAAATATAACCAAATATGAGATATAAAAGCACACATAACGCTACTAAAAACATGCACAATCTGAGCGTTATCAAATTCCCCACACTTAAACTTTGCTTGCCCTCAAGAAAATCTAGGAAAAACATCCACCGGTACAAGATCGTGATTATGAAAAATGTGATGCAAATCAACCAAGTATAAATATGAGAGAGGATTCATCAATTATGCTTTATAAAGGTGAAACATCAAGATGTTTGACAATATCCAATAATTTTCTTGCATGATTAACATTTCAAAACACCTCACGAAAAGGAACGAAATATAATTCACTCAATCACTCATTTTTTAGTGGAGTAACAAGATAAATCACACTCATTGCTCAGTCATGATTAGATTATTACCATAAGCTTGTACAAGTAACAAAACTCCACCGAGGCGTGGTGAGCACGAGTAAAACATCTAAAGAGGGCTTTTATTCGGGTTATAATGATATGGCTAAAGGATAAGGGTATGGATAAGGCATGGGAATGTTTATGAAATTGGTGTTAAAATAAAATGAAATCAAGTCTAATACCCATGTTGCTAGCTACCAAACATTCCACGAACCAAATAAACGATTATAGCTTTGCTTTCTTCTTTTCCACTTTCCACAGCTTTTCGCTTTTCCATGACAATTGTTCCTCGATCATAGCTCATTGGCTAATATTTTTTTTATACTTTTTTTTTTTTTGAACTCAATTGCTCATGGCTCAATCAATTTCATAGGATGTGGTACTCATAATCATTTGAAGAATCTTCACTTTCCAGGTGACTAGCAACCAACTGTTAGACATTGATACGGGATAGGCTATGGTTTAAAGTGTAAAATCTTTTTGTATTTTCTGGGTGAAGCAAAAAAAAAATGAAAAGGATGGCTGGAGAGGGTGTAACTAGGGGTATCTAGTGCTAAAATGAGCACTACAAATGGGTCCATGTGGGTGGTTAACTAACTAATGTGGCTAGCTAATAAATCATTAAATGTAAAATGGAAGGCCATTTGGGTTAAATCCTAAGGTGCCTCTTTATCCAGCAATTCACTTATATCGCCCGCGAATGCAATCTCACTGCGATACGGTAATGATTTACAAGCACAAGTTCTAGAATAAATAAAATCACCTAGCAACACGCTCATAGCAAAAGATCTAAGCATAAAAGATGTATGCTAATAAGAAATAGGCTCAAATCCTCACAATTTAGTGGAAAGGGTATAATATGTGCTAGCAAATGTTTATCGATCCAGAATGGATTGCAATAGTAATTGGAACACATCTCGAAGTTTCAAATATTACCAATTTTACCGGTGGAATGATCCAGCTTATTCTAATAGATAATCCTAAAAGTGTGAAAACAACTAGATCACAAGGGCAAACAAAATTTTAAATTTAAGCATGAAAACTCTAATTTTTCCTATTCATCCCCCCCCCCCCCCCCCCCGCCACCACACTTAAGTTAGACATTGTCCTTAATGAAAAACGAACTTCAAAGTATAGAAATAGGGAAAATAGAGATGAAACCAGATATGTCAACGAGTTTATCGGCTTAAAATTCTTTCTTCATTCTGGCGCCCACCGAGAAATCATCCTTTGCACACAATCTTATAAACAAAAAAAATGTTTTATTAAAAGGATGGCACTCCCCCACACTTAAGTTCAACCGGTTTAAACTTTGAGGAAGTGACCATAGAAAATCAAAAACACGGGTTGCCCCTCACGATAAAGCGCTTGTTTTATTAATGAGTCATCACCGACTATTTCGAATCTTCCCGAATTTATTTAGCCGCTTATAAGGCATTTGTGAACATTTTGAAAAGTTCGGGATGTACATGAATTCTTCACCAAGAAGCTTCAATATCGCCCCAGACGAACTTCAGCGTGAGATGGTTTCCATGGAACAATTTGTTAGGATTCTTCACCGGAAATGGTGCTACAAAGGTGATAGTTTTGAATTCATTCTCATGGGAAAGCTATGCATAGCGAAACTTCTTTCATTTGCTCCTTGTCGTAATATAACTTGATTCGGTGTCCATTAACAATGAAACTTCCACCTTGTTTGTCATAGAGTTTGACATACCAGATGGATATCCATGTTTAACGACATATGGTCCAAACCATTTTGGTTGTAACTTAGGAGCTTTGAATTTGAATTTCATGTTTAAAAGCGAACTTTATCTCCGCTTTGAATTCTTTTTGAATTCGTAGCTTTTATCGCGGAGAAGCTTTTGTTCTAGCTTTGGGCTTTGGAATTTTCATAAGCTTGAGTCTTAATTCATCGAAGATTCGTGTAATTGAGAATCTTCTCTCTCCAGCCTATTTTGAGATCGGTATTACAATTTCTCGAGAGCCCAATAAGCACGATGTTCAACTTCGAACGGCAAATGACAAGTCTTTCCATACAAGAGTCTGTAAGGAGTTGTGCCAATTGGAGTTTTGTAAGCCGTACGAAATGCCCACAGAGCATCGTCAAGTTTCTTTGCCCACACTCATGTGAAGATCGTTGTAAGCTCTTAGACGAGGTCTAATATTATATCTAGGAACACATAATAATGAAAGCGGAATATTCAAACATACAATCAACATTATTATTAACAAGGTTTTTCATTCTCATAAACTAACTAACTAACTATCTATAATAAAGATCAAAGACTTGATCTTAACACTAACTAACTAAACCCTAGGCATTTTCCTAAATCCCTACGCCTAGGTTCCCACACACACACACCTTTAGACGTCTACATCTTGTACGTACAATGAAACTAATGACCCTATGTCTCTTTATATACTAGAGACATCTAGGGTTTACAAGAGGAATCATAATACAATTAGGAAACTAAATATTCTTTTAAGCATATCTTCTAGAATCTTCCAAATTCTCCATCTTTTGTAGTTTCCTTTCTTGTTACTTTTAGTCCTTCATGTTTCATTCTTCTTGTTTTGTATCATCAAATTTATAATAGGCCCAACAATCTTCCCTTTATTTGATGATGACAAAACAAACCACGATTCTTGTACGAACTTCCCTAGGCAGTAGCGGTTGAGATAATTAAATCTCACCATGAATGAAATAATCTTGTCTTCCATGCTTCCCCTTGACTTGAACATGTCACTCGAAACATCTCTTCCTTTTTGTTATCAACAAATAGGGAACGTATGCAAATAAAGATCATGACCACCACGAACCAATATCATACTTCCAATCTAAGACTTCCAATGCTTCAAATCGCCCACCATTACGCACCATAGGAAAAATGGATCCAAAACATTAGAAAACTCCAACTAGCGAGGTAATAATGATCAACAGTAGTAAAAATCAAACACTTCCCCATGAGTGATGCATGTAGATAATTAAACATTTAACAATAAGCTTCTCCTAAAACCCATATGTTAACCATCTTCTTGATTCTTCAAATCGGTAAGCTCCTTGTAATGATCACTTGTGAAGAAAACTGAGTATAACGAATTTGATGAAGAAGTAGAATTTCCCAAACTTGTGTCTTAAATCTTGTACTATCCGCGAAAATCCATACTTATACCCACTAAATATAAGTAGACCGCAATCCCTTGACAAGAATCCTCAACTAGTATGAGACACTGAGCACTACAATGTAACTCCTTTAAGTGATAGCCAATGTGTGCATAGAGCATCATAAGAAAAATCACACATTGCTAGATTCATCAAGCTATATAATAAGAACACAAACCAAGTAATTCCACTTCACCTTCAAATAAGTGATAAATAATCCTCTTCGTAATCAATTCTTCAATAAATCTCCAAACCGAGCCTTTTAAAACGTTTAAGAACAAATAACCAAACTCCTTGTGTGTGTGAAAAATAACCTGTGTGTGTGTCGTCCGACAACTAAAAATCCAAATCTGTCAAAGTATGTGTGTCGACTTCCCCTTGATTCCAAATCTCCTCGTAATAAACCATTATACTGTCAATCCAAATAAATTTCACCATGCAAAAACCTTGAGCAGTACTTTGAAAACCTCCAAGCAGTACTTTGCATCCAAGCAGTACTTTGAGTCCAGTACTTTCTTAACATCAGTACTTTGTGAATAATACGAGCAACAGTACTTTGCATAAATTTGCAGTACTTTCGAATTCTAAGCAGTACTTTCAAACAATAAAAACTGCAGTACTTTCGTCACTTTGCTAACTCCTCCAATTATTTCAGTGATGACAAAGCTATCGACAAATAAATCAGTATGGCAACCAATTACTGATCATAATATTATATGAGACCAATCCACTTTTGACCAAAAGAAGCCTTTATCATTGACTCACTGACCCATCACGTGAGACTCATAATCGTGGGACCAACAACAATTAAACCGAGTATAATTGAATAAGTCACCTCTTCAAATTAATATGTTTTGACCAGCTACATATAATACTCGTGGCCTAGGTCCTATGAATCAACCCCACGTGAACATATGAGAACCAATCTTTAAATTGAGGAACCAATAAAAAATTAACTCAATTCATGTACTGTTCGATTCAAGACCATCAGAATAAAATAGTAGGGACCACTGACCAATCTTTACTATTGTAGAACCCACGTGATATCATCTTCGAATAATAATAACCATTCACCAATCAATGTATATAGTATTATTAATTGAATACCGTCCGATTAATTACTCAAAAATCCATGCTCAATAAATATCCGACCATATCACGAATATACGCCGCAACTTTAAATAACAAAACGACAGAAAAATTGGTATTGTGCGCATGACCAGACCACATAATTGAATATATTGACCAATCCATGTATACGAAACCCTTAAAAAATATTAACCAAGAAAAGTCCCATCGTTCCTTCGTCAAACTGCATGCTTCGATAATAAATAATGATCAATACTCGACACACTTAATCACAATTAAATCGACACCAATAAACCCTGTAAATCCTAGATATCACGAGCCCTAGGCTCTGATACCACATTTGAAGATCGTTGTAAGCTCTTAGACGAGGTCTAATATTATATCTAGGAACACATAATAATGAAAGCGGAATATTCAAACATAGAATCAACATTATTATTAACAAGGTTTTTCATTCTCATAAACTAACTAACTAACTATAATAAAGATCAAAGACTTGATCTTAACACTAACTAACTAAACCCTAGGCGTTTTCCCAAATCCCTACGCCTAGGTTCCCACACACACACACCTTTAGACGTCTACATCTTGTACGTACAATGAAACTAATGACCCTATGTCTCTTTATATACTAGAGACATCTAGGGTTTACAAGAAGAATCATAATACAATTAGGAAACTAAATATTCTTTTAAGCATATCTTCTAAAATCTTTCAAATCCTCCATCTTTTGTAGTTTCCCTTCTTGTTATTTTTAGTCCTTCATGTTTCATTCTTCTTGTTTTGTATCATCAAATCTATAATAGACCCAACAGTCCTTCACTGTTTTTTCTAGTATTCTTTTGAGAGCTTTGTTGGTATTTTCAACTTGACCACTGGTTTGTGGATGATAGGCTGTCGCAAATCGATGATGAACTCCATATCTTTTCATGTTTTTCTCCATTTGTTGGTTGAAATGGGTTCCTGACGCTTATTAATGCCTTGGGAATTCCTTAACGGTTTAAAAGCTTTTTGAGGAAATTAACGACGATTACACGAAGCATCGTTTGTTGGTAAAGCTTCAAACGCCCATTTGGACACGTAATCTATAGCAACGAGAATGTATTCGAATTTGTGGGATTTAGGAAAGGTCCCATGAAATCTATTCCCCAAATATCGAATATTTCACACACTTGAATGCTTGTTAATTGCATTTCATCTCTCCGAGAGAGATTGGTAGTTCTTTGACAAGCGCCACGCTTTTGAACAAGTGTGTGTGCTTCTTTGAATATTGTTGGCCAATAGAATCCAAAGATCAAAAACTTTCTTAGCTATGGTGGAAGGACCATAATGTCCCCCAGTTGGGCCATGATGACATTCGTCAAGAATTTTTTGGGTTTCGGAACCGAACACATCTTGGATCATCCTATCGACACATTTTAAAGATATGGTTCTTCCCAAAAGTAGTATTTAAGTTCCGAAAAGAATTTGCTTCTTTGAGCATGAGTTAGACCTTTTCTGAGAATTCCTCCTGCGAGCTAGTTCGCAAAGTCAAAACCAGTGGATCGTTAGTTCCATCGATGGTCATGAGAGTTTCATCGGGAAAATAATCATCGATTTCTTCTTCTTTTAATTCCTCAAGATTAGGATTTTCTAGACGAGATAAGTGATGTTAAAGATTCGCTCCTTTCTTATCTTTGATTTTGATGTCAAATTCTTGGAGTAGAAAAATCCATCGAATAAGACGTGGTTTAGCATCTTGCTTGGTGAACATATACTTGAGCGCTAAATGATCAAAAACGTCGCTTTTGAGAGCACGAGGTATGATCGAATTTATCGAATGCGAAAACGACGGCCGTAATTCTTTTTCGGTGATAATTTTTGAGCACTATTCGTGTCTTGCTAGCAAAATATATAGGCCGAAAGTGTTTTCCTTCGCGCTATCTAAGACAGCTCCAACAAGAAAAAATCGCGCCGCACATAAGTTCGGGGTAGTGACCAATTAGGTGAGACCATGATCGGAGCACTAGTGAGTTGAGATTTCAATGTTTCGAAAGCTTTTATGCAATCGCAATTGAAGTCAAAGATAGATTCTTTCTCAAGAAGTTTTGTCATCGGACGAGATATTTTGGAAAAATCTTTGATGAATCGGCAGTAAAACCAAAGATGTCCTAAAAACTTCTAACGGCTTTGACGTTAGTTGGTGGTGGAAGTTTTGAGATGACATCGACCTTTTACTTGTCTACTTCCATTCCGCTGGAGATTTGTGGCCAAGCACAATTCCTTCGGTTACCATAAAGTGGCATTTTTCCCAGTTAAGGACAAGATGTGCAGCTTCGCATCTTTCGAGCATTTTATCAAGATTGGAAAGACAAGCTTCAAACGAAGTCTCCAAAGATGAAAAGTCATCCATGAAAACTTCCATGGAGGTTTCTAGCATGGTTTGAATATGGCGATCATACACCTTTGAAAAGTCGCAGGTGCATTGCAAAGACCAAAAGGCATACGCCGATATGCGGAGGTTCCAAAAGGACAAGTGAAAGTGGTCTTTTCTTGATCGTTAGGATCGATGGGAATTTGAAAATATCCTGAAAATCCGTCGAGGAAACAAAAGAATTTAGTTCCTACCGCTTTCAAGCATTTGATCCATGAACGGAGCGAAAGTGATTTTTCCGGTGGCCTTGTTTAACTTACGATAGTCAATAAAACGCCGCCAACCGGGACATTCTATTTGGAACTAGTTCATTTCGGCCATTAGTCACAACCGTCATTCCTCCTTTCTTGGGAACACAAGTACGGCTTACCCAAGGGCTATCCTCAATTGGGTAAATGATTCCAGATCGAGAAGTTTTATGATTTTTTTAACAACTTCTTTCATGTTGGGATTGAGTCGACGCGACGTTCTACCACATGTTTAATCCCTTCTTCAAAATTGATTTTGTGTTTGCAGAAATTAGGACTAATTCCTGGATGTCGATGTTTTCCAAGCAAAAGCTTGTTTGTGATTTTGAGGACAGAAACTAAACTTTCTTTCTCACTATCCTCGAGCAATGAAGATATGACTATTGGAAGAAGAGAGTTTTCCTCCAAATAAGCATATTCAAGATGATCTGGGAGAGGTTTGAGTTCGAGATCTGTGGGTGGTTCTTCAATAGAGGATTTAATTCGCATCTCATTATTGAAAGTTATTTCTTCAAAGTTTTCTTCCTCTTCCTCCATTTCTTCTTCCGAGTTATCTCCTTCGAATTCTACTTTCATGAAATCATCAAATTCTTTGTCAAAATCTGTTTCATTGAGTTTTTCAGAAGTAGTCATGAATGGATCGGATTCGTTAAGTAATGCGCCTAATTCTTCATCATTTGACTTCATCGATAATATCGATGTTAAAACAAGTGTCATCATCGGAATGTGGGTAGCGATTGCTTTATCGATTAGAAAAGTGATTCGATCTTCCCCAACTCCAAGGTTGAGTTCTTTTCCTTTCACTTTGATGATTGCATCGGCGGTATTTAGGAAAGGTCTTCCTAGAATGAGTGAAACTTTACTATCTTCCTCCATTTCCAAGATCACAAAGTCCACGGGAAAAATGAATTTACCGACTTGAACAAGCATATTCTCAGCGATTCCCACAGGATATTGGTAGGAATGATTCGCTAATCGGATGCTCATCTTTGTTGGTTTCTGGCTGTTGTTGAACAACTTGGAATAGAGCGAATAAGGCATCAAATTGATACTTGCGCCAAGATCGGCCAAAGCATCACATTTAACATTATTCCCAAAAGTACATGGAATAAGAAATCTCCCAGGATCTCCGAGCTTTGGTGGGATCTTGTTTTGGACAATAGCCGAGCATTCTTTAAGAAAAGTCACGATATTTGCTCAAGCTTGCTTTTGTTATTAAGAAGTTCTTTCGAAATTTCCGTAATTGGGCATTCGGCTAAGGCATCAACGAGAGGAACATTGAGTCTAACCTCTTTGATTATTTCAATGAACTTTTTATAACGCTCTTCCATCTTTTCTTTCTTTAAGCGTTGAGGATAAGGAATTTTTGGTGTATACGCCTTGACGGATGGAATGTCTTTCTTTTCGGTGGTTTGAGTTGTGTTTGGTTCCTCGTTTCATCCTCACTATCAATGGTGACATGTATTGGTGGTGGATCGTGACGAGAGAGCACTTCTTGTGAAGACAGATTGATATGATCATTTCTTGTTTGTGTGGACCGGACGCCTTATCATTCGATGGTTTTGGGTTGGATTGGGTGTTACTTGGCAATGAACCAGATGGTCAAGAGGAATGTTGGTCGAAAGTCGCTGCAAACTTGTTTTCAAGATCTTGGATAGATGCTTGATGATTTTTCTGTCCTTGCTCAACTTTGGCTTTGAGATTGAAAAATTGATTTTGATAAAATCATTTGCGGATTTTGACCCGCCACAATTCTCTCATGGTTTTTCAATTCGGTTTCTTCCATTTTTTGTCGGGATTTTGTGGTGGTGGATCGCCGTCGTGGTTGAGAATCACGGTTGTCATCCCTTGGTCGGCGATCTTGCCAATTTCCGAATTTCGACCGCATTAATAATTACTACGATATCCTCCTCCATGGTATCCTCCTTGAGCGTAACTCGCTTCTCCTTCCTTCGGTCCACCCATAGGTTTATCGTCGCACTCGGACGATGGGTGATTTCCTCCACAATTGTTGCATCCGTCTCGCATTTCTTTCATTTCATCTTTGATATCTTTGTATTGCGAGTAGATTTTTGAGGTTAACGCCCATCTTTCCATGAGTTTTGAGGTATCGGTATTTTCGACAAAAGCAACGGTTTTTCGGAGAGGTTTGGTTTTGGAATCTTTGGACCAATCAAGTTTGAGAAGTACTCGATCTTCGAGCAATTTATGTGCATCGTTGGGAGTCTTATAGAGGAAAATTCCTCCAGCATCAAGGATGCCTTGAGATATTTCATCTAATCCATGGTAAAAGATTTGGATAATGGTTCCTTTTGATAATCCATGTCCATGACAACTACGAAGCAAATCTTTCATTCGAAGCCAAGCTTCGACAAGTGATTCGTTTGGGTTTTGGTTGAAAGCATGAATTTCTCCCATTAATCGATCAAACATGGCAGGTGGAAAGAATCGGCTTACAAAAGCTTGCCTCATCTCCTCCCAAGTATTGATGATTCCTGGGGTTAATTCATTGTACCATACTTTAGCATCTCCGGCGAGTGATGATGGGAAAAGTTTTAGTTTGATGGCATTGACATCGGTGTCGCCATAACGAAACATGCCGCAAATTTCGATGAATTCGGCAATGTGCTTATGCGGATCGGCCCGCGCACGACCATTGAATTGTCGGCCTTTGATCATAGAAAGGTGATGTCCCTTCACGGTGAAGTTGTCACCAAGGTTGATAGCAACAATAGCACTTTCGGGGGTTGGTGCTACGGTTCGGTTGGTTCCCCACATGGGTATCGTCCGCCATGGGAAAAGGTAAATTGGTGAAAGGGTTGTAAACAACTTTGGCTTCTATGAGGTTATCAAATGGTGGGTTTGGTACTCTTGGTACACGATCTTCCAATGGTATGAAAAGTGTTCTTCTTCTTCTTCGAATCAAACGTTCGGGGTTGGTAAGAGGTGTAATTGGTTTAATTCTGCCGCTCGAGTGTTCATACAATGTCCTAGAGAATCCAGCAATATCTAAACACACCGGACAAACAATGAAAACAGTTTTATGGGTCGAGAAGGTAACCGGATCGGTTGCGGGATGCGACCGATCGGTTAGACCAGTTGATTGATGGGTAAAATCGTAACCGTTCGGTTGAGGGGCAACCGGATCCGGTTAAGGTTTTTGAGAAAATTTTTTGGGTTGAATCGACTTAGGGAAATTCAAAAACTTGTTGAAACACAATCAAATCCCCGGCAGCGGCGCCAAAAACTTGATGTGTGTGTACAAGTTTTAAATTTATCAAAGGTGAATTACCAATATTACCAATAACACATACGAGCAAAGTATACTCGTCCGTTATAGCAAGATTACGAAGGTAAGTCGGGATCGTTTGCAGGGATTTGAGTGAAGATTACAAATGCTTGGAGTAAGATTACAAATGATGAAGTAATGATTCCCAAAGTATTGAGGTGGACTTCTTGGTGATTTGGCCTCCAAATGTGGAACTTCTGGAACTCCAAACTTCTCTGGACTTCTAAGGACGAATTTTGAGAGCTTAAGGATTTGTTTGATGAGTAGAGAGATTTGTATTTGAGGTGTCTCATATGCTCACAATTAGCCTCTATTTATACTAATTCCAAGGCCTAGGGTATTAATTGCTTACCTTGGCCTCCAAGGAGTAAGGAAGGGACTAGAATACACCAAGAGAAGGACCTAGAATCGTTTGGATGCAAAGGGAAAGCTTAGTGATGAAGATTGGCAGATGCAGCTTCTCTAACCGGATCGGTCATACGACCAACCGATCCGGTTGGTCTTCTACAACGGCCAACCGATCCGGCTATGGGTTGCACCGATCGTTGGTGATGGTTATATGTTGTTTTAGCGGCCTTTCCAACCGATCCTTACTAGCTTGTAACCGATCCGGTTGGATTCTCCGAAGTTACGGAAACTTGATCTTTTCTTCACTTTGTCTTGTAGAACTTGGTTCTTCAATCACTATGGTCTTCAAAGGTCCTTGAGATACTGATTTAGACTTACTAAAACGGGAATCTTTGTTTTGCTAAACATTTCTCTATTTTCCATTCATTTCCCTGCACTTGGTTATAAACACTAGACAAACATCTTTTGATGCGTTTAAGCACTATAATCACGCAAATATAACCAAATAACAGATATAAAAGCACACATAACGCTACTAAAAACATGCACAATCTGAGCATTATCAGTGAATCCCATACATTGCATCACGGTCATACTCTTCCACATTGTTGGAGAACATGTGGTTAGCTCTTTCCTCGATGGCTATAAAGTTAGAGTATATGGCTGCCGGAAATGGAAGTGTCAGAGATGTAGCGTATTTCCTTGAACCATCGCCATCGTGTAGAAGGAATTCCAAATCTTTGTTGAAGAAATATCGGAATGGAATCCTAGGCCGATCCGTTGGCCAATTGTTGGTAGAGGTTTAGACGGTCGGTGTAATATGGAGGATTGTCCCGTTGAGTGAAGTCGATGTTTGCTTCCGGGTTGAGCCAATCCATATTGTTAGACATGGCTCGTGCTATATTATCAAGGTGATACTCGACTTTAATAGCACTTTCCGAGTCGCCTTTTAGCTTGAAATGCTTCATTCTTGATTCGCTTCAACTTGGATTTCGTCATCTTTTTCCCACGGAAATTTTCTTGCGTGAACTTAGCGTGCTCCAATGTACGACCTTCTACCGCATCTTGACCTTCAAGTGGGTAGGGTGTGGAATCAACAAGCTTCGAGAACCGATTCGTGTTATCCTCGCCCAGCCATGATAAGACGTCCATAGGCTTCTTCTTCTTTTCTTTGGCCTAAAGGAGGATTTTGGTTTCTTGGCCGTGGAGGAGAGATGGGTTGTTGTTGGGGCTCGTGGATTTCCTCATCGTCACCACTGTGATACTCAAAGTGATCACCGGTTTTCGAAGTCCGATGGTGTCTCGAATCCCGAGGTTTTTAGTTGAAGAGCGAGGAGGGGATCTTTGTTGAGCTAGAGTCCTTTGGGGTGGAGGTCATGAGTAATCGAAGTGAGGATGATTCACCGTGACTTCTTCGGGCATTTGGGCTCGTTATCCTTATCCTTATCTTTGTCTTCGCTCTCGACGCTTAGGCCTTTCTTCTTCTTCTCTCGTATGATGACCCGAGTTGGTATTCCAGCAATGCTTCAAACAATTTACCTTCGTAGGAGGCAAACGCCGAGCCGTTTGACATTTGAGCTACCACCGGTTCACCCATTCATCATCTCGAGAAGATTGTGGGTTCAACTGGATTGATGTTTACATTCATTGGAGTTGATTTCATGGTTTGTTTGGCGAGATGTAAGAGATTCGAATAAAGTTGTCTGGTATACATCTCCTTTGTCAATTTAGGAACGACGTCAAGAAGGAACTTGTGAGTGTATCCTTTGATCATCTCGTCCATTCTCCTTTGAAGATCATCTTTCATGAGCTTCGACATACCCCTTTCAACTTGCATCTTGTCTTTCTCATCATGAAGATACCTGTATCTAGTCGCTAAAGAAAATCTAACTTCTTCTTTGTAATATCTTTTTCTCGACCGCTGAGCGGCTTTAACAATTCTTGACTTAGCTTAAGAGATCTAAGATGCGGTTGGCTTCTTCACCGATTCGGATATGGATCTTGTTGTTCTTTTTGATGGTGGTGGTGAAGAGTGAGAAGATGAATCCGATGATGATGAAATATGAGGAGACTCCAGGTCCTTTGGTGGCTCGAAGTTTCCTCCCTTTGAGCGGCAGGACTATCTAGAAGAAACTTATCATATTCAATATCTTCTTCATTTCCGGACTTAGCTTTTCATCACTTTATCTTTCTTGGACTTTTCAGTTTCTCGTTCTTCAATGTTGTAATCAATAGAATCTTCCACGCGCTTTTGTTGTTGCTCAAGAGTTGTGGCACCGTGATCCCTTATCGGGTTGATTAACCGCATCAGGACCTGGTGAAGGTTGAACTCCACCACTCGATCCTCCGGGGCCACCCATTTGATCCTTAGCAAATTCTTTTGCAACGTGTTGGAGTCTAATGAATTTGAACTTCGTACTTAGTGTCCAGAGGCTCTTCATCCGATTCTTCTTCTTCTTGTTGCTCAACCATGGAGTCTTTCCTTTTCCTTTATCTGCAGGTGGACTAGGAGGTTTAGGTACCGTTGAGGTTTCATCTTTAGTAGTTTCAGAGTAAATGATCTCTTCATCAAGATCGCACCCTCGAGTGCTCGTCATAGCTTTCTTTGCGGTTCAATCTTGGGAATAGGACTAGGAATAGCTTCCTTAGAAGGAACTCTCCTTTGCTTCCGTGTTTCCTCTCGGGGAACTTCACGACTCTCGCTTGCAAAGACTTCCTCGCACTTCCTCGTCTGCGTTTTCCGGTAGGTGTACGTAAGATTTATCATCGAGGAACCCAACTTTGTTCTCTCTTACAAAGAACCGATATCTTTTATAAGAGTAGAGCCGCTTGAGTTCATCCTGAGAAGGTGATCTCGCAACAGAGCACCTTTGTTTCTTGGTAGTTGACTCCTTGAATCTGACAGTTAGGGTGGGTTCGCACAACATGTTGAGATTGTCAGGGTCATTGATTCTTTTGGGGATATCAGGGTTATATCCAAGTGCTCTTTGAATCAACAGTTTAGTATATCTTATATAAGGAATCTTTGAGCCAAGCTTTTTGAGGAATGTCATCATGTCATCCCATATCAGAGCTTCAACTTCGATGTGTTTCATGTTGATTAGAGCTCAGAAGATTTGCGCTTCTACGAGCTTGGGATGCTCATAGCCACCGTCACCACCTGTAAACAGATTTTGTGATGATGATATAAAGGGTTCTCCAAGGCTGAGGAATGTTCTTTATATCCACATGAGAATGCTTGATGATTACTCCCAAGCTTCGTACTCCAATATCAATCAAGAATTGCATAACCGTATCTTCAGAGGGTGCAGAGTATTCAGTTGGTATGATGTCGAATGAGGAGAATGTTCTTAAATCTGTAGGAGTGATGGTGATTTGCTTGTGATTGAGCATCACCCCACAAAGATTTTGACCTTTGATCATCCTGCATTGTATTCCGTGAATTGTGTAGGTAGATCTCAAACAAAGGGTAGAGTTTGTGAGCATGTTCTGATAGGGATGATTCTTCAGAATATCCACTGTAATGAGACAAGAAGATTCTGAGCAGGTGAGAGTCTCAAAGTCAACACGAAGATTGTTCTTTCCAATCTTCATTGGATAACCATGAGGGAAAATATCAGCAATGGTGAGAACATTTGGTGCATCCACATTTAATTGAGCTTCCATGTCGCTGATCTCAAAACACATTTAGCCAAAAGAACCAACATATCGAAAGACATAATGTTAGTCAACAGATGGTTTATCGTCTAATTATTGAATGTGCAATGTCAATGATTGTTACGAGTCCAAAGTCACTTGTTTGTTCAATAGTCCAATGACGTCGAGAAAAGTTTCATGAGTTAGTTAACTTTAAGTTTTAAAGTTTATGTTATCACTTATTTTCCACAACATATTAAACGTTTAAGCTTATTAGTGACATTGTTGGTTTCGTGACGTTATGATTTATTTATTTACAAGTTTGCACACATAACAATTCATAATGAAGGTTTGATCAAGGCTTAGGCGTAGAAATGGTAGCTTATGCGCGTAAACAGAGTTATACGCCAGACACAAGCTTATGCGTAGGATCCCGACTTACGCGATAAGAAATATTACGCGTAGGAACAGGGGGACCTTATGCGAGAGCTTACGCGAAGCGTTTATATAAACCTTACGCTGCAAGGCTTACTCGTAAGAGTAGACCTTATGCGTAGAGGTCACCGCATTACGCATATCCTTCACAGTGATATGCGTAGTCCCTTTGTAGAACCTTACGCAGAATCGCTACGCGCAAGATTATTCTTACAAGATAACCTTCTACGCTGGCGTAAGGTGATCCTTATGCGTAGATTGCTAATGACCTTGATTCTGAATTTTACGTAGCATTCAAATAAAATCATCATAACATCAATATTAATACCCACATTCATTGTATAAATGATTTACTCACAAACACTCATTCAAACAGCTACAGAAGAACATTATGCGTAAAACCAAAACCCTAATAGTTCAAAGATTACGCGTAAGATTTTTAGCCACAGGAATTACACCAAAGTTTTTCTGGTGGTTTTAAGATGTCATGTGAATGTAATAATCAAGTTTTAACATCAAACTCTCAATGAATCAAAAGTACCCAAATGCGAAGAACATTAAACCCTAATTTCTAATTTACAATCAATTAGTGTTTCTGGGTTGTTTTAAAGCCTGGATATCATCAATTCACCATGATAACAACATCACATAACAATCTTTTTGACCAAAAATATTCACATTTGAAAATACCCAAAACGTCTCATGAACCCTAATTTTGAAAAACGATCAATTCGTGTTTCTGGGTGGATTTTGAGGATAAACATAGTATCATTGATGTTATTTAAACGTTTTGACACACTTATTTTAACCACAAACACACACCAATGATTGTGTGTTCATACGCTTATGCGTAGAACACATAATCACATATATCACGCTTAGCCGTTGGATTTGTAAAGATTCAAAACCATTGTTTGTAAACACGTAAAGATCATGAAACAACTTACAAATTGATGACCCAAAACACGGATTTGTTGAACGAATTTTAAGCGTAGGATGGGTAGGTGAGATATTAAATGTGAGAAATAAATGTGTTTTGTGGAGTGTTTTTATTAAAATAACTTTAAGATTTTGACAGTTTTAGTCCCTCCACCTTTTCCATTTTCATCCAAAGCCTTTTAACTTCCATTTTGGTTACCAAACGAAAGATTTTAAGAACGAAACTTGACGACACTCCCCCTCGACTTAAGAAATAATGAAAGGTTATAAGTTTTAGTCCGAGGAGTGTCAGTGAACCAGAAATGTGACCACCATTATTAAAGAGACAACCGGGATAAGGTAACATGCAAGTACACGGTTATTTTGAAACAGTTAAGTATGTATTTTTCCCCTCAACACTTGATCGGAAAAATACTGAATTTTGAAAGATTGAGTGTTGACGGAAGAAATGTACTTGCCATGTTTGAAGAAATATAGATAAAAGAATATTTTTGTTGTTTTATCTGATTTATATTTTTGTATTTTGTTTTTGAAAAATATTTACAAAAGAGGTTTTGGTGTTTGACTGGTTTTTAAGAATGTTTTAAGAGTTCATCCATTTCCTCTTGAGTCAAACACCTCATACCAACTAGGTGGACCAACTCATTAAACCTAGCAGGAGCTAAGGCTTTGGTGAGAATGTCACACCCCCAAAATACCTGTTTTGCAGCGGAATGGAATTCCTGGGGGTTGACTGTCATAACATCATAGTTACAGATATATTGAACGACCTAAAGTGTTGTTTGGAAAATACATCATTGGATTTAATAAAATAATCAGATTTTACAAAGTGTAGGTCCCAAATGAAATTCAATTTGTGCGGAAATAAGTTTGTTACAAGCCAAACAATGTTTTAAAATGCATAAATTCCATGTGTGACGCGTCGACACCACGACTCTATGATAAGTCCATATGGATGTCATGAAGTGAATGCCTTAGATACCTGAGATAAAACATGCTAAAAAGTGTCAACACAAAGGTTGAGTGAGTTCATAGAGTTTGTGTTGAAATATAAAGCCTTTCAAAATCGTTTATGCAGCAAAGGCATTGCAAATCCACTCAGGTCCAAGTTCCGCCCATACAAAACTTGCAACCTGTGTGTTTACAACCCATTGCCAAAATATGTATAGTTTATGTTCAAACGCATGATGTCAAATGAATTCACATAACGGCACATTACTAAATCTATCAATATTCAATTGAAATAACACATATGAGTGTTGTTTCAATTAATCCCAAGACCTTTAGCTCAATAATAATCCCAAGACCTTTAGCTCAATAACAATCCCAAGACCTTTAGCTCAATAACAATCCCAAGACCTTTAGCTCAATAATAATCCCAAGACCTTTAGCTAAATAATAATCCCAAGACCTTTAGCTCAATAACAATCCCAAGACCTTTAGTTCCATGATTTATGATATAGAATATGACTAAACATTCAGTTCAGATAAACATATAGTTGCAAATAATCATGAATGTCATAAAAGTTGTTGAGCATGTATCTCCCCCAAAGAGTTTAATAAAAGCATTAAAACAATTGAAAATGGGGCTATGGAAACTCACCTGTTGCAATGATTATAATGACAAAAGTGGATACACCGAATGTAGAGTGAATCTCTAAACTTGACCTATTATGAATAATATGATACATAATAAGTTATGATGTAATGTTATACATGCAATTCGGATGATATCTATACCACTTGTGAATTTGTGAAAATAATATTTCTCGCCGAGAAATAATCTTTAACGCCTTGACCATTTTAAATTACTCCAAATGTATTTACATTAAAATGATATCCTACGATAATCATTTAGTGATTTATTAGGAAATTATAACTTTTCGTCGTAAAATAATGTCGTTGAAATTTTCATGAAAGTGATTAAACGGCCTCTAAAAGCTAGTCGTAAAATGGTGTACGTCGAGTGTTAAGAAACGAACTCAAAGGTTTTGGGAAGCTTGTATCATTATCTCAAAGTTTTAGTGTTTAAGTTTTCGTCCTAGAGGTCTCGATCACAGAGAAAAATATAGGTAAAGTATGGTACTTTTGTCCAAAATATAGTTTAAGGATGGTTTTCCGGCAAAGTTTAAGTGACCGTATTTTACACATTATAACTCCGCTTGACAAATGGTTTGACATTTTGAAAAATATGCCTGGCGAACGTACTTTTACTAGAAGACATCATGTTATAAAAAGTATTACATCCGTGTTAAAAACGACCCTCAACATGGTCCTTCGTTGACGTAGTATGTGTTTAATAGAAAATATATTAATTTTTCTAACAGAATAAAGTTACGGCAACTTTTTAAAATGTGAATAACTTTGTCGTTTAAGTCCGCTTCTGCGTTCTTTATATCTACGGAATCGTGATAACATATGCAAATATATTTTTGATAATTCGACACATTTAACAACGCTTAAGACTCATTTTGGACTCGTAAAAAGTCGAGACAGCTTGCTGAATTTTCTGGAAATTAATAGTTTTCGTCGTCAAACTTCAAAAATTCATAACTTCTTCGTTATAGCTCCGATTTAACCCGTTCAAGCCCACGTTTCTCTTTTAAAGTGTATTTTCTGAATATCCAGCCCAAAATATTTTACAAACTGTCGGATTTTCCAGATTTTCAAAATAAGGACAGACCCTTAATTAGACTTGTCGAAATGAGTTTTTCACGCGCCAAACCTATTCCAACCAATTCAAAACAACTCCTAAGCTATTCTAATCCTACCATACACCTTCTTAGGGTTTCATGGGTTCCTAGACATCACCAAGAGTGATAAATAACAAGGAGTAATTATAGATGATATAGAGATATATATATATATATATATATATATATATATATATATATATATATATATATATATATATATATATATATATATATATATATATATAACTCTTAAAATCAATGAAAAAGTGGTATAAACATCCATGGGACTTGCATGATTACTCAAATATGATGAAATGAATATAACAATGAATATGAAATATGATGATGAATATGAAATGCTTACTAGTTACTTGATGAGGTTTATGAGAACAAAGGATTTTCCTAATCACCTAAGGTTTTTATTGCAAAACCTTAATAAAGAGTGAGACTAGAGTGTATAAACTTGTCTTGAAAATTTGGATGAAATCCTCCTTGGTCCTTATGTGGTTGCCGGTTTTGGAGAGAAAAGAGAAAGCAAATGGGTTTTTGATCCTTTTGATATTATGAGTGAATGAATGTGTTAGTTTAAGTGTATATTACTTACTAGATGAGATATTTTGCAAATTAATACATGACTCACCCCTTGTGTCGCAAGGGTGCTAGTCATCCACTTTGTTATGTTTTTTTTTTAAATTGTGTATAAGAGTAAGTTAGTGTAAGTAGATTGAGGATATGTGGTAAGTTAATTACACATTTGAGTATTTAGGGTAGCGTTAAATAAAATAACTTTTAACGGGTCAAGATAAAATATATTAAGGTCATAAAAATTATAAAAATACATTTCTTACAAAATTTGAGTGAAATAATAACTATCGGGTTGAATTTACGAAAACCGTCATAATTATATAAACTTAACAATTTATATACGAAATAAATTGAAAACATCGGGTAAAATAATAATATAATTTTATAGTCTTAAAATGAGTATTAAAATATATTAGGAATATTTTTGGAAGTGTCGGATTAAATGTTCAAAATAATTAATCACGCGATAACGTTTATTTAATAGGACAATAAACGTTTAATGAAAAATGCAAAAACCATGCATAAACTAATATGATGATAATGATGCCAATGAAATATAGACTAAACCTAGTCTATATGAGATGTCCATGATGATTGTTCATGAATTCACAGCTAAACCATTACGGTTACGTGAATTTAATACTCGTAAATCTAGTTTACGATAAATGATAAATGATGAAACATGTGTAATGTTTTGAAATATGGCCTGAAAATACGAGTTGTCACATTCGCCCATCCCAAAAGGAATTCAGTCCCTGAATTCAGTTCGTGTTAGTCTATCGAATTTTTTTTGAGTTTGTGATAAATAACGAGGAGAGAAGACATGAAGAGATGTCGTTACGGTTATCGATGATTTAGAGGGTACAAAAATCATAGTAAAGAAAATATTGGATGAATCTCGCATGAATAACACTTTGACTTTTATGAATATGTGAAAACCTTGCTTGCATTAAGACTTATAAATAATCGCTCCCAACATAACATGATCCCTCCATAATTAGACATAGTTAGCTAGGCTATGTATAATTAAGGAACGATATCCCTCCAGAATTAGACATAGTTAGCTAGGCTATGTATAATTATGGAACGATAATGTGACGTTCGGTTTAGTTGTTATAATTCTCGATGTTTACAGAGATCTAAACCTTGTATGTGATAACGAATCAGAAGGAAAAGAAAGTACGCTTAATGAGAATATTTTACAACGAGTGGTTTATCAAAAGTAGTACATCTTAATTCATAAGATTCGAACACGATGGAAGACATAAACTTAGTACGACATAGTACATAAGTAAAATTAAGACTGTTAGTTTCCGAACTTCTTCAGTCTTCCGCATTGTTGAGACCATGACGAGCTTCTCCTCCTTCTAATATGTATGCATTCCCATGAGCACCTTCAACTTGTTGACCTTGGTTTTGAGGACATTGATTCCAATAGTGTCCTTGCTCCCCCATTCGAACATGTAACTATGATCTTGCCTTTACAATTCCTGGCATGGTGTCCTAGTTTTTGACACTTGTAGCACTTAACAGGGCAAAGACCCGAGTGATGATACTTACATCGGTTACATAGTGGGTAGGTTCCAAAGATAACCCTCGCCTTCTATTGATGCGAGAACACAAACCATTGTGGTTTTTGCCCTCTATTCTGTTGTTGATGATGATTAGTGTTACGGTTTTGGTTGTCGTTATCATAACCTCCCTGGTCATTTTCCCATTTCCTTTTGTTGTTGTTAATTTGGTTATCGTCGTTGTTGTTGTTGTTGTTGTTGTTGTTGTTGTTATTGTTATTGTTGGTAATGTTTTCCCCCTTCACAACTTGAGCCATGAGTTTTTGAGTTATCCCGATAGTTTCTTCAATTGTTTGTGGATCGGAAGAAGTTACATCTCCTTGAATACATTGTGGAAGTCCTCCAATGAAATTTTCCAGTAGTTTCTCATTGTCCAAACCATTGATGGACATAGTGCAGCCAATTCTTGAAACCTCCTAATGTAGGTCTCGATGTCATAACCAACAGTCACTAACTCATAAAATTCGCTTTCTAATTTCTTCACCTGCGTGCGGACAATACTCTTAGTTACCGATTCTTGAATTCGCCCACGAGCTTGTGCCGCTGATACCAATAGGTCTCGCATACTAATTCCATCATGACATTGCACCATCTAAGAGTGTACCAGTGGCGAACTTTACCTTGTAGTCATCTGGGCAATTGCATAAAAGAAATACAGACTCCATCTTCTCAAACCATCGTACCATAGTAGTGGCTCCTTCTGTGCCTTTGAACTTTGTAGGATCACGGTTCTTAAAGTCCTTGTATGTACAATTTCGAACTCCAGATCCTCCCCAGCCTCCCAGTAGCAGTAAAGAGCAAGTCTAGCAACTTCAGCAGCAGCTGGCCCTCAAAGCAGAAGCAGCCTACCGTTGCTCGTTCTTTCCTTAGTGCCTCGGCTATACTATCCTCTATATACCTTTGGATATCAGCTGGTGTCATTTCGTGCGCTTTCGTTGCCATAACTCTTCAAGATAAGAGGAAAGGTGAGATGTAGCAAAGTCCTATGTTAAGAATAAGCGCTCTAAAGAGATGTGATATGAGGTGATAAGTTTGAGGTTACTTTTCAAAATAATCGACGGGTTCCCAAAAGATGGGTTATGAGGTGTCGTAAGTGCTTCAAATGTATGATGGTATAGTGACTTAATGTGTGAATAACGTGTAACTCGACATGTTAGTGGTGAAACAAAGGAGTGAGAGCGACTTCGCCCTACTTAAAGGTTTATCTCGGCATTCGACGTTATCGGTGATGAATCAGCTAATATTAAAATTGTGATAAGAAATGACAAGGCATTCTCCACATTGGAGTCTAAAGGAAGGATAATGGAATGGGTATCTGAGGGCATCTATGTGACAATCGATTTGAAATGAAAGTAAATAACTCGAAAAATGTACGTATAAACCGCATGTAAAGTGAACATGCACTTATGATGAAATGATAAAATGCTATGATGATGTAGTTATAGTCTAGGGTCAATGATGCAACCTAGTTCTCTATAATCAAGCTCGATACCAATCGCTGTCACACCCCCAAAATACCTTTTGGCAGCTGAATGGAATTCCTGGGGATTGACTGTCATAGCATCATAGTTACAGATATATTGAACGACCTAAAGTGTCGTTTGGAAAATACATCATTGGATTTAATAAAATAATCAGTGTTTACAAAGTGTAGGTCCCAAATGAAATTCAATTTGTGCGGAAATAAGTTTGTTACAAGCCAAACGATGTTTTAAAATGCATAAATCCCATGTGTGACGCGTCGACACCACGACTCTATGATAAGTCCATATGGATGTCATGAAGTGAATGCCTTAGATACCTGAGATAAAACATGCTAAAAAGTGTCAACACAAAGGTTGAGTGAGTTCATAGAGTTTGTGTTGAAATGTAAAGCCTTTCAAAATCGCTTATGCAGAAAGGCATTGCAATCCACTCCCAAGTTCCCCCTTACAAAACTTGCAACCTGTGTGTTTACAACCCATTGCCAAAATATGTATAGTTTATGTTCAAACGCATGATGTCAAATGAATTCACATAACGGCACATTACTAAATCTATCAATATTCAATTGATATAACACATATGAGTGTTGTTTCAATTAATCCCAAGACCTTTAGCTCAATAATAATCCCAAGACCTTTAGCTCAATAATAATCCCAAGACCTTTAGCTCAATAACAATCCCAAGACCTTTAGCTCAATAATAATCCCAAGACCTTTAGCTCAATAACAATCCCAAGACCTTTAGCTCAATAATAATCCCAAGACATTTAGCTCAATAACAATCCCAAGACCTTTAGTTCCATGATTTATGATATAGTATATGACTAAACATTCAGTTCAGATAAATATATAGTTGCAAATAATCATGAATGTCATAAAAGTTGTTGAGCATGTATCTCCCCCAAAGAGTTTAATAAAAGCATTAAAACAATTGAAAATGGGGCTATGGAAACTCACCTGTTGCAATGATTATAATGACAAAAGTGGATACACCGAATGTAGAGTGAATCTCTAAACTTGACCTATTATGAATGATATGATACATAATAAGTTATGATGTAATGTTATGCATGCAATTCGGATGATATCTATACCACTTGTGAATTTTTGAAAATAATATTTCTCGTCGAGAAATAATCTTTTAACGTCTTGACCATTTTTAAATTACTCCAAATGTATTTACATTAAAATGATATCCTACGATAATCATTTAGTGATTTATTAGGAAATTATAACTTTTCGTCGTAAAATAATGTCGTTGAAATTTTCATGAAAGTGACTAAACGGCCTCTAAAAGCTAGTCGTAAAATGGTTTACGTCGAGTGTTAAGAAACGAACTCAACGGTTTTGGGAAGCTTGTATCATTATCTCAAAGTTTTAGTGTTTAAGTTTTCGTCCTAGAGGTCTCGATCACAGAGAAAAATATAGGTAAAGTATGGTACTTTTGTCCAAAATATAGTATAAGGATGGTTTTCCGGCAAAGTTTAAGTGACCGTATTTTACTCGTTACAACTCCGCTTGACAAATGGTTTGACATTTTGAAAAATATGCCTGGCGAACGTACTTTTACTAGAAGACATCATGTTATAAAAAGTATTACATCCGTGTTAAAAACGACCCTCAACATGGTCCTTCGTTGACGTAGTATGTGTTTAATAGAAAATATATTAATTTTTCTAATAGAATAAAGTTACGGCAACTTTTGAAAATGTGAATAACTTTGTCGCTATAAGTCCGCTTTTCTACGCTCTTTATATCCACGGAATCGTGATAACATATACTAATATAATTTTGATAAGTCGACACATTTAACAACGCTTAAGACTCATTTTGGACTCAGAAAAGTCGAGACAGCTTGCTGAATTTTCTGGAAATTAATAGTTTTCGTCGTCAAACTTCAAAAATTCATAAATTCTTCGTTATAGCTCCGTTTTAACCCGTTAAAGCGGCCACGTTTTCATTTTAAAGTGTATTTTCTGAATATCTAGCCCAAAATATTTTACAAACTGTCGGATTTTCCAGATTTTCAAAATAAGGACAGACCCTTAATTAGACTTGTAGAAATGAGTTTTTCACGCGCCAAACCTATTCCAACCAATTCAAAACAACTCCGAAGCTATTCTAATCCTACCATACACCTTCTTAGCGTGTCATGGGTTCCTAGACATCACCAAGAGTGATAAATAACAAGGAGTAATTATAGGATGACCAATATATATATAACTCTTAAAATCAATGAAAAAGTGGTATAAACATCCATGGGACTTGCATGATTACTCAAATATGATGAAATGAATATAACAATGAATATGAAATATGATGATGAATATGAAATGCTTACTAGTTACTTGATGAGGTTTATGAGAACAAAGGATTTTCCTAATCACCCAAGGTTTTTATTGCAAAACCTTAATAAAGAGTGAGACTAGAGTGTATAAACTTGTCTTGAAAATTTGGATGAAATCCTCCTTGGTCCTTATGTGGTTGCCGGTTTTGGAGAGAAAAGAGAAAGCAAATGGGTTTTAGATCCTTTTGATATTATGAGTGAATGAATATGTTAGTTTAAGTGTATATTACTTACTAGATGAGATATTTTGCAAATTCCTTTCATGACTCACCCCTTGTGTTGACAAGGGGTGCTAGTCATCCACTTTGTTATGTTTTTTTTTTAAATTGTGTATAAGAGTAAGTTAGTGTAAGTAGATTGAGGATATGTGGTAAGTTAATTACGCATTTGAGTATTTAGGGTAGCGTTAAATAAAAATAACTTTTAACGGGTCAAGATAAAATATATTAAGGTCATAAAAATTATAAAAATACATTTCTTACAAAATTTGAGTGAAATAATAATTATCGGGTTGAATTTACTAAAACCGTCGTAATTATATAAACTTAACAATTTATATACGAAATAAATTGAAAACATCGGGTAAAATAATAATATAATTTTTATAGTCTTAAAAGGAGTATAAAAATATATTAGGAATATTTTTGGAAGTGTCGGATTAAATGTTCAAAATAATTAATCACGCGATAACGTTTATTTAATAGGACAATAAACGTTTAATGAAAAATGCAAAAACCATGCATAAACTAATATGATGATAATGATGCCAATGAAATGTAGACTAAACCTAGTCTATATGAGATGTCCATGATGATTGTTCATGAATTCACAGCTAAAGCATTACGGTTACGTGAATTTAATACTCGTAAATCTAGTTTACGATAAATGATAAATGATGAAACATGAGTAATGTTTTGAAATATGGCCTAAAAATACGAGTTGTCACAGAGAAGATCTGCCAATTGGTATTCTGTACCCACAAAGTATAATTTAACAGTACCCTGTTCCACGTGGTCCTTGATGAAGTGGTATCTAAGATCGATGTGCTTTGACTTTGAGTGTTGAACTGAGTTGCACGAGATCGCAATAGCACTCCGATTGTCACAGTACATCGGGATTCTGTCAAATATGTAACCATATTCTTTGAGTTGTGTTCTCATCCAAATGACTTGAGCACAACACGCGAACATGGCTACATATTCCGCCGGTTGATGACAAGATGTACCGCTTCGACATTGCCAAGATACCGCATTTGTCACCAAGAAATTGTAGTGCTCCCCAAGTACTTTTTCGAGAGTCTAAGTACCGTGATCAATTAGTTCAAAACCGAATCCTTCTGATACCATCCCCAAATTAATGGTTCCCTTGATGTATCTGGAGGATTCTTTTAGCCTCGGTGGGTTTCAGCTTGGTCGCGATCGATAATGGGAGCAAAGATAAATGGCAAAGACAATATCGTATGTCTGGTCGTTAGATACATGAGACCCAATAATACTACGGTATTTTGTAGGGTCAACTAGTTTTGCATGCAAATCGCCATTCAGCTTCTTGGTATGTGACATTGGTGTGGCATAAGTATCACAAGTATTCATTCAATTTGTTCGAATTTCAAGGGCATATTTGACCGACTCAAGAAAATACCACGGGGTGATTGATGAAACGTAAGTTCACCCATCATGGACATTTCAAAATGTTTCTTCATTAGTTTTGCAAAAGCGATTGAGTACTTTTATGTGTTGACCCAAAAATGATGTCATCCACATAAATTTGAACAATTAAAATATGTTCCCGTGATATTGTATGAAAAGAGTTGGGTCGACCGAACCTTTGGTAAAATTATTGGCAATGAGGAAAGATGATAGCTTATCATACCATGCCCGAGAAGCTTGTTTGAGACCATACGAGCTTTGTTCGCTTTGTAGACATGGTTCGAAGCGGGATCAACGAACCGGTCCTGGCGGCATAAACCTGCTTTCGCTTGACCATTCAAAAGCGCTGACATCCATCCAAAGACCGTTATGTTCATATGAGCCGCGAACGCCAGAAATATCCGAACAGCCTCAAGACGAGCAACCAGAGCTAATGATTCTTCAAAGTCAATACCCTCTTCATGTCTATAACCCTTAGCCACCGTGCGTGACTTGTTTCGATAACGCTCTTCAGCATCCAATTTTTTTTCCAAATCCATTTGAGACCAACGACGTAGACCCTGTTGGTTTTTCAACCGCCCCATACTTCAAGACGCTTGAATTGGTTGAGTTCTTCTTGCATGGATTCAATCCAGTTATCTTTTGTCATTGCATCCTTAATGTTTTAGGGTTCATTGGCAGACTGAGTGCATAAATGCAATGTTCACCGGTGAAGACGCTTGTCGCGAACGATCGGTTGATTCGGGTTGCCAATAATATTTTCCAGAGGATGATCTTTTGTCCATCGATGTGTAGAGGGTTGATGTTGCTATACATTATGCGCATTCGAGGATTCAAATGGCTTGTAGATGATTCTCGCGACATCAAAGCAAGCCATTAGCAAACGGGTTAAAGAACGCATTTGGATCAAAATCTGCAGGGGGTACTTCATTCAACATCATCACTGGTTCGTCTGGAAGCGGTTTGTTCAACCGTTGTTGTAGAGTCAACCGTTGGTGCTTCTTATATAGAAGTTGTTGTAGCAGTGTATCGTATAGGATTATTATCGTTCGAAAGAATGAAACAACGGATACACCGAGCGCCGAAACAAATGGATACACTGAGCACGCTCATCAATATCGTCGCCGAACAGAGGAGCAAATAGCGATTCCATTTGTTGACGAGTAAGCCGAGGGCTTGTATCACCGATGATGGGGTTTGGGAAAGTTTAAGCGGTTGTGACCGGTTCCAAGCTGTTATACTCGTAAGCCATTTCAAGTAAGCTCATCAAAATTAGCATGAATCGCTTCCATAACCCGCTTTGTACGACCGATTCCGATCCGATAACCTTTGAGTTCTCACAAGATCCAATAAATACTCCAATGTCACTTTGGCTTTGAGCTTCCAAAGTCATCATGATCATTATTCGGATAGCAAAGAGATCCAAAGATATGAAAGTGTTTGAGATTCGTTTACGATTGTGAGAAGCTCAAATGGTGTTTTGTTGTATGCGCGCTTTGTAATCGCTGAACGGTTCTCGAGTGTAGCATGCTTGAGACAGCCTTCACCATAAGTAATCTGGAAGTTTAGCATTGATTTACATCGCTCGCAGCCCTTCCACTAACGCATTTGTTCGGCTTTCTTTCAACAACTCCGTTTTGTTCCGTGCGGCAATGGATGTTTGATGCTCAATTCCTACTTTCTCATAATATTCCCGAAGAGTTTGATTCACAAATTCAGTTCCTTTGTCCGTTCGAATTTGTCGGACGGTGTTCCAGAGTTGAATTTGAATTTTCGTGAGAAATGTGATGATCATCTCGGAGCTTGGTCTTTACTTCAAGAAAATAAACCCAAGTCCATCTTGAGTAGTCATCAACAATTACCAATATGTAGCGCTTGCCATTAATCGCTCCAAGACGCGATCGACCACACAAATCTATGTGAAGAAGATGAAGCACATGTCGAGAGTCGTGTTCCACCTTTGAAGGAAAATGAGCACAAGTGCTTTTCCCTTGTTCACAAGCTGAGCATAGGTGATCTTTAGAATACCTGAATCGTAGGAGACCTTCAACAAGTTTGTGTCGAGCAAGGTTGGTGATGGTTTGAAAGTTTAGATGTGATAGACGACGGTGCCATAGCCAAGATTTTGTAGATGTAGCCTTTGAGAGTAAACAAATGGGAGATGAAGCAATTATGTCTTGCATGGAGATAGTGTATAGACTGGATGAGCGTTGGCCAGACATGAGATC
>OU343221.1:154040875-154238306 GCA_910596185.1 Chrysanthemum makinoi | reverse complement strand
ATTTCCTTGTAGATCACGAATGAAACAAGTTTTCTCCCTAAAAGCGACTTCCAAGTCTCCATCACAAAATTGACCAACTGAAAAGAGATTGTGACCGAGGCCTTCCACATAATAAACCCCGCTAATTTCGATGTTGCCATTAATGTAATCTCCGTAGCCCATGATAGCCGGTGATCATTCCCGATCTGACAATGCCAATGAACTTTGAAACAAAGTTTGATAACAGTTTAAGGTTGCCTGTCATGTGTCGGGAATATCCGCTATCAACAACTGACAAGGCTAATGATCAGACACCGCATTAGAAATCAGACAACATGGATGGAATAAAGTAGATGTGGAACCCGGTGTTAGAGGGTTCTCGCCAGCTATAGTTGAAATACACACATCAATGATTTTAGGCATCCATTTAAATCCTAGTGTATTATGTAACCATTTATGCCATCTCCAACTAGTCTAAGCTTTAGTCTTAGTGAATGTGCTAGGTGGTACAACAATCCTTGGAGGTGATACCGAACTACAGGGACATCAAATCGTTTCTTAGAATCTAAAGAAGGCGGTTTACCAAGCGTAGACTTAGAAGCATTAGTGGGCCTAGAGGTATTCCTCAATCTTAGGATTCCAGAACGTGGACAAGATATCCTTAGCAACACATTTATCATGACAATCAGAACGCATACTTTTACGACAAAAAACACAAGATGCATCGCATCAATATCAAAAGTACTTAAAGGTTCAACATTAGTTACAACACTTTTTCCATTACATTTGCCAGACGCAATATCTAAAGTGTGCAACTGAGTCATATTCAAAGTCCTACGGTGTTCTTCTACTTCAACATTCTTTATTTGTCTTTTCTTAGGTCGCAACTTCCTGTTCTTCCTTGTATTGCCTAGTCCCTGCTTCAAGAGGGAAGCACATTAGTAACTTGTGTTTTGTCAGGAGGTATTCTGGGGACATGATTGCTAAGTGTTACAGGTGCAACTCTCTTAATAATGCTAGGCTGAACTTGTTCATACTTTCATAACATTTCCTTTAACTTAAAAATAGTGTGCACCAACTCTTGATTTCGTAACGAAGATTTCAAAGAAAATTCATGACTTCTTTAGTGTATGCAAGATAATGATCAAGTTCGTTGGATGCTTCATCATGAGTCTGTTTGAGTAAATCAAATATGACACCATATTCCTTTTAACTTTTGCAAGTTCTTGTTCATATTTTGAGATTTGACACTTGAAAGACACGTTTTGATCATTCAGTTGCTCAATTTTGGATCGTAATATTTTGCACACAATCGGGCGATTTTGTTTTGAAAACAAGTTGTTGATCGTGAATATCTTTTGACACCAATTAAGACGACGTATTGCGCTTGAAAGCTCATTTGACAATCGCTCATTTTCAATTTTAAACACTCGAACCAAGCACATTATCCGTATTTTCAACGTAATCAACAAGATCGCAGATATAGAATCGATGCATATGGCAAAGAATGCAATAATGTAACATTATAGATATCGACATTGATAACATCTTCCAAGAGTCGATCAACATCTTTTTCAATAATTCTTTTTGCGCTTAGTATTAGAAATTGATGTTTTCGCTTTTCAAAACTGCTTTCATGAGACCAAGTTCCTTGTGAAAATCCCTTTCCCAATATAGTGCACGCTTTCATTTTGACATGTGGTAAAATTCTTTTTCAAAAATGTCACATTGTTCTCGTACAATGGCGAGGTAAAATTTTCAACTTTTATTTCGTAATGAAATTCAATTGCAACGCTCCAAAAGTTTGATGTCGATAAGAAAGTGTCGAATATTTGATAACACGACAATCGTCGAATTTTGTTTTACTTCACTAAGTGAGGGTAAATGACCATTAATTTGTGCACCATTGTGTTGGGAACTAACTTTAAACGTGTGACAACCAAAGGTGTGTTTGAAGTATCTTGTTGTGTGATAAAAGTTACGGCTTTTGAATAGTTAAATGGTTTGTTATAAACAACATTTTCCATTTTTGACCGACTCTCGCCATCAGCATCTAATTCCTCCATCCGATTATATTCAACAATAGTCATAATGGAATCATCAATTCTATGTTCTCGCCATGTAAACTTCCTGATTTGGTTTGAATGCTCGCTTGAAAACTTGGGTTTGTAATCGCAAGAATCGGACCATATCCATTTGGGTTTGGTTTTAAACTTTGAATCGTTGTGATTGACTCACCATGTTTATAAACAACATTTTGAAACTCTTTGATTTTTTTTTGTAAGTCGACAATTTCATCAAGATAGTTATCTATTCGCTTGTGGAATGCTTTTTGTACTCAGAGAACTGCTTTTTGATAAGTTAACAACTCAACCTTGGCTTTTTGAGTTTCCAAAGTAAGAGTGTTAAGTTGTTTTTTATGTTCATGTTGCAGTTGTTCTATTTGAGACAACAAAGCATTCTTCGATGCGGCTAGATCACGTATCTCTCGTTCTAAAGCTTTTTCGTTTTAATGAGATTTAGCAAAAGCGACTTCAAAACCTTTTTCCGCTTTTCTTGAATTTTAAAAGCGTTGAGTTGTCGATTTAAGCAATCGTTATCCCCGTTAACAGCATTTTGATCTTTAATTTTATATTATCATTATGGTAACGCTCCACTCTGGATTGTTGGTCTTTAACTAAGGTCCGAGAGTTCAAATTCGATCAAACATAGAATCATTTTGTTCAACAGGAGTCTCAACATGGTCATTGTTTAGATCCTCAAATATAACCACGGAGTCAACTTGATCATCAATGGTAACCATAAGGTCATCTTGATCCTCAAAGATAACTACGGGGTCTAGTTGATGATCATTAGAATGAGATGTAGAAGGCTCATGTTGAACACTCGATCTATGTCGATGCATGTTGGCGGAGATATCGCCATTAATGATAATTGTTTGTTCGTGCACTGAGACAAACCGCGGTGTCATACACTGGGCTCAGGTGTCACTCATGTGTAGAGCTTGCATGTGTGCCATCAACATCACCGCCGCATTAGCCTCGCAAGTCCTCCATATCATCATCGAATTTGCATTTGCCATAAAGCTCGTTTTGTTGGTAAGAGTTCCACCGCCTTCATCCTTAAGAGCTAAGAGCAAAGCCTCTTTGAAATAAGCACTGCCTCTTGTCCTCGGTTTAGGACATGCATTAGCCCGATGACCCTTCTCATTACAGTTATAGCATCGAAGACCATTAACCCCATTCTGAGCATTTCCTTTTTCAACCACTTGAGCCCTTTGGTTGCCGGAGCACCCATGTTATTCCTTCCCAGCATTGAACCCTTGACCACCTCCCATCCGACGACCATAACCACGATTTTGAACTTCAACGTCGATTGTTCATAATACCGATTTCTTGTATTAGATGAGGAACGAATGCGAATGTTGGATTTGTTTGTATAACGGCCAAATGCTTTAGCAATCATAACAAATCCTTGTTGCAAATCATCGAAGGCATCGAGTCCCCACGCCTTCATCGTAAAGAGATTGAGAAGTGTTGTTGTTGTATGGAACCAATTGATTTTGTTGAGGTTGTTGCTGTGGATCAAAAGGTTTGATGGTTGCAGTTGTTAGAGAGCGGGTGAGGAGCTTGTTGAGGAGGAATGTTTGTTTGAGCCCACAAAGCAAGTTGTTGATTGTCCAGAAGTGATGGTGAAACAGTTTGACCACGAAGAATCCTTTCCTTATCAACTTCTTTTTGGTGAGGCTTCGTGATAGTCGTACAACAACCGTAGGTAGCGTGATGCATATCTTTAACTTGACGGAGAAAATGACATACTTCTCCCATTCCGACCAAGACTACTTAGGAACTTTGGTTGACAAAGAATTCGTGGCATGATGATATTGTGTTTGTCCAAATCATTAATGATGTCCGAAAAGCGATGATGATAAGATTCTAATGACTCTCCTGGTTCAATCATGAAGTGTTCATAAGTCAAGTAGATTTTGGATTCCATATCTTCCTGATTGAGAGTTGTGCCTTGTATAAGAAGATGAATTTGTTCCCACATTGCTTTTGCAGTATTTTGAGCATCAACACTTCGAAGGATTGGATTGGGTAATCCTAAAAGATGTATTGCAATGCAAGTTCTGCTGCTTCAAAGGTGTGTAGTTGATCACCCGTGAGATCCTGCAAATGCTTGCAATGTTGGTACACATCATCTCGTGGAACAGATAGGATCTCTGGGTAACGACAAGTAGGCATCCGAAATGGACCTTCCATAATGACCTTCTTTAGAGACTTTCCATGTGGCTTCTTTAGATCACAAAACCTAAAGAACCTTATCACCCATTGATCGTAATTAACGGAGGAGCATTGGAGGTCTATCAAGTCACCATGAATTGATTGTTGGTCGCTCAAGGCTTCACACATCTTGCCAAACCATGCCGGTTCCTTCATAGTATTCCTGGATTGATTGTAGAAGTTTGTGTAAGGTTGTACTTGAATACTTGGTGGTGGTTGAACCATTAGAGGTTGTGGAATTGCTGCAAGTTGTGGAGTGTGTTGTTGATTAAATTGTGTTGATAAATCAGCATGTTGATGATTAAATTGTTGATGTTGTTGACTTAGTTGTTGTTGCTGTTGTTGAGGATAAGTGTAAGGGAAGTAGCTAGAGTATGGTGGTTGTGACATGTTGAAAACTTTTGTTGTTAAATGGATCTTTGTAGTCGAACGAACCTTTGTTGATGAAGTATCCTTAGGCGTAGAAATCACAATAAACCAAGTAGCACTTATGCGTAAAGACACCAAAGTTACGCATTAATGTTAGAAGAGTTACGTAGGTTTAGCTTACGCTAAGAAAGGAACAAACACTAAAGTTGCCGTAAAACAAGAAGTTATGCGTAGAAAACATAGCGGGATTACCTTAGCGCGTAGACAAAGCTTAGGCGTGGTAAATCTTATGCGAGAGTTTCTACGCGTAAGCTTATGCTTATGTAATTTTGGTTTTGCCCAAATGATCTTTTACACTATCAAAGTGCAAAAGATATCCCAATTCGACGTATTTTCAGGCTTATCCAAGCAAGAAAACACGGAGTAAACCACGAAAACTGAAGATCAAACCATGGAAATCTTATGCGTAAGATTAGGGTTTTGTTAGGCTAGAACTACTGTGAAAATGACTTTTGCCCAAAGATGTTTCTAAACCCGATTTTTGTGATGAAATAGCTTCAATATCACCAAAATAACACAAAAGTGTGAAACTTGATGAGCCAAAGCATCTAAAACCGTTAAGCATAGAACGAGTACCACGTTTAAAATCAAGCTCAAAAACAACTATCCACGCCAGAAAGTTTGAAACTTTTTGCCAAAAACGGTTATCTTAACACCTTAAAACGTTAAAAGTACAAGAATCTTGGATTAAAAAGTGTAAAAAATGAGTTTTTAAGCGAACCAAAGTATCACTCACGATGTGTTACGTGTAGGACCAAAACCCACTTCAAACACAATACGTTCACACAACTATTTGGCGATTGATACCACTGTTAGGTCACTAAGTTTACAACACAATCACAATAGAAAGAATAGAGAAGAGATAGAGGCGGATGAACAATATTCAAACACACACACACATGTTAATATGAAGGGTTAGGCGTAGGAGTATGGATGAGAGAATAAATTGAACAACCAACCCTCAAGTGAGGGTTATTACAAGGTATTTATAGGAGGGAAGCTAGGGTAACACTCCTAGTTCCCATCCTTTTCCTTATTGGACTATGTAAAGCCCTAAAATTCGGTCTACATTTTTTTTTTATTTTATTTTGAATATGCCCGAAGAAATTAAATAAAATTTAGGACATTTGAAAAACTATAGATTAAAAAAAATAAAAAATAAATAAATTACGTAATATAAAACGTAACCTAATATTTATATTAATCGACATCCATTTATTCTCATATTTTCGTGTTTCTTTGATACTTTTGGAACCACAAGATCCTTTCGTTTGTACCCGATTAACGACACATTTCTACTATTAATGTCAGTAAATACGCTTTTCCCATATACACGCTTCTTATTTCATTCTTTGGATCCAAAGTAAATACAAAGTAAATGCATGAAATCCATTTATTCTCATAATGCTCGTTCTTATTTACCTTCGTTGGACCCAAAATCAAACGCGTAGGTCAATGGTAGCCCAAACTTTTGTTTTAATACCCAAGCCCAAGCGCATGCGGAACCTTTAAAAGCTCACACGCCTTTACTTGTAAAACCCTAACCGCTATTGTACTCATCTTTCATAACCAAACCCTAAAGCTTCAAAACAAAGTTGCGGCTCCATTTTTTCAAGAGATCCTGGTGAGAGTAGCAACTAGGAACTCAATTCGAGGGTGATCGTTGGTGTTTATCTCTGGTTTCAATCGCTTAGTCTTGGTCGCTGCATTATATTCGCTGGTCTTGTTCCTCTCGCTTTGGTCTCGGATATTTTGCTACCGAGGTATTCATTTTCCTTGCTTTCACTAAGATCGACATACGCGGTTATATAAATCCCGTTCTAAGCATGTTGTGTGTCTCGCTTTAAGAATGAAACTAATATGATTTTATTACATGTAATATAACTTGGAATAAACCAATAAACTAAAAGAGGGCTTGCATGCTTTCATTCGTGACCAAGGATCTGTTGGGCGTGATCTCATGAGTTAAAAATAGGGTCTTGGTAATTGCTCTCCCGCTTCGCCTTCGTCCGCTTTGTTATCATCCCAAAGATGGTTAGTGATCATGGGTATGGGCATGTCGAGGGTATGGTATGGCCTCATGCGTGTTTTTGAGTCAATTGGTTCATGATCGCATGTGTGTCTCGTATAGTGTCATGCATGTTGTGGTGTGTCTCGTATGTTGATGCATGCGACTAAATGGTTGTGAGAACTAACATTTGAACTCGTCTTATATCGCTAAATGTACATCGAAAATGGGTTTTGTTTAGTTGGTTTCGCATGCATAGTAATACCGTAGATGGGGTTTAGTTTAGTTGAGACTCTGTATGGTTTCGCGGTTCGAAAAGCATCGGGTCCGACAAGATTAGAACATGGTACATATGCTACGTTGGGTTGAAGGGAATTTGAGTCATGCATGCATAGATTCTGTATCATGTATTCAAGAATACTATTAGTAATTTGAATTTACATTTTTAACCCTAAACTTTGGTAGTTTTCACATTTTAAATCCTATGCTTTGCTAAATGTCATATTAGACCCTAATTTGGGAAAATTGTTACTATCAACTCTAAATTATGATATTAATAATATTAAGCTTTAAGTTTAATAAATTGTCATTGTCATTCTGAAACTTACTAAAATTGGAACGTTGCTAAAATGAAAGTTTCTAAAAATAGAGGAACCCAATGAATAATCTAATTAATTACGTGCATTAAGTAATGCGTGATCATAAATTTATGTAGATCGTATGAAGAAGCGAGTAGCTTCAGCTTTCGTGGTGCTTTCCGATTATTTTGGCTTGCTTTGCATACGGTATGATATTCTATCCCTTTTCAAGAGGGTTTCTCATGACTTTCTCGTCCTTCACTTTGTTTCGCTTTATGATATTCATTGCTATGCTTTCATTGCTATTGATCCTTTCGTTATTGAACCCTTTGCTATTGAACTTTTGCTATTGACCGGCTATTATATGTGTGCTATTGAAACTTTGTTATTGAAACATTGATATGGGACCTTGATATTGAATTATTGCATGAACCTCTCAATTGTGAACTACAACATATTGCACCTTTGTTTATGAAGACCTATATATCGCTACACTTTGAACTTTTGTTTGACCCTTCAGATTGATACCCGAGCCATTAACTAGGTACGGGGTTCCATGTCCGTGTCATTGATGCACCAATGGCATGACTTTAGTGCCAGTTGAGTGGATGTTCCACACCGTCCCTATTTTGTATTGATTATGCTGCCGATATATTGTATGGCCACTATTGTTTTTATGGGCGTATGGATGCATCCTAGATTTGTTTTGATTTGAATTTGATATGATATGATTTGTTTTGGATGCGTGCGTGTGTGCAATACACCCCTCACATTTTGGGAGCTAGCTACTCCATCGGTTACCGAGGTCTCCCTCATATTGGTTTGGTATTCCGAGGTCACCTCCCAATACAATGGTTACTATTGGTTACTGGCCGCTACACTATTGATATGGTTTGTTTTGTTGGCTCGAGAGATTTCCACAACCCTTACACTTTTGATATACCTATATTGTACCTCTGGATTCCCCACCGCACCATAGTCTCAATTGACTGCCCTTTTACCTAATACCCTTATATGACTCACTCTACTACCAAGATATATATGTTCCATTGCTTTGATCTGTTGACTCTCATTCCGCTACTCCGACTATCGCTCCATTCACGCATCGGTTATTATCGCTTATTAGATTTGATTATGCTATTCATGTCTTATGTGACAATTGTTTTCCCTACTACGATATGACTAATATGCGGTTATCTCGATTTGCTCCTGCTGATCCGATGATATGTGATCTCGCTGTTATGTGACCTCTCAATTGTCTCAGTCTTGACCATGCTAGTGTATAATCGATAGTTTTGTCTGCTTATCGTATACTCGCTCAGCTAATTTTGTGGACTATGATTACCGATAGTATCCTTATCTCGCTTGTTGTTGACCGCCATGTTTGAGATTGCTTATGCTACGCTTTGATTGGGTAAATGGTTCAACTTATGAAGTCTAGCTTGTTAACTTGTTTAATTGCCCTGCTATGTAATTAATTCATTTAATTATAGTGTTCATACTGTATCCTTACTTGTTACGTGAAGGATCGTTATGTTTTGACTACCGTTATGATACCGATTATGTCTTCAACTAAGGTTTTGACCTGTGAATTGCCATGCTCACTTATTAATTAATTGCTTCCGCTTTCCTGTAGACATCTGCTTGGCTTGTATGTTCCCCGATTCCTCGAATTGATTGTATGACATATATGTTGTGTGGATGCTACCGTCTATACTTGCTTATGTTTCAGTCCTTGTATGCCTGGTTTGTATGTGCTTGTTTATATGTCATCGATGTTTTGCTTTTGCTTCGTTTCTCCTTGTTATCCGCTCGTTTGGATATCTCAGAGTAATTGGGTTCTCGCAGATTCTCATTGACTCATTGTTCTCATTTCGCTACTTACTTTGTTATCCGCTTCTTTGTTTCATTTTGCATTTCGAATTTTTTTAGCTTTCATTTTGTTATATCTGCTCATCGAGCTTTTAAGCTCACCGCATTTCTTTTCCCTGCTACAGTATTAGGTTTGAAGATGGGCTTGATGGTCGAGAGTTTTTTATCCGAAGTGGATCAACCCTAGTTACCTTATTATTTTGGACTTACTTTGAAGAGTTTTTGTTTCGATATTTCATTTCATTTTGGATATTGTATTTTCTCTCCGTACCAACCTGCTTATATGATTCGATACTTCATTTTTAAGGTTTCCAATTGTAAATATTTTATTTGTATATTCGATATGACACCGTATGTGACACTTCTACCCTTCAGTTGGGGTGTTACAATTATGGTATCGAGGCGTGTTTCGCCTTGTTGACCTTAGGATTGACCCGTGAGGATTGGGTAGACACTAGGCTTCCGCTTTGTTCTCGATATCTTCGATTCCTTTGGTTGTCGTCTCGATTGACTTCTATATTCTTTTGTCTTCACTAATTTTGCCTTCTTCTCTTCAGATGATTTTGTTTATTTTGCCTTCGCACATCCGTTGTCGATCTATAGATGGGGATTTTCATAGAGCCAAGATGATGGTGCCGACCGCATTGCCGCAACAATTTCGAGAGGTTCGCAGGAAGGTAAGCGACCGATCATGATGTCGCCAAGACATCAAGATGTCACTGGAGGGAGCGGACGGATCAACCAAAGATGCAAAGACGGAGACAAGATTCAACTGGTGGCTAAGGAGATTCATCTACTTCACATGATTGGTCACGCACGTGTTAGCATTCCTCATTTGTTTGTCAGTATGCTTGTAGGCGTTTGATATTTTGCTATGTGATTTTGATCTACATTGCTTTTCTTTTGATTTGTTGAGAACTCGCTTGAATTGTGAAGTTTTATGATTCGCATTTCGCAAGATCGATTTGTGATAATTGGCACTATTTGTGCGCAGATTGTTTTGGATCGTCAGAAATGAGTCAGAGGAACCTCTCAAGTAAGACGCCACCTTCCTTTTTCCGTGGATTGGTAAGTTTTCGTTTAGCCTATTGAATTTTATTTTTGGAATTTGGGTTGATGATATGCTTGACCACCGTATGTGAATCATTTGATTTGGCATTAGTAGATTATTTGTCACGACTCAAGATAGAATATGATGGCAATAAGGACATGTTCATATGATGCAAGTATTATGACGCCCTGATCAACTGATAATACCGAGATCATATGACTTGAACTTATTGGGATCATACTGATGTCTTGAGAAGTGTCCACTTTAGTACGCTTGATGAATTAGAATTATATCCGTGATTCGTCAGCCTTTGAAGATATTTTCTCACCGTATGATATCCTACCCATTCAATTTCACATCCTAACACGCTTTGATATTCGATATGTGCCCATTGAACGTCAGTACTAATCTTGATATGTTTGATAAGTCGGTATGTGATTCTCTGATGAATAGCAAGTTCCTTGATCCGTTCGGAATCTGGTTTGAATTGATGAAGTTTATCCTAACGCTAACACTACCTCGTATTTGTCTCGTGTATATGTGCTTCATGTATCTCTTTGAGGAATTTCAACCATCGTCACCTATTTGCTTCATATTCTGGATCGATTTATTATAATTTGTATTCTCAGGAAAAGCCCACATCTATCCTAGTTGTCTAATCGAGTCATGAGAGATAAAACTATTTTCCTTGTGAAGATTCTTTTGGAAGAACCTCTCCGGTGTGAGGCTACTTATTGACATTTGTTTTCGCGGATTCGCACGCTTCTCTTTCTTTACGCTTTTCCAATTTCGAGGACGAAAATTTCTTTTAAGGGAAGAATTGTAAAGCCCTAAAATTCTGGCCCTACATTTTTTTATTTTATTTTGAATATGCCCGAAGAAATTAAATAAAATTTAGACATTTGAAAACTATAGATTAAAAATAAAAATAAATAAATTACGTAATATAAAACGTAACCTAATATTTATATTAATCGACATCCATTTATTCTCATATTTTCGTGTTTCTTTGATACTTTTGGAACCACAAGATCCTTTCGCTTGTAACGATTAATAACCACACATTTCTTACTATTAATGTCGAAGTAAATATCCCATATACACGTTTTCTTATTTCATTCTTTGGATCCAAAGTAAATACAAAGTAAATGCATGAAATCCATTTATTCTCATAATGCTCGTTCTTATTTACCTTCGTTGGACCCAAAATCAAACGCGTAGGTCAATGGTAGCCCAAACTTTTTGTTTTAATACCCAAGCCCAAGCGCATGCAGGAACCTTAAAAGCTCACACGCCCTTTACTTGTAAAACCCTAAACTGCTATTGTACTCATCTTTCATAACCAAACCCTAAAGCTTCAAAACAAAGTTGCGGCTCCATTTTTTCAAGAGATCCGAAGGCAGGAGAGTAGCAACTAGGAACTCGAATTCGAGGGTGATCGTTGGTGTTTATCTCGGTTTCAATCGCTTAGTCTTGGGTCGTTGCATTATATTCGTGGGTCTTGTTCCTCTCGCTTTGTCTCGATATTTTGCTACCGAGGTATTCATTTTCCCTTGCTTCTTTCACTAAGATCGACATACATGCGGTTATATAAACGGTTCTGCATGTAATGTGTGCTCGTTTTAAGAATGAAACTAATATGATTTTATTACATGTAATATAACTTGGAATAAACCAATAAACTAAAAGAGGGCTTGCATGCTTTCATTCGTGACCAAGGATCTGTTGGGCGTGATCTCATGAGTTAAAAATAGGGTCTTGGTAATTGCTCTCTGCTCTTTCGTCTTTCGTCCGTTTGTTATCATCCCAAAGATGGTTAGTGATCATGGGTATGGGCATGTCGAGGGTATGGTATGGCCTCATGCGTGTTTTGAGTCAATTGTTCATGATCGCATGTGTGTGTCCTGATAGTGTCATGCATGTTGTGGTGTGTCTCGTATGTTGATGCATGCGACTAAATGGTTGTGAGAATCCAAACATTTGAAACTCGCCTTATATCGCTAAATGTACATCGAAATGGGTTTTGTTTAGTTGGTTTCGCATGCATAGTAATACCGAGATGGGTTTAGTTTAGTTGAGACTCGGTATGGTTTCGCGGGTTCGAAAGCACGCTTTCCGGGTCCGACAAGATTAGAACATGGTACATATGCTACGTTGGGTTGAAGGGAATTTGAGTCATGCATGCATAGATTCTGTATCATGTATTCAAAGAATACTATTAGTAATTTGAATTTACATTTTTAACCCTAAACTTTGGTAGTTTTCACATTTTAAATCCTATGCTTTGCTAAATGTCATATTAGACCCTAAATTTGGGAAAATTGTTACTATCAACTCTAAAATATGATATTAATAATATTAAGCTTTAAGTTTAATAAATTGTCATTGTCATCTGGAACTTACTAAAATTGGAACGCTGCTAAAAATGAAAGTTTCAAAAATAGAGAGGAACCCAATGAATAATCTAATTAATTGTGCATTAAGTAATGCGATCATAAATTTATGTAGATCGTGGTGGTAGCTAATGAGTAGCTTCAGCTTTCTCGGTTTCCCCGATTATTTTGGCTTGCTTGCATACCAGTACAGATATTCTATCCCTTTTCAAGAGGGGTTTCTCATGACTTTCCTCGTCCTTCGAATTTTGTTTCGCCTTATGATATTCATGCTATGCTTTCTATTGTATTGATCCTTTCGTTATTGAACCCTTTGTTATTGAACTTTTGCTATTGACCGCTATATTATATGTGCTATTGAAACTTTGTTATTGAAACATCGATATTGGACCTTGATATTGAATTATTGCATATGAACCTCCTCAATTGTGAACTCACCGATATTGACCTTTGGCGAAGACCTATATATCGCTACACTTTGAACTTTTGTCCGACCCTTCGCATTGATAACGAGCCATTAACTAGTAATGGGTTCCATGTCCGTGGTCATCGATGCACCAATGGCATGACTTTAGTGTGGTTGAAAGTGATGTTCCACAATCAGCCCCTATTTTGTATTGATTATGCGCGCTACCATATATTGTATGGCCACTATTGTTTCATATTGGGCTTATGGATGCATCCTAGATTTGTTTGATTTAATTTGATATGAATATGATTTGTTTTATGACGCGCCAAGCAATACACTTCTCACATTTTGGGAGCAGCTATCTAATCGTTAACGAGGTCTCCTCATAGGTTGGCTGGTATTCGGGTCACCCTCCCTCAATACAATGGTTACTATTGGTTATTTGGCTGCTATTGCCACTATTGATATTGGTTTGTTTTGTTGGCTCTGAGAGATTTACAACCTCACATTGATATACCTATATTGTACCTTCCTCGGGATTCCCACCGCACTAAGTCCGAATCGACGCCCTTTACCTAATAATTATATGACTCACTTACTACCAAGATATATATGTTCCATTGCTTTGATCTGGTTGCACCTCATTCCGCTACCTGCACTATCGCTCCATTCACGCATCGTAAGTTATAATGCTTATTAGATTTGACTATGCTATTCATGTCTTATGTGATAAATTGTTTTCCTAATACGTATATTTAATTAAGGCGGTTATCCGATACTGCTTTTCATCCGGCATGATATGCGATTCTCACAAGTAGCGACTCTCAATTGTCTTCATGGACCATGCAGTATAATCGATAGTTTGTTCTCATCGTATACTTCTGTTTCCGCTAATTTTGTGGACTATGATTACCGATAGTATCCTTATTCCGCTTGTGTTGACCCGCCATGTTGCATTTGCTTATGCTACGCTTGATTGGGTAAATGGTTCAACTTATTTAAGTCTGGCTTGTTAACTTGTTTAATTGCCCTGCTATGTAATTAATTCATTTAATTATAGTGTTCATACTGTATCCTTACTTGTTACGCTGACCGCTATGTTTTCATCGCTATTATAATACCGATTATGTCTTCAACCAAGTGGTTTTGACCCAGCAATTGCCATGCTCACTTATTAATTAATTGCTTCCGCCTCGGTAGACATCCGCTTCGGGTTTTGTATGTCTCCGATTCTCGAATCGATTGTACGACATATATGTTATGCTGATGCTACCGCTATACTTGCTTTATGTTTCACCTTTGTATACCGGGTTTGTATGTGCTTGTTTATATGTCATCATGTTTTGCTTTGCTTCGCTCTCCTCGTTATCTGCTCGCTTTTGATATCTCGTATAATTGGGTTCCAGATTCTCATTGACTCATTGTTCTCATTTCGCTACTTACTTTGTTATCCGCTTCCTTTGTTTCATTTTGCATTTCAGAATTTTCTTTAGCTTTCATTTTATGTTATTCGTTCACTGAAGCTTTAAGCTCACCAGCATTTCTTTCCCGCAAGTGTATTAGGTAAGGGTGATGGGTCATGAGAGTTGGTTTATCTGAGTGGATCAACCCTAGTTACCTTATTATTTTGGACTTACTTTGAAGAGTTTTTGTTTCGATATTTCATTTCATTTTGGATATTGTATTTTCCTCGTCAACAATGTTTATATGATTCATACTCATTTTAAGGTTTCAATTGTAAATATTTTATTTGTATGTTCGATATGACACAACTGCATGTGACACTTCTACCCTTGTCGGGTTGGGGTGTTACATAGGCCTAGGCTTATGGGCCTTCTACATAAGCCTAAGGCTAATTACTAACATAAAGGCCATATTAAGCTAACTATTACAATTGAGTCACTAACACTTGAATTAGGTTTAGGAGTGATTCCAACACAGATTTTCCGGGTTTCTTTGAAGTTGGTCAGAAAAGTGATCGGAAAAAGTAGCTAGAAAAAAGCGACATGGTCAAAACCCTGTTTTTATGACTAAGAACACATCTCCAGATCTGTTTACGAGTAACTTGGAAAGTTACTCGTAAGAAACTATGTTTACGAATAAGCTTACATGTAAGCTTTACTAGTAAGCTTACGAGTAAGAATTTTCACATAAGACTTTACACATATGGCTTTACAAATAAGGGCTAACGCATAAGTTCTTGACGCACAAGGTTTTTTCGTTCAAGCATCTTACGAGCAAGAATTTTTTACGACTAAAGACAGAAAACGAGGAAGAATATGAAGACTAAGACTGTTTGACCTTTGACCAAACAAATACCAAGACTCTCTTGTGACCTCAGTCTATGAACTTCATCAATCCACATGTATTATTAATCATGCAAAATGATAAGAATAAGGTCAGACCATTGAGTTACTTAACCACTTCCAAACAACTTTTAACCATTCATAATCACAACATCAAACCAACAATCCATAACTAACCTATATCTCATCTCCATTCCACTATTAAGACCCTACATGACTCGCCATAAACAAGAACAAAATTTTGATCTCAGTTTAGTTTTCCTCTCGTATGTCATATGAGATGTTCAAAAAAACTTTAAAGATCTTGTAAAAACGAGGAGAAACAAACTCATCATCGATCTACTCATCCAACTACAAACCACCCATCATCACGAATCCAAAACAATTGAATGATTAAAAAGGTAACAAGATCTGCTTATCCTTTTCGTGCTTTCAAAACCTTTACAAGATCATTCGCACGAAAAGGTTATCATCATAGATCTTTGATACTATCCGAATATAAAGAAAGTTTAATAAAAATAATGTTATTTTCTTTCTTAATTTTGTTGACTGAAAGAGCAAAAACAATCACATATTACCTACCCAAGTCCCTTACAAAAAGATCTTGAAGCCTCTTGTGTTACGAAAGTGACCACGAAAGTGGTTTATTACTGTTATTCGTGTGTCACTACTGAAAGCAGATGGTCTTTATTTTTTGGTTGATTAACCGCCTTTTACTGGACATATGAGACGGGGGCGGAAAGTTTTTATCTTTAGGGTTATCATTTGGATTGATATGCTAGGTGTTGGATCGATATACTTTAATCAAACTAACTTAACTAGCTTGTTAAGGTTTAACAACCTCGGATAAATCCTAAGTTATTAACAAAGAAACACTGAGCAATCTTTATCAAGTACGCAGAATTTACTTAACAAAGCTAAGAAGAATAACTTTTATTATGAACTCTAAATCTGCTTATTATGCAGATACTCTAAACAACTTCTAAGAATATCGAACTTCTCTAAAACACTAAATAACTTGTGAATTCGTAAACTCTAAAACTCATAAACTCGTACTCTAATGCCAATCTAGGAGTCCTTTTATAGGCTCAAGGATATCCTAGTCGGTTTACAAATTGTATCCTTGTACGACAAGTAATCTAATACAGAACATTCTAGAGTTACAATACTTTCTATAAACGAATATAACAATTCTTTGTTCTTGCAGATTTTTGACTTTGTTGTGCAAGACTTTGACTTTATCTTTAGCGAGTTTTGACTATTTGACTATTTCCAGTACTTTGCAACTTACAGTACTTTATCAATCTTCAGTACTTTCATATCTTCAGCACTTTCATATCCCAACAATCCTCCCCTAACTTGAATTCTACTTGCTTGACTTCAAGTTCCTTTGTAAATATATCTTTAACAACTTCATCTTTAAGGACAGATTGTTTCTTAGTCTTTGGATTGTATCTTTGTAGTTTCTGTGCTTTGTCAAAGTATCTCTAGAATTTATTCCTTTACAAAGATCATCCAAAGAAGCTCCATCTTTTCAAAGAACATATGACAATTTGTACATTAATTCAGTTTAAGTTGCATACTATTCTCATCACTTCCAGGTGTGTTAACTCTCGTGAGAGGTGAATCATTGAAAATTTAATGGATTTAGTTCTCTTTACCAAAGCCATTAACTCTCGAGTAGCCAAATGTTTTGGTGTGTAAGACCATGGTACATTGATAACCATATGATTTTTAGCAAATCATCAGCTATCAACAGATTTGATTGGTCTTTACCAAAAGTCGCACTTTGCCTCGGACTAGTTAGTTCTTTTATCTAATGGTGAACTAATTACCAATAATGGTTTTTCCACTGCCTTTACCACAAGCCATTTTCTTGTGGGCTAGCCAACTCTTCACATTAACTGATATGGTGAGTTGATTACCATACAACTTATTAGCAAGTTGTCAACTAAAAATAGATTTGAAATATCTTTACCAGAGCCTTTTGCTCATGGATTAGCCAATCCTTTTGTAACCATGGTGGATTGATGACCTATTGATGTTGCCATCTCAAAATCCATTTATTTCATTTAACCTTTGTTTCAAAATATGTGTTACTTAACAAAAAGGTTTCTTTCAAAAATCACTTAACTGGTTTAAAGATGCAAGCAAGACTTTGATTAAAGTACTGCTTGATCAGCAGACTTTGAATAAAGTAATCGCTTTATCAAAAATAATTTATTCAATGAAATTTATACCACAGTCATTATCATCGCAATGGTAGTCCAGCTTGATAAACAAATTGATGACCATGCAAGCAATTTCATTATCCTCTTCTACTTCCATTCCGTGCTCTAGCATTCTTCTCATGAGCTCGAATCAGAAGAGGATATCTTCGTATCAAAAACATGTGGATCATTGTTCCATTTTCCGGCTCTAAAACATGAACTCCAGACTCTTCAAAGAATCTCCAGCTGAAAATTTCCCAATTTTCTTGATTCTTCCAAATTTCATCAGTGCTTTCCTCTTCAGTTTCCCACATAGTTATGAGATCTCCAAGTAGAACTAAACCAATTCCTTCTGATGGATTATGTTCAAAGTAAGCCTTCACCACATGATATAAATAGAATAGATCCACTCTATCTATAATGTGCAATAAATCCCATAGCCTATTGAAGATTTGAAGCTTTCATCTTCTTTATGAAAAATCATATAATCTCCATCTTTGGATTTCACAACTTCAAAAGCACTAATCTGAGATCTGTTCATCTTCATATCAGTATCTTCTTTAGAATATTCAAAATCTACTGTTTTGAGATAATTTCTTAGTTCATCTCTAGTCTCATATCTTAATTCCACTCTTTCTTTCTTAGAGAACTGTACATCTTTAACTTCTGTTTTTTCTTTTTCTTTTTAAACTTTTCTTCCTTTCATTTCCCCCAAGTACCTTCTTCTTTAAAATCTTTGATGCCTGCAACATCTTTCTTATAAGCCTCTGTCTCAGCATCATATAATCTTTTCATATCAACATAATTCAGCTTCTACAATCCTTTATACCCTCGACCTTTCAAATAAGCCATCATAGCATTCCTGTCTTTAGCTAAATTAGGTATTCTTGGCATATATCTACAGAGTAGGTGATCAGAATGGTTCAGCCACTTCAACATCTAATTCTTCTTGCAACTTCTTAGTCGCTTCTCTACTCAACTTCTTCAGCCTTCCCGAGCTTCTCTATCTTTAGTATTTAATTCCTCTTGAAGCTTTCTAGTTGCAGCTTCATTCCTAGCAACTTCAATTGCTCTAAGTTCTGCCAAAGTTAGCTTTTTCTTCTTGGTTTCTACCAGAACACCCTTTCCTTTATCCTTAGGATCAATTGCAGGTTGAGAAGTTCTTTGTTATTCTTCTTCTTGCACTCCTGGAATAGTAACACCACCTCTTGGTTGTGATAAATCTTGCAAAATTACAAAGAATGAACTCATCATCACTTGCAGAATGGATGGGTTTGAGAGTAGCTTCCTCCTCTTGTATAACAGTTGAGGGACCAACAACTTCTTCCTGTACAGTTGTTGAAGGACCAGCTTCTTCTTCAAAGTTCAACAACCTTGGTGTTAACAAATCTTGCCTGTAGGATCCTTGTTGAAAAGCAAGACTTTGATCTTCCATCCTTGATCATCAAGATTTTTTAACTTGAACTTGTTCCTCAAGATCTTGAATGATCCGTCTTCAGTCTTTTCATGTTCTTCAAGCATCTTCAAAGTTCATTCTCCTTAACATCATCTTCTTTCAAATTCTCTTCTTCTAAATTCCTCCCCAATTGGACAGAAGATGGTTTATGAACCTTTTGACGTTTTGCTTTCTTAGACTGCCTTTGCTCCTTCTTCTTTGTTTTGACCCATATACGAAATTCCTGAACCAATGGCCACACAAAAGTCTTGAGACTTCGAAATTTCAGCTTCAATTTCTTTATCTGTTTAGCCTGAGCCTTAGTAGTTTTTTTCAACTTAACCAACTCCCTTGTCAAAACATAATTTTCCAGTGTTAATTCTTCAGGGGGTATGGTATGTGAGTCATCACCTTGAAGTGGGAATGTTCCTGATTGAGAAGCGTGAAGCAGTCTTTGAGGAGATGGAGAAGGTGAAACTGCAACATCTTCTTAAACTTCAAGACTCGGAGAAGCAAGACTTTGTGGAGATGCAAGCATCTTCTGAGATGCAACTCTTTCAGAGCAGGGATGTTGAGAAGCGATTTCTGCGTGTGTGCACCTTCACTATCTTCTTTCTTCCTCGCCACTTCTAATAAATGCAACAACTTCCATCATGGAAGTAGTTAAAGGAGTATCTCTTCCAGTGAATTGATCACTCTTCTTAGCCATAAATGTGAAAATTTTGGCTTGTTGAATCACAAATGTAAAAGATCGTTGGCTTTGGAACATCTGAAAGTTGCTTATTGAGAAATACTTGAACAAATCTTGGATACATAAGCCACTTTGAACCATTTGTGATGTAGGAAAGCATTCCATCAAGAATGAGTCTTGAAAAATTAAAAACACGATCAGTAGCCAAACCCACAATAGCAGATGCTATATTTGATCCAAACTGTTCCCATGAAGTGCTTTTTGAACTAATACAGTGAAGCAACACATGTACTAAGAACTTCCATTGAGGGCAAAAGAGTTGTTTTCTAAAAGTTTGTTCATTCAAAGACCCTTCATAACCAATATGTCTAAAAGTATCCCAAATCAACTGCTTATCAAACCGAATAGCCCCATCTTCATCATTAAACAATAAATCTTCTCTGATGGAGGCTTCAGTAATCTTCACGCAGTTCGCCCAAGAATCAGAGCTCGAATGTAAAATTCTTCATTCTCCATGTTTTCCCCAAGAAGAGCCCAAAAATTTTGAATCCGTGGCTCAATTATATTCGCCTCTACTAAGAGCATAACCGATAGGCGATCTAGTAAGATAATCAATAATATCATGAAAAGTGCATTCGCTTCAGCCTTATCTAAGTTAGCCACCATATTGTGCCGAAACTAGTAGAACGATTCGCCATTGTTGAGGAGATAAGCACAAGAATGAATATAATCGAATAATATAGAGGAGATGAGAGAAATATGGAAAAGATTCTAAAGTATCAATATAAGAGGGAAAATCGGAAAGGAGTTATTTATAGGTGAGATTTGAAAAATCACAGCCCATAATAACCAAGTGACCGTTAGAATTAAGTACCCCTCAATATTACCGTTGGAACAGATTTTAATAAGACAAACTTATTTTCCACGCATGCAAGACTTTCCCAAGCAAAGACTTTGATGAAAAAACACAGTACTTTTCCAAATTCTTCTGTATAAGCTAAGTAAATATCCTCCCCTCAAGCAATGCACAGGACTATACTAATACTAAATAGTCCTCCCCTTAAATGTAGCTCACTAGTTAATCATGCCAATGCTCACCACCAAGTGAGTGAATCTAGAAACATCCAAACCTTTGGTGAGTAAGTCAGCTACATTATCATCTGTGTGAACCTTAACCACATTAATGAGCCTGTGCTCATAGCAATCTCGAATAAAGTGATGCCTAATCTATATGTGCTTGGTCTTGGAATGATAAACTGGATTCTTTATAATACAAATGGTACTCTCATTATCAATATTGATAGGAGTATTCTTGAAGTTGAACCCATAGTCCAAGAGTTGATTCTGCATCCACAAAACTTGTACACAACAACTACTGCAGCTACATATTCAAGCTTCAATAGAGGATGTTGTCGCAATTGTTTGTTTCTTACATTGCCGTGAGACTAATCTTCTTCCAAGATATTAGCATCCACCTGTGGTTGATCTTCTATCATAGTAATCACCTGCATAATCACTATCCGAAAAAGCTTCCAAGTGAAAAGGTGACTCTTTTGGATACCACAACCCCAACTTAGGTTGTTGCTTCAAATAATGTAAGATTCTCTTCACCGCATTCATGTGAGAGATCTTTGGTGAGACTTGATATCTTGCACATAAAAAAATTGCAAACATGATATCGTGCCTTGATGCTGAGATACATAAGAGAGCCAATCATGGATCTATATAACTTGACTTCAACTGGTTGTCCATATTCATCTTTTTCCCAATGAATTGATAGATTTAATAGGTGTAGTAACAGCCTTCATATCATCAAAATTGAACTTCTTAAGTATGTCTGTAACATACTTGTCTTGACTTATGAAAATTCCTTCCTTTGACTGCTTAACTTGAAGTCCCAAAAAGAATGTTAACTCTCCCATTGAACTCATTTGAAATTATTTCTCGCGATCACCGCCAAACTCCTAACCATGGACTGTTTGGTAGCCCCAAAGATGATATCATCAACATACACTTGAACTAACATTATATCCTTCTTGTCTCTCTTGATAAATAAAGTCTTGTCAATAGCTCCCCTTCTGTATCCATGTTGCAATAAGAATGTAGAGAGTCTCTCATACCAAGCTCTAGGTACCTGATGAAGGCCATAAAGAGCCTTAACCACCTTGTAGACTTTGTTTGGGTGTTTAGGATCTTCAAAACCAGGAGGTTGTTTGACATAAACTTCCTCTGTAATCTTGCCATATAAGAAGGCACTCTTGACATCCATCTAGTAAACTTGAAATCCCATATAAGAAGCAAAAGCAAGAAATATTCTAATAGATTCTATTCTTGCTACTGTGAGCAAATACTTCATCATAATCTACTCCTTCTTCTTGTATGTAGCCTTGTGCTACTAACCTTGCTTTATTCTTGATAACATTACCTCTTTCATCTCTTTTGACTCTAAAACCCATGGTTCCAATAACTCTCTTCCATCGGAAGATCACATAAAACCCAAACTTCTTGAAGTTTAAATTGAAGAAGTTCTTCCTGCATAGCTTCAACCCAGCTTTTTTTAGTCAAGGCTTGAGCAATATTCTTTGGTTCCTCTTGAGAGATAAAACAAGTAAATAGGCAGGTTTGATGGTCCTTATGATTTAGCTGTTTTGTTTATACACAAAGCTAAGTAAAGCATTGTGAGGTGTAGAAAAGGTCTTAGCTCTGTGTCTAGTCATCACTCCGTAGTAGAAGGACCAATGATTTGATCAGAAGGATGATGCTTATGAATTCTTAAGCTTGGAGACTGTGGAACTCCATAAGTATCCTCCAAATTAGTAACATCAACACCTTCATTGGAATTTGAGAAAATACCTTCATCTTCAAACTCATCATCAGCTTCTAATCCGTGCATGGTAGAATCATCCAAATCATCTAAAGTACTGCCAACTGGGTGCAAGAAGACTTTGTTCGAAAGTACCGTCTAAAGTACTATGAGAGTACTCTAGCCTTGTTCTTCTTCTTTTCCTCTTCATAAGCTCTCCTTTGTTCATCAGTGTAAGAATGTGCTAATACATCTTGAAGAAGCATCTGATTAAGTTTCTCTTGAATAGATTGATCCTCAGCAGACAAAGAGGATTGTGATGCAACAAGTACTTTTTTGTGGAGCATCGACTTTGCTTTGGAACATCAAGACTTTGTTTTGGACTAACAGATCTTCATCGTGACATCATCAGTCTAATATGAACTCCATGAACAACATATTGTAAATCTTTCCATTGTGCACCGTTGATTTTCTTCTCTAACAGGAACATAATTCATGGAAGGGGTTAAAACTTCAAGATCAAACATCCAATCAGGACCTTTACCTTTCTCATTAACTTGATCTTCTAAAAACTCAACATGAAGACAATCTTGAACCTTCTTAGTAACTCTGTTGTACACTCTAAAGCCCTTACTGTTAGTGCAATAACCCAATAAATATCCTTCTTCTGACTTGCCATCAAACTTCCCCAGATTATCAATGGTGTTTAAAATAGTGAGAGGGCATCCAAAAGGCTTCATAAAGCGAATGTTGGGTTTATTGCCCATCAGCAATTCATAGGGTGTCTTCATCGTGGTTTGTGACGAGACTCATAAGTACATAAGAAGCAAGACTTATAGCTTCGCCCGTAATTGAATAGGTAGTTGGGAATCGCTAGCATTGTTTTGCCGCTTCAATCAAAGTCCTATTCTTCCTCTCTCTCAACACCATTCTCACTGTGGTGTTCTTGCAATACTAAACTCCCTCTTGATGCCTTTGTTTGCACAAAATTCATCCATAAGCTTGTTCTTGAATTCAGTTCCATTATCACATCTAATACCTCTAACCTTAAGTCTCAATTGGTTTTCAAGTGCTATAATGAGAGTCTCTAATAGCATCAAAAGTATCATCTTTAAATCCTAAAAAGAATACCCAACCGAATCAATCATCTCGAACAACTAATCAATACTTTTTCTTGTTTAAACTTGCCACAGAGACAGGTCCAAACAAATCCATATGTAACAGCTCCAATGGTTCACTAATAGTTCTCTCCTCATGCTTCTTGAAGGAAGCTTTGTGTTGTTTACCCTTCTTGCATGCCAAGCATGATTGATCATTCTTGTATGTCTTTGAAGGTAAACCTCTAACTAGATTGCCTTTGACCAGTTTGTTGATATTCTTGAAATTAACATGGCCCAATCTTCTATGCCATTGGTGTGCCTCTTCAGTTGTTGCTTTAGCCACCAAACATGTGGCTCTCCCATAAGAATGTAGACTCTTCATGTCTAAGCTATACACATCATTTATCCTTGGTACTCTAAGAACTACCAAGCTATCATCAACAGGCTTAAAGTCAGATGAAAGGATGAGACATTCTGTGTCAGTGAATAACACGGGATGCTTTTTATCACAGATTTGAGAGACTGACAATAAGTTGAACTTAAGCTCCTTCACATATCTAACATTCTCAAAATCTATAAGCCCTGCTTTGATAGTTCCTTTTCCAGTAATCTTTCCTCCATTAGGATCATTCCCAAATGCAACTCTTCCTCCACTAATATTTCTAAAATCGACATTGGATCTCTTTGTCTCTGTCATACTTCCAAAGCAACCACTATCCATAATTAGATGATCTTTAAGCTCCTCTTCTGGGTTGCCCCCCGCACACAAAGAAAGAGTTAGTGATTTTTAGGACCCAAGCCATTATCGACTTGTGTTCCCCTTGTGGAGTTACATACTTAAATTCTTCAAGTATGTAATTTCCACTATCTTTCAAAACATGATCCAGAATTATCTTTTGATTTTTAGCATGTGGATTTTCAAAACTTTCTGGTTTTTCAACACAATTCTCTTTCACAAATTCATTCTCTTTTTCTTGTATCACAAAAATATCAGATTCACTTTTTGTTGAAAGTATTGTTTGTCCCTCTGCAGTACTTTCCCTCTTAACCCATTCTGTTTTAACACGTGGTTCCTGTGATCTAGATCCCCTATGTGAATTATAATACCTTCTAGGTTGATAGTGATGAGATCTCCTAGGGTTCCTATTCCAATGAGAGTGATCAAGACCTTGTTTTACTGAAAGCAAGACTTTGAGAAAGTATCGTCAGTAATTAACAAGTACTTTGGAAAGTAACTGTGAGATCAAGGTTTTGAAAAAGGTCTTCTAGTGGGTATCTATGATCCGTGAGTAATTTCTGTGATTGACCCTATTTGAATTATTCCAAACCGTTTTTGTTCTCTAGGTTTCGGTTGGCGTACTCGTTCTTTGGAAATTTGCTAAGGTACTTTGAGTGATGTTCACAGTCCTTGATTAAATGAGTAGGACTAAAACACACAAAACACGCTTTTACCCATACTTCCAAAGTGATTTCTTCTATGTCTATGACCAAAACTATTGTGCCTTCTAGGTGAATGATTAAACTTATTTTGACCAAAATTATCCCAAAAAGGTTTAGCAGATCGCTTTTGAAAAGGTTTTCCTCAAGGTAATGTGCTTGTGGAGCAAGACTTTGAGTTGAAGGTACCGCTTGACTTTGAACATTGTTTTCAGACTCTTTGGGGTTTTCGCACCTAGATTGACCAAGTAGCTTTTTCCTAAACTCTAGGCTGTCTACTCCAAAACGAGAAACATCAGGCCTAAGGGGTTGATGACTTCCAGTGGATGGGGAACCGCATGATAACCATTATCTTTCTTATACTGGGGAGGTGGTTCACTAATCGAATCCTCATTACTAGATGTGTCTACATAATTAATGAGTTCATCATCACTAGTGGTTATATCATCTAGGTCATCATCACTTGATTCTTCTATGTTATCAAAGTCCATTCCAAAACCTAATCCTCGCTTTTAATATAAGCTCTTTCTCTGCTTTTTGAACATAAGTAACATGTGACGTAACAGCACTCACCCCAAGCAAAGAAATTTAGCTAACAAATCATCTCTTTCCTTAGTCTTCTCTATTTTAGAAATTTTACATTTAATTTCCATTCACTTAGTTTTAACCGATAACTGTTGTGCATATTTTTTCACCCCAAGCTACTTCATTATTTTCATGTGTTAAGATTTTAGCTTCCATAGATTCTAAGGTAATTTGGTAACCAGCTACCTCAGACCTAGCCCTAACACAATTATCTCTTTCAATCGCATAACTGCTATGTAATTTTTGACAAAAATCATAGCAATTTGAGCATACCTCAGAGATAGGAGATGAACTTGGTGAAGTAGCCACCATTGCAAAAAGAACAGGATCATCTTCACTTTCCTTGCTCCAATGAAATCCTCCAAAGCCATCATCGATTCCAAAGCAAAGATGTTCGTGTTCCTCATCAAAAGCAAAGGCTCCAACGTTCCAACGCCTAATCGATTCTTCAACTACTTCTTCCATCGCTACCATACAAGAAGTCACGGGTTCATCATCAAACTCTTCACTCCAATCAACTTCTGATAACTTCTCTTAAGCAACCAAAGCCTTTGTGTCAAGAATTGGAATTTCTTTTAGCTCAAGTTTTGGCTTCTCGTGAGGTCCTGTTTTGCTTGATACTTAGCAAACCTCGCACTCCCTTGCAAAGTGACCGCTCTTTTGACAATTGAAGCATTCAATTTTGGATTTGTCAAAAGTTATTCCCTGCTTTGGTTTGAAATCAATGCTTTTGCCTGTCTTCTTCATATACTTTCTGATCCTTGCAAGTGATCATAGCAACTTGCCACCTGATATCAATTTCTTCAAGTGCATCTTCTTCAATATGTGCTAGATCTTCTTCATAAGTGACAGGTAAACTAGCTTGTTGTGCAAAGAAGGAGTACACAACTTCATCCGAAAGTATAGTGGTGGTTGGTAGGGCCTCACTGAGCATATGAGGGGTGTAAACAAAGCAGTACTTTGAGAAACAAGATTTTGAGGAGAAGCAAGACTTTTGATTGAAGTACGCCCTTCTTTTCGATGATAGAAAAGCAATATTGTGAGACTTGGAATTTGTTTGACCACTCATCTCATGCTCATACACCTTTAGTTGATGATAGAGATCATCAAAGTCCATGACATCCAAACCTTGTTGTCCTCTCATCATTGTAGCAATCACATGCCATGAAGATGGCAAACTCCTTAGAAACTTCGAATTAGCATCCTCAATCGATACTTCGCTTTGTATAACTCCAACATGTTGAGGAGGTTTTGAAACCTATCATATGCAGATCAAGACTCTCTCACCAACCGTGAAAGTTTCAAATTGTTTCAAAGAAATTTCGGCATCTTCTTAGAGGCTTCATTCCCTCCAAATCGGTCTTGAGAGCAGACGAGTCAGCTTAGCATCTTTAGCATCATGAAATTTGAGAAGATGACCATCTGAATGGCGTGCAAGAGAATGTTGAGTGCCTTCTCTTGATTCCTTAAGGTTGTCACGGTAAGACCGCTTAGGTGCTTTGGGTTGTCCAAGAACATCAATGGGTTCTGGAACTACTTCATTGCCATTAACAATTACATTCCATAGAGCATGATCTGTAATGGCAATATATTGCCTCATCTTCATGTACCGTAGATCATATTCTCCCTTCTTGATAATTGGAATTCGAGTGAGGTGATTGAGGGTGGTGGAACGCCTTCAATGACATCTTGAATATTGTTGTAGTAGGGTTTCTTCCTAGTCAGAGTTTCCACACAAGCTCTGATACCACTTTTTGGATCGATATACTTTAATCAAACTAACTTAACTAGCTTGTTAAGGTTTAACAACCTCGGATAAATCCTAAGTTATTAACAAAGAAACACGAGCAATCTTTATCAAGTACGCAGAATTTACTTAACAAAGCTAAGAAGAATAACTTTTATTATTAACTCTAAATCTGCTTATTATGCATATACTCTAAACAACTTCTAAGAATATCGAACTCTCTCTAAAACACTAAATAACTTAGAATTCAAACTCTAAAACTCATAAACTCAGAACTCGCACTCTAATGCAAATCTAGGAGTCCTTTTATAGGCTCAAGGATATCCTAGTCGGTTTACAAATTGTATCCTTGTACAACAAGTAATCTAATACGTAACATTCTAGAGTTACAATACTTTCTATAAACTAATATAACAGCTTCTTTGTTCTTGCAAGATACTTTTGACTTCGTAGCAAGACTTTGACTTTTATCTTTAGCAAGATTACTTTGACTATTTGACTCTTTCCAAGACTTTTGCAACTTACAAGATTTTTATCAATCTTCACTACTATCATATCTTCAAAGACTTTCATATCCCAACACTAGGTGACTGAGAGGTGAAGAGGTGGGGACGCTTATTGTTTGTTAGGAATTAGAAATTCCCGGTATTAAAGAGTCGGTCACCTCAAGTATATGTAATCGTTAGAATGCTCGTAGTCATAGTTATATTTAGTTAAGTAGTATGTTGTTTAGTAACACCGCGGGAGGACGGACGGGTCTTTACCCAATTGTATGCCCCGATCCACGACCCGTTGTGTGGCGATTTATGTAAGACTATAAATACTCTCTACCTCCCAAGGTAGAGAGTTGGAGCTCATAATAATATCTTCACTTTCTCTCACTAAGTTCCCTAAACCTCTAACTTTCTCTCTCTAGAATTCCACTTATACCCCTACTTTGTGTTATGGTTTGATATGTAATGTGAAATCCAATATCCAACAATTGGTATCAAGAGCCATGGTTAGATCATATCTTGCACATCTTTGGATTTCTAGTGGTTTTAGGTGGTTTTTGAGTTTGAAAAAGTTTAGTGGTTTGTGCATCATTTGGTTGATTTCTTGTGTTAAAGCTTGGATTTTGTTAGTACTTTTATGTTTAGAATCATCACAAGTGTTTAGGTTTTCATTTGGTAAGCTTGAATCATCTTGGTTGGGTTGTTTTTGGATTGAAAAGTGATGTTTATGTGGTTTTTCTTGCTAGCAACTTGATATACGGATCTCTTTCTTCGTAGCGACTTGCTTCACAATTTTGTAGCGAGTTACAGCTTTGGAGCTAGCGACTTAGACCTAGCGATTACAAGTACAAGTAGTGGACTCTCCACTACGGTAGCTTACTTGGTGGTAGCGACTTGGTCAGCGAAGTTGCTCTTAGCTTACTTGAAGTTTTAGCTTACTTGAGTAGCTAATTGTCGCCAAAATTTTGCTAGCTTAACTTGAGGCTTAGCGAAGTTACTACTTAGCAACTTGCATTTGTCTAGCAACTTGGGACTTTAGCGACTTGGGGGTGTAGCGAATTAGGTTATAGCGACTTGGTTGATTTTTACGAAGAAGAGGTTTGACCAAAGTTGACTTTTTACGCCAAAACTTCAAACGGCCATAACTTTTGATCCAGAACTCCGCTTTCAAATAATTGCCAAAACGACCGAACAGCATGAATATTGTGAGGTTTCACCACGATGTCGTGAAACGAATTTTTCGAGGCCCAAATCCTCTCCAAAAGGAAGTTATTGAGCTTTTAAGATTTTAGATCGAAATTTCTCCATAAAATCGCAACAACCAACCCAAATCACAACCAAACAACATCTCTGCTTATCCCACAAACAATCATAAGACCTAACACACAATTTTCTATCATTGTGTCGATCCATCAGCCATCTTAACACGTTCCATTGGTCATTGCTTACGGTTTGGTCTTGATTTTAGTAAAATCCCGAGAAAGATTCTATTTCTCGGTTTAAATCATAGACTTGTAAAATCCCATGCATTCCACCACATCATGTCTTACTCTAATGACCCAAAGTGATTTCGTAGTGCTTAAATTGTATGATGTTGTGGACAATAATGTTAATGATTGCTACACTGAACGATTAAAGATGTTTGAATTAAACAATGAGGATGTGAGATCTTCATGTTCTAAGTACAATGAGAATGAATTGCACCCGCTACGAATGTCATGCAAATGGAATGCAGATTGAGCCCTATCGCCTACTTCATCCAGACCTCATACAATGTTATCCATAGCCGGGATCGAACATGTAGTGCTCTTTTTCCGCCAGACTTACCTACATTGACAAGAAGCTTGCTGTTGAACTTAGAACATTTAAAGTTGCAACTTACCAATGAAGAGGTTCAAAAGGATGGTTCCAGTGCAGCTCTTCAAGTAATCTACAAACAATTTCACCATTCATCGCTGGGGAATATTCACAGATTTATCAACATTTGACCGAATTTCCTTCAAAAACATACCGGAATGGAAATTCAGAATTATTGAGACATTTATCCAACTCATGGATAATGTGAAAAAGTACATTGAAGAATCTACTCAAAAGAATGAAAACGGAATGAGTGTCGTGCGTTGAAAGATTGTTGTGATAAGTTGGGTAATGTTTCTTGAAGTATCGGGTGTTGCCGAATGCGAATGTCGCTGACAAAAAATTGATGAGTCGGATAATGCAAAAGTGGAATCTTCGTGCTCAAATTCACAAGAGAGAGAGGTGCACCGACATAACAACCTGTGCAAGTTAATGCAAAGGAACACTCCATGGAAGCTTCGAATGTACCCAAGATAGAGATGCACCCGCCACCGTGCATGTCAATGCCGAGGTAAGTTGCATGGAAGTTTCTGCTGTACCTAGTTGTGCATCTTCTACTCAAAATGATGATTATGAACTGCATGAGTACGCTGCATTTGTGCCCGATGATTCCCTTACCACTGAGCTTAACATATATAAGGATCAGGTTGCTATTTATGAACAGCGTGCTAAGTTTGAGTTAACCTACTCGTGAGGAAATGGATAACCAAATGCATAAATTATTAGAAAAAGTAATTTTAGAGAAGAAGTATTAAAACAAGAGTTAAACTCCTTACAAGAAAAGCTTTCTAAAACCGCTAAGCAAAAACAAGAACTTCAAGAAAATGTTAAAATGCTTAAGCAAGAATTTAGTGCTAAGGAATCAAAACTTTTGAATGATTTTTCTAATCTAAAAACTTTGAAAAACAAGCTTGAAAATAAGTTGTACGCACAAGGGAATACCATTCAGACCGCTCACATGATCACTAAGCATAGAGTTCTAAGTGACAAACATAGTGTTGCCTTAGTTGATGAACCAAACCCCGAGGCTTGTAAAAAGGCTAGAGAAGCTCATAAGGTACAGTATGATGGTAATGAGATCCTTAAGCCTAGACAGAAACCTAGTTGCTACTGAGTGCCGAGGAAGATAAGAAATCGATGAAGTCACTAGGAGAAAATGAATAAGAAGCTAGAAGATCCCGAGTGTAAAAAGAACAAGATAACGATAAAACCCCATGATTACACTAAGGAAAATTGGATATCCTTAAACATGTTTAAGCCTCAGACTCTATTGACCCCCGAACAAGTGTTCTGGAAAAAGGATATGGACTTGCAAAAGTGAAAATCTTGTTGAAAAGAATCCCCTTGTAGGAAATTCCCTAAAGCGTGGTATCCTCCAAATACACCAATGCATTTAGTTCCTAGAACTATTGCCACTAAGAGTAAGACCTTAATCACCAATATGTTATTCTTCAACTATTTGTCGATTTTGAGAAAACTTGTAAGTAAAGGATCACACCCACCGATAATCAAGGGGAAAGGGTTTTGAGCAAACAAAAGAATGCTATCTAACCGAGGTCATGCCTTTCTTTAAACAACTAAAAGATCATTTTGAGAGTCTTTAAAAGGGGATAAAATCGATATTAAAGAAATGGAAAAGGAATTTGATGCAATGATAGTTGAGGTTAGTAACTATGAGCGAGAATTAAAATATAATGAGATTGAGAGGAAGAACTTGCATACCTTGAATGAGAATCTTATTTCTGAATGTATTACTCAAGATGTGTTTTACACCGCTACGAATTGTTCCATTAATGCTTCTCAATTTCATGAATTATCTGTTGCTCTGAAAGTCTCCCATGATCGTGTCATTGAGCTTGGAAAAACTAATTCTAAATTGCATGAGAAAATTGAACAGGATGATCATGATAACCTGGTGAAACAGTTTTCTAAATTGAAGTTGAGCATCTTGCTTTGCAATTAAAATATCAACATCTAAAAGAAAATGTTAAAACCTCAAATATCAATACTTCCTTGGATGCTCCCAATTTGATGCGCTTTTGAAATTAGCAAACGTGATGAACAGATTCGAGCTCATTGTAACACGATCATAAGATTGAAAACCCAAGTCTCACAATTAAAGGTGAAAAGAAGGAAGTGACTGGATCCCAAATGCCTCCTCCTTTAGATTCTCAAGATTCTCAAACTTTTCATCTTCAAAACTTAGTTAATGCCTTACAAAAGGAAAACGAGAGTTTTCTCAAGAAAATGAAAAGTTAAACGACACTTTAAAGAGTTATATGATTCAATGAAAGTCACCCGTGACCAAAACAACGAAAAATAACGTCTTTAAAAAAGGAAATTGAGAATCGAGAAGTCGTGGAAATGGGAAACCGCCAACTTGTTTTCAATAAGAATGTTGTCTCAAAGTCACCCTCAGATTGCAAAATACACTGTGACGGTTAAATATATTCCTCCTCATCTTAGGAATAATGAACATGCTTTTCATGACTACCGTGCTTACCTTAAGGATAGTCTAGAATGTCTCCGTGAGATTGTCGAAGAGGATTTCATTAACAAACCTCTTGATAGTGAAGTTAGGTTTGCTTGCCTCCATGCCAAACGATCTCAAGAGTTGCTAGAATGTGTAATTGCAACATGTCCCAAATCCTTATCCTTAGGTGCAAAAGGCAAAGTGATGCCTTGTTCTATGCCTAAAGCCAAGCATGTGACCCTTGATATGCCTTGTTCCATGTTTAAATTCAAGCAAGCAACCTGTGATGTGCCTCCTAGAATTTCTGATCCCAAAGACTTCTAGACCAGAATGCAGAAAGTAGTGAAGCCATGTAATGTTCCCATCGTTACTTCTACAGATGTTAAGATTGACACTAAAGTTAGCGGTCAAAACCTAGAAGCTATGCAAAGAAGGATAGGATTACGGAAACTAAAAGTGATCATGATAAGGAAGTGAAAGAACACCATAGGGACAAGAAGTTTGATTTGAACAAAAGAATCGTGTTAGTTCTAGTATTAGCTCTAAGCTTACTAAAATTAATTCGAGGCCTTATGCTGTCAGCAAAACATGCAAAAAATGTTTAATTTCTGGTAATCATGATAAATGTGATGTGTTATTTCGAGGTCTAAGATTCATAACCCGCTTAAGAAAGTTTGGAGAGCGAAACAGATTAAGCAATCCTCGAAACCTACAGGGAAGGTTTTTACCAATGTAGGATTTCAAAGGAAGCCAACAGTCGAATATTCACGAATGGCAAACCTTGCCCCTTAACTAGATCCACTATGCCTAGAGTAGTGCCTGCTAAGGTTTGGAAGCCAACTGGTAGAATAATCCCATTAAGCACAAAATGTCCCTCGACTAAGTCCGATGCTTCTACTAGTTTAGCTCCTAGTGACAATGACATTGCACCTAGGGTTTCCGCTGATTCAAAGATTGTTTGTGCTAACCAAAAGGACCCCATGAGCACGTAGGGATCCAATGTTTACAATTCTCTGTCTTCGTCATTGTCCAAAGCAGGTCGCATAAGTCGCCCTTGGTATTTGGATTCGGGCGCTCTAAACATATAACCGGGCTCTAAACAATGACGCTGTTCACATCGCTCAGCCTCGTTCTTCATCATTATGGCGTCTGCAGATAACACTTCCGGCCCCGTTCCTCAAAGAAAAGAAAAGTGTACGCTTCTGGGCGCTTTATCTTCGAAGAAGAGAAATCTTCATGTTTATGACCATTCTCATCGACATTCTTCATCAACAAGCTTCATGTTTCTCCCATGCTCATTCAGTCATCAAGTGGATCTACATTCATTAATGTATATTCTTATTCACTTGCTAAATCAAAAATGGCAACTTCGGATGCAATTTTTAAGGGGGAGAAGAGTGAATATACTAAATGATGATGGATGTTTGAATAATGGTTATACGACTTAAAGTTTGATGACTCTCCTCCAACGCCTAATGTTTCACTCACTAAGGATAAATGGGATTTATTGTTTGGGATTCATTGGTTCAAGATATGTTTGATGAGTATTTACAACCTCTAGCTTAATATTTGATGATCATCAAAGAATATGTGATTCATGAGTTCAAGATATGTTTGATGATCATCAAAGAAGTACAACTCTGACTACTCAAAAAGCCCTATCTCCAGTTATTCCTCAAGGCTGATAATGATTATCATAATATTGTAGCTTGCACTCATGAATAATGATCCGCTTTTGGTATTCCTTTGCCAAATCTTCACGGATTATTGTTCATGAATAATGATCCACTCTTTGGTATTCCTTTGCCAAATCTTCATGGATTATTGTTCCTCACATCGTGCATGCTATAAATCAACCACATGAACTTCAAGGAAATTGTCTACCTCATCCGCCGGTTATTGGTGTATCCTCCAGATCAGTCTCTACATGAATACTTTTAGGAACAATACATTGATGTTGAGGCATCATTTGTTCCTGTTCATTCAAGGTGAATGTACATCCGGTTGTATGTTTATTCACATGTTGGGCATTTGACACAAGTTGATTACTTCTGAGTTAATCATTTATCACTTATTTGAGATTGAAGTTGACCTTCACAAAGGCGTGTTCTTATTTGATAACTTGCTCGGGCTTAAGAATTTGAGTTGAAGGCTTTTGTTTATCTAGTTACCGGTGGTCGGAGGAGTTACGTTGTTTTACCTGTCACATGCATGACGATGTGGATAATATCAAGAGGTGTTAATGTCTCATACCTTGTTTGAGTGTGAGTACTTAGAGATTTGCTTGAAGCTTAGATTCTCGACACCGCTTCTTCCATCTTTAAGTGCAAGCTTAAGACACAAATGCGGGGAATTCGACTTCAGCTTCAAGTTTGGTATATTGGGTTTTTCTTCAACAAAGGGTCACTTCAAATTGTCTACATATGGGTTGATAAAGATAGTCGAGAGAGTTTATGTATGCTTGATTCTCACAGATTCATTTGGGCTATTTGAGTTCTTCTCACAAGATTTCAAGTTTATGGATATATTATGTTTTTCGATTCCGAGGTATCAAAACCATTTGGGGGAAGGATATATTATTCCATCTATTTGGGGAAAGTGGTCTCTGGAGACCTTTGGTTTATGTTACTTGTTCGCTTGGAAGAAATGTGAGAAGAATATTTGGAACGTGAGATGATACCGCCTATCGACATCTTATATACGGTTTATGATAAAGTGCTTCCGGTTATATGCACAACATGTTCACTGGATCGAGCTAATTCAGCTTATTTCGAGTTGACATCCACAGAGATGATTAGTGACTCAACATGTTACATGGATGTCATCGTCTCTACTCTTGTTGGGTACATGTGTACATTATGTGCTGATTGGTTATATGTTATATAACTCGAATGCACTTGGTAAAATGAAGATGTTGATATATTGTTCCCCTAAATAGACAACCGGTCAATCTCGAAGAGTAAGGTGTACATCGGGATGCAAAGTTCATGTGATCGGTCGTAATCGCTAATCCGGATTTGATAACCACTGAGACGATCAATGTTTCAACTTGTTACTTCGGTGTTCTCGTGTTCTTCAGGGTGCCGAGCTTCAATCAATGAGACCGCTTTGTATTCAACTCTACTTCTTAGGGAAATGGTCTTTATTCGATGTTTGTCGGTTTGGGGGTAAGCTACCAAAGATTCAAATTGAGAAGGCTCATGTCCGATCGATTTTCTTAGAAGCCTCGAATGCTTTGGTGGCGAAAGTTTAAGAGATGTTGATTCCTTTCTTCTACAACGTCTTTGAATCCGATATCTTTATCTCGGTACTCATTTCATCATTCTCTTAAACTAATTTATCTCTTGTAAATATTTATTCAAAAAACAAAATACAAAATTATAAAACCTTCAAAAAATCAAATAGAAAAATATAAAACTTTCAAAATCCATAAAAATTTGAAAAATTAGAAAAATCTTCAAAAAATATTGTCTTTTTGTCATGTTTCTCTCGATTCGATAATATCTACGTTCTTGATGTTGTCATTCAAAGAATGACACGGGACTTTAGATGTTGTTCGAATTAAAAAATAAAAAAAAAAATTAAAAAAAAAAAAAAAAAAAAATCAAAAATTATTTTTGGGAGAAAGAGAAAAGAATGGTTTATTGTCATTTCGTGCAAGTAACCCGCTTTTCAAAGAAAGAACAGAGCCATACTTTATCATGTTTTCAAAATTCCATGCTCTGATTCTTTAAACATTTATCTGCTGAAAACTAACCGCTTTGAAAAATAACTCAGTCTCTATTTTTGATAATCATCTCGACTTATTTGTCAAAATATCAATCTCTCAATCAACAACCTATGTCATTGATTGAGGGGAGAATGATTTCAATTAAATTAAAAGTTATTTGGCATTAAATTGTTTTCAAAAGATATTCAAGCATGTTTTATCAATGGAGTTTAAATTCTTAAAATCCGATCATTATAGTTAAAACTTTCATAATCAAGTCACAATTCTCCTTAAAAGCTTTCAAAATCAATTTAAATCTATAAGAGATCACAAATCTCAAATGATTTGATAATTGTGATCGGGGAGAATGTGTGATTTAAATTGGATTTAAACTGATAATTCGGTAAATGGTTTTATAAGGATGTACAAGCTCCCTTCCCACATATGACAAACGATTTCAAATTTTCCATGCACATGTTGAGGGGAGCATCTATCTTAAACCTATGATTTGAAACGTGATAACTTATCTCAAGGTGCATGTTCCCTCTAGTATGTGCAAAACTCTTTTCAAATCTCGAGGCACATATTGAGGGGAGCAAAATCATGAAAACCTCATCCTTCCCAAAATGCTTTATCTACTTGATTCGATTAGGGAAGTGATGTTGATATTTTTTAAAATGGTAATCAAAGAAGTTAATTTTTTCTCTTGCCTCCGTGTGGAAAACTATTTCAAATACTTGATTCACATGTTGAGGGGGAGTTCTTCTTCTAAAAATATCAAAAACAATTCGGTACAAAATGCTTTGATAAAATATCATAAGTATCCGGATTGATTTTCAAATGGTTTTCAATTGGTTCCTATGGCCGATGAACAATACCAAAAAGACCGACCAACTTTACATTATGTATGGTGATATAAGGACGATAAGGTTAGGAATATGTTCCCATGATCCGTAACCGAGGGATCTACCAGGACTATCCACTAGTTAGTGTAGAGTTCTTAGGTATGATGATAAAAGGAGAAAAAAAAGATATGGGAAGAGTGGACTAAGACTCGAGCTAGTAATCGAATAAACCCAACAAGGTTCTTGCTATGAAGTCTCGTAAGCAATCGAAGGGGTTGAAGAATTAAAAAGAATTGAATGAGAAAAGGGTGAAAACAAATAGCCCTCCATTTTATTCAACCTTAGGGCGTAAACCGGTTCAATTCATATGCTACCGATGGTAACATCGGTATTGAAGACAAGACGCCATGGACCCAAAGGACGACCGCACTTCAACTTTCCAAACCACTCAAGTTCCTCTTAAAAGGACTTGTTTCATTCTCACGGGAACCGACATTATCTATCGACTTTCTCTTAGAGATTGTTGATATTGAAGGAGGAGACCTCTCCCTAGTCTCCGATATAGGATCCAAATATGCACAAATTGAGTCTAGAGCCACGAGATCATCAATAAATCTCATTAGGACACTTTCAATGAAGACTCTCTGCTTCACACAATGTGGAAAGAGAGATTATATCTTATGAGTCCTACGCAGTATCCTTGTGGTATTGCCGTAACATCCGAGTGATGTGTTTACATATTCACTGTGAAGATGGAAAGCCTTCTCGAGCCAACATCTAACAAGCTCCTGGTAGGTGGCATGTGAGATCTATTATACAGATCAACCATGTGACAACTGAACGTAAACAATGGGGCGATTCAATCTTTTGAATCAATCCCGTTCAGTTATGGATTGACGGATACCTTTGAAAAATCGGTCTTTGTGCTTTAAAACTCTTTTCATTAGCACGCCGAGTGTACTAATTTTTCAAATCAAAAGGTGTTTTATGATTGATAATTGATTTTCATTAAAACCTTCGTTATATTGCAAAAACAATTTCTATTGAGCAATACACCATTGTTTTTCAAATCTCTTTTCATCAATCGGACGTAAATTACGGGTTCACTCATTCGTGTTGTCTTCTTTGAGACGTTCCGGTTTGAGAACGCTAGAGCAACCGAAACCCCGCCAAGGAAATTCTTCGAATTATACCGATCACAGCAAGACTTGTATCGATCAACGGGAACCGTGGGCCGTGTACCTCAATTCATCGAAAGTGATCAAAGACACTTTTGTTCGCTTTATTGCTAACCGCTCTTATGCAGTGTACACCCGACGCTTGCACGCGATCGTAATGAAGCGTCAATCCATAGCCGCATGCTCACCTAACACATTCATCTCAAAAGAAATCATGATTAGTGCATCAATGACTCTGATATTTTTCACTCCATGCTCGCTTACGCCGCCAATATCATGAATCAACGAATGCTTCCGCTACTCTGATGAGAAGATATCATGATCCAGAATGTGAGCATGTCGGTCTGAAATTCACAACATCACATAATACCAACACCACAATGGATGTATCGAGATTTTCTATTAGCTGATGATCTCAAAAGCTGGCTCAACATTATTATCACGTGGATCAGGAAAAGACCTCCACTTGGATTAACCAAACATGCAATGAGTGGAATCAATGACTACGAAGCCGAGCAAAGTACTACATCAAGAATGCAAGATCAATTGTTAATGTAATATCCGATTGTATTCAATGTCATTTTAGTATATGTTTGAGGTGACCTCCCTTAGGGGAGATTGTTAGGAATTAGAAATTCCCCGTATTAAAGAGTCGGTCACCTCAAGTATATGTAATCGTTAGAATGCTCGTAGTCATAGTTATATTTAGTTAAGTAGTATTTTGTCAAGTAACACCGCGGAGGACGGACGGGTCTTTACCCACTGTATGCCTGATCCACACCTGTGTGCCGATTTATGTAAGACTATAAATACTCTCTACCTCCCAAGGTAGAGAGTTGGAGCTCATAATAATATCTTTCACTTTCTCTCACTAAGTTCCCTAAACCTCTAACTTTCTCTCTCTAGAATTCCACTTATACGCCCACTTTGTGTTATGGTTTGATGTGTAAGTGAAATCCAATATCCAACATTGTTGGTGTGTGAGATTAGGGTTTCAAAAGTGAGTAATATTTGGTTTACTTGTGCTTTTAATACCCGTTAGATTAGGGTTTGTGTATGGATCGGGTTAGGTGAATCTTGGGTTGAACACTTTATCAAACACAACCTATGGATTGGACTTAAGGTGTGAGGTGATGAATTTGGATTGTATTTGGCCAAAATGAAACGTGACTATCTTTTTATCATTTGGTCTGGACTTCGAGAGTTACCAAGTTGGATCCGGGCATGATAATTATATCATAAGCATTCTATTGTGGAACAATGGACTATGCTTATATTATTTTTGATCCGAAATTTATATCAACATTATTGGGCTTCAAAATTTATTATTCATTTGTATTTTAATACAAAGTGTTAATGTTGGTATAATATTTCATGGGGTGATACAATTTTTGACAAGATCGGGAAACCATTATCAAAGTTCATTTAAACCGTTAATGAAGGCTAGTTTTGAGCACTTAACCGCAAGATATGACTACGGCGTAAATTCATTATTATTTATTTGAGGTTGAAGTGGGATATCACAAAAGTGTACTTAGTATCTGAAGTTATCGGGGTTGGTTGGATGCATGATTCTTTGAGATCCTTGTTCGAGCTTTAACCGTTACGAATGACAAAGACTTGAGTTATCTAGTTATACTTGATGTAAGGAGTTACGTTGTTGTGCTCACAGCGTATAGCTATCACTTTTAAGGAGTTACATTGTTGTGCTCAAGTGTCACAAAAAGCTGTGGATAATCCGATTTATCAACCCAGTAAGGAAAAGGGTTCTTCGTCTGAAAATAGTGCAAGTTTATGTCACAAGTTCGGGTTATTTTACTTCAGTCTCAAGTTCGTCATATTGGGTTTTTCTCCATCAGCTGTCACTACAAAAAGCCGTCAGAATGAAAATGGGGTCGGTAAAGAGTTAGTTGAGAAGAGTATAAACGAGTGGAGAAGTTTTATCTGCAGTGGATTCTCACAAGATATTTATGGTACTTCGCACTTGTTCGATTAATTGGACATACATGGTTTTACTATCTCCAATTTCATCATCAACATACGTGGTGTATGATTCTGATTCATTAAAAACATCGGGCGGAAGAGAGTGTACATTGTCTCTGTTTCTTTGACTTTTTTTTGAAAACCCTTTCCTTTCATAAATTTCTTCATTCAGGGGGAAGAATGAGACGATATGTGGTTCAAACGTCTTAATTCAGTGTTATCGTCTCAACTTTCACGGGGTTATTTTGTGTGAAGTTACCTATATATGATCTTATGATGCCTCACACACGGTCATTTTATTGAGTATTTGCATATTCACAAGTGATTATTATTCTGATAGACTGCAACAATCAAGGGGAAGTTGTCTCATTTCGTCTCTCGTGGTTTGTTTGGTGTGAATCATCTACATACGTGAGAAGATCTTGTTGATTTCTTGCATGTTACTCCCGAACGAACTTTCCGCATTGTGTACAACTGTGATTACATAACAAAATACATTTACCTGGTGTGGTTTACTACTCATTTACAAATTCCGCTGCGTACTGAAAACTTCAAAAGTTAGAAGAAATGTCGACTACATCAAAGTTTCGAATCTGCTGAAGACGGTTTTCAGTTTGAGGGGAAGCTGATTCAGAAACTTCACCAAAAAGAAGTGTACGGAGAAGCTGCTAAAGACATGCAGCATGATTTGGGGGGGGGAGTTAATCCAATTCATGCATATTACATCATTTTCATATAAGTGAAGAAAACAATTCTCAAGTCGAGGTACAAGAAGAAGACTAAGATCATCAACTATTAGCATCCTCAGCATTTGAAGAGCTTATGAAGACCTTTATTTATTTGTTTTTTTTTTTGTACTTGTAGGAAATGTTGTAAGTAATCCCTTATGTCGTCTTATTGGGGGAAGATTGTTGGGATCGCTCCTAACACGTAAATGGAACGACATTTACGGGATTACATTATCTATCTTAGTTAGCCAAAACACATGGACTAGATATGTCATATTGTGATAGTTAGGTTGTTTTATGCTATAAATACCCTCCTAGACTTCACTAGGAGGGTGAGACTCTTCGCGTATTTTCACCTTTTATTATAATAAAACACATAGTTTTCCCTTCTTTCTCTACTTTCTCTCACTAACATGAATATGATGTTCTTTCATCTTCCCCGACCTCCCGATTCACCAAATCAACCTACAACACGATCCTACGATGTATGAACAATAATGATTCACACAACAACAAAACAAACAAGCCTTCCAACTATTTGTTGAAGCTTGATTATGCCTTGATCTTCTTTGCTACAAAAGATGATCACTAAAATGAAATGAAACTGAGTTAGATGTAACAGAATGAGAGAATGTATGTGTTTTATGCTAATGAGGTATGAGAAAACAACTTAGGTTGGCTTGCTATTTATAGGCCAAGTGATCAGCAAGATCACAGACTGGACTGAACCAAAAAAAGGGTTCCGCCCTTTATAAATTTTTGTTCCGCCAGTCTGACAGTAAAGATCACAAAAAATCTTTCAAAGATCATCCAAATCTCTCCAAAGATTATGTAAGATATGATGAGTGAATATCTAAACAAAATATTCTATAAAATCTTTTAAAGATTTCCAATGTGATGCAAGCCATGATGTAATATGCAGTTTTCCATTTTTAGAATTAATATGTTATATAAGTAAATACTTATGTAATGTTATGTTTAAGAAACTAAACATACTTGTTCTAAAAATGTTGATCCACATTAGAAGGATATCAATGTTAATTGATATGTAGCTAATTAAGATGTGACAAGATGTAAATGCTTAAGTGATGAAGACTTTATTTAAGAAAAGCTTGTTTTAATGTCTATTAATCTTAACAAGCTTTATACTTTACAAAAATTAAATTTAGTTTTGTCGTTAACAAAACAAGGTAAAGATCATAAAATATAAATAACGTTTTAGGAAGATATTTGTATTAACATTCAAAGATTTTGATCAGTTTGTTTAAGTACATTAGCAGATGCATTATGTTGAACAGTTAAGTGTACCTCAACACATGGCACTTGTTCAGTTACTGGTCTGATATCTGCATCAACATCTTATGTAACATGAGTCACTGAACTGTTGCTTTTGTCATGCTTATCTGACTGGGTTCCTCTGCATTCAGTGACAACTGATCTAGCATCCAATGCTTTACCCGAATCAACATTACTATCTCTTGATTGGTCCCAACTCTCATTCATCTCGATGTCATACTTGAGTTTGTGATGTTCTCTCTCCTCAATATGCTTCTTAACATTACCCATGTGTTGGAGTAATGTTTCTTTGAACATGCTAGCTTCCATTCCAGTGTAATTAGCTAAGCACATTTCTGTCATTTGATGGTCATAATCCCAAGTGTATTGGGAGTTGATGAGCGATTGAAGTTTTTTGATGATCACTTGAAGTGCAGCCATGGATCCAATTTCTTGAAATTATTCTTTTTTTAGTTGATGTTCAAGTTGCTCTAAGTTCAAGAACAATGTACCCGTGAATGTCTGTACATCTTGACTAAAGAGTGATGCAAATGCTCGTTCAAATCCTTCATCGAATCCAGGCCCTTCTAAAAGTACCTTGGTATGTAAATGAAGTAGTTGAAAATGTTCCATGCAACTATCCTTTGCATTATCTTGCAATAATAGTACTTGGAGCAACTCTTTCTCCAATGAACTTATGCATAAAGATTTTAGACTATCATTATCCGACTCAAGCATGTTAATCCGCTCTACATAGATAGGAATCTTATGCTCATCAATCTCGTCGTATAGTTTGAGTACCTCAGATATGACGGAATCTGAAGTATTAGACATGATGTTGTTGTGTACGGGATTTAACAAAGTTAATAAGAGACCGTGATACAGTGATAAATTGAACGTGTTATGATAACAGTTGGATCGATACAATGACTAGTGATTGTATGTTAAAGGTGATGTTGTTATGTTAGATTAGGTGAAACGTTGGTTTAATTGTGATTTGGTTTTGTTAAAATAAAGTTTGAGTCAAATGGCAGTCTAAAAAGAAATTTGGGCAGAGTGTCTCCTAGACATAACTCAAGGTTTGTCTTCAAAATCAACAAATCGCAATAGCTCAAAACCCAGCTTCTTAACCCGTAGAAGCTAAATCGCACACTTAAACCGCAGCTCTCAAAACTCAGTGACCCAAAACACAGAGCTCAAAATGCAGGCCTCAAATCGCAAGATCAAAACGAAGAGCTCAAACCACAGTGTCCCAAAATGCAGTCCTCAAATCGTAGAGACCAATTCGTAGTTCTCAAATCGCAAGATTTCAAACCGCAGAAGTGTCAAATCTCAACTGCTAAAGGACAAAACTGTCACTCTCAAACCGCAGAACCAAATCGCAACAGACAAAAACGTCACTATCAAACCGTAGAACTAAACCGCAATAGATAAAACGTCACTATCAAACCTCAGACCTCAAATTGCAACCAAGTATGCACTCAGAGGCTCAAAACGCAGTCAAGAGACAATGACCTTTTTTCACCTAAAAAACACCTAAAATCACCCTTTTGAACGTTTTTGCTTGGTTTCTTTTGCGCAACTTGATCCTAGAAGGTTTTAACAACCATAAAACACTAATTTTAACACCACAACCGTGAGAATCAAAGAGCGCCAAGAATAAGACCATAAACCATCCAAAAACCAACTTTTTATCTAAACCAACCAAGAAAACGCACATACAACCTAGCTAATCAAACCATGGGCTCTGGTACCAATTGTAAGATATTGGATATCATAATACACTCATAGATTTGATGTTTGGACGAATCTAGAGAGACAAAATGAGAGAATGGGATAGTCTAGTGAGAGAAAGTATTGTTGTATGATTAAGATCAAATGAACATCCAACCATCTCCCTTAGAGGGAGAGGGCTTATATACATGACATAAAAACACCCCTACTTAGGCTGTGGAGCGAGCTGGCAGTGGGGAAAGCCCCGACCTGACTCCACAGGTGTTACTCTAACTAGTCTAATACTAATCAGCCTACGAGCTAACTTATGCTAGACATAACTTGGGTGACCGGGTCTTTCATATGGATTTTCGTAATCCTATCAATAAAGTTTTCTTAAAAATTTACCAGTCGCGCATAAATGTGGAGTGGTGTAATCATGCTGGTTCTATCAAATATTTGTTTAAATACATAAACAAGGGACCATATCGTGTTACTGTTACCGTTTGTGTTGAAAACAATGATAATCAAGAAACCACTAATGCAGAAGTGAAGGATGAAATCAAAGAATAATATGATTTTAGGTATCTTTCAGCGTGTGAAACCACTTGGAGAATTCTAGCGTACGAAGTTCACTACCGTTACCCCCTGTTGAGAGGTTGTCATTTAATTTACCTGGACAACAACAGGTCATGTACGAGGCAAATGTCGATATTAACGATGTCCTAAACAAGCCTTCAGTTGCCTCTTCCAAATTTTTGGGATGGATGGAATGTAATAAAACCGATGCTCTTACAAGAACTTTGACGTATGCTGAATTCCCAACTAAGTTTGTTTGGAAGCCTGAAAAAAAGATATAGCAGCGTAGGAAGCAGGGATTTGCTGTAGGAAGGATTCATTATGTTCCTCCTTCTCTTGGTGATGCATACTATCTGAGGGTTCTTTTCAATAAGGTTAAAGGTCCGACATCGTGGGAAGATATTTGCATGGTAAGTGATAGATTCTATGATTATCAGGATAAAGATGAAAAAATATATAATTCATATAGGGACACATGTTTTGCACTCAGATTGTTAGACGATGACAAAGAGTACATAGAGGCTATTAAATAAGGACATCGTATTTCGTTTACTGATTCTGCTCATTGTTTATTTGCGATGTTGCTTATGTTAAATAGTATTGTGAGACCTGATCATGTATGAAACGAAATATGGGAATATATGTCTGATGATATTGAACATGAACAACATTTAATTTTTAATAATCCAAGTAACATTGTTTCCGCTCCATTAAACTTAAATTAACTATTTTACCACTTACATTTTACATTTTGTTCAGTTATTCATTTACATATTCCATTTCTGTTTTCAGATTTACAGATCCGTGAACGTCATCATAAAAATCTATGTCTAAAATATATAGACAATCTTGTTCGTAAGAATGGAAGTAGCTTAAGTTCTATAAATGAAATGCCTTTACCAGATATGAAGTTCCTGGAAAACCACACAAAATCTTTGATTCATGATGAAATATGCTATGACACTGACTTACTGAAAGCAGAACATGACACGCTCTTTCCAAGTCTAACAGCCGAACTAAAAATAGTATACCAAAGAGTTATCTCAGATGTTGAAAATAAAAAAGGCGGTGTTTTCTTCCTTTACTGATATGGTGGTACGGGAAAAACATATATATGGAAAACATTATTTGATGCTATATGCTCTAAAGGAGATATTGTTTTAAATGTGGCATCGAGTGGTATTGCTTCTTTGCTTCTAACAGGTTTGTACCTATCTGATCTACTGTAATAATACAATTTTATTGGTGTATCTACAAATATAGATATTCAACGTCTACATACCTTCAATATTGCTTCTTTGCTTCTAACAGGTGGTCGTACGGCCCATTCTCGCTTTGGTATACCTATTAATCTCAACGAGAACTCCTTTTGTTCAATAACCGCTGGTATAGATCTTGCTGCTTTATTGATCAAGACAAGTTTGATAATATGGGAAGAGGCTCCAACGATGCACAAACATTGTTTTGAAGCTTTAGATCGATCTTTGAGAGATGTTATTAGGACCACTAACCCAAATGCAAAAGATATGCCGTTTGGTGGTAAGGCTATCGTCTTTGGAGGATATTTTAGGCAATTTTCCAGTTATACCAGGTGGAACAAGGCATGACATTGTACACGCATCTCTTAATTCGTCTTATATATGGGATGATCGTACAGTACTTGAGTTAATGACAAACATAAGATTGAGAGAAGGTTCTGATAAGTGTAATATTCAAGAAATCAAATATTTTGGAGATTGGATATTAAAGATGGGATATGGTCGTTTAGGTGGAGCTAAAGATGGTGAGGCAACAATTGATATTCTGGATGATTTACTCATAAATGATAATGTTAATCCTATTCCAACACTGGTCGAATTTGTTTATCCATCGTTTCTCAACAACATACGAGATTCTTCTTTTTTCAAGAGAGGGAAATTCTTGCTCCCACTCACGAAGTTTTTGAAGTTATAAATGACCATTTGCTATCTCAAATTCCAGGTGACGAGGTTGTTTACTATAGTTCAGATAGTATATGTGAATCTGAAGGTCTAGAAAATGATTACACTGAATCTGTGTACTCTCCTGAAGTTTTGAATGGTCTTAAGTTATCTGGCATACCTAACCACAAATTAGCTCTTAAAGTTCGTGCATCCGTCATACTTCTTCAAAACATTGATCAAACTGCTGGGTTATTCAATAGGACAAGACTAAGGATTCGAAAACTTGGTGAACATGTTATTGAGGCAAAAATCTTAACGAGAACAAATGTCGGCCACACTACTATCATCCCACGACTGAAACTCGGTCCTTCAGACAAGAGGCTTTTGTTGAAGATTAATCGATGCTAATTTCCATTAGTTGTATGTTTCGCCATGACGATCAACAATAGTCAAGGCCATTCTTTATCAAAAATTGGAATTTTTTTGCCTAAGCCAGTCTTCACACATGGTCAGCTTTACGTCGTTGTGTCTAGAATAAAAGTTCGGAAAGGATTGAAGGTTTTGATATACGATAAGGATGGTAAACTTTCAAACAGTACTTTGAATGTTGTTTACCATGAAGTGCTACAAAAGATTTGATCCGCCATTACTTAAAATTCTTTATTCTTCTTTGTTAGTTTTACCTATCTTATATGTACTTAAGTTTAACATTATCCTGTTTTGGAGATTCTTGGTTTATTCTTCTTTGTTATTTTTAACAAATTCAATGTTTCTTTATACGTTTCATTTTTTTATGGGAATGAACAATATCATTTGAGAGTTAATATTACTTGGTTTTTTTTGGTTTTTTACCTTTTAAGGTTATATTTTCTAACTTTTTATAAGCAGCCCCTGATTTATCACAATTTTATAGGCTAGTTGTACATATAACCACGACTCATGTAAAATATTATTTAAAAATCTACTATTTAAAATTCTCACACATGCTTATTCCACGCTCATAATCATGACATTTTCAATTGTTAAAGCACCAGGTGCACTGGTGTTATCGGGATGGTGTTATAGGAAAAAGTACTGCCACCTCAACATTTTTTATGTATAACTCAGAACCTATAACTCAGCTTCTATAACTAGTGTTATAAGACACCCATGGACCTCACAGTTTTAAATTTTTCTTCTTTATTAAATAAAACAACACACTAAACTAAAATTAAAATTTCATTAATAGAAAAAGTGTACATAAAAAATGATACATTACGAATAACGATACATTATTTAGAGATAAATTTTCTATAAATGTTCCATGATATCTTGTCGAAGGTCGTTGTGCACTCCTCTATCCTGAAGTTTTTTGTTTTCCTTCGATGTATCTCGCATCATTCGACCCAATTACGTTGGATAGTCGGTAAACGTACAATTTGTTAAATTCCCTAACTACGAATTCTTGATCTTTCAATATCATGTTATGTAATATGATGCAACAACACATGATTTTTCATAGCCTGTTGACTTGGTAAGCACTTGCAGGTTGTTGTAAAATTAGCCAACCTTGTAAGACTCTGAAAGCTCGTTCAATATATTTTCTTGAACTTTCTTGAACTCTTTAAACTTCATTGTTTTTTCATCCCTTGCAATGGAAAACGTGTTGACAAACGTAGACCATTAAGGATAAATTACATATGCTAAGTAGTAACCTTTTCCTTATGTTTTTCCATTTACTACAAACGTTGCTTCCGGAGCTATATCGGCAAGGAGGTCATCAAATAACAGTGAACCATATAGAACATTGATGTCATTATTTGACCCACATCAGCAAAAAATGCATGTCAAATCCACAAATCATATGACACAACGACTTCAATCATTAGAGTCAGGTATTTATGATCACGCCTTTTGAATTACCCGTGTAACACCTTCGGGCACTTTGTTCATCCCCAATGCATACAATCAATGCTCCTGAGTATTCCCGGGAGTCCATATATTTCTTCGTGCAATGCATATATATGTTGGATATCATTTAAATCGAGATTTCTTAAAAACTCCTCTATGTATAAAGTATATATATGCATTTACTGAAGTTGTGTAAACAATCATGTGAACAATTTTCACCAGCTTGCACGTACTCGTCAAATGCATCGGGTGTTGTGTCGTATGTCAATTGGCATATGGCCGATGTGCATTTCATGATCAAACTTATACTTAAATGACCCAAAGCATCCGGTCGTTGTTTTAAAAAAAGGAAGTATTTGGTAAGAGGGTCAACTTTGTAATTGGTAAATCATTGATTATTTGTTTAAAATGTTTTAACCTCATATGATACATTCGGCTAAAATTCCTCTTCGAGTATTTAGGTGGATTGTTTCGTCGTTAAAATAATCATACAAAATTCGTTGTTCCGCAACCTCTCGTTCACGTAGTATGTATGTCCTAGTATGAAGACCCGAACTCTCGGCTTCTTTATTACCCACTGTGTTAGATATAGGATTTCACAAACACATTAAACCATAACCATATGGGGCGTTAACTATGTTTAGAGAGAGAAAGTTCTAGTGAGAGAAAGGAAGAGAGTTGGGAACTATGTGAAACAAAAAAAAATGGTATTGAACTCCAACCCTCTACCTTGGGAGGTAGAGGGTATTTATAGTTTCTTACAAACAAACGCCACCTACGGGCTGTGGATCAGGCATACAGTGGGTAAAGACCCGTCCGTCCTCCACGGTGTTACTTAACTACATACTACTTATCATAAAATAACTACGACTACGAGCTTTCTAACGATTACATATACTTGAGGTGACCGATTCTTTAATACCTAGAATTTCTAATTCCTAACAGTCTCCCCCTAAGGGAGGTCACCTCAAACACACCTTAAAATTACATTGAATACAAACAGATATTACATTGAGATTGTTCTTGGATTCTTGTCCATGTTCTTTGTTCTGTAGCTCGTAGTCTTTGATTCTTCATTATTGCATGTTTGGATAATCTGAGTGGAGGTCTTTAACTGATCCACGTGATACTGAGTTTTGAGCCAGCTTTGAGATCATCAGCCACATTAAATCTCTGACTCAACCTTTGTGGTGTTGGTAATTAGTGATGTTGTGACTTTTGGACCGACATGCTCACATTCTGGATCAGGATTTATTCTTATCAGAGTGGCGGAAGCTTTCGTTGATTCATGATATTGGCAGCAGCGTAGTAGAAGCATGGAGTGAAAATATCAGAGTCATTGATGCACTAATCATGATTTCTTTAGGTATGAATGTGTTGTGTGAGCATGTGGTAATGGATTGACCGCTCCATTCGATCACTCCAAACGTCGGGTGTACCTGCATAAGACAGTTAGCAATAAAGCGCACGAAAGTGTCTTTGATCACTTTCGATGAATTGAGGTACACGGCCCACGGTTCCACGTTGATCAGTACAAGTACTGCCTGTGATCAGGTATAATTCCGAAAAATTTCCTTGACAGGGTTTCGCAGCTGCTCTAGCCGTTCTCAAACTAGAGCGTCTCAAAGAAGACAACACGGAGTGAGTGAACCAGCGAATAGAGATTCACTGATTGATGAAAAGAGATTTGAAAAACAATCGTGTATCGCTCAATAGAAATTGTTTTTGCAATACAACGAAGTTTTAGTGAAAAATCATTTATCAATCATAAATTTAAAATAATTTTACACAGTCAATGTGCTTAGAGCAAAGAGTTTTTAAACACAACAACCGGTTTTTCAAAGGCATCCGTCAATCCATTTTCTTAGACCTGGATTGATTCAATTTTGAATCGCTCCACTGATGAGGTCCATATGACACAATCAAGTCTTGGCAGTACCACAAGGATAGTGCGTAGGACTCATAAGATATAATCTCACATTCCACATTGTGTGAAATAGTGAGTCTTCAAGAAATAAGTGTCCTAAAGAGATTAATTGATGATCTCGTGGCTCTAGACTCAATTAGTGCTCTTTTGGTTTCCTGTGCCGGAGACTAGGGAGAGGGTCTCCTTCTTCAATATCAGCAATCTCTAAGAGAAAGTCGATAGATTATGTAGGTTCCCCGTGAGAATGAAACAAGCCCTTTTAAGAGGAACTTGAGTAGCTTGGGAAGTTAGTGCAGTGCGTCACTGGGTCCATGACGTCTTGTCTTCAATACCAGTGTTACCTTAGTAACCACCAGTAGCATATGTATTGAACCCGGTTTCTGCCCTAAGGTTGAATAAATGGAGGGCTATTTCTTTTCACCCTTTTTCTCATTCAATTCTTTTTCATTCTTCAACCCCTTCAGTGCTTACCGAGACTTCATGACTAGAACCTTGTTGGGTTTATTCCAGTACTAGCTCAGTCACAGTCAGCACTCTTCCCATATTCTCATTTTTCTCCTTTTTTCATCATACCTAAGGACTTCTACACTATCTAGTGGATTGTCCCTGGGTAGATCCCTCCGGTTCTGGCGGATCATGGGACCTCAACCTAACCTTATCATCCTTATATCACCATACATAAAGTAAAGTTGGTCGGTCTTTTTGGTATCGTTCATCTGCCATAGGAACCAATTGAAAACCATTTGAAAATCAATCAAGATACTTGTGATTTAGAATCAAAGCATTTTGTATCTTAATTGTTTTGATAATTTTAGAAATGCTCCCCCTCAACATATGCAAAATATTTTAGAAATTGTTTTAGCACATGGAGGCAAGAGATCTTTGAAATCGTTAGATTGAGAAAGAAAGGTCCAATCTTTTGATTAACGTTTTCTAAAATGATAATCATCACTTCCCAATCAATTTGAGTAGATAAAGCATTTTGATGAAGGATGAGGTTTTCAAAATTTTGCTCCCCCTCAATATGTGCCTCGAATTTTGAAAGAATTTTGCACATATTAGAGGGAACCTGCACTTAGAGACAATTCAGACACGTTTCAATAATTTGAGGTTTAAAATAGTTGTACCCCCTCAACATGTGCATGGAAAATTTGAAATCGTTTGACTCTTGCGGCACATGCGGGGAGGCGAACATGCTAAACACTTATGAAACCATTTATCGAACTATCAGTTTAAGTCCAATTTAAATTACAAATTCTCCCCCGATCACAATTATCAAATCATTTGAGAATCGTGATCTCAGTAGATTTAAATTGTTTTTGAAAGCTTTTTAAGGAGAATTGTGACTTGATTTTGATAACGTTTTAACTGATAAGGATCAAATTTTGAGACTTTAGACTCTAAAGATTTAAACATGCTTGAATATCTTTTGAAAACAAACCATTGTTTTTAAAAAATACACTTTTTTGATTAAAAATCATTCTCCCCCTCAATCAATGACATAAGTTGTTGATTGAGTGATAGATAGTTTTAACAATCGTTTAGTACAAATGATTTTCAAAAATTTAGCCCGAGTAATTTTTCAAAGCAATTCGTTTTCATTGGATAGTGAGAATTTTATATAGAATCAGAGCATGAGATTTGAAAAACAAGATAAAGTATGGCTCTGTTCTTTCCTTTTAACACGGGTTACTTCCTGAAATGACAATAAACCACCAATTTTCTTCGCCTCATTTTTTTTTTTTTTTTTATGAAAAACTATGTACATTCGATGAACATCTAAAGACCCGTGACATTCTTTGAATGTCAACACAAAGTACGTAGATGATATCGAATCGAGGAAAGCATGACAAAATGACAATATTTTTGAGGATTTTTCGAATTTTTCACATTTTTATGGATTTTGAAAGTTTTATAATTTTTTTTTATTTTTTTATTCTTTTTTTATTATTTATTTTTTTTGCTTTTTGAAGGTTTTGTAATTTTGTATTTTGCTTTTTGAATAAATATATACAAAGAGATAGATGAAGAAAGACCTTTACTCCTCGTCTTCCTCCTGAAGACGTTTGAGAGTTTCTGGTTGAAGGCTTTTCAAGCCAAGTCGTGGAAGAATAAACTCAAAACGTTCTCTTGGAAGAGCTTTGGTGAAGATGTCTGCTAACTGGTATTCAGTCCTCACAAAATAGAGTTCCACCACACCTTTTTCCACTTGTTCCCTGATGAAATGATGTCGAATGTCGATATGCTTTGCTCTTGAGTGTTGAACGTTGTTGCATGAGAGAGCAATATCACTTTTATTATCACAATACAGAGGGATTTTGTTGAATGCAAAGCCATAGTCGATAATTGGGATCTCATCCATAGGATTTGAGCACAACAAGATGACATGGCTATGTATTCACCTCTGAGAGAAATAGAAGTACTCATTTGCTTCTTTGAAGACCAGCTCACAAGCTTATCACCAATAAACTGAGCACCTCCACGCATTTTCGACGAGTATCTTGACACCTGCATGATCTGCATCCGCATATGCGTTAGTGACATACCGTGTCCTTCGGGTACCAAAGTCCCATGTTGATGGTTCCTTGGAGATACCGAAAGACCCGTTTAACCGCTTCAAGGTGCTTTTTGGTAGGCTTAGCCTGGTATCTAGCACACATGCATACAGCGAACAGAATATCAGGTCTACTGGCTGTGAGGTACATCAGGCATCCGATCATGCTACGATATTTCGTTTGGTCTACCATGATCCCTGAGTGGTCCTCATCCAGTTTTGTATGCTCAATCATGGGATTGTCAACAGGGTCACTAGAATCAAATCCAAATTTCTTTAAAATCTCATTTGCATATTTAGATTGATTTATGAAAATGCCTCCGGGACTTTGTGAAATTTGTAATCCCAAGAAAAATGACATTTGTCCCATCATTGACATTTGAAATTTAGAACCCATTTCATTTGAAAAATGGTCACACTCATTGGGGTCAGTCGAGGCAAAGATGATATCATCAACATAAATTTGAACGTGAATTAAGTGTTTTCCTAACTTCCTAGTGAACAATGTTGGATCAACTACTCCTTTGCTGAAGCCGGTAGACAGAAGAAACTTTGATAGCGTATCATACCATGCCCTTAGAGCTTGCTTTAAACCATAAAGAGCCTTCTTCAAACGATAAATGTGAGTAGGATGCTCTGGATTCACAAAGCCTTCAGGTTGGCTGACGTAGAAGACTTCTTTAAGATCTCCGTTCAGAAATGCCGTCTTTACATCCATCTGATAGACTACCATGTTCTTACTTGTAGCATTAGCCAAGAATATTCTTATTGCCTCGATTCGAGCAACTGGAGCAAAAGATTCTTCAAAGTCAATACCCTCCTCTTGACGGTATCCTTTAGCAACCAATCGAGCCTTGTTCTTTAACACATCACCATGCTCATCAAGTTTCACTTTGAAGATCCATTTTAGAGCAACGATCATAGCACAATCTGGAGCAGGTACTAATTCCCATACATCAAGTCGATCAAACTCATGAATTTCTTCTTGCATGGCATTGAACCAGCTGTCTTCATTCATGGCGGATTTAACATCTTTTGGTTTGATCTTAGAGAGTACGGAGTTGAAAAAGCACCATAAGGCGTCGGTTGCAAGTTGTTTCCGTGTGGATACTGGATGAGAGGGATTTCCAATGATGTTGTCTAATGGATGATCGTGAGTCCATTTTCTGAGGTATTCATGTGGTAGTTGTTGAGGGACTGAAGTAGCAGAGTCGATGTCTCCTGAAGAAGATGGTTCTGATGATGATTCAGGAGCAAATATGTTTTCAAATGGAGCATCTTCGGGAGTAGCAAAGATATTGACTTCATCCTGTGAATCAGAAGCATTTCCATGATGTACACTTGATGATTGAAGATTTGTTGATGAAACAGATTGGTCAGCAGCAGGCGCTTCTTGGCTTAATGACATAGAAGTTGAAGGGTTAATATCATTGACAGGATAGAAGCGCTCGTTGATTGAATTGTCATATCATTGTTACTTGGCTCAAATTGTTCATCAAACATTGGATCAAACAGTTTCTTTAAATCATCTTTTGAGGGAGGTACATACGGAGTTGCTGATGAGGAGTTTGGTACAAGAGATGAACCAATGGGACTGCTTTGAAGTGCGGGTCCTGAACTGGATTGTCCTAGAGCCATTTGACCGGTCAACTCATCAAACGTGACGTGAATTGTTTCCATGATATTTTGGGTTCTCTTGTTGTAGATTCGGTAACCTTTACTATTAGGTGCATAGCCTACAAAAACTCCAATGTCCGCTTTAGCTCTCAGTTTTCCTAAATCTTGACCATCATTAGTTGGATAACATAAAGCACCGAACACACGAAGGAATGAAAGATCAGGTTTTCTGTTGTGGACAAGTTCATATGGATTTTTTTCATGAGCAGTGTGAATTAGGGATCGATTTTGGGTGTAGCATGCAGTGGCGATGGCTTCACCCCAGAGAAACATTGGAACTTTTGAGTAGGGGTGGAAACGAGCCGAGCCGAGCTCGAGCTCGTTAAGGCTCGAGCTCGGCTCGTTTATATATATAAAGCTCGAGCTCGGGCTCGAGCTCGTTTCGAGCCTTATACTTTGAGCTCGAGCTCGGCTCGTGAAAATTTTCACAAGCTCGAGCTCGGCTCGGGCTCGACTAATTTTATGATGTTTTGAGCTCGGCTTGTTAATTACATAAAGCTCGAGCTCGTTTACTACTTTTAAGCTCGTTTATACGTAGAGACGATATATACACGTATATAATTCTAGGGCTCGTTTAGGCTCGCGAGCCTACTCGAGCTTTTTGTATAGAGCTCGGGCTCGAGCTCGATTATTAAATGAGCCCAAAAATAGGCTCGAGCTCGGGCTCGAGCTCATTTAAGCTCGGCTCGTTTGAGCTTTTTACCGATCCGATCCCGAGCTTTTCACGAGCGGCTCGGCTCGTTTACACCCCTACTTTTGAGTAAATCAGCATAGTCCTTGCGGCTTCCACAAGAGTTCGATTTCGTCTTTCAACTACACCATTCTGTTGAGGAGTTCGAGGAACACTTCTTTGATGACTGATTCCAATACTTTCATAAAACTCACCAAGTTGTTTGTTAACAAACTCAGTTCCATTGTCTGTTCGGATGATTCTGACCGTTTTGTTAAGACAAACCTGCAGCTGTTTGATGAGTTTGATGATGATATCTGGAGTTTCATCCTTTGTCTTTAAGAACTTTACCCAGGTGAATCTAGAGAAATCATCAACCACAACTAACACATATTTCTTCCCAAAGATATTCAGCACTCTCATGGGTCCACATAAGTCCATGTAAATTGTATGGAGAACTTCTGCGACTGAGTTTGTAGGTTTGGGTTTATGGGCATACTTCTTGTTTTTTCCCAACTGGCATGCTGAACAAAGATGATCCTTTTCATACTTAAGTCTAGGTAGACCTATAACTAAGTCCTTTCTGGAGAGATCATTGATGGTGTCGAAGTTCAAGTGATTGAGACGACGATGCCATAACCATGACTTTGTTTTGGAAGCCTTTGACAACAAGCAAATTGGAGAAGACTTCATCATATCTTCGATAGAGATGGTGTATAGATTTGAACCACGTGAACCCCTTAAAAGTTCCTTACCATCAAGTTCTCTAACGAAACAAGTATATTTTCTGAAGGCTACTTCTAGATCAGAATCGCAGAATTGACCAACAGAGAACAGGTTATGACCAAGACCTTCCACATAATATACCCCGGAGATAACACTTTTACCAACAACATAATCTCCATAACCCATAATTGCACCGAAATGATCATTCCCGAATCTAACTGTCCGATGAATTTGCTCACGAAGTTCATGAGCCGCGACCGGTCTCCAGTCATATGCTTGGAACAGCCAGAGTCCAGGTACCACAGAACGATTTGAACGATCTGTAGTTGAACACCGACAAGAATGGATAACTGGATAATTGGGATCCCCATGCAAGAATGGGTTCCACTTGGTTAGTAACAGTAATTGGAACACCCACATCAGAAATAGAAACATCCATATCCGAAGTAGAAGCAATGGAATCATTGGGAATAGATGCAGTGCTGGTGTCTGTATTTGACCTATTCAAAGTATGTTCACTTCTTAAGGGAATAGTTCTACCAGTAGGCATCCATTTTCTAGTGGGCATAGTCTTAGCAGTTTGAGGACAAAACTGATTATTCTTATAGCCAAAAGGTATCCAATAATAACCTATCTTTATAAATGTTCTTCTTGTGGATTTCCACTGTTTTCTAACAATCTTTCGTCTTTGCCTTTTAGCCCTCTTTGCACGATTATTAGCATTAACAACTTTAACTGGGCATTTGACAGCATTAGACAAAGCATTCATACCACATTCATGATTAGCAACAGAATTCAAGCAGACATCATTACAAGGTTTGCAAATAGTATCAGAATTCGAATTAACTACAGTACGCCTATGGCTAATACTAGAATCAACACGATTCGTTTTATTCGACTCAAACTTAAAGTTCCTAGATTGGTCTTCTACTCTCTTCCAATGCACATTCTTAGCTTGCAAGGTCCTATCATTCCTTGTATTGTCTTGAGACTTTGACCTGCTCGCTTTAATGTCACTGATTACTCCTGTAGAGGGAATGGGAACATTAGTTGTTTGATCTAATTTTTGCATTCCTGAACTTGATGTGCAAGGATCTGAACTACTAGAAGGCACATTAGTGTTTCCTTTCTTAAGACTGTGATTTGAGCTATTTGCAGGCACACTAAAATTTGCTTTCTTAGCACTAACATATCTGGAATCTGAACTGCTTGAAGGCACATTAGTGTTTACTTTCTTAAGATTGGGCATAGAACGGATTTCATGCTTGGCACTAGGCATAGAACAAGGCATCACAACTTTGCCTTTTGCACCTAAGGATTTTGGACATGTTGCAATTACACACTCAAGCAGCTCTTGAGATCGTTTGGCCTGGAGGCAAGCAAACCTAATTTCTCTATCAAGAGGTTTATTAATGAAATCCTCTTCAACAATCTCACGGAGACATTCTAGACTATCCTTGAGGTGAGCACAATAGTCATGAAACGCAGGTTCATTATTCCTAAGGTGAGGAGGAATATATTTAACCGTCACAGTGTATTTGCAGTCTAAGGGTGACTTTGAAACAACATTCTTATTAAACACAAGTGGCATTTTCCCATTTTCATGACTTCTCAGATTCTCAATTTCCTTTTGTAAAGACGTTATTTTTTCGTTGTTTTGGTCACGAGTGACTTTCATTGAATCATATAACTCTTTAAAGTGTCGTTTAACCTTTTCATTTTCTTCTAGAAAACTCTCGTTTTCCTTTTGTAAGGCATTAACTAAGTTTTGAAGATAAAGTTTGAGAGTATTGAGAATCTAAAGGAGGAGGCATTTGGGATCCAGTCACATTGTTCTTTTCACCCTTCAATTGAGAGATTTGGGCTTTCAACTTTTTGATCGTGTTACAATAAGCTCGAATATGTTCATCACGTTTGCTAATTTCAAAAACTGCATCAAATTCAGGAGCATCCAAGGACGTCTTGATATTTGAGGTTTTAACATTTTCTTTTAGATGTTGATATTTTAGTTGTAGATCAAAATGTTCAACTTCTAGTTTAGAAAGATGCTTTACCAAATTATCATGATCATCTTGATCAATTTTCTCATTAAGTTTCAAATTAATCTTTTCAAGCTCAATGACACGATCATGGGAGACTTTCAGAGCAACAGATAATTCATGAAATTGAGAAGCATTAATGGAGCAATTCGTAGCAGTGTAAAACACATCTGGAGCAATACATTCAGAAATAAGATTCTCATTCAAGGTATGCAAGTTCTTCCTCTCAATCTCATTATATTTTAGTGCTCGCTCATAGTCACTAACCTCAACTATCATTGCATCAAATTCCTTTTCCATTCCTTTAATATCTGAACTTATCCCCTTTTTAAGACTCTCAAAATGATCTTTTAGTAGTTTGAAGAAAGGCATGACCTCAGTTAGATAGCATTCTTTTGTTTGCTCAAAACCCCTTTCCCCTTCAGTTATCCCAGTGGGTGTGATCCTTTTCTTACAAGTTTTCTCAAAATCGACAAATAGTTGAAGAATAACATATTGGCTGATTAAGGTCTTGCTCTTAGTAGCAATAGTTCTAGGAACTAAATGCATCGGTGTATTTGGAGGATACACAGTCGCAACAGGCATTTTTCTAAGGGAAGGGTTTGTTTCAACAAGATTTTCAGCTTTTAGCTTATCTAAATCCTTTTTCCAGAAAACTTGTTCAGGTGTTAATAACGTTTGAGGCTTAAATTTGTTTAAGGAGATCCAGTTTTCCTTCTTGTAATCATGGGGTTTAATTGTGATGTTATTCTTTTTGCATTCAGGATCTTCTAGCTTCTTATTCATTTTCACCCTAGATGCATCATCTAATTTTTTATCTTCCTCAGTGCACTCAATGCAACTAGGTTTCTGTCTAGGTTTAAGAATCCCATTGCCATCATAAATTACATTCTGAGCCGCCTTAGCTAACTTACTGTACTCAGGATTGGGTTTATCTATAATGGGAACACTATGCTTATCGCTTAAAACTCTATGCTTAGTGACCATGTGAGCAGTCTGAATGGTATTCCCTTGTACGTACAACTTATTTTCAAGCTTGTTCTTCAAAGGTTTTAGATTAGAAAAATCATTCAAAAGTTTTGATTCCTTGGCATGAAATTCCTGCTTAAGCACTTTAACATTTTCTTGAAGTTCTTGTTTTTGCTTAGCAGTTTTTGAAAGCTTTTCTTGTAAGGAATTTAACTCTTTTTTTAACACTTCTTCTCTAAAATTACTTTTTTCTAATAATTGTACGCATTTGGTTATCCAACTCCTGCTCACGAGTAGTTAGCTCAAACTTAGCACGTTTTTCATAAATGGCAACTCTTTCTTTATAGGCATTAAGTTCAGAGACAACAGAATCATCAGGGGCACATGCAGTGTATTCATCACAGACATAGTCATTATTGACTGCCGGAGATACATCACTTGATACAATCACACTTTCACTTTGTTTCACATATTGATCATATGGGACAACATTGATATTACCCATATTTTCAATAGCTGACTCAATGATTTTAGTTGATTGTATTTCATTATGTATCTTTTGCACATCAACTTCATCATATAATTTTAATACCTCTGAGATGATTTTGTCTTTGGATGGTCCAGCTTGTGGTGAAGAAGAGACCTTAGGAGAGACCATTGGAGAAATGCTAGCCATGAAAATTGTTTGTGCAGTAGGTCCATCATCAACATTAGAGTCGTATGCATCACAGTCAGCTACTTGAAAGGCATTCTGATGATTGTGACCTATCTCCTGAATAGGCTGCTCATCCACATCTGCATCATATGTCTTAGCATTCCCTTCAGCGAGAAACAACAGCTCCTCTTCATACAAAGCATCACCATTGTCCTGAGCTTGCACTAGCAGCATCTTATCCCTGAAGTATTCTGCATTCTGCGGTCGTTTTGAAGATCTGCAGTTTCTAGCAATGTGTCCCTCACCACCACAATTGTAACACTTGATTGTCTTGACTTGTCCCTGATTTCCAGTCCTTCCTCGGTTCTGATTTCCTCCATAGCCTCCACCTGCTCCACCCCTTCTCTGATCGTACTGCCTTTCTTGGACTGGCTGCACCATAACCTTCCCATCTCTGACAGTGGCTTGATTGTGTGGATTGGATGCTGTTCTGAGGTTGTTGTTGGTGTGTGGGAGAGTGTTCATGTTTTGACTGATCATGAGATCTAGTTGACTAATGAAGTTTCCTACAGATGCATCAGCATCAGCTTGTTTGAACATTGGATCGGGAATGAGTTTGTGAGTTCCATCACCCATGGGTATAACTTGTGAAGCTTTAGTGGTAATCCCAATGTTTGAGTAGAAGGCAGTTGAATCATTTGATGAGCTTGTCTCTCCTGGATTTGTTTTGAATTGTTCAAGAATCCTCTTTTCAAACATAGCATGTCTCTCATTCTGAAGAAGGAAGGCATAGAGTTGCTCATAGTTTGTATTCTTCAATCCTTTGGTTAGCTTCACAGAGGTGACAAACTTGTGCCATTCGGGATTCATGTTGTTCACAAACTTTGAGTTCAACTGAATGTTTGGCATAGTCATTCTGATGTTCCTCATGTCATTAACAAGCTTGTGGAATCTCACGTAATACTCATAGACACTCTCATCTGGTTTCATCTTGAAGTGCTCGAATTCATCATAGAGTTGTGATTTTCTGTCTTCCATGGTTAATTTAGAACCAGAAAGAAGCATCTTGACATTATCCCATACAGCCTTTGCTTCAGTGTTGTGATTGATAAGCTTGTAGATGTCTTTTGGAAGACCTTGCAATATGATGTTAGAATCCCTGATATCCGCATCGAATCTCTTCGTCTCCTTATCATTGAGCTCATCATATGTTTTTGGTCTGTCTATTCCATAGATCATTGTTCCATCTTCAGCTGTATCAATTATGTCTCTAGTAGTCTCAACTCTATAAGGTCCTTCATCAATAGATTTGAGAATATTGACCCCATTTTCCTTTCCAAGACAGTACAATCTGATTCTTTGAGCCCAAGAGTCGTAGTCAGTTCTGTCAAGCATAGGTGGACGAGTATCTGACCCTGCTGCTTGAACGTCCTCAGCTACGGAAGAAACAATAGTAGGAACGATGTTTGCCATGATTACAAGTTCTACGGGATTTTACAATTCTTTGATTAAACCGGGAAATTGATTCTTTCAAGGGATTTTACTAAACCAAAAGAACAACCGTAAGAATGTATCACGAAGAAGTGACAAGTCTAAAATTAGACAAGTAGTAAAACACACAACTCGCTTAGTTATCAACTCGCTAAACACCCCAACTCGCTCAAGGAGACAACTCGCTTAAGGAATCAAGTCGCTTAATAGCCAAGTCGCATTAGCATCAACTCGTAACACTGTCAACACGCTTAATGAATCAAGTCGCTAAATAGCCAACTCGCTTTGGTATCAACTCGCAACACAATCAACTCGCTTGAACACCAAGTCGCTTAAATTAACTCGCTAGCTTTACAACTCGCTTAATAGCTAAGTCGCTTTAGATCTCAAGTCGCTTAAAGAAACAACTCGCTTAGAACCCAAGTCGCATAAAAATCAACTCGCTAAACAGCCAAGTCGCATGTACCAACTCGCATCCAATAACAAAGCAACTCGCTTTGAAGAAAAAGCTATCCGAGACACAACTCGCTTCGTACAAACTTAAAAAATAACCACTTTATCAATCAAAAACAACCAAACCACAATGATTTAAGCCTTCCAATTCAAAACATAAACACATATGATGATCCTAAACACAAAAGTACAAGCAAAATTCAAACTTTAACACTAGAATTTGTCCAAATGAATCAAACTCTCCTAAACCTTTAATACCCCAAAAACCTTATGAAATCCACCAAAACAAAAAGCATGAAAGATGAGTGATCAAACCATGGCTCTTGATACCAATTGTTAGATATAGGATTTCACAAACACATTAAACCATAACCATATGGGGCGTTAACTATGTTTAGAGAGAGAAAGTTCTAGTGAGAGAAAGGAAGAGAGTTGGGAACTATGTGAAACAAAGAAAAATGGTATTGAAGCTCCAACCCTCTACCTTGGGAGGTAGAGAGTATTTATAGTTTCTTACAAACAAACGCCACCTACGGGCTGTGGATCAGGCATACAGTGGGTAAAGACCCGTCCGTCCTCCACGGTGTTACTTAACTACATATTACTTATCATAAAATAACTACGAGTACGAGCTTTCTAACGATTACATATACTTGAGGTGACCGATTCTTTAATACCTGGAATTTCTAATTCCTAACACACTGCTTGAAATTGTTCATAATATTGAAAACATCATATATATCTATCCACATCATCTTGAAAGTAAAGATTGTAATAATCATAGATGTTAGGATCTATAGCGTTTTTTTGTAGGTAATAAAAGAGAAGTAATGTTGATATGTGTATGTAAAGCGTGTAAAAATTAGAAGACTTAAAGTATAAGATTTAAGATCATTTGAGGACAAAGATAATTTATATACCAAGGGATCAATGTCCACCATCCATTTTTATTTGATCTAATGGATGAGATTAATCTCAACAATTTAAAAAACTCACTTTCATTCTCTTTTTTCAAATATTAATAACTTTCAAATCGTTAATCGTTAAGCGAAAAAAAATATATCATTGCGACGAACATTTAATTATCTTTCTATAGATAGGCACTTTGATATACTTTCGACAAATTTTTTTTTCTTCGTATTTTTCACTTTTTTTTATAAGTTTTTGTTTTTTTACGTTACTGAAATTTGCATTAAAAAATCATATATTATTAAACACTAATTTGAATATCACATGTGATATTAGTGTTATATCATATATGATATTAGTCTTATATCATATATGATATGTAATGTCACATGTGATATTAGTGTAATATCACATATGATATACATATCATATCACATCTGATATCACACTAATATCATATATGATATATGATCTGTGCTAAACCGTCAAGCTACCTCACACAAGCTAGCCACTTGTGAATGGCTAACCGTAAGAAGCTTAAAACTGCTTAAAACACAAATACAATGAAGTCCTGGAGAATAGAATGAATTCCCGGGTCGTTAAGTCCCACGGAGACTCAATGGTGTGTAAACACTAATTCAGATGATAGAATGATCACTAAGGATAGTGATCAGTAAAGGTTTAGATGAATTATTACACTACTGATTGATTGGAATGTATTTGGACACAGAATTGGAAAGCACAACAATCAGATAAAAGAAACGTAAAACGCACGTTTAAAAACTACGTATACGTACAAAATAAAAAGTGAGATCTAAAAAATAAAAGACCTAAAAATATGAAAATGACATTTTTGAAATCCTAAAAATAAAAGAAAATTATTAGAAAAAGAAAATTAATTTTATAACTATTTAATTAATTATTATTAATTAAAAACTATTTTAACTATTTAAAAATAACCTAAAATAAAAGAAAATATGAAATAAGGCTAGAAAAATAAGATTATGATTCAGAAAAATCTAAAATATTATAAAACTAATTTTAAAATTAAAAATATATTTTTCACACTTTTTATCTATTTATTACTAATTAATTATTATTTAAAATACACTTAAATACTAGAAAATATCAAATAAACCTGGAAAAATGAAATTTCAACTTGGAAAAATCTAAAATATGATAAAACTAATTTTAAAACTGAAAAGATATTTTTTATGCTTTTTAATTATTTATTACTAATTATTTAAGACTTTTAACTATTTAAAATTATAATAAATACTAAACAGATAGAGAAAAATATGAAACTTTTTATAAAAATAACTTAAGGTGACAGAAAACTAAGAAAAATATAAAAACAAGATTTGCTTATTAATAAGATGAAAAGAAAAATCAAAAAGCTAAAACCTATTAAATAAACACTATCACTGTTTTAAAAATGAAGTTTTTCTGGATTTTTTTTTTGAAAACTACTTAAATACTTAAAATATGAAACTTTTACAAAGACAGAAATTTTACAAATAAAAAATAAGCAGTTTGACAAGCTTATGAGCTTAACAGATTTGTTTTTGAGCTTATTTGATAAATTAAGCTTGAACAAGCTCACAAACTGAAACAAAAGCTAGAATAAGATAAAATAAGCTACAAGCTACTTATATGAAGCTAAAAGACACAAAGATTAACACTGAAAAGCTAGGAAAAAGCTAATAAGCACTTGAGTCTGAACTACTCAACCAAACAGGCCTGCAGCCATGTTTAAGGGCAAATTAAGCTAAGCAATTAAGCTCAAAAGCTCAAAACAAGCCTTGAGGTATCAAGATAAGCTGGTTGGCTTTCCAAAAAACTAAAGATCACTTACTATGGACAACTATAGAGCTTTTGGTGAGCTTATGAATATAGCACCAAACCACTGCTCAGCTTAAGCTGAGTCAGTATCAACTGAGTGTTGGCCAAAAACAAAAGCTACTAGCAGCCCTATCTAACAAGCTAGAAATTGAAATATGAAGCTTGGGTTCTCAAGATGACTAGGTTGCCTCTCCAAAGAACTATGAATCACAAGCTTAGGTCAACTAATAAGCTATTTGTGAGCTTGTGAAAGTGACTACTCCCACTGTGCACAGAGCATCAATTCAGAACAGGTAGTCAAAAGACACTAGAAAATAAGCACTAAATAAGCTGATTCAAAGAGAACTAGTATTTTTCCAATTAAGTTTAGCAACTGAACTTTAGTATCCCAAAAGCTTTTAGGCTAAAACTCAAAATTAAACCCACACTAAAATTATCTATTTAATTCAAAAAACGACCTAATGAAAAATTTTGACTTTTTAAGAAAAACTAAAAGTTTGACCAAGATGAACTTTGAATCACTACTACTCACTGATTAGGTTGTTTTAAGGTGTAATAAGACTGATTTAAGCAATGTTAACAACTTATGAGTACAAAATCATGATCTTGAATCATAAAAATCCAACAGTGAATGACAAGGATGTGATAAAATGAAATTTTGACTTTTGATGTGACAAACACTGGTTTTCTTGGTTTCTTTGAGTTATTAGGTGTGTATGTAACTCAGAACAAGCACAAACAAACAACACAAACAAGTTCTGCTATGGTTTAAACAGGCAAATCCAAACACCCTTGTATGACTGTCTTGGAACTTTTTCAAAGCAAATCACAAATTTAAACCATAAAACTGATTCAAGACCATGTATTATCATATATTAGAACTAATGAAGCATAAAACAATGATGAGTGCCTTTTTACTCATCGTTTTTACCCACCTAAGACCACAAAAATGACCAAAAACACCCAAATATGATCAAAATATGTTAAAAATATCCTCGAAGTGTGTTTTGTGTCTTGCAGGTACAAAATGATTGAAAACAGAGCGTAAACGAGCAAAAACGAGCCGAAATCAAAAAAGTGCTGAAACAGACGGAGCCGAGAGTGGATTTCTATATTTTTAGAGCCCAGGACGCGTGTTTGGAGTGAGAATGGGAAAACAAACCTAAAAACCTAACCCGAAACCAAAATCTCCATTTCACCCGTCCCCGATACCCAAATGAACCTCATCTTTCCTATTAAACCCTTCCACTACACCTTTTAACCCCTCTCCACATTGAACCCCCTGCCACTTGACCTCCCTTCCATTTTGACCCATCACCAATAATATAAACGACCCCTTTTTCTTCCCTCCTTCTTCCTCCCCTTTATCCAGTAAACCCAGAAACCCAAAACCTTTCCCTCCCTTTTACCCAGCCAATCTCTAATCCCCAACCCACTCACTCCATCAACCAAGAAAGAGTCACATGATTCCACTGCCACCTTGGCAATCCAGAAGCACAAAAGCCCTCTCAAACGGCTTAGATTGGTTCTTGGACTATACCTAATTATTTGATGGCTTGGATTGATTCAAGAAAGCACAAGGATGTGTTTGTTTGTTTTCCCTCACAGAAGAAGCACAAAAAGAAGAGATGAAGACAGATTCCTCTTTAGTATAAATAGGAGTGTAATAAAAATGTTAAGTTTGTCTAGGAATTATTGTTCTAGTCCCATTTCTTACTTTCTTGCAATTTAATTTACATGTAATCTTTAATTTCAGTTAATGCAAATTTAGTTTTTCTTGGAACCCCATTTTAAAGCTTTTATTGCTCTTTTTCATTGTTCTGCCTTCCTAAATGTTTGAATATTAGAAAGTGTTGCCTAAGTGTGTTATAAGCTCATTTGAGCTGTTGATTAAGTTTACAAAATAGTTTTAGTGATTTCAAAATCTTTACGGCTTCATAAATTGAGTTTCTGACCCAAACGGGGTGTTTGGATTTGCCTTATTCTTGGTCAAATGTCACAGTTTTACCCATTTTGACCCACGTTGGGTCTTTCATTAGTCAAGGTTGCGCTTAGGTAGCTTAAATTTGCATACCAAAGTTGCCGTTTATTTTTTTTCCCTTCTGTTACAACAGCCCACAACAGCTTATTTATAAGCTGTTGACAGCTTGTTCTAGCCATATGTTGGGGGCAAAAGTGAGTTAGGTGGGCAGACTTCATGTGCCCAGAAGCTTAGGACCTGCTTCTCACTCTACAACTCAGAAATAAGCACCAAACAACCATCCCCAGGCTGTTTCTCAGCCTGCACTGCTGATATGCACAGGTCACTTTTATCTTATTTCTTTTCAACTTATCAGTAGAATAGAACTAGCTTATTTAGGAAAGTAATTAGTTTTAGTTAGCTTATATTAGATACTTTAGGAATTAGCTAGTTTAGTTCTCATTAGTGCTTAATTGGATACCCTTAAGGCTTATTTCCAGTTTTACTTAGTTTTAGGATTTCTTAGAACTCATGCATTTGCAAACTGCTTTATCCCTTGTACTTCAGCTTGTTTTATTTTTCTTCTTTGCCTATTTTAGTTAAATAAGGTTACTTTCTCATTAGGGTCTTCATTAGATTGCTTATAATGGATTTAGACCAATCAACTTCAACACAGATGGTGAGTTTGGTTGTGGTTTCCTCATCAGTGGACAGTCAAGCCAAAGGAAGCTTGTCCCCTTTCTATTTGATTTACTTTTTACTTGTAGCTTGTTTGATTTCATTGATGTTTAAGATAGCCTAGCTTTTTTTATGCATTGCTTATTGTGAGTTTCAAAATCTGTCCAAAGGGGTGCTGTCCACATCAGTGGTTAATTAGCTTTTCATTTAGCTATTTCATGGTTTCAATAAAAAAGAAAGTGGCAAAAAGGGTGTTTGTTCTGTTCTGTTCATAACTGTCAGCCATAAGCTGTGCAAACAGCTTATTGAGTGGATTTTATAAGGAAAATTTTCACAAAAAGTACTTATTTGATTGCATCTTTAAGCTTTGAAAAGAAAAAAAAAATAATAAGTTTGCCAAAAAGGCTAGAGGTGGGATTCGAACCCTCAACCTCTAGCCACAGACGACACAACACATCCACTCACAACCAACTGCCCTTGGGTCTTTCTCATGAAAGTTTTGCAAAGTTTAATATATAAGGGTCCATGGCAGTTTCCTTAATAAGTTAAGCTTAGCTAATTTGTTGCTTATTTTCCACAACAACCTCACTTTTTTATATTTTTCATAGGTTCAGTAGAATTTAAGGTACTTTTTAGATTTTTCTCAGATTTTTATAAATTAATTTAATATTTTTTATCATTTAATTTAGTGTTAATCTTAATTAATTCATAATAAATAAAATAAAAGTCGAAAAAATACCTAGCTTTTTCCTAAAATTATTTTTAGTCATGTAGAATGTAGGAAAATTGTTTTTGCACTCGTAGGACCTAGATTGCATATTTTTCACTTTCGAGGCTCGATGAGTTTCCGGTTTTTCACGTTTTTACATTATAGCACCCTAGGATGTAGTTTAGTGTCATTTTATTGTTTCTTAAGCTTAGTAATAGTTTGTTTAGCGTTTACATTGTTTTACTTGCTTTATTTGCATTCCCGTTCTTTAATTTGTAGATTAACGAAATCAAAATCCAAAATCGTTCAACCAATTCAAGTCCAAATCACAAAACTCACGACACCGTCAATTTCACACCTCGTTGGGACACGACCCGGGGAATTCACTTTCCCGTTATCACTTTTATCACACCCGTGAGGTTTGGCACGTTGACCTTTTTCCTAAAGGGTTAATTTGTCGAATTTTACGGTTAATTTGATATATTGATATTGTGTTTGTTTTCCACCACTCACTTCACACGAATCAAAAATTGGCGCCGCTGCCGGGGAGGTGTGTTGCGACAATATCGTGAAGTTTTTGCGATTAGTGACTTGAAGATCCTTCCTCGTGAAGTTACCGTTTTTCATAAAATCCAAAAATCCAAAAATATTCTTCTCATTCCTCTTATTTGATAATTCTATTTCTCTTACCCTCTTTTGCCGTTTAATTTTATCCTTCGTATCCTCTCAACCATTTGATTCTATTTCTTTAACCCTCTACATGTTTAATTCTTATGGCGGCGATCGATTATCGTCGTTGTTTTCACTGCAAAAGCCGTATGGAAGAGGATCAACTTTATTGTCAGAATCACGATTGTTTATGTAAGCGGTGTGGAAGGGTTGGTGCAAGCAAATACTGCTATTGGTGCGAATTAGCCGATAAAAACTCTCTCGATGATTCTCCAAGTTTTTCCGACCACCCGCCACAACCCGAGATTTGTTCTATTGTTTCTGAGCCTAAACCGTCTAGATTTGATCCAAATCTTTCGCGATTTACGGTTAAGGTTAAGAGAAAAGAGCAAGAACCGGAGACCAAAATGGAAGTGGTGGAAATTGCTAGCTCTGAGAGCACACCACTTGTCCCACCTCCGGAATCTTCAAAACCTTTTTCGGACGATTTCATGAACATTGTTCAAAATTGCTTGAATGAATTTCGTCAAATTTCAACTTCGGGAAATACCGTTTTAACTAACATTTGTGATGTTGTTGAGCCCTCGATTCCTACTCCCATACCCGAGATATCTTCGTTCGATCAAGAGTATTGCTACGGTTGTGGAGACTTGTTACCACAAGGTTTTCGTTGTTACAAATGTATGTGCGAGTGGTGTGGAAACTATCTTGTCAATGGATGTTGTTCGATTTGTGCCGAGAATTCATTCACCTGTGATTCTGACCCGAACTCTTTCAATTATCCTCAAAACGATTTCAACTACCCTCCACAAAATTCATTCGAGCCACAACCGTACTATCAAGATTTCAATGATTCATCATATCAAAGTTTCTCTCCCCAATACCCTCATTGTGCTAAGTGTGGGGGTCCTCATTTTGATTATCAATGTTCATGGAATCAAAACTATGGGCCTGACCCCTGTTATAACACTCCTTGTTTTGACAATTTCCAACCCCCACAACTTCCCGTCATTGATCCATTTCCTCATATGATTCTTGAGGAACTTTCCGAGGAACAAGCTGCTCGCAACGAAAGATTTTTGGCCGATGAGCGAGCAGCTCAAAAGCTTCTCCTATTGAACGAAGATGCTCAACAGCGTATCCTATGTAATGAAGCTTGCCGTCTCGATGACGAGGATGAGGAAGATTGGGAGATGACAAAGGACAAAGTGCATATCTCAAGCCCACAAAGTACCGCACATGTCCACTCTCCGCCCTCATATTGCCTATCTACCATAGAACCTTCGGATGACCTTTTAATGGGGGACGAGCATCTTGACACTATTCCAGAAATGGAACCGTCTTGTGTTGAGAGCCTTATCCCAACCCCAAGTGAGTCCGAGGTTATTTCTGGTGATATGTGTGATGACCCTCTCGATGATGATTCTTCTCCCACCCCGAAAGAACCTGTTGAGGTGATCTCCGAGTCTGAAAATGACTATACGTCGTTTGATGATTCCTTATCGTGTGGAGACATCGAGTATGTGGAGGAAATACCTTCTGAGCTTGTCAGCTTGGAAGAAGTGAGAGATTTTGATCCCGATGATCTTGATATGGACACTGATTTTGAGACGGATGATGAAGATATTCTTGTTGTGTCCGAGAAGCCTTTTGCTACGACATTCACTAATCCTCTGTTTGACTTTGATTCTGAATTCACTCTAGTTTCGGATAATCCCATCTTTGACATTCAGAATGAGGATGGTGACTTGTACCTCGTTTCATCTCCTTCTTTACCCGAAGATAAGAATAGTGGCAATCCCACTTCGACGTTAGACCTTCTCGAGGAGTTCGCCGATGAACTCGCTCTCGTTGATCATTCTCCACCGGGAGATGATGATGCTCACTTCGACTTTGAAGCCGACCTTACTGAATTGGAAAATCTTCTTTACAATTGGTCTTCTGATAATTCGTCGAGTGACACTCTTATAGAAGAGGTCGACTTTCTTTCTCCGGATGACTCGATACCTTCGGGTTTTCAGAGTGACGATTATGGCTTAGGTCCATCATCCACTCGTCCGCCTGCTAAACCGCCGGATGATGGAACCTCTTATGAGCCTGATACGGACATTTTCATTGCTACAGTGGTGGATAAGATTTCCGAACATTCCGTCAATGTTCCTCAATCTAATCTTTTGCTCACCCATCCCACCCGTTGTCAATCCATTGACACTTTGCCTTCTCCTCCCATTTCTTCTCCATGTCTTAACTCTTACGGGAGTGAAGATACCATCTTTGATCCCGGCATTTCTCTTTCTTTTGAGCCGGTTATATATCATCGGAGTGGAACTTTCAGCACATTCAAAATCTATCCAAACCATTTGAATGAAAGTTCGATGGAGATTTTCTCTTCCACTTGCTTCCCAAGGACAAATAAATTCGGGGTCGAGTCAAGCTAGCGACTCGGTTAACAAAAACAGTAGCATAACATGGGTTTTCACCCGTGTGTTCCACCCTAGTGTGGGGGAGTTGCCCCCCGCTGTTGTATATAAGTTTTCTAAAAAAAAAAAAAATCAAATAATGGCCGTAATATTTCCCTTTTACGTTCTATGTTTCGGCATAACCGCCGGTACTTTGAATATTGAGGGCAATATTCATTTCTAGTGTGGGGGGGATTTCTCACGAATTTTATCATGTAATTATACCACCCAATTCCCCCATTTTTGGCCAAAATTTTTTTTTTATGGTTATCAGTCCGCCATGTCTAATAAACAAAAGGATTGGCTAATCCAGGAGCAAACGGCTCTTGGTAAAGATATTTCAAATCCGTTGACGGCTTGCAATTTGCGCAAAATTGTATGGTGTTCAGCTCACCATATCTTTAATTAGTGAAGAGTTGGCTAGCCCGCAAGTTTATGGCTTGTGGTAAAGGCAGTTGGAAAACCATAATTGGTAATCAGCTCACCAAAGATAGTATATATTATCTAAGAGTTGGCTAGTCCAGAAGCAAACGGCTTCTGGTAAAGACAAATCAAAACCGTTGAAAGCTGGTGATTTGCTCAAAATCATTTGGTTATCATTGTACCAAGGTTCTTACTTGAACTGAAACAATTGGCTACTCCAGAAGTAATGGCTTTTGGTAAAGAGATTCAAATCCATTATGTTTTCTCAAAAGATTGCTAGGGACTAGCAATTGCCTAGTGTGGGGGGATTTGATGAGTGCCTTTTTACTCATCGTTTTTACCCACCTAAGACCACAAAAATGACCAAAAACACCCAAATATGATCAAAATATGTTAAAAATATCCTCGGAGTGTGTTTTGTGTCTTGCAGGTACAAAATGATTGAAAACAGAGCGTAAACGAGCAAAAACGAGCCGAAATCAGAAAAGTGCTGAAACAGACGGAGCCGAGAGTGGATTTCTCTATTTTTAGAGCCCAGGACGCGTGTTTGGAGTGAGAATGGGAAAACAAACCTAAAAACCTAACCCGAAACCAAAATCTCCATTTCACCCGTCCCCGATACCCAAATGAACCTCATCTTTCCTATTAAACCCTTCCACTACACCTTTTAACCCCTCTCCACATTGAACCCCCTGCCACTTGACCTCCCTTCCATTTTGACCCATCACCAATAATATAAACGACCCATTTTTCTTCCCTCCTTCTTCCTCCCCTTTATCCAGTAAACCCAGAAACCCAAAACCTTTCCCTCCCTTTTACCCAGCCAATCACTAATCCCCAACCCACTCACTCAATCAACCAAGAAAGAGTCACATGATTCCACTGCCACCTTGGCAATCCAGAAGCACAAAAGCCCTCTCAAACGGCTTAGATTGGTTCTTGGACTATACCTAATTATTTGATGGCTTGGATTGATTCAAGAAAGCACAAGGATGTGTTTGTTTGTTTTCCCTCACAGAAGAAGCACAAAAAGAAGAGATGAAGACAGATTCCTCTTTAGTATAAATAGGAGTGTAATAAAAATGTTAAGTTTGTCTAGGAATTATTGTTCTAGTCCCATTTCTTACTTTCTTGCAATTTAATTTACATGTAATCTTTAATTTCAGTTAATGCAAATTTAGTTTTTTGGAATCCCATTTTAAAGCTTTTCTTGCTCTTTTTCATTGTTCTGCCTTCTTGAATGTTTGAATATTAGAAAGTGTTGCCTAAGTGTGTTATAAGCTCATTTGAGCTGTTGATTAAGTTTACAAAATAGTTTTAGTGATTTCAAAATCTTTACGGCTTCATAAATTGAGTTTCTGACCCAAACGGGGTGTTTGGATTTGCCTTATTCTTGGTCAAATGTCACAGTTTTACCCATTTTGACCCACGTTGGGTCTTTCATTAGTCAAGGTTGCGCTTAGGTAGCTTAAATTTGCATACCAAAGTTGCCGTTTATTTTTTTTCCCTTCTGTTACAACAGCCCACAACAGCTTATTTATAAGCTGTTGACAGCTTGTTCTAGCCATATGTTGGGGGCAAAAGTGAGTTAGGTGGGCAGACTTTATGTGCCCAGAAGCTTAGGACCTGCTTCTCACTCTACAACTCAGAAATAAGCACCAAACAACCATCCCCAGGCTGTTTCTCAGCCTGCACTGCTGATATGCACAGGTCACTTTTATCTTATTTCTTTTCAACTTATCAGTAGAATAGAACTAGCTTATTTAGGAAAGTAATTAGTTTTAGTTAGCTTATATTAGATACTTTAGGAATTAGCTAGTTTAGTTCTCATTAGTGCTTAATTGGATACCCTTAAGGCTTATTTCCAGTTTTACTTAGTTTTAGGATTTCTTAGAACTCATGCATTTGCAAACTGCTTTATCCCTTGTACTTCAGCTTGTTTTATTTTTCTTCTTTGCCTATTTTAGTTAAATAAGGTTACTTTCTCATTAGGGTCTTCATTAGATTGCTTATAATGGATTTAGACCAATCAACTTCAACACAGATGGTGAGTTTGGTTGTGGCTGTTCCTCATCAGTGGACAGTCAAGCCAAAGGAAGCTTGTCCCCTTTCTATTTGATTTACTTTTTACTTGTAGCTTGTTTGATTTCATTGATGTTTAAGATAGCCTAGCTTTTTTTATGCATTGCTTATTGTGAGTTTCAAAATCTGTCCAAAGGGGTGCTGTCCACATCAGTGGTTAATTAGCTTTTCATTTAGCTATTTCATGGTTTCAATAAAAAAGAAAGTGGCAAAAAGGGTGTTTGTTCTGTTCTGTTCATAACTGTCAGCCATAAGCTGTGCAAACAGCTTATTGAGTGGATTTTATAAGGAAAATTTTCACAAAAAGTACTTATTTGATTGCATCTTTAAGCTTTGAAAAGAAAAAAAAAATAATAAGTTTGCCAAAAAGGCTAGAGGTGGGATTCGAACCCTCAACCTCTAGCCACAGACGACACAACACATCCACTCACAACCAACTGCCCTTGGGTCTTTCTCATGAAAGTTTTGCAAAGTTTAATATATAAGGGTCCATGGCAGTTTCCTTAATAAGTTAAGCTTAGCTAATTTATTGCTTATTTTCCACAACAACCTCACTTTTTTATATTTTTCATAGGTTCAGTAGAATTTAAGGTACTTTTTAGATTTTTCTCAGATTTTTATAAATTAATTTAATATTTTTTATCATTTAATTTAGTGTTAATCTTAATTAATTCATAATAAATAAAATAAAAGTCGAAAAAATACCTAGCTTTTTCCTAAAATTATTTTTAGTCATGTAGAATGTAGGAAAATTGTTTTTGCACTCGTAGGACCTAGATTGCATATTTTTCACTTTCGAGGCTCGGTGAGTTTCCGGTTTTTCACGTTTTTACATTATAGCACCCTAGGATGTAGTTTAGTGTCATTTTATTGTTTCTTAAGCTTAGTAATAGTTTGTTTAGCGTTTACATTGTTTTACTTGCTTTATTTGCATTCCCGTTCTTTAATTTGTAGATTAACGAAATCAAAATCCAAAATCGTTCAACCAATTCAAGTCCAAATCACAAAACTCACGACACCGTCAATTTCACACCTCGTTGGGACACGACCCGGGGAATTCACTTTCCCGGTATCACTTTTATCACACCCGTGAGGTTTGGCACGTTGACCTTTTTCCTAAAGGGTTAATTTGTCGAATTTTACGGTTAATTTGATATATTGATATTGTGTTTGTTTTCCACCACTCACTTCACACGAATCAAGATGACTAGGTTGGGTTCTCAAGATGACTAGGTTGGCTCTCCAAAGAACTAAGAATCACAAGCTTAGGTCAACTAATAAGCTATTTGTGAGCTTGTGAAAGTGACTACTCCCACTGTGCACAGAGCATCAATTCAGAACAGGTAGTCAAAAGACACTAGAAAATAAGCACTAAATAAGCTGATTCAAAGAGAACTAGTATTTTTCCAATTAAGTTTAGCAACTGAACTTTAGTATCCCAAAAGCTTTTAGGCTAAAACTCAAAATTAAACCCACACTAAAATTATCTATTTAATTCAAAAAACGACCTAATGAAAAATTTTGACTTTTTAAGAAAAACTAAAAGTTTGACCAAGATGAACTTTGAATCACTACTACTCACTGATTAGGTTGTTTTAAGGTGTAATAAGACTGATTTAAGCAATGTTAACAACTTATGAGTACAAAATTATGATCTTGAATCATAAAAATCCAACAGTGAATGACAAGGATGTGATAAAATGAAATTTTGACTTTTGATGTGACAAACACTGGTTTTCTTGGTTCCTTTGAGTTATTAGGTGTGTATGTAACTCAGAACAAGCACAAACAAACAACACAAACAAGTTCTGCTATGGTTTAAACAGGCAAATCCAAACACCCTTGTATGACTGTCTTGGAACTTTTTCAAAGCAAATCACAAATTTAAACCATAAAACTGATTCAAGACCATGTATTATCATATATTAGAATTAATGAAGCATAAAACAACAACATTAACAACAAGAAACTAAGAAATGACAGTTATGCACTCTTAACTTGTCAAGATGAAATTTTTACTAAATACAAATTTAAAAGAACAACTAACTGATTTTATTGTTTACTTATGCTTAATTATAACTAGGAAACATATAGAACCAGAAATTACAACTACTAAACAACTAAAACAAAGAAATGCAAAAATGAACAAAAAGGCTTACAAATGCTATCCAACTGAAATCACAGAACCAATGATCAATACCACTCCTATAGGCTTACCACTAAGCCACTAACCCAAGGCCATCCAAAATTCACCCTGCTCCAGCTGTGTACAACATTTCCAATGATTTTTGATTTTTTCACTAATTATTTGGTATTTTTGGTGATTTTTGATTTTTGCTTCTAAACTGGATTTTAAGATATCTAATAGCTTTTATAAGTTATCTAGGAGCTTATGTGGCTTATTCAGTCCATAAGAACATCTACAAACAACATTTGATCATTCATGAGATTTTGAAATTTGAAATTGCATAAACTGATATTAAAACTTAATACTTGAAATTGAAACTGAAAATAGTTCACAAATACTTTAAATAACATAAACAAAGTGCTAGGAAAACTTAAATTACACTGGAGATTTGAAAATAATGAAAACGATAATGAAAAACTAAAATTACACTAGATGATGATATACATTGTATCTCTTCCTCTATATAATGACTTTTTGGACTCCTTGATGACCTCTGATTGTTTCCCACCACTTCTGAGCCATTGGATTGGCCAAACTCATCACAACCATCCAAGTGGATATTTGGCGCCAATTTCTTCTTGAGCAGGTTTGAGTCAATTAAAGCTTTTTGGTGCTAGTGGAGGTGGAGGGGACAAGGTAAGGTAGGGGAGATATGATAGGAGCAAGTGGATTTGAAAAAGTTGAACAAACAGCTCTGGTTTCTGGTTTTCAGCTTGTGTGTGAAGGAGATGAATAGTAACCCTGGTTTTGGAGCCATTGACTTGTTTTGACCGAGGTTTAATAATAACAGGGTGGGGGTTCACAATTGGGTATGACTGGGGTCAAGTGGTATTTTGACCTAGCTCAAGGGTCAAGGTTCATGTGGGATTGGGCTAAGGGTTGGGCCAACAGGTATATGGATTGGATTTGGGCTTTGGTTTGATATAGGATCCGTTTGGTGTAGCTTATTAACCCAAGGACCAAACTTGCAAATCTGCCAAACATGAGGGACCAATCTTGCAGTTTTCCAAACTTATCACAAGGACCAAACTTGACAAACTTTGATAGTACAAGGACCCTTTTTGCATAAATTCCATTTTAAAATATCCAAGGACTAATTTTGCAAATTTTCAAACTCTAGGGACCTTTTCTGCCATTTGACCAAAGAATCATTCAAGGACCAATTTTAACAACTTAGAATATTTCAGGGACCTTGAATGATAAAATTCCACATTTTTGAATTCCAGGGACTAGATTTGACAACTTTTTGAAACTTGGGGGACTAAAACTGCCAATTTTACAAACTTGAATCATTTTTCATCTGATTTTGATATTTTTGCATTTAAAACACATAAAACACTGATTTGTGATATTTTCATCATTTTGATGCATTTTTGAGTGTTTTCAGATGATTTTGCAGTTTAGATTGTACAAAAATGATGAGTATTTAGACACTCATCAATCCCCCACACTGAGATATTGCTAGTCCCTAGCAATGATTTAGATCTTTAATGGATTTTAAAAACTCTTTACCAAAAGCCATCACTTCTGGAGTAGCCAATTGTTTTCATTCAAGTAAGAACCTTGGTACAACGATAACCAAATGATTTTGAGCAAATCATAAGCTATAAACGGATTTGATTTGTCTTTACCAGAAGCCGTTTGCTCTGGACTAGCCAACTCTTAGATAAATTATCAGTATTATCTTTGGTGAGCAGAATACCAATTATGGATTTTCCACTGCCTTTACCACAAGCCATAAACTTGCGGGCTAGCCAACTCTTCACTTTTTAGGATATGGTGAGTTGAATACCATACAATTTTGGGCAAATTGCAAGCCATAAACGGATTTGAGAAATCTTTACCAAGAGCCGTTTGCTCCTGGATTAGCCAATCCTTTTGTTTTTTAGACATGGCGGACTGATTACCATATGATGAATAAGTGAAAAACACTTATTCCAAAAAAAAAATTTTGCCAAAAACGGGGGAATTGGGTGGATAATACATGATAAATTCGTGAGAATTCCCCCCCACACTTAGAAATGAATATATTGCCCTCAATATTCAAAGTACCGGCGGTTATGCCGAAACAAAGAACGTAAAAGGGAAATACTACGGCCATTATTTGAAATTTTTTTTTTTTTTTTTTTGTGGAAAACTTATATACAACAGTGTGGGGCAACTCCCCCACACTAGGGTGGTAGAACAGAGAAAGAAGACAGAAATATGGGTGAAAACCCATATGGTGTGTGCTATTTATTTTTGATTCCCGAGTCACTAGCTTGACTCGATCCCCGCATTCATTGGTTCATGGGGAAAGTTTGTAGATCCGGGACAACCACAGGAGGAATGTCCTCTCCAAAATAATGCTTCACTCGATGACCATTCACTTTAAAATTAGGACCATCGGGTTGAGATAACTCAATGGTGCCATAAGGATAAACCTTAGCAATGGTGAATGGACCAGACCAACGGGACTTGAGCTTTCCTGAGAATATCTTCAATCTTGAATTGAAAAGAAGGACTCGATCACCAACGTTGAAAACGCGGTTCTTGATTTTAGAGTCATGAATCTTCTTTGTCTTTTGCTTATAGATCAAAGAGTTTTCGTATGCTTGATCACGAAGTTCATTTAATTCATTCATTTGAACTTTTCTGTGATCACCAGCTGTCTGTATATCGAAGTTGGCATGTTTTAAGGCCCAGTATGCCTTGTGCTCTAACTCAATCGGAAGATGACATGCCTTTCCGTATACAAGCTTGTATGGAGTACACCCGATGGGTGTTTTGTAAGCTGTACGGAAGGCCCAGAGTGCGTCATCCAGTTTATCCGACCAGGATGCACGGTTTTCGCCTACTGTCCTTTCAAGAATTCTTTTAATACCGCGGTTGGAAACTTCCACCTGCCCACTTGTTTGGGGGTGGTATGCAGTAGAGAGACGGTGGGTAACACCATACTTTTGCATGACACGATCAAATTGGTCATTGCAAAAATGTGTACCACGATCACTGATTATCGCTCTTGGAGTTCCAAACCTGGCAAAAAGAGATTTCAAAAATTTCACAACTACTCGGGCATCATTTGTAGGTAAAGCTTTTGCTTCAACCCATTTTGACAAATAGTCAACAGCCAAGAGTATGTATTTGTTACCGCGAGATGAAGGAAATGGCCCCATAAAGTCAATACCCCAGATGTCAAATATCTCACAAACTTGAATGGCATTTTGCGGCATTTCATTTCTTTGAGATATATTTCCGTGACGTTGACAAGCGTCACAGGCTTTGACAAATTCATGGGCATCCTTATAGATTGTGGGCCAATAAAACCCGGAATCAAACACCTTTTTGGCGGTGTAGTTTGGACTATGATGGCCCCCGGTGGGTCCAGCATGGCAAGCTGTGAGAATGTCAAGAGCTTCCTGTCCATAAACACACCGTCGGATGACTTGATCCGCACAGATTTTGAATAAGAAGGGGTCGTCCCAGAAATAATGTTTAACATCTTTGAAGAATTTGTTCTTCTGTTGGGTCGACATCCCTTTCACTATGAAGTTACCCGCATGGTAATTTGCGAAGTCAGCAAACCATGGGGTGGTAGAATTTCCACGAAAAGAAACCGCATTGAGCGTCTCTAGAGGAAATGTTTCATTTATTTCTTTTTTCTCGAAAACATCTTGGTGAGGGTTTTCTAATCTGGACAGATGATCAGCAGCTAGATTCTCAGCTCCTTTTTTATCACGTATAATGATATCAAATTCTTGCAGGAGGAGAATCCAACGGAGTAGTCTTGGCTTTGCATCTTGTTTTGCAAAGAGATATTTGAGAGCCGAGTGATCCGTATACGCCACGCATTTGGTCAAGATTAAGTATGGTCGAAACTTCTCAAATGCATACACCACGGCTAATAGCTCTTTTTCTGTGGTGGTGTAATGAGTTTGAGCTTCAGTCATAGTTTTACTCGCGTAGTGGATAGGCTGAAAATGCTTGTTTCTTCGTTGCCCTAAGACTGCACCGATAGCAAAATCACTTGCATTGCACATGAGCTCAAAGGGTAAATACCAGTCGGGAGCAACGAGAATAGGTGCTTCAGTAAGCTTTTTCTTCAATGTTTCAAAAGCTTCTATGCACTCGGGTGAGAAGATAAAAGGAGCATCCTTTTCAAGAAGATGGGTCATAGGCCAGGCGATTTTAGAAAAATCTTGTATGAATCTACGATAGAAACCGGCATGACCTAAAAAACTCCTAATACCTTTGACGGTAGTAGGATGAGGTAATTTAGCAATAACATCGACTTTTGCTCTATCTACCTCAATCCCGTTTTTTGAAATCTTATGGCCAAGGACTATGCCTTCTTTGACCATAAAGTGGCTCTTCTCCCAATTTAGACAAAGATTGGTGTCTTCACACCTTTGAAGCATTTTTTCTAAATGGGAGAGACATGTCTGAAACGAATCCCCAATGACCGAGAAATCATCCATAAACACCTCCATTGTTTCCCCGATCATGTCGTGGAAAATGGCCATCATACATCGTTGGAACGTGCCAGGAGCATTGCATAAGCCAAAAGGCATATGTTTGTAGGCAAAAGTTCCGTATGGGCAGGTGAATGTGGTCTTCTCTTGATCCTGTGGATCAATAGGGATCTGAAAATAACCCGAGAAACCATCAAGGAAGCAATAGTATTCATTCCCTGCTAATCTCTCAAGCATTTGGTCCATGAAGGGTAGAGGAAAATGGTCTTTACGAGTGGCGTCATTCAACTTACGATAGTCAATACACACACGCCATCCCGTAACCAGACGAGTTGGAATTAACTCGTTATCTTCATTTGTGACAACAGTTATGCCACCCTTTTTTGGAACACAGTGAATTGGGCTAACCCAAGGACTATCTGAGATCGGGTAAATCAATCCTGCATCAAGAAGTTTGATAACTTCCTGTTTGATAACATCATGGATTTTTGGATTCACTCGTCTCTGATGTTGAACTTCTGGTTTAAAGTCATCCTCCATCAAGATTTTATGGGTACAAAACTCAGGGTTGATACCCTTAATGTCGGAGAGTTTCCAAGCAATTGCTTGCTTGTGTGACTTCAAGATTTTTATGAGAGCAGCTTTTTCATCTTTACTCAAATCTCGGGCAATAAGGACTGGTAATTTATCATCACCTTCAAGGAATGCATACTCGAGATGAGGTGGTAAGTCCTTAAGCTCAACCTCAGGAAATTCTTCAGTTTTCTCAACTGACTTGATTTCCTTGTTATGAAGCTCGACGGGAAAGAGAGGAGGAGAAGTGTCCTGATTTAACAACTTCTTTAGAAGAATATCTCCCTCCAGATTAATCTCATCTGGGATTGAATCACTAGGGTGAGGGGTTGATGATGGATCATCATTAAGCAACTTCTCAATAAGAAGTATGTCCCCCTCAATGTCAATTGGAGCATGATCAATTTCCCACGGAACAGAATCACTAGCCAAGTATGCTTCAATCTCTTCCAAGATGAAGTCTCTTCCCTCAAAAGGAGTGATAGAAGGATTAGAATTGGCTATGATAGGTTGAGAAGATGTGGTGGGATCCCAACTCACAGAATTATGAGAATAACCAAGAACTTCTTGAGAGTACTCTTCAGTGGCAACATCAATGATATCTATTCGGTTAACCGACTCAGAATCATAGTTTGCGGAGTACCTCGAAGTTTGATCAAGGTTAAAAGTAACAGCTTCATTACCAACACGTAATGTGATTTCCTGCTCAAATACATCTATGAGAGCACGACCCATTCTCAGGAATCCTCGACCAACAATGAGAGGAACCCGATGATCGGCATCAAAATCAACAACCACGAAGTCAGCTGGAAAATGGAACTTTCCTACTTTCACAAATACATCCTCGGCAATGCCAAGAGGATGGGATATGGAACGATCTGCAAGCTCGAGAGTCATGCATGTAGGAATAAGTTCCGGAAGAGAGAGTTTCTTCCACACTGAATAAGGCATCAGGTTGATGCTTGCACCAAGATCTGCTAGGGCAAAGCATTCAACCATTCCTGGAAATACACAAGGTAAGACAAATTTTCCAGGATCTCCAAGCTTTTCAGGAAGCTTCTTCAGAATAACTGCAGAGCAGTTCTCGTTAAGAGGAGTTTTTGCCATTTCAAACAGCTTTTCCTTATTGCTTAACATGTGTTTAAGAGTGGATGCAAACTTGGGCATCAGCATGATAGCATCCGCAAAGCTTATGTCAAAATGTAACTCTTGGAAAATTTGGAAAAATTTGTCCATTTGATGACTGGCTTTTTCGCGGAGCTTTTGCTCATTCAAACGTGATGGGTAAGGAATAGAAGATTTGGATTTCTGGTTTTCAACAGGAGCTACAGGAGGTTCAAAAACAACTCCTGGATTTGACTTGGGTTTCTGGACCACTTGAGGTTGGACTACCGAAGGTGGGACGTGTGCGGTACTTCGTGGGCTTGAATAATGCACCTTGTCCGTTGTATCCTTGGTAACTTGACTCATTTCTCCTAGTGGAGGAGGCATTGGAGTCGTAGGTCCATTGTGTGTCCTAGGTTCACTTTCCACTACCTTTGGGATAGAAGAAGAAGAGGTAGTAGGAATAGCAGGTCCATCATATGAAACACCACTTCTGGTTGTGATCGCCTTTGCATTGCCCCTCGGGTTAGCGATCGTGTTGCTCGGAAGTTTTCCTGAGCCCAGGGTTGATCATTTAAAGACTTCTTAAGATCGCAATCGGTGACTGACCAACAACCTGTTCATTTCATCTTGGGATTTCATGAATTGCTTCAACAACTCATCAGATGATGGTCCAGTTGGAACAATAGCGGGAGGTGGATTAGGAAAATTCTGGCCTCTAATATTAGGATTAGGGCCTTGGTTTTGAAAATTTCCTTGATTAGGATTCATATTCCCATGAAATTGATTCCCTCGATTGAAATTGTTTTGATTAAGGTTTCCTTGATGTTGGAAACCTTGACTTGGTGCAGGATAGAAATTACCTTGGTTTTGATAACCTTGGTTCATTCTAGGTTGGTTTTGATTCTGGTTTTGCATGTTATGATTCTGGTTAAAACCGGGTGGTGCCTGATTAGTGTTAGCACGGTAGTGTGGTTCATTTTGAGGACGGTATGGATTACCTCCCTGATGTGAACTACCGGCTAGAGCATTGTGTTAGTGCAAATATTACGATATTTAATCTATACAGTCTCGTTTGTTTTGATTGATGACAAACATGTAACTTGTAATACATAACGTAAAATGTACAAGTTACTTGTAATTACATTTGTCTCAACATACATTCAACACCTCTCGATGTCTCAAGTCCTCGTATGTTACAACACAGGTTCGTACATGTTTGTTATGTGGCATTATGATCAAACCCATTAACAAATCATTTAGAATGTTTAAAATACATTTAGAGTCACTAAGTATTTTAATAGGTTAACCATTCTATTTCGAACCTCATTTTACATTTTGCATTCACAAGTATTTCAAAAGGTAACTAGACATTTTATTAACTAGTTACATAATACATTTTACAAGTTTACCTTGATAAACCTTTTAATCTAAAAATGGAAATACATGTTACATCATGTCATGCATCATCTTTGAAATCCTTGGAAGATCACTTGAATATTTTGGTTAGATTGACACACAATATATCAAATGTGATCTTAGTAAGATTTGGTAATATCTTGGAAAGATTTGAAGAAAGATTTTTTAGCTTTTTTGTCAGGCACCCACGGAACCCTTTTCTATAAAAGGCGGAACCCTTTAAAGGGCTCCTTGGTCCGTGGACGCTCCTGTCCACTTTTGGCTATAAATAGAAGCCCATTGTTTTCCCATTTCTTCACCACTTCAAATCACATCTTCTCCACCTTCTTGCATACATTTAGATCAATCATTAACAATGTAATAACATACATTAAACACCCTAATGATCATGATCATAATGCTTCTAACATTCATCTTTGTTGTAAGCATACTCTTTGATCAACCAAGGAAAGTTTGGAGATTTAGCCATCCCCACTTACCACAAGTTGAAGATCTATCACAAGAAGTTTAGGGAACTTGTGATCTTCATCATGAAGGCTTCCTATCAATGGAAGTTCATTTAGAAGTAGTTATTCATATCCATTAGACATTTGTGTCATGGATCATTAGTGTAAACATCATTGCATCATAACAACACTTTCACCAAACTAGATTAGATGGTTTATGTGTTTGTGCCATAAAACACAAGGTTTATTATGTTGGGCCATAAAACATATTGGGAGTGGTTGTACCCTTGTAAAAGAACTCGACATCTAGCTTAGTGTCGGAAATATTGTATAGGCGACGTTAGGTTGGTTCTACCTCGAACTAGAACCCGGTATTTAGCTTTGTACCGGAAAAAGTGTAAGCGACGATTGTAAGGTTTTCTCCGCCGAGAAGGGAGCTTGTTGATTTAGTGAAGTAACTCTCGAGTTGGGTACTCGAGGAGTGGAGTAGGGCGGAAAGGAGATCCGTGACCGAACCACTATAAATCCTCGTGTTCGGTTTGCACTTTCCTTTCTTTATCTCTTTACTTTTATACTTGCACTATACTATTGTTTGTGATGTGGTTTGATGTTCATGATTGTGTGACAACTTGGTTTACCATACTTTATATTAGTCACAAACAATAATTGGTACTTTCATATTATAACAAGCTTCATAAGCGATTTGATACTAAAGATCTAAAGTTTTTAAACGGTAACGTATTCACCCCCCTCTACGTTTCCACAATTGGTACCAGAGCCATGTAGCTCTTATTTTCAAAACAAATGGTTTTTAAAATAGAGTACGATCCATGTATCAAATTACCATTGAAGCGAAAAATAATATGAAAAATGTTTTGCTTGTTATACTTAGAAATTTTGTTGTTAAATGTAACTTTGTATACAAGCTTGAAGGTTTTCTTGAAAAATAAAATAAAAAGTTTGTTGAAAGAACTAGTAAGTATTGTATTGTGTGCTTATAGAAAATTTACGAAGAAATATGATTTTAAAGGAGTGTTTGGGATAACTATAAAGTTTGTTGAAAAATCACCTCCGTAAATGTTTAAGATAAGTTACACAAGTAGATATGTTGTTAAATATGTGTATTATATGTTTACTATGAAATCTAGTAAGTCACACACGTTTTCTCTATGTCAAATACTAGTTTTGGTGAATCTGTCTCAGAGGACCACGGCACCAAATCTTATAAAGGGCGGATCCCTTTATTTGGTTCCGTGGAATCCGTGTGTACAGTATGCAGTTTTTTGGGCAACTTCAAAAAAATCATAACTAATTAACCGTAAGTCCGTACGAGTCGAGCCACCTATCATTTTAAAGGGAATTGAGTCTACTTTCATTTAAAAATACTCTCATAGCCTGAGTCTAATTTTAAATAAGTGAAATATACCAAATACTACAGTATGTCTAAAATATTGAGTTTCGCTTTAACATAAAAACTCAAATTTTTGAATCAAGCAATTTAAGTTGGTATTCTTAGAACTTTGATACAACTTCCTTTGAAACTAAATAATTTGGTAATATGTTTAAAGGAAACTAATCAAGCTTGGTATACATCGTCATATTTAAACGCAAAATGACTAAAAGTGTCTTTCTTGTTATGCTATGCTAAATGACCACTTGTTTATGTTGTTTGCATATATGTTGCTTGCTTACTTTTCAAATTGTTGTTTACACTTGTTTGTTTGCATAATATAAGTGTCAATCTTGCCATGTTATTTATTCGTTTGTTTGACGATTTCTTGTTTATGCACAATAGGTTATTTGATAGATTTTGTGCACTAAGTTGGAAAATTGTTTTACCATCGCTTGTAGAATTAGATCACTTCATTTGCATAGGTTATACTAACATCTCGCATAACTTATGAAATGTCATAACTCACTTAGCAATAAGTACTAAGTAAATTAGTCAAGTACTTTGAAAAATGAAGGTTTTAAGAGAGTGTTTGGTACAAGGACAAAAACAATGTTGTATGATGTAATTTATATGTTTTCACTTCGTAAGATGATAAACTAACTTAAAACATTGATGTATGCTAACCGGTTCATGCAGGAGGATAACACACGGGTGTTATCAAATTTTACCCATTTTCACTTATATGTGAAAATCGTTAGCCCTTGGTCAAAGTCTATGCTCCACTATGTTTGTATATGTGTTATTGACTTTTCCTAACTAGAAATGATTAATGTCACATGTTTTAAGCAAAAATTCAGGTTTCGGAAAACTCCCCGACACCAAAAAAATGGGTCTGTGAAGTTTTCTGGTGTCCACGGATTAGACGGCACCAAAAATTTGGTACCGTCTGTTATGCATTTTGGTACCGCCGTTCCTGTACAGGCGGCACCAAATTAAGGGTTCCGCCTGTGCGAAAAATTGGTGCCGTGGATTCTACAGGTAAGTTGTTTAATTTTACTAAATCTCGCAATCTAGATTACCAAATTTTGTTTCTAGGATAGTTGTTAATGCATATCTTTCATACCTCACTCAACACATCCTCAATGAATTAACTTAGGATGTTTGACATGATCTTAGACACTTCCATCTCATTAGAAACTACTATCTTTGTATGAATTAACATCAAGTGCATGAATCCTTAGTTCCATAAATCGACACATTCAGGATGGTTATTTTCACACCTTCACTGTTACTTTTCCTTAAGCTTAGCATTTCTCAAAGCAAAGTCAAAATGACTAAATCTTTAACCTCAAATAAGACACTTAAGAAAACCACTAGGATTAGCATTCGATCTTGTTGCTACATTAACTTGAACTCTTCATCCTTAGACTCATTACCTCTCAACATCTCATCACCCATTCAAGATGTGAACTTTCTAAACTTAAGTACTCCAACTCCACCACCAAAATCACCCACCATTATGACTACTTCACAACCATCCAAAACACCGTCACTACCAAAGTCTCCAAAGCTTGTCTCTATCAAACTTTGTGCAACACCACCAACATCTCCTCACCCGTTTGCGGATGACTTAGATGACTTACCGAGACTAACAAATCTGGACTCATTATTTGCAAAGGTATCATACACAAGTCTATCATATGACTATAGATATTGTTTTGTATCTACATGTATTGCCTCACTTGGTTAACATGAAAATAATGTGTCATCCTTCAAGACGATAAGTATTTACATAGAGTCATAACTCACACGTATGTTAAAGACATACTATCAAGTCTTGTTATACTTGAGTTCAATCTAAGCTTTATAATCTCAACAAATTAGGATTGACAACTTAAGTATTTCATCCGAAATATTCAAGTATATGCGACTTACGATTGTAGTCATTAAAAGTCATATCCGAAAAATCAACACCCAAGTATTTTAACAACACATGTTGAAACACTTATCCAAAACAAACAACCCATTGTGCCACTTATCCCTCTCTGACACCTATTATCCCTCTTCCATCTTTTGGCACCATTAAGAGTATTGCTCATGATCTTCCAAGAGCATCCTTTAAATCAAACGTCCCCTTTCAAGGTGAACCTATACCTCAACCCCTAAGCTTCATAGACATAACCAAAGCTTCAAGTACTTCACCCACTAGTTGTAGCAACCAATGAACCATAAGAATTAGTATCCGTACTTTTTATGTTCAACATCTATGGATAATCAACCTAAGTATTCACATAGCACAACAAACCCCTACATCACCACATCCTTTTTTAGACACACTAGAAAACCTACCACCTAGATCAACCAATCCACCATCCTTACCATCATTTGAATTTGTTAAGTGTATTGCTCAAAAAGCCCTTGTGTCTAACACTTGTACTGAATCAAATGCACGTTTGAACAAACTCAAACATTCCTTCCCACATATAAGGACTTAGATAATTCATTATGGCTAGAACCTCAACTATCAAATAAGCATGGTGCTCTTGGTAATTGTTGTCAATTTCCACTAGGTATAAGTAGTACTACCTTCACAAATTATCAAAGTATTAGTAATACTTTGTCATTAAACTTCTGCATAAATTTCGTTAAACCTCAAATCAACATTTTAACAACATATGTTAAAATGCAATCTCAAAGGCAACATCATACACCCCAAGCAACAATGACTCTTGAGGAGTATACATAAGAAACTCGAGTGAATTCCTCTTGTCATCATCTAGTGAATATAATCTTGAGACCAAGTTTATTTAGATAGGACTATCCAATTCAAACACTTTGGCTTCATATCTTCATTTAGGAAAACATGATGTTTTGAAAAACATTATGCCTAAGAAATCATGCGTTAAGTATTCTTCTTATTAAAAGGATATTGTATATCCTATGCATCATTCTCTCCTTGCGACATATATGGTTATGTTACAAGAGATTTCATTACACCTCATTGGCTAAATGATCTTGAAACGAACATCCAAAAGTTCTATGAACTAGCATATCCAATTCATCTTGTCATACTTATTTTCATAAGCATGATAACTTTATCCCATGCGATAATCTCATTTGTTGAAAGATACTATTTGTATTCATTTCCTTTCAAGCGTACATCATAACCTAACCTTGCTCAAACCTTGTGCACATCCAAGGTTAAAACTACACATCTCTAGAACATACACATGATCTATTGAAGTTAGTAACCTTATTTAGATTCTTGTCAAATAAAGTTCCAAAGAACTTTCTTGAGAACATTCTTAATTTAACATATTCCATTCCCTAGTTTTAGATAATTCAATCACTTTTAAAGTATACACTTCAACATAAAAGATGTCATCCATTAGATCATACAATTAGCTTTGTAATTTGAACAAACCTTAGATTCTTAACACAAGATTAAAACACATTGTTTATCAAACACACCATTGTTAAAATTCATGTGTATAACATGACGTCTTCATCACTTTAGTTATATTGCATATTAGTTAAGTCACATTAAGCTAAGTATTGGTAAACTATCATCTTTTATGCACTTTAATATGCAAAAGTAGGAGTTCCCATCTTTCTAACATGAGAATGACTACTGGAGAACCTATTGCACTAGAAACTCAATTTGACCTAATGGTTGAATTGCTTCCTCGAGAGAAGTTGGGTATGTGGAATCACCCGTAAAAATGGTCGTGTTTAGCCTTAATTGAGCACCGCTAGTAATAGTCTCATATTCATTCTCCAACTTGAAAAATCTGTATTCCTATACTTGCCTAAAGTAAGTGTTAAAACATTGATAGTTTGCCTCGCCTTAGGAATACTAATCAAACAAGTAGTATATATGACTTTTCTTTTAAAACCACTTGCATTGCACTTACATGTGTTGATTACATGTTCTTGTTTGATACGATAAGTTGATTTGACATTATCTTAGTGTTTGATAACTAGTCAAATGTATAAACCTTAGTAAAACCACTTGCATTGCACTTACATGTGTTGATTACATGTTCTTGTTTGATACGATAAGTTGATTTGACATTATCTTAGTGTTTGATAACTAGTCAAATGTGTAAACCTTAGTACGGTTTTTATAATGCTTGTATCCTTGTTTCATGCTACTAAACGTTTAAAACCTAAAATTTATTTGCATGATGCTTACTTTTGAATTATTTTTAGCATGATTAACATGTTGCTTATGAACTCATAATATGTCATTTTGATATGTGATAATTTTGATATGATATATTTGTGTTTGAAAGCTATTAGTTGGCATTCATTATATCTATGTGTAGTACGATCTAAATGATACATGCTCCAAATTGTTATGTCTTAAACATGGCTTGCATGACTCTTTCATCTTGTTTCTTTTGCTTCTTGTCACATAATTTGTTTGCTACGTGTGCACATATAATATGTCAAAGCGCTTTTGGTATGACAAACTTTTAGAAGCCTTTTTATCTTACAAATTAATCACATAGATTGTTGTGTTAATTTATAAGCCAAGTATGCTTATACGTCTAAGTCTAACGACAAAACAATCTCAAAATGAAATGTCTTGAATAAAGTTGTATTCTTGCATAATATGATTGTCTTGATGCTATCTTGTATGGTGATCTCTTGTCTACTTAAGTGCAATGTGTTGTTCTTGCTTATATAACATGTTATCATTTGATTTCTATCATGTTAACATCTTTTGTCACTAACAAATTTGTTTTGTGGGTTGATAACAAATTATTTGTTATCTCAATTGGTTTTAACTTTTGTATGCTCATTTTGCATAATCCCCTTTATTGCTACGTAGATTAGTACTATGCTTTATGGGACCCCTACACTTGCATATAGTTTAAAAGCATATAGAATTAAGTTCTAGCGGGTTGGCTTTGCATTTTTGTCTTTCAACCGACCTCTTTCCAAATCTCAATTTAAGCTTCCGCTTTCCAAAAATCATCTCCATCATTATTTAGTTATAACAATACTCTGATCCTCTTCACTTCCTATTAGGAAACCACATGCCTCATCATACGATCATCTCGTATTAATCGAGAAGAAGTACGTGACTTTAAGGTTGAAGCTCATTGTATGCTAACCATCATCCAGAAAAACATTACTAAGCTCACCTCTTTCGTTAATCCGAATAACCTCCTAAACACTTTGTTGTCATTCCTTATTTGATACATTGCACATTATGTTAAATATCCACCAATTAAGGGGAGAGAAATCCATTCACATAATTGTCTTTTGTCAAAATTTATGTCTCTTAGACTCTAAAATACCAACACATAGGTAAACACCACTTAGCTAAAACCGGTTCACGAAACCACAACTAGTTCAACCTTTTTAACCTTATATCACAAGTTTGCACCAATACCTCATCAAGTGAAAAACACATCATGTGTTTTACAAACTTCCTCATCTCCACAATCAACGAATCTAGGATTTTCCTTAAACTAGCACCTTACAACTTCACTATCTAGAACACCATCATAGGATCTTATCCTTTTCTCGCTTGACATATATCATGCATGTCATTGTTAGTGCAAACAATATATTAATCAAAACAGCCATTTCCAACACGTTGGTCCATCCAACTCTCACTTATATGATGTCATTCTCATCCTCATATAGGTACTCATTATTATTATTATTAGTATTTTCCATATTGTCTTCACTTCTTTTCAAAGTGATAATCATCCATGTCGGTCAAAACCATGCTAATACTACCTTTCCCATTGTCACCTAGAATAGGTCATTTTTATAATTCGTGTCAATCAATGAACGAATTTATCTTCATGTTATCACTTTTATATATTCTTAGATAGAACACATTATTGATTACTCTTGGGTTGAAGCATATGAGAACTTGCTCAAAACAATAGGTTGTTAGCATCAATAAATCATTCAAATCATAACCCTTATGCATCATTGAAATGCAATGTCCATTCATTTTTTTTTCTTCTTAGCTTTGGTCACTTGACATGACGAAAGGATTGCATGAGTCCATATTTTTATATTTGCTATACATACGAGTTTCTAACTCCTTAATAGCTTCCTACCTAATCACCACCACCTTCCATCACCACTTTCACTAATCATCACCACCATGGATTAGCGAAAACTTACTTTTGTAAATCTCGAGTCATCTATCATCACCACATGAATCCTACTAGTAAACCGACACCAACACTAGCACCACTAGTGGCACACCCGGTGGAAGACTTCATATCTTCTTTCTAGGAACTATTTTGTAGGCTTTTATCATATTATATTCTCACTTTTCTTATGATTGTAATTAGGAGACTACACTTCATGAGATCTTTGATTATATCATTTATCACATATATACATCTTATTTTTCTTTGTGAAAAGATGAAATATATTGCACTAATGTTTTTCATTGTAGGTTCATCACCATATACACTCGATTGTATATAACTTACTCATCTAAGGATGAAGTTTGCATCAATTATTTTTCTTATTTTAGGTGCTTCTTGACATCCTAGAACAAGGAGGAATACCCTTTAAGCACTCATATTGCATCGTCTATACACTTGGTTGTATATGACATATTTGTCTAAAGACAAAGCTTCTATTATACTAATATTTATTTTGAAGGTTCATCTTGACGCCCTAGAGCAAGGGGAGCTTCCGTCAAGAATTTACTGAATGCATCTTATACACACTTTGTGTATATCACTTACTCGTCCAATGACGAATATAGTTTTGCACTAATAATTGTTTTGTAGGTTTTTAATCATACCCTGACACCTCAAACAAGGGGGAGCAACCGTCAAGGGGGAGCATGCACGCATTTAGCATCATTCTCACTTTTCAACAAGTATTTGTGCTTCGATAAAAAGTGGAGAAAATAGGCTAACATTGCTATGGATTTTCCTTTTTCATATATTTCTCATAATTTTTGTTGCATAGAACTAACCTTGATGTAGGTTAAGCCTCTTTATTTGATCCATGGATTCGCTACCAAACAAGGGACGGATTGAAGTGAAGGATTTAACTTCACTAGGGATGATGCAAGCTCGCCTTTTTGGGGAGAAATTAAGTTAAACTCCAAGGACACGCCCTTTTTGTTTCGACAAAAGGGGGAGAAGAGTGTAAACGGAGAAGGTAATGTAAAGGTAGTAAGGATACAAGTAACCTTTTACATTTTACTTTCTATTACGTTTACATATCTTTGTCATCATCAAAAAGGGGGAGATTGTTAGTGCAAATATTACGATATTTAATCTATACAGTCTCGTTTGTTTTGATTGATGACAAACATGTAACTTGTAATACATAACGTAAAATGTACAAGTTACTTGTAATTACATTTGTCTCAACATACATTCAACACCTCTCGATGTCTCAAGTCCTCGTATGTTACAACACAGGTTCGTACATGTTTGTTATGTGGCATTATGATCAAACCCATTAACAAATCATTTAGAATGTTTAAAATACATTTAGAGTAACTAAGTATTTTAATAGGTTAACCATTCTATTTCGAACCTCATTTTACATTTTGCATTCACAAGTATTTCAAAAGGTAACTAGACATTTTATTAACTAGTTACATAATACATTTTACAAGTTTACCTTGATAAACCTTTTAATCTAAAAATGGAAATACATGTTACATCATGTCATGCATCATCTTTGAAATCCTTGGAAGATCACTTGAATATTTTGGTTAGATTGACACACAATATATCAAATGTGATCTTAGTAAGATTTGGTAATATCTTGGAAAGATTTGAAGAAAGATTTTTTAGCTTTTTTGTCAGGCACCCACGGAACCCTTTAAAGGGCTCCTTGGTCCGTGGACGCTCCTGTCCACTTTTGGCTATAAATAGAAGCCCATTGTTTTCCCATTTCTTCACCACTTCAAATCACATCTTCTCCACCTTCTTGCATACATTTAGATCAATCATTAACAATGTAATAACATACATTAAACACCCTAATGATCATGATCATAATGCTTCTAACATTCATCTTTGTTGTAAGCATACTCTTTGATCAACCAAGGAAAGTTTGGAGATTTAGCCATCCCCACTTACCACAAGTTGAAGATCTATCACAAGAAGTTTAGGGAACTTGTGATCTTCATCATGAAGGCTTCCTATCAATGGAAGTTCATTTAGAAGTAGTTATTCATATCCATTAGACATTTGTGTCATGGATCATTAGTGTAAACATCATTGCATCATAACAACACTTTCACCAAACTAGATTAGATGGTTTATGTGTTTGTGCCATAAAACACAAGGTTTATTATGTTGGGCCATAAAACATATTGGGAGTGGTTGTACCTTGTAAAAGAACTCGACATCTAGCTTAGTGTCGGAAATATTGTATAGGCGACGTTAGGTTGGTTCTACCTCGAACTAGAACCCGGTATTTAGCTTTGTACCGGAAAAAGTGTAAGCGACGATTGTAAGGTTTTCTCCGCCGAGAAGGGAGCTTGTTGATTTAGTGAAGTAACTCTCGAGTTGGGTACTCGAGGAGTGGAGTAGGGCGGAAAGGAGATCCGTGACCGAACCACTATAAATCCTCGTGTTCGGTTTGCACTTTCCTTTCTTTATCTCTTTACTTTTATACTTGCACTATACTATTGTTTGTGATGTGGTTTGATGTTCATGATTGTGTGACAACTTGGTTTACCATACTTTATATTAGTCACAAACAATAATTGGTACTTTCATATTATAACAAGCTTCGTAAGCGATTTGATACTAAAGATCTAAAGTTTTTAAACGGTAACGTATTCACCCCCCCTCTACGTTTCCACACATTGGCTTCAAATGGACTACCATCGGTGGCAGTACAATTGTAGTATGCATGAGGACCACCACAAGTAACACAACTCTCAACTTTCTTCACTTCACCATGTGTTGGTGTCTGAGTGAAGGTCACTTTCTTTTGGTTAGCCAGAACCAAAGCCTGAACAATATCTGTGAGTTTGTCAATCTTAGCATCGGTGCTAGACGTACTCACAGGAGATGAAGAAGAAGAAGGTCCAGCATGAGACTGATATGTCTTTGCTCGGAAAGGGCGGACCTGAGATTTGTTCTCAATGATTTGCAAGGCTTCTTTGGTAGTCTTGCTCAGGAAATTACCTCCCGCGGAGGCATTCAAAGAGTCTTGATTAGTCTGGTTGAGACCATTATAGAAAGTATCCATTTGCATTAACTCGGTAAAACCATGATGCGGACACTTGCGAAGCAACTCTTTGTAACGATCCCATGCCTCCCCGAATGATTCATCAAATCTCTGAGAAAATTTCATTATCTCATTCTTAAGACTTGTGGTTCGGGATGGAGGATAGAACTCGTTAACGAACTTGGTGACTAGATCTTCCCATGTCTCAATAGAACGAGGGGGTTGTTTCTCAAGCCAATTCCGGCTTGTCCCTCTAGAGAAAATGGGAACAGAAGAAGCTTGATAGCTTCATGTGGACATTCTTGTACTTGATGGTAGATGCAATCTTGTTAAACCATCGAATGTGTGCATGAGGATCATCCCGCTCAAAACCATAGAATTGGCTTTGGGTTACTAGATTGAGCAACCCGGTTTTGAGCTCAAAGGTATCAGCCACAATGGCTGGGACAACAATGGCATCTCCGTAACCCTTGATGGGTGCTTGGAGAAGCTCATTCATGGGTTTGTCTTCTGCCATTTCGACAGGGGGTGGTGGTGGTAGACGTTCCTCAGTCACGGCTGAAGGAGCAGAACGTCCTCTACGTCTACGAGGAATCTTGCCAAGCTCTGACAGTGGACTTGTAGAACTGGAAGAACGAGTGCGCATGCACTAAGTTTAAAAATCAATTTCAAAACAAATGCGAGGCAAAATGACAAGTGAACTTAACTAATAATCACAAATGAAATGGCTTCTTTGAAAAAGGTATACCAAATCACAAGGACACAGAGGCAAGTTTTAAATCTGATGTTCGGGAACTTATTATGGTCACACCCCCAGTTAGTAGGTGTACTGCCTTGATTTGCGGTGGTTGATTTTTATGTATATATTAAGTACTACTGAAAAGACGTAGGTATAGATTTGTGCAAAGGGGTTTAAAAACTTTTGGACAATATTTTTGGATCGTCCCGTTTAACCAAATCGTATCTCTTTAAGAATCACCTCAAAGAAAATACAAGATAGAAAACGTTACGATTGTTTTGTTATATTGTTTTGGGTTTTAACACTTTAGGAAAAGTGTTAATGAACTTTTTGATTTTCTTATAACTTTACAAAAAACTTTTTACAAATGGTGGGATATGTGCAAGAATGAGTCTGAAAATGGTTTAACACACGCTAAAGCCTCCCCGGCAGCGGCGCCAAAATTTGATCTGTGTTAAACCGTCAAGCTACCTCACACAAGCTAGCCACTTGTGAATGGCTAACCGTAAGAAGCTTAAAATTGCTTAAAACACAAATACAATGAAGTCCTGGAGAATAGAATGAATTCCTGGGTCGTTAAGTCCCACGGAGACTCAATGGTGTGTAAACACTAATGATAGATGTGAATCTATATCTAGTAAGACGTAAAGGTTTAGATTAATTATTACACTACTGATTGATTGGAATGTATTTGGACACAGAATTGGAAAGCACAACAATCAGATAAAAGAAACGTAAAATGTACGTTTAAAAACTACGATATGTACAAAATAAAAAGTGAGATCTAAAAAATAAAAGACCTAAAAATATGAAAATGACATTTTTGAAATCCTAAAAATAAAATAAAATTATTAGAAAAAGAAAATTAATTTTATAACTATTTAATTAATTATTATTAATTAAAAACTATTTTAACTATTTAAAAATAACCTAAAATAAAAGAAAATATGAAATAAGGGTAGAAAAATAAGATTATGATTCAGAAAAATCTAAAATATTATAAAACTAATTTTCAAATTAAAAATATATTTTTCACTTTTATCTATTTATTACTAATTAATTATTATTTAAAATACACTTAAATACTAGAAAATATCAAATAAACCTGGAAAAATGAAATTTCAACTTGGAAAAATCTAAAATATGATAAAACTAATTTTAAAACTGAAAAGATATTTTTATGCTTTTTAATTATTTATTACTAATTATTTAAGACTTTTAACTATTTAAAATTATAATAAATACTAAAAAGATAGAGAAAAATATGAAACTTTTTATAAAAATAACTTAAGGTGACAGAAAACTAAAATATAAAACAAGATTTGCTTATTAATAAGATGAAAAGAAAAATCAAAAAGCTAAAACCTATTAAATAAACACTATCACTGTTTTAAAAATGAAGTTTTTCTGGATTTTCTTTTTGAAAACTACTTAACTACTTAAAATATGAAACTTTTATAAAGACACAAATTTTACAAACTACAAATAAGCTGTTTGACAAGCTTATGAGCTTAACAGATTTGTTTTTGAGCTTATTTGATAAATTAAGCTTGAACAAGCTCACAAACTGAAACAAAAGCTAGAATAAGATAAAATAAGCTACAAGCTACTTATATGAAGCTAAAAGACACAAATATTATCACTGAAAAGCTAGGAAAAGCTAATAAGCACTTGAGTCTGAACTACTAACCAAACAAGGCCTGCAGCCATGTTTAAGGGCAAATTAAGCTAAGCAATTAAGCTCAAAAGCTCAAAACAAGCCTTGAGGTATCAAGATAAGCTGGTTGGCTTTCCAAAAAACTAAAGATCACTTACTATGGACAACTATAGAGCTTTTGGTGAGCTTATGAATATAGCACCAAACCACTGTTCAGCTTAAGCTGAGTCAGTATCAACTGAGTGTTGGCCAAAAACAAAAGCTACTAAGCGCCCTATCTAACAAGCTAGAAATTGAAATATGAAGCTTGGGACTTCAAGATGGCTTGGTTGGCTCTCCAAAGAACTAAGAATCACAAGCTTAGGTCAACTAATAAGCTATTTGTGAGCTTGTGAAAGTGACTACTCCCACTGTGCACAGAGCATCAATTAGCAGGTAGTCAAAAGACACTAGAAAATAAGCACTAAATAAGCTGATTCAAAGAGAACTAGTATTTTTCTAATTTTGTTTAGCAACTGAACTTTAATATCCCAAAAGATTTTAAGCTAAAACTCACTATTAAACTCACACTAAAATTATCTATTTAATTCAAAAAACGACCTAATGAAAAATTTTGACTTTTTAAGAAAAACTAAAAGTTTGACCAAGATGAACTTTGAATCACTACTACTCACTGATTAGGTTGTTTTAAGGTGTAATAAGACTGATTTAAGCAATGTTAACAACTTATGAGTACAAAATCATGATCTTGAATCATAAAATCCAATGTGAATGACAAGGATGTGATAAAATGAAATTTTGACTTTTGATGTGACAAACACTGGTTTTCTTGGTTTCTTTGAGTTATTAGGTGTGTATGTAACTCAGAACAAGCACAAACAAACAACACAAACAAGTTCTGCTATGGTTTAAACAGGCAAATCCAAACACTCTTGTATGACTGTCTTGGAACTTTTTCAAAGCAAATCACAAATTTAAACCATAAAACTGATTCAAGACCATGTATTATCATATATTAGAACTAATGAAGCATAAAACAACAACATTAACAACAAGAAACTAAGAAATGACAGTTATGCACTCTTAACTTGTCAAGATGAAATTTTTACTAAATACAAATTTAAAAGAACAACTAACTGATTTTATTGTTTACTTATGCTTAATTATAACTAGGAAACATATAGAACCAGAAATTACAACTACTAAACAACTAAAACAAAGAAATGCAAAAATGAACAAAAAGGCTTACAAATGCTATCCAACTGAAATCACAGAACCAATGATCAAGACCACTCCTATAGGCTTACCACTAAGCCACTAACCCAAGGCCATCCAAAATTCACCCTGCTCCAGCTGTGTACACCATTTCCAATGATTTTTGATTTTTTCACTAATTATTTGGTATTTTTGGTGATTTTTGATTTTTGCTTCTAAACTGGATTTTAAGATATCTAATAGCTTTTATAAGCTATCTAGGAGCTTATGTGGCTTATTCAGTCCATAAGAACATCTACAAACAACATTTGATCATTCACGAGATTTTGAAATTTGAAATTGCATAAACTGATATTAAAACTTAATACTTGAAATTGAAACTGAAAATAGTTCACAAATACTTTAAATAACATAAACAAAGTGCTAGGAAAACTTAAATTACACTGGAGATTTGAAAATAATGAAAACGATAATGAAAAACTAAAATTACACTAGATGATGATATACATTGTATCTCTTCCTCTATATAATGACTTTTGGACTGATGACCTCTGATTGTTTCCCACCACTTCTGAGCCATTGGATTGGCCAAACTCATCACAACCATCCAAGTGTACTTTTGGCGCCAATTTCTTCGAGCGGTTTGAGTCAATTAAAGCTTTTTGGTGCTAGTGGAGGTGGAGGGGACAAGGTAAGGTAGGGGAGATATGATAGGAGCAAGTGGATTTGAAAAAGTTGAACAAAGCTCACTGGTTTGGTTTTTGCGTGGTGGAGGAGATGAATAGTAACTGGTTTTGCCATTGACTTGTTTTGACCAGTTTAATATAACGGGGTGGGGTTCACAATGGTATACTGGGGTCAAGTGGTATTTTGACCTAGCTCAAGGGTCAAGGTTCATGTGGGATTGGGCTAAGGGTTGGGCCAACAGGTATATGGATTGGATTTGGGCTTTGGTTTGATATAGGATCCGTTTGGTGTAGCTTATTAACCCAAGGACCAAACTTGCAAATCTGCCAAACATGAGGGACCAATCTAGCAGTTTTCCAAACTTATCACAAGGACCAAACTTGACAAACTTTGATAGTACAAGGACCCTTTTTGCATAAATTCCATTTTAAAATATCCAAGGACTAATTTTGCAAATTTTCAAACTCTAGGGACCTTTTCTCGCCATTTGACCAAAGAATCATTCAAGGACCAATTTTAACAACTTAGAATATTTCAGGGACTTGAATGATAAAATTCCACATTTTTGAATTCCAGGGACTAGATTTGACAACTTTTGAAACTTGGGGGACTAAAACTGCCAATTTTACAAACTTGAATATTTTTCATCTGATTTTGATATTTTTGCATTTAAAACACATAAAACACTGATTTGTGATATTTTCATCATTTTGATGCATTTTTGAGTGTTTTCAGATGATTTTGCAGTTTAGATTGTACAAAAATGATGAGTATTTAGACACTCATCAATATAACACTAATATCACATGTGATATTCAAAGTAGTGTTTAATCATATATGATATTTTTCATGCAAATTTCAAGTAACGTAAAAAAAGACGAAAAAACGTGACAAAAACGATTTTTTTTCTTTTTTCGAAAGTATATCAAAGTGCCCGTCTATAGAAAGATAATTAAATGCTCTTCGCGAAGGTGTAAATATTTTCACTTAACGATTAACGGTTTAAGAGATATTTAAATTATAAAAATAGGTGAAATAATAAAATGCTTTTAATATCAGCCATTGATTTCTTTTTAGATGGATGGTGGAGATGAGTCCTTTAGTATGTAAAAAAAGTTTGGTATGTAAAATAACTCTCCTCAAAGTATAATTATATGATTTTTAAAAATTAAAAATTTGAAAAAAGTTAGTATTTAATTAAAAAAAAAACTTGCTAATGTCATTTTTTTAATCCGTTACATAAATTTTAAACTTGAAAGAAACGGATAACATGGGTCAGCTAATACGGCGCCAAAACATATGGCGCGACTGGCAATGTCAAGCACGCATTATAAATTTGCGTTTTCGGTTTGCGCAACCCTTTCACTTTCTAACTTTAGCGTTCTTATAATACAATGACTCATGTCTATTTAACATGAAACAACAACGTTTTTTTTAGAAGAAAAAAAAATGTTAAAAGAGATATGGAGCAGATAGGGGAATAATAACGATTGTGTTGGCGGCCATCAATAGCAAAAATTACTGAAATGAATTGTCAAACTTTCGTTTGTTCTGCCGAGGACCACTCTTTCATGCATTTTCAAACATCACGTGTCACCCAAACAAATTAACAAAAAAGATAGACAAAAAAAAATGTTGTTCGCGCCAAGCTTACACCGAACACCGAACATCTAACAAAATAAAACTTTTACAACTTTTTTGAATTGGATAATAAATGAGGAGAATCTAAAAAATGCAAAATCCACCCTTGAACTATTTGATATTTACAACTTTTTGTTATAACGAATTTTATTTGTCAACTAGCTAGCGAATATCTAGCGAATTCGCTAATAAAAAATATACCGTTAAGCTCGGATTACGAATAAAACGAGCCCAATATCGATATACTTTTGGCGTAAGTATGAAACTATAAAAAATATTGAACTTTGATGTATTTTTTAAAAACAAAACAAAAAAAAAAAAAAAAAAAAAAAAAAAAAAATGTACTTTCAAAACACACTCGTAATCCACACGGACCAAAGACATGCAATTCTATAAATAAGGAAAATTGTTTGGAATGACCGGAATATCGTTTGGAAATAAAAACGTAAACATTTATAAACTAAAAACGGTATCTTTTTATTTATAAAACAAAAAACGCCAACTTTTTTCTATATGAAACTAAAACTTTTATTTATAAATCTATATAAAAAATTTTAGTATTGTTATCCTATTATTAATAAATTTATTATGTGTTTATTTAATGAAAATGATATCCTTTTATGAAACTAAAAACAGGATTCTTTTATTAATAAAATTAAAAACGCCAAACTGTTTTCTATATGAAACAAAAACTTTTATTTATAAATTACATAAAACAAATTTTAGTACTATTACCTTTTTATTAATAAATTTATTACGCAACGAAAAAGTTGTTATATAAAACAGTTATAAAAAAATGTTTACATTTTTATTTCTAAATGATATTTCGGTCATTTCAAACAATTTTTTTTATTTATAGAATTGCACGTCTTTGGTCCATGTGATTTACCAGTGTGTTTTGAAGGGTTTTTTTCCTTTTTTGTTTTTAAAAAATATAATGTTTCTCAATGTTTTTATAATATCGTATTATTTCAAAAGTGATCCATTGCTTTGTTCAGAATCTGATCTTCTTCATGGCGTAAGTATTTTTTATTAAATCTACTCATATTTATTTGATTTAATAAAATTCGTTATATAAAAAAATTGTAAAAGTTTGAGGGTGAATTTTGCATTTTTTATATTCTCCTCATTTAACATCCAATTCCAAAGTTGTAAATGTCTTATTTTGTATGTTGTTCGGTTAAAGCTAGGAGCGAACATGATTTTTTTTTTTTAATTTGTTTGGCTGACATGTGGTGTGTTTGGTGTTCAGTTACAACAAAGCACGAACAAGTTGAACATTTTAGAAATGCAGGACCCTCCGCAAAACAAACGAGAAAGTTTAACAGTGCACGTCTCTCCGACAGTTTTATATCCTTTTTTACTGCAATTGGTCAGTAATTGTCTCTTACTGTTAATTCCCTACTTTGCTTCTTTTCATACACTTCCGTATCACCCCACCAAATATACTGTCTATACTCTATACGTATAAATGAATGTTGAACTAACGTGTGAGATTTGTATTAAAAATGGTACAAGCTTGTAATATGTTCTAACGTTTACATTATTTCACGAAATAACAGTGTTAACGTATAAGAGTAATTAACAAATCTACAAAACTAAATTGTTCAAGTGTAAAGATAATAAGTTAACTCTTGATCTAATAGGGTGACTAAAACTTTTGCCCACTAAAAACACAAAATTCACAAAATCACTATAACTTTTGCCTTCTAAAAATTACAAAAGTCACTAAATCAAAATAATAGAATACAAAATTAAAACACAAAATATCTACTTTTTTACTCCAAAACAAAAGTAAAAAAAAATAAAAAAAATGCACACAACCCTCGCTCTCTCGATTCGCACCCTCGCTCCAATCATCGTAATCGGGCCGCTACCAATCAGATCAACATCATCACCTTCAAGATAATATCCCATCATTCTATCACACCGATCATCTTAACAATTCATCAAAGACTCGCCTTTTTCACATTGCGCTTATCCTCACCGCCGCCAATAATCATCATTATCACACGTCTCCGAACATCATCTCCAGAATCACCGAAGCATTGTCACCGTCACGGATCATCCTCATCGTTGATTAGATTTTCAAATTGCACTGCTTGGAATTAACAAATAATTCAATCTTACTGTTCGCTTATCCAGTTTGTGATTTGATTAACTTGTTAGTTTTATTGGCCTAAATATTTTTTAATTTGTGGTTGTAATGTTTATTTGCATAAATTTTGATAGATGAGAAAAACATTACTCTTTTCATCTCAAAATTATTCTCAGAAAACAAGAATCGCAAAGTTTTATAAAAGTGAGACCACTTGTAACCACTGGTAAAATTCACTTGGTATTAAACAAATATAATATTCAAATGAAAAAAAAAAAATACTTATCTATTTCCTACGTCTAAATATGTTTTTAGATTAAACGTTATCACATTCTCAGGTACAATAACTAAACTAATGTGTGATTTTCTTATAAGATAAAAATGACAGTCTGTCTAATTTCAATACTTTAACATTTCGCTCACTGCTTTTAACGGTTGTCTCGTAAAGACGTGAAAACTACATATAACGAATCCCAAACCGCGACAACATGCTTAATCTCGATAATTATTTTTCAGAGACGATAATATTGTGTATATACCACTTTTATAATAACACTTTCATAAATATATTTCTCGCAGTTACCAAACAGAGGTATGATGGTTACACTTTAGCTCAGCGAGATACGGAGTAATAATAAAATAAACCTACCTCTATCTTACACCCAATACATCGCCTTATAAAAATAAATAAATAAATAAATAAATAAATAAATAAAAGATAGATAAGGTCCATCTTTTCTCTGTTTCCCACAAACATATATTACTACTCCTCCTCTTTCTCTATGCACCACCACTCTCCACCACATTACCACCGCCACAACATCACCACCATCCGACCACTGCCGCTCCATCACCACTTCATAACACCACAACCATCACCATCAAGGAGATCATGTGGTTTTGGGTATAGATCGTGTCGCGGTTATCTTGTCCACGGGACTTGGTCGTGATCACGTCAATCCATCATAACCATCTCCCTTTTGTTTTATTGGTATGCCAACTCACGTTTCTATTTTTATCTGTTTTCTTTGATAAAAAACCTATTGTGAATTGATTATAAGTGTTCGTGGAATCTAAAAACCGGATTAAAACATATATATATATTTTTTTAACAATAAATCGTGTGGTGAATCAACAAAATTCGTGGGTTAGTGTAGTTTAGTCACAGGTCGTGTCAGACCCTTTATCTTCTCGGTTTTGGTTACAGTAATATTGATACTATTGCTGTTGTGGATTGGGTCTCGGGCCTGTTTTGCCTTGGCTGGAAAAACTACCCAAAGGGTGTGTTTGTTTCCTGATCGAGTCGGCCACAAAACCCCAAGAGGGTTGTCGTTTTGTTTGGTAGTCTCGGGTTTGATCTTGGTTTTGTTTATCTTTGCTTCCTTCGAAAACTCATTTGGGTGTGTATTTGATTCGATTTGAATGGGTACCAAGAGGTTTGTTTGTTTGTTGTCGACTCAAGATAAAACCCACATATGGGTGTTTCTTTGCGTGACACCGCCGACCCACAAGGGTGCGTTTGGCTTATTTGTCCCGAACCACAAACGTGAGCCTATCGGGCGTGTTTATTTGTTTCTGTACAGGTCAGGCACAAAAACCCGTAGGGGCTACGGGTAAAACCCGACTTGGTCTCAGATTGAAACTGCTTGTTTAATTCTTTTGTACATGAGTTGTAGCTTTTTCATTAAAATCTTGATGTTATTGTTGTTGTTATGTCGAACCTATAGAGGGTGTGTTTGTTTGGCTTTCTTTTGTTAGCTCACCAACTCGTGGGTTGGTGTGGGCTGCCGACAATAAAATGAAATAAGTTTGTTACCCTCTTTGGTTTAAACAATGTGATATCGTATTTTATTTTTTTTACATTAATGACATAGTGTTTCATAGTCATTGATCAATTATATGAATGAAGGGGCTGTTTGATAAAATTAGCGAGTTAGCACTGAGTGATTAATAATTTTGAATGATTCAAAGACTCTGTATAGATTTGTTTTCGTTGTTTGATAACTGTTGTGAATGAACAATCTGAATGACAAAAAACCACTTATCAATTTTCATGATAAATAAAAAAAAGTCATTTTTAGCGTTCAAATGTTTTTTCTATGGTGATATGTTGTTTCGTATTTTCTCTAGCATGGTACAAAAACCAGAACATTCAATTAAAACTCTAAATTCATATTGCTTCAATGATCTTATAATATTAATATCATCAATTCGTTTAAAAGTATAAAGCAACAATATTATAATAGAGTTGAAAGAAAATTTCATCAAGTGGCAACATAGTATTTGGCGCTGAGTCATTTTGCTTCAATTTAGTAGAGAATCGGTCAGCACCAATTTTAATATTCAGAGGTGGTTTTTTGATCTCATCAAACACACTTAATGCTGACCGATTCAACATTAAGTGCTGAATCATCCCATTAAGCACCAATCAAACAGCCCCTAAGATTGGTTCATTCCTTCGCATATGAGTTCTGAAAAGATATATATATTAAGTATATATATATATATATACGTATATATATATACGTATATATATATATATACGTATATATATATATATAGATAGGATAAATATAGAAGAAAAATTGAAATGAGAGAAGGATAAGCAAAAACCACAACCACACATTTCAGATGCACCTACAAATATGGATGCATCTCCCCTTAAATTTCTCCTCTTATTAAAAAATGTGTGGCTAAAAATTATTCTTATTATTCTTATTTTAGTTTTTCTTCTTACTGGATCCGTTCCTTATATATATATATATATATATATATATATATATATATATATATATATATATATATATATATATACACACACACGACACTAGACAGGTTTTATATATTGGATTTGAGATTATTAGACTACTTATTAGATTAATAATGCGAACTTGAACATTTAAATTATTGGAATATATCGGACTAGTTAACCTGTTAGACTAATAATATAGGGGTGTTGATCGGTTCGGTCATCGGGTTGTTCGGTTAGTTCGGTTCGGTTAATTCGGTTAAAATATTTTTTTAGGTCAATCCGAGAACCGAACCGAACCAAATTCAAATTCGGTTTTCGGTTCGGTTGAATTTTAATTCGGTTCGGTTTTCGGGTTAACCCGAATAACCCGAATTTCACTATTTTTTTAAAAAAAATTAATAATTAGATAAATATTTAGCAAAAAAATTTATTTCAAGCATAAAAAGTATTTTATTATATTATGATAACCTTTTAATAGTATTTATTTATATATAAATATACTTAAAATATATAAATATATATATAAATATATAAAAAATATATATATTTATATGAATTCGGTTTTCGGTTCAAACTGCCAAACCAATACCCAAACCGAGAACCGAATTAGTAATTCGGTTTGGTTCGGTTTTAGCAAATTCGGTTCGGTTATTAGTTCGGTTCGGTTATTTTCAGTTTGGTTCGGTTTCGGTTTTCGGTTTATTCGGTCTTTTCTGTTTTTTCGCTCACCCCTAGACTAATATATTATTATTAGACTAAACATATTGGACATAATAGACACATGATGAACTTGGACATTTGGACTATCGGACTACGTTGGACTAGTATTAGATTTAAATTGGATACTTAACGGTTTTAATTTATATTTGAAAGTGTTGTGAAAATTGAATTATATGAAAGTCTTTCGACTTAGGATCGTTCTATAAGCGAACAGGTCATGCCGAAACTTATTAATTGACCTTCTTTCTTGACATTGCGTCTTGTTTATTCTTTTACTTTATAATATGGCTATATATATATATATATATATATATGTATATATATATATATATATGTTATATATATACATATACATATATATATATATACATAGATTTGCGTTCATGTGGTGACTGACCTTAAGATAAAAACAATAAGAACCAATATAATTTTGACAAGTGTCATTTATTACTATAAGTGAAAATTAATCATTTTTCTCAAGAAAAAAATTGTTAACTAAATTATAAGGGCATTTTGAGTAATTGGTTATTATTTTTTTCTCTCTTAAATACTATACCTAACCCCTTAACTGCCGTCATATTTTTACACTACTTTGCATAACCAACTACTAGTACTATACTTCTCATCATCACACACAAAAAAACACAGATCTATTTTCTCTCTATAGATCAGAAATTTGTCAACTCGATCCCTTCTTTTACCCCGTCGTAAAAATCACGAAACACAGCCGTCGGTATGGTGTTGCCGGATTTCAGATACTCCACCGGTAACCATTGTCGGATTTTAGATCGAGGGGTGTAAGTTGTAACAAATCCAGTCCGGCAAGGTTTTTCCGAAACCCACCGCTGCCACATGCAACTTTTTATAGCGAGTAAATATTCAAGATTTATTTCCGGCGACTTCAAGTTATCGGGTTCTTAAAGACGAACGAACCCTCGATCTGCCAAATCCCACGATGGTTATTTATGTTTGAAAGTTGCAAGTGTTTGTGTATATGTTAGAATATTTGTTTGTGTTTTAATCCCATTTTGAATGATGGATCATTAGGATTTTCTTGGTTGAAACTCATATTTAATAAAGGAATTAAGTTTTACTTTTTTTAGTGCATTTGTCTAGTGTTTGTAAGGTAACTGGTGTGGTGTGTACCAAGATATTAGAAAATAGGACTGTCATCAACACCCCTTGAATATTGTTCAATTGTCCAATTATAATTAAGCATTTACTTGTATTATTCATAGCCTTTTTTTGATGGCTAATATGGACAATTTAGTGTGGATGTGTATCTTTAGTTTTGTTGTTAAAAGATTGATGTGCATCAGGTGTGGTGTTTTAATAATGTTTTAAGGTTTTGTATGTAAGCTGTATTACTACTAGTATGTAGTAGTTGATTTTAAGGTTTATGTTATACTTGGTCTCTTTAATGAATTTTTAATCTGTAGCAATGGACGTGTATGAGTTTGTCTACTCATGTAGAAGCAAGTGATGAATACTAAAGTAATAAAGCTAAAACGAAAAATGGTGCATCAAAAAGTACGGCAAAATTTTTAATTAGATTAAATAATAAATAATTCTTAATTAGATGAAATAATAAAGGTACATGCATCACTAAATTAGATTAAATAATAAATAATTCTTAATTTAAATAAGAACTAGAAAAATGGTGCATCAAAAAGTACGGCAAAAAAATTTTTGCACGTGAAACATTATTACCAAACTTATCCTATTTTTCTAAATATTTACAAATCTGCCATCGATGCATACTAATCATTAATTGAATAGTTAATGACACATGTCACAATATAGTTGGTTCTTATTGTTTTTATTTTAAGGGTGGTCACCACAAGAACGCTCCCCTATATACATATATATATATATACATATATATATATATATATACATATATATATATATATATATATTATACTCTGGTGTGCGTTTTGTTTTGAGTCTATGATTTCATATCACCACATGAATGATGAAACTAAGCATTTTACAAACATTGAAGTGAATCTTCCACGAAAACTAAAATGTATTATCTTTTGAAACTTATACGCATCGATTTCTATTCGCTTGTCATATTATGAGACAAACTCATATCTATTAGGTTATGCCGATTTCGTATCGTTGTGCTATGCTTCTTTATACTGTTTTGCCATACTTCTTGGCACCGTTGTGTTACTTACGTCATTACACTCTAAGGTGAGTTCATAGCCCCAACTTTTGTTTAATTGTTTGTAAATTACTTTGGGGGTGAGATAATGCTCGACTACTTGCTTTTACTTTCACAAGTACTTTAAACCTATTACGTATTACTGTGATTTTCACAGCCCCATTCTACTGGTTTACTCGTTTTGGGGTGGAAAGCATGCTAACCGAATTGGTTGTGCATCTATGAAATTATGGATTTACTGAACTGATTTAATTTACTAAACTATGCTCTGCTATTTTGTGTAAACTTATATGTATGCTTATGTTTGGCGCTTGAGAACAATCGTGAAAGTCCTCTGGAACAACACTATTTATTAACTTACTCTCACTGTACAGGACGAGCCATTGATATTTATGGATAACATTATTTAGGGGTAGAGTCATCCCCTCACTCCCATTAACCGGAGTGCATAGTATCACCTTCTCATGCTAGGTTAGAGCATGTTGCACGTAGGGGCAAGTTTTCAACTGAATCGGCTTATGTAGTGGAACATTCAAAACATGAACACGCTGCATACATAATGGACCCTTCTGAAACTTTGACAACTAATTGATTTTCATGTTTTGGAAACTACTTGGTGTATTAAAACATGTGAACTCACCGACCTTTGTGTTGACACTTTAACATGTATTTTCAGGTATTAAGGCAATAGCTAAACTTTGAAGGCGCTTGGGCATTGGTAAGGCATGGTTATAGAAGACTCTGATATAACTTGGGGACCATTTAAATTCTTTTTTATGGGCCTACATTCTATAATATGTATTTTGAAAGATGTAAACATAAATCTTTATGAAATAAGATTTCTCAAGTTAAACCGTTGTTCTATATATTGTGTTGTGATATCAATCGAGTAATACCCCAGTAACACTTACTTCCGCTGCAACCTATTTTTTTGGGGGTGTTACATATCGGTATCAGTGCCTTTGTTATAGAGAACTGGGTATTTTTCTAACCTAGACTTTAACCGCTTTTACAAAAACTTACCTCTATGACCGACACATGTCAGCCTGCCAAGTTGATGCCTTGCTTATGACTTGTTGAAGTCATACTTATTAAAATATGTATTATATTATTATCCACTTAATCTCACTATGAACTATGATTGCTTTATTATACGTATGTTTACATACCAAGCGCTACGCCTTATCCCCCACTTAAAAGGAATACCCATTTCAGTCTTTCGTAACAACTCCTAAAAGTAAAGGACATAGTGCTAGTGCAACTGAGCCGAGTATTTCAAAGTTTATGTGAATATAGATTGACCAGCTATATTCACCAGGGAGAGAAGATCATAGACTGATCACCTATGTCCAACCCTGAGGTGAACTTTGCAATGTTGGGGATGGTTATAATAGAATTGTGTCTAGCGGAATTTTGATTTTGAGAATAAAAAGATTTTGTACGTGTATACGAGCATGGACATGATAAAAGTTTACCCCTACACACAACACACTGACATCACAATACTTGTTCATTGCGATATTTTCCTCTTTTATGGAACGCCTTTCATCGCCGCCTGGTTATATTACGACTATGAATCACTTTTGGGATTAATGAAAACGTCTAATCATGCTTTACGTTGGGTCGAGTTAGACCCGATTGGTCACCATTTGAATTGGAGTTGCGTATTTCGACAGGTTTGATATCGTAATAAGTTAATTGAACTTATTAGAGTGTTTTGGAATTAATCTTGACTACGTTTGATTTTGAATTATTTGGCATTGAGATTTTGGGTCTCGTGCGGATTTGGATTTGCTACTTTATTTGAGCCTTGCCTTGATTTTGGTTTTGTTATGGACCCTCTGCCCCAAGTCTTATCTTGGACCTATTGTTGTTTATTTTTCGGATTGATGCCGTTCACTCGATATTATTTAATCGTCGTTATCCAGTCGACGCTGTTAATTTTTCTGAATCGATAATGTTCTACCAACACTGTTTCATCAACAATACTCGATTAAGGTTGTATGTTGGAATCACTCCTAAACCTAAATCAAGTGTTAGTGACTCATATGTAATAGTTAGCTTAATATGACCTTTATGTTAGTATTTAGCCTTAGGCTTATGTAGAAGGCCCATAAGCCTAGGCCTAGTCCAATAAGGAAAAGGATGGGAACTAGGAGTGTTGCCTTAGCTTCCCTCCTATAAATACTCTTGTAAATCTTCACTTGAAGGTTGGTTGTTCAATATTTTCTTTCATTCACTCTCCTACGCGTAACCGTATTACTATATCGTGTGTGTGTGTTTGATTATTGTTCATCCGCCTCTCTTCTCTTCTTTATTTCTTCTATTGTTACTTGTGTTGCATATTTGGGAACCTAACAGTGGTATCAATCGCCTACTAGTTGGGTGAATCGTACTGCTTTTGAAGTGGGTTTTTTGGTCCTACGCGTAAAGAATACGAGATACTTTGGTTCGCTTAAAAACACGTTTTTTACACCTTTTAATCCAAGATTCTTGTCCTTTCAACGTTTTAAGGTGATAAAATAACCGTTTTTGGCAAAAAGTTTCAAACTTTACGCGTGGATAAACGTTTTTGAGCTTGATTTTTAACGAGGGTTTCATTATACGCATAACTGTTTTAGACGTTTTGGATCATCAAGTTTCACACTTTTGTGTTATTTTGGTGATATTGAAGCTATTTCATCACAAAAATCTGGTTTAGAAACATCTTTGGGAACAAGTCACTTTACGAGTAGAACTACGCGTATCAAAACCCTAGTTATACGCTTAACTTATTCCTTGGTTTGATCTTCAGTTTCGTGGTTTACTCCGTGTTTTCTTGCTTGGATAAGCCTGAAAATACGTCGACTTTGGATATCTTTTGCACTGTGATAGTGTAAAAGATCGTTTGGTAAAAACCCTAAAATTACGCATAAGCTTAAGCTTACGCGTAGAATATCCTACGCATAAGATTCATCTTACGCCTAAGCCTAGTCTTACGCATAAGGTAATCCTACGCCTAAGTTTTCTACGCCTAACTTCTCGTTTCACGCATAACTTTAGTGTTTTCTCCTACTTGCAGCGTAAGCTAAACCTACGCGTAACTCTTGCATGCAGCGTAACTTTGGTGTTTTAAGCATAAGTGCTACTTGGTTTATTGTGATTTCTACGCCTAAGGATACTTCATCAACAAAGGTTCATTCGACTACAAAGATCCATTTAACAACACAAGTTTTCAACATGTCACAACCACCATACTCTAACTATTTTCCTTACACTTATAATCAACGACAACAACAACAACTAAGTCCACAACATCAACAATGGAATCAACAACAAGCAGTTTATCAACAACAATTTAATTAACAATATACTCCACTACTTGCAGCAATTCCACAACCTCAAATGGTACAACCACCACCTAGTCTTCAAGTACAACCTTACACAAACTTCTACAATCAACATCCATCCATGAATACTATGAAGGAACCGGCATGGTTTGGCAAGATGTGTGAAGCCTTGAGTAGCCAACAATCAATTCATGAAGGTGGCTCACTTGATAGACCTCCAATGCTCACTCCCGGTAATTATGATCAATGGGTGATTCGGTTCTTTATGTTTTGAGATCTAAAGAAGCCACATGGAAAGTTTTTAAAGAAGGTCATTATGGAAGGTCCATTTAGGATGCCTCTTTCGTTACAGGAGATCCTAATGTTGTTCCACCAAGAGATGATGTCACCAACATTGCAAGCTGTTGCTGAAATCACGGGTGATCAACTTCTACACTTTGAAGCCGACGAACTTACAATGCAATACATCCTTTTAGGATTACCCAATCCAATCCTTGAAGTGTTGATGCTCAAAAGACTGCAAAAGCAATGTGGGAACAGATTCATCTTCTTATACAAGGCACAAAACTCAATCAGGAAGACATGGAATCCAAAATCTACTTGGCTTATGAACACTTCATGATTGAACCAGGAGAGTCATTAGAATCTTATCATAATCGCTTAGGACATCATTAATGATTTGGACAAACACAATATCATCATGCCACGAATTGCTGTCAACACAAAGTTCCTAAGTGGTCTTGGTCGGAATGGGAGAAGTATGTTATTTTTCTCCGTCAAGCTAAAGATATGCATCATGCTACCTACGGATTGTTGTACGACTATCTGAAGCCTCACCAAAAGAAGTTGATAAGGAAAGGATTCTCCGTGGTCAAACTGTTTCACCATCACAGGAGAATCAACAACTTGCTTTGTGGGCTCAAACAAATATTCCTCCTCAACAAGCTCTTCAACCGCTCCTCGAAACAACTGCAACCATCAAACCTTTTGATCCGTCAAAGGCAACAACCTCAACAAAATCAATTGGTTCCATACAACAACAACTGCTTTTCAAGCTCTTTCTGATGAAGGCGATGAGGACTCCAATGCCTTCGATGAACTGCAACAAGGATTTATTATGATTGCTAAAGCATTTGGCCGTTATACAAACAAATCCAACAATCGCATTCGTTCTTCAGCTAATACAAGGAATCGGTATTTGTGCACAATGGACGAGTTGAAGTTCAAAATCGTGGTTATGGGCGTCAGATGGGAGGTGGTCAAGGGTTCAATGCTATGGGAAGGAATAATATGGGTGCTCATAGCGCACAAAGGGCTCAAGTGGTTGAGCGGGAAATGCTCGGAATGGGGTTAATGGTCTTCGTTGCTATATAACGTAATGAGAAGGTCATCGGCTAATGCATGTCCTAAACCGAGGACAAGAGGCAGTGCTTATTCCAAAGAGGCTTTGCTTTTGGCTCTTAAGGATGAAGCTGGTGGAACTCTTACCAACAAGGAACAGAGCTTTATGGCGGATCACTGATTGGATTCAGATGATGATATGGAGGACTTGCAGGCTAATGCAGCAGTGATGTTGATGGCACATATGCAAGCACTACACATAGTGTCTGAGGCCCATTGTATGACTGACGGCTTGTCTCAGGTACCTGAACAAATAATTATCATCAATGATCTGATATCTCCGCCACTTTCTCTATCGACAAGGATCGAGTGTTCAACTTGAGTCTTCCACATCTCATTCCGATGATTATCAAATAGATTCCGTAGTTATATTTGATGATCAAAATGACCTTATGGTTAATATTGATAATCAAGTTGACTCAGTGGTTATATTTGAGGATCTAAATAATGATCATGTTGAGACTTACGTTGAACAAAATGAGCTTTTGTATGCGGAGAAACCGAGCTCTTGACCTTAATTAAAGACCAACATTCTCGTTTGGAAATTTGCACGAAATTAAAAGAGAAAAATGCACTATTAACCAGGGATAATGAATGCTTAATTCGACAACTCAACTTTTTCAAAACTCAAGAAAACCGTGAAAAAGGTTTTGAAGCGCTTTTGCCAAATCACACCAAAATGAAAAATCTTTGGAACGCAGATTCGTGATCTAGCAGCCGAAGAATGCTTTGTTGTCTCAAATAGAACAAATGAAACATGAACATAAACAACAAATTAGCGCTCTTACTTTGGAAACTCAAAAGCCAAGAATGAGTTGTTAAATTGTCAAAACAGTTCTCACGAGTACAAAAACATTCAACAAAGCGAATAGATGACTATCTTGAGGAAATTGTCGACTTACAAAACAAAATCAAAGAGTTTAAAGCTGTTGTTTATAAACATGGTGAATCAATCACAACGATTCAAAAGTTTTCTTTCAAACCAAATCCAAATGGATATGGACCGAATCTTGCTGATTACAAACCTAAGTTTTCACACATAGCATTCAAACCAAATCCGAAGTTTCTGTGCAAGAACATAGAATTGATGATTCAATTATATATTGTTGTTGAATATAATCGCATGGAGGAATTAGATCTGAGATGACGAGAGTCGGTCAAAAATGGAAAATATGGTTTATAACAAACCATTTAACTATTCAAAAGCGTAACTTTTGTCACACAAAAGATACTTCAAACACACCTTTGATTGTGCACCAGTTTTTGAAGTTAGTCCCCAATACAATGGTGCACATGTTAATGGTCCTTTACCTTCACTTAGTGAAGTAAAAACTAAAGCGAAAGTTGTCGTGTTATCAAATATTTTGACACTTTCTTATCTGACATCAAACTTTTGGAGCGTGCGATTGAATTTCATTCTGAAATAAAAGTTGAACATTTTACCTCGCCATTGTACGAGAACAACGAGATATTTTACGAAAAGAATTTTACCCCATGTCAAAATTTGAAAAGCTGTGCACTTTATTGGGAAAGGGATTTTCACAGGAACTTGGTCTCATGAAAGCGGTTTTGAGAAAGAAACATCAATTTCAAATACTAGCATAAAAAATTATTGAGAAAATGTTGATCGACTCTTGAAAATGTTATCTCTGTATATCTTTAATGTTGTGTTTTCATTCTTTGCCATATATCTCTTTTGAGAATCTTTGCTACTTCTTAGGTTTAGAAAAGAAAATCGTTATTGAGCGTGAGTTGATTGCATTGCGTGATGTTGACAATGGTCTCTATGGGTATTTTGATATGTGCTAAAACACATATCATTTCTTTATCTGACCCAAAATAACCAAGAAGTTTAGCTAATATTTCGTTTTCTTGAGTTTATGCATGTGCATCGGATATGTTAAGCAGCGCAAAGATAACCAAATCGACAAAAAGAGAACACGAGAGATAAAGTGCTATGAGCAAGGTTATTGATGGAAGATTTTCTCTTGAAAGGATGATTTGTGAAAGATTTGATCAAGTTTACAGAATTGTCAAATTAGTCCCTCAACTTTGAGCATTTGGCAGAAAATACTCTTAAGTTTCAAAAAATGACAAGAATGGCCCTTGGTTTATTGAAGGTTGACAAGAAAAGCCCTTGAATCATTTTCAGAATTTACAGCCTTGATCCCTGAAGTTTCGAATTGTACACCTTTAATCCCTTAAATGCCTTGGATCCATTTTACATCCTAATCCATTAAATCTATACTACTTTATAATGTATTTAAGACTTTTATTTTTAGAAGTCTTAAAAATTTTAAGCTTACACACTAGCTATTATTAGAAGTCCTTTTTTCAAAAATAAAAATAGAAATTCAATTTAATTAAAGAATACAACTACTAATGCAATATGCACAATGAATTGATGCACTAACATATACTCTATTGAGTGGTCAACACCTACAATTAATGATGTTATTTAAAACACCTATATAGAAAAATACAATTAATAAAACACATTGTACAAACCAAACAAGCTACTTGACACAATAAACAAACAAAATAATATAAACCAAGCAAAGCTCCATCACACTTAGTAATGTGTAGATATTTATCGTACAAATTTAATGAAGCATATCATACCATCTCCTACCTACTTGCGACTACAAGCCAATGTTAACCACTATGATCTTTTACACCCATAATATTAAGGACTACCGTATTTACATTGTCGCAACATCGCGTGGTTATCCTACTATTTTTATATGAAATAGTTCGCTATGATTAAAGCTATTACATCCTAAATTTATTGACATACATAAGTTTATTATCATAGGAAATGTGTAATCGAAAGACATTGTTTGCTAAAACGTTAAAATAAAGGGTACCCACCGCCAAGAACGCGCGGGTACCCTTCTAGTAAACACTTAAAGGCCAAAAATATCAAAGCCCAATCAAGGCCTGATCCACTTCCCCATTAACCCGGTCCAAACCCTTTACCCATACCCGGTCAACCCACCAATTAATATCCAGTCAAAACAAATAAAAAATAATAAACCTTTACCGCCAAAATTCTTTTCCCTTTTTCCCCCAAAATCCCCAGCAACCATGAACCCTAAATTCCCAATTTCACCCCGTGCCTCAATTAGCAAAAATTACTTAAATCAGGGGCAATATTGTACTTTCGCCTGACACATGCTGACACATGTGACTGCCAGGTCACTGATCCGTGTGACATTCCCTCAAATAATCTAACCTGATTGGTTGAAGTATCGTGGCACTTGATCCAATGGTTAAGATGGATTGAAGATTGATGGGAAGTGATCCAAGGGACACAAATGATCAAGAGAAAGCACAGATGAATCCTTCCAGACCCTTCCAAGAGCTCAAGACGTGGCTATAAATACCCTTTCATTCACGAATTGTATTCACCTTTTCACCTTTTATTTTCAGTAGCTCATTGTATTTTAATTTCTAGTTTTAATGTTTTAAGTATTTCAGCTTTTTAAATTCCTTTGTAATCTCAGTTTTGATGTTTTAATGAAATTTACTTTTGATCTCAAATCTGTGTTTAAGGCTTTGAATGTTTCTCTTATTTGTTATTTTTAGTTGTTAATCCCATATTAAGTACTCTACAGCTTGTTTTAGTTCAATTCTCATCATTAATCCAAAATACAAAAAAATCAGAAAAATAGTTGAAAAATATAAAAATACTTTCAAACTTTTTATAAGCTTGTACAAAGCTTATGCTACTGTTTCATTAAGTTCATTTAAGCTTCTAATAGCTTGTTGTGAGCTTACTTCTGTTTCAATCTCAATTTACTCTCAAAACTCTCATCAGTCAACAAAAGTCAACTGCATAGCTCTTTGGATCGTTCTTGTCTACAGTTATGGATATGGGGTGAATTTGAGCAGGATTTGGGTTTGATATCAGTGATAAGTTAGTGGCTAGTTAATCTCAGTAGCATGTCATTGTGACAGGACTATTGTAAGTCTCAATCTGTCTCAATAACTGTATCAGTAGAGTAATCTGTTCTTATATAGTTTGTTATTATTGAATATTAGTCTGAATTGTGTAGTAGTTACTCTGATGTTTTATTAGTTGAAGGATTAATCTGTTTAGTATTGCATTAGTCATCTATAAGGGGTGTTTGGATCTGCTAGTTTTAACAAGTTTTAGGCTTGGATTGTGCTTAATACTAGTAGAATAAGTCTCATATAGGTTAGTTAAAGTAATTTTAGTGAGTACTTTGCATCTACTCTTCACAATAGTCAAAATCATTTATTCACTGATTTTAGTTTCATATCAGTTAGACTCATAAGTGCATTTAGGCTTAGAATCAATTAGATTAGTGTAATCTCATTTCATTTTGTTATTAAAACATCATTTACCATCCATTTTATAAGCTCTAAATTCAAATAAGTCAAAATCTCAAAATCTGTCAAAAGTCAAAAACTGAATAATCAAGTTTTTGCAAAAGTTTGTAGAATTTTCATGGTTTCAATTCTGGTTCAAATGTGTTAAAATTTTAGGATATTCAAGTTCTGTTGGTTAAGTTTTGAAAATAGATTTTTGTGAAATTTTTGGAGTTACTTTAAAGCACTAAATAAGCTATCCAAGTAGGCCTCATATGCCCTGTTCACACTCAGAATTCATTGAGTGTGAACCAGGCTTATTGCAGATCTCACCTAGGATTCATCATAGCTCATTAGGGTCTAAAAATTGGATTAGATGTTGTTTGCTTGGTGGTCTTGAAGTATACAGTTCTGGATTTTACAAAAGCTCTTTTGATAAGCCAGAAACATAGCTGAAAGTAGGGGTAGTGTAGGCTGTTTTCAGCTTTTTACTCATTTGGTCAAATCAGTTTATTCAACACATTAGAGGTTTAGAATAGTTGAATTAAGTTGGTTTTGAGTTATTTTGGCATATTATATCTTCTGTGATAATTTGGTGCTTATTTACAGCTTATTGCTTATTCTAAGTATCTTATTTAACACCTGTTGCACTACAGCTTATCATTCCTGCACACTAGCATAGGATTTCTCAATTTTCCTAGAATTAGAATATTATTTTAGAATTTTCCTGAATTTTTCATAATTTTCTGGTACTGTATACTATTTTTCTTATTTTAAATTAGTTTTTAAGACTTTTTAAATAGCTTTTAATACAAATAAATCAGAAAAGCTTAAAAAAAAATAAGTTTTCAATTTTAATAGATTAAGAAAAATATAAAAAGCAAAAAAATAATTTTTCCAGATTTTTCCTAGTTAAATTTATAATTTTTAGCATTTAAATTAGTTTTAAATAGTTTTTAATTCATAGAAATTCGAAATATCATCAGAAAAATACAAAATTAGATTTGAAAAGTCTTTTGAGTTATTTTAGATTTTTGAAAAATAGTTTCATAATTTTCCCCTTTATTTTCATAATTTTTAGTATTTTAAATTAGTTTTACAAATTAGAAATTAGTTTTTAATTCAAATAAATTCAAGAAAAATCATAAAAATTAGTTTTAATTCTTAGTTAATTTTCAAATTTCACTTTTAGTTTAAAAATAATTTTAGATCATTTTTAAGACTTAGTTTAGACGTAGTTGCATTTTATTCGCGTTTAATTTAAATCCCGTATTTGCATTTTAGCATAGATTTGCGTAATTTTCCATAATTCTTAGGTTTTCCCCATAGATTTTATTCCCATTTACTTCCCTTGCCCCATAGTTTAGAAAACTTCAAATTATCCCCTTCTCTTATTCAAATCCCGATATTTGCGACGTGAGTTGAAAATTCCATTCAACCCTCGATCGGAACGATCTCGGTGCTCAAACCTAACACGTTTGAGTTACCCAAATACTACAAACTTCTATTATTGGTTTCCCGAGCGAATCATAAGGCTATCTTGTCACGGTTACGGAATCCTAAGATTCGGAATACCTCTAGGCCCACTAATGCTTCTAAGTCCGTGCTTGGTAAACCGCCTCTTTAGATTCTAAGAACCACATTGATGTACCTGTAGTTCCAGTATCACCTCCAAGGATTGTTGTACCACCTAGTGCATTCACTAAGACTAAAGCTAAGACTAGTTGGAGATGGCAGAAATGGATACATAATACATTAGGATTTAAATGGATGCCTAAAGTTATTGATGTGTGCATTTCTACTATAACTGCTTTGGAACCCTCTAACACTTCGGGTTCCACATCCACTTCTATTCCATCTTGGCGTGCGGTGTCTAATGCGGTGATACATATCATCCTTTGGATTGTTGATAGCGGATGTTCCCGACACATGACAGGCAATCTTAAACTGTTATCAAACTCTTTTTCAAAGTTCATTGGCATGTCGGATTGGGAATGATCACTTGCGGCTATCATGGGCTACGGAGATTACATTAATGGCAACATCGAAATTAGCAGGGTTTATTATGTGGAAGGCCTCGGTCACAATCTATTTTCTGTTGGTCAATTCTGTGATGGAGATTTGGAAGTTGCATTTCGGGAGAAAACTTGTTTCATTCGTGATCTACAAGGAAACGATCTCATGTCTGGCTCTCGCAATTCTAGTCTCTACACCATCCCAATGCAAGACATGGTTTCTTCATCTCCCATTTGTTTACTCTCAAAGGCTACATCTACAAAATCTTGGCTATGGCACCGTCGTCTATCACATCTAAACTTTCAAACCATCACCAATCTTGTACGACACAAACTTGTTGAAGGTCTCCCGAGATTCCGGTATTCTAAAGATCACCTATGCTCAGCTTGTGAACAAGGGAAAAGCACTCGTGCTCATTTTCCTTCAAAGGTGGAACACAGCTCTCAGCATGTGCTTCATCTTATTCACATGGATTTGTGTTGTCCGATCTTGCGTCTGCGAGACAATTACGGCAAGCGCTACATCTTGGTAATTGTTGATGACTATTCAAGATGGACTTGGGTTTATTTTCTTTGAAGTAAAGACCAAGCTCCACAGATGATCATCACCTTTCTCACGAAAATTCATGTTCAGCTCCGGAACACCGGACAAATTGAACAGACAAAGGAACTGAATTTGTGAATCAAACTCTTTGGGAATATTATGAGAAAGTGGGAATTGAGCGTCAAACATCTATTTCCGCACACCGAACAAAACGGAGTTGTTGAAAGACGAAACAAATGCGTTAGTGGAAGCTGCCAGAACGATGTTAATCAATGCTAAACTTCCAGATTACTTGTGGGCTGAAGCTGTCTCAACTGCATGCTACACTCAGAACCGTTCAATAATTACAAAATGCCACAACAAAACACCATTTGAGCTTCTCCATAATCGTAAACCGAATCTCAAACACTTTCATGGCTTTGGATCTCTATGCTATCCAAATAATGATCGTGATGACTTTGGAAAGCTCAAGGCTAAAGCTGACATTGGAGTCTTTATTGGATACTGTGAGAACTCAAAAGGTTACCGGATCTGGAATCGTCGGACAAAGCAGGTTATGGAAACGATTCATGCTAATTTTGATGAACTCACTGAAATGGCTTCTGAGTATAACAGCTTGGAACCCGGTCACAACCGCTTAAACTTTCACCAAACCCCATCATCGGTGATACAAGCCCTCGGCTTACTCGTCAACAAATGGAAAGACTATTTGCTCCTCTGTTCGGTGGACGATATTGATGAGCGTGCTCGGTGTATCCGCTGTTTCATTTGCTCAACGATAATACTCCTATACCGATACACCTACTACAACAACTATTGTTGAAGATGCACCACCAGTTGACTCTACTACAACAGTTGAACAAACTGCATCCAACGGCGAGAACCACGGTGATGATGTTCTGAATGAAGTACCCCACACTGCAGATTTTGATCCAAATGCGTTCTTCAACCATTTTGCTAATGAAAGCTGCTGCACGATGTCGCGGAATCATCCACAAGCCATTTGAATCCTCGAATCGCATAATGTACACCAACATCAACCCTCTACACATCGATGGACAAAAGACCATCCTCTGGAAAATATTATTGGCAACCCAAACCAACCAGTCGTTAAGAGACAACGTCTTCACACAGACGGTGAACATTGCATTTATGCACTCACTGTCTGCCAAACTGAACCCAAAAACATTAAGGATGCAATGACAAAAGATAACTGGATTGAATCCATGCAAGAAGAACTCAACCAATTCAAACGTCTTGAAGTATGGGAACTGGTTGAAAGACCATCAGGTGTCTACGTCATTGGTCTAAAATGGATTTGGAAGAACAAATTGGATCTTTGAAGGGAATGTCATCAGAAACAAGTCACGTCTGGTAGCTAAGGGTTATAGACAGGAAGAGGGTATTGACTTTGAAGAATCATTTGCTCTGATTGCTCGTCTTGAGGTCATTCGGATATTTCGCATTCGCGGCTCATATGAATATAACGGTCTTTCAAATGGACATCAAAACTGCTTTTCTGAATGGTCAACTGAAAGCGGTTTATGTCACCAGCCGAAGGATTCGTTGATCCGCGCTTCGAACCATGTTTACAAACTAAACAAAGCTCTGTATGGTCTCAAACAAGCTCCCCGGGCATGGTATGATAAGCTATCATCTTTCCTCATTTCCAATAATTTTACAAAAGGTTCGGTCAACCTAACTCTTTTCATACAATATCACGGGAAACATATTTTAATTGTTCAAATTTATGTGGATGACATCATTTTTGGGTCAACTCATAAAAAGTACTCAATCGCTTTTGCAAAACTAATGAAGAAACATTTTGAAATGTCCATGATGGGTGAACTTACATTCTTTCTAGGACTGCAAGTTCATCAATCACCCCGTGGTATTTTCTTGAGTCAGTCCAAATATGCCCTTGAAATTCTGAACAAATTCCGAATGAATACTTGTGATACTTATGCCACACCAATGGCACATACCAAGAAGCTGGCCGACTTGGATGTGAAATTAGTTGACCCTACCAAATACCGTAGTATTATTAGGTCTCTCATGTATCTAACACCCAGCAGCGATATTATATTCTCTTTAGCGTTTATCTTTGCTCCGTTATCGGTCGCGACCAATGAAACCCACCTCTCGGAGGCTAAAAGAATCCTCCGATACATCAAGGGAACCATTAATTTGGGAAACTGGTATCCGAAGGATTCGGTTTTGAACTAATCGCCTTTTTAGACGGCTGACCACGGAGGATGCTTAGATTCGGAAAAGCCGGGAGCTTTACAATTTCTTGGTGATAAACTGGTGTCATGGCAATCGAAGATGCAGGATTGTACATCACGTCCTCAAAGGCGAGAATATGTAGCCATGTCGGCATGTTGTGCTCAGGTCATTTGGATGAGAACACAACTCAAAGACTATGGTTACGTATTTGACAGAATCTCGATGTACTGCGACAATCGGAGTGCTATTGCGATCTCGTGCAACTCAGTTCAACACTCGAAATCAAAGCACATCGATCTTCAATATCATTTCATCAAGGATCACGTGGAACAAGGTACTGTTGAATTATATTTCGTGGGTACAGAATACCAATTGCCAGATCTTCTCACCAAAGCCTTAGCGCCTGCTAGGTTTAATGAGTTGGTCCACCGAATTGGTATGCGGTGTTTGACTCAAGAGGAACTGGATGAACTCTTAAAACATTCTTAAAAAACAGCCAAACACCAAAACCTCTTTTGTAAATATTTTTCAAAAACAAAATACAAAAATATAAAATCAGATAAAACAACAAAAATATTCTTCTATCTATATTTCTTTTAACATGGCAAGTACAACTCTTCCGTCAACACTCAAATCTTTCAAAATTCAGTATTTTTCCGATCAAGTGTTGAGGGGGAGAAAATAAATACTTAACTGTTTCAAAATAATTGTGTACTTGCATGTTATCCTATTCCGGTTGTTTCTTTTAATAATGATGTTTCTGACACTCCTCGGACTAAAATTCATAAACTTTCATTATTTCTTGAGTCGAGGGGGAGTGTCGTCAAGTTTCTGTCTTAAAATCTTTAGTTTGGTAACCAAAAGGGAAGTTAAAGGCTTTGGATGAAAATAGAAAAGGTGGAGGGACTATTGTTGTCAAAATCTCAAAGTTATTTTCATAAAAACTCTCCACCTAACTTATCACTTCACATTTATTACAAAAACCAAACATAATCTACGCATATAAATCGTTCAACAAATCTGGTTATTGGATCATCAATCTGTAAGTGATTTTGTGTTTGTAACACGTTTTTAAACATTGGTTTTGTTTCTCAAACGAATCCAACGGTTAAATTTACGTATATGGTTGATTTTGTGTTATACGCATACGATTAAGAACACATGATCATGTTTATGTGTTTGAGGTTAAGATAAATGGGTCAAAACATTTCTTTAATATCAATGATACTATGTTTATCCTCAAAATCCACCCAGAAACACGAATCGATTGTTTTTCAAAATTAGGGTTCTTGAGTCGGTTTGGGCGTTTTCATTTGTGAATGTGTTTGGTAATAAATATTGTTATAATGGGTTGTTTTCAACATGAATTGATCATATTTTAACCCAGAAATTACCCAGAAACACTAATTGATTAAGAATTGAACTTTAGGGTTTAATGTTCTTCACATTTGGGTATTTTTGATTCACTGAAAATTGAATGTTAAAACTTGGTCATTACACTCATATGACATCTTAGAACTGCTAGAAAACCTTTGGTTCAACTCCTATGCTTAGATTTCATATGCGTAATCCTTAAGCTCTAGGGTTTAAGACTACGCGTAAGCAATCTTACGCGTAAACTGCTTAATGTGTTTTCATGCCATGATCTGTTTTAGAATGGATGTATGTGTTAATATTGTTGCTATGATGAATTTATTTCAGGTATGCTACACGTAAAATTCAGAATCAAGGTCATTAGCAATCTACGCATAAGGATCACCTACGCCGTTAGAAGGTTATCGCGTAGAGAAATCTTACGTAGTGTTTACGGCGTAAGGTTCTACAAAGGGACTACGCGTATCCGTGAAGGATATGCGTAAAGCGATGACCACTATGCATAAGGTCTACTCTTGAGTAAGCCTTACGCGTAAGGTGTTATATCGCTTCGCGTAAGCTCACATAAGGTCCCCTTTTCCTACGCGTAACATTTCTTACGCGTAAGTAAGGATCCTATGCATAAGCTTGCGTCTACGAGTATACTTCTCCTGTTTACACATAAGCTACCATTTCTACGCCTAAGCCTTGATCAAACCTTCATTATGAATTGTTACGCGTGCATACTTGTAAATAAATAAATCATAACGTCACGAAACCAATACTGTCACTAATAAGCTTAAATGTGTAATGTGTTGTGAAAAATATGTGATAACATACACTTTAAAACTTAAAGTTAACTAACTCACGAAACTTTTCTCGACGTCATTGGACTATTGAACAAACAAGTGACTTTGGACTCGTAACAATCATTGACATATCTCATTCAATAATTAGACAATAAAACCATCTGTTGACTAACATTATGTCTTTCGATATGTTGGTTCTTTTGGCTAAATGTGTTTCAGATCACGACATGGAAGCTCAAATGAATATGGATGCACCAAATGTTCTCACCATTGCTGATATCTTCCCGCATGGCTATCCAATGAAGATTGGAAAGAATAATCTCAGAGTTGACTTTGAAACTCTCACCTGCTCGGAATCTTCTTGTCTCATTGCAGTGGATATTCTGAAGAATCATCCCTATTAGAATATGCTCACCAACTCTCGCCTTTGTTAGGAGATCTACATACAGCAATTCGGAATACAATGTAGATGGTCAAAGGTCAAAATCTTTGTGACGGTGGCGCTCAATCACAAGCAAATCACCATCACTCCTGCAGATTTAAGGGTACATTCTCCTCATTCCGACATCATACCAACCCGAATACTCTGCGCACCTACTGAAGAGACGGTTCTGCAATTCTTGATTGATATTGGGTACGATGAAGCTTTAGGAGTAATCATCAAGCATTCTTATGTGGATCTGAAGAACATTCCTCAGCCTTGGAGAACCCTTTATATCATCATCACAAAATCCATTTTTGGTCGTAACAGCGGCTATGAGCATCCCAAGCTCGTGGAAGCGCAAATCTTTTGGGCTCTAATCAACATGAAGCACATCGAAGTTGAAGCTCTGATTTGGGATGACATGATGACATTCCTCAAAAAGCTTAGCTCAAAGATTCCTTACATCAGATACACTAAACTGTTGATCCAGAGAGCACTTGGGTATAATCCAGATATCCCCAAGAGAATCAATGACCACGACAATCACGACATGTTGTGCGAACCTACCTAACTTTCAGATTTAAGGAGTCAACAACTAAGAAACAAGGTGTTGTATTGCGGATCACCTTCTCTCAGACGAAATCAAACAGCTCTACTCTTATAAAAGGTATCTGGTAGCTGTAGAAGAGAACAAAGTTGGTTTTCTTGATGAAAAATCTTCTGGTACGCATTCAAGAAAAACCAGAAGAGGAAGTGCAGAAAGTGCTGCAAGCACTGAGAGTCAGAGGAAGTTCCCCAGGACCTAAGCGTGAACCACAAAGAAAGCTAACAGACGAGGACTCGGAGGGTACCGCATCAGATGAAGAGACTTTCTACTCTGAAACTGCTAAAGATGAAACCCCAATAGTACCTAAACCTCCTAGTCCACCAGCAGATAAAGGAAAAGGAAAGACTCCAGTAATTGAGCAACAAGAAGAGGAACAATCAGATGAAGAGAAACTAGATTACAGGAAAAAGTTCAAATTCATTAGACTTCAACACGTCGCACAAGGATTTGCTAAAGAACAAATGGGTGGCCCCCGGAGGGTCAAGTGGTGGAGTTCAACCTACACCAAATCCTGATGCGGTTAATCAACCCGATAAGGGATCTGGTGCCACCACTTTGGATCAACAACAAACGCGTGTGGAGGACACTATTGAGTATGACTTTGAAGAACCAGAAAAGGAAAAGACTGACAAGACTTCTGGTGATGCAACAAAGCCGATGATACGACTAAGTCTGGAAAAGATGATGACGCTGATTATGATAAGCTTCTTCTAGACAGTACAACCGTCCCCGGGAGAAAACCTCGAGAACCTCCTAAGGACCCGAGTCTCCTCATGTCTCTTCATCATCAGATTCATCCTCTCATTCTTCACCACCGCCATAAAAGAACAACAGGAACCCACATCCGGATCGGTGAAGAAGCCAAGCTGCCTCTTGGATGTCTCATGCAAAATCACGAATCGTTAAAGGCGTCAAACGGTCGGAGAGAAAATATTACAAAGAAGAAGTTAGATTTTCTTGCTGACCAGATACAGTATCTTCATGATGAGCAAGACAAAATGCAAGTTGAAAGGGAGTATGTCCAGAAGCTCATGAAAGATGATCTTCAAGGGAAAATGGACGAGATGATCAAAGGATACTCTCACAAGTTCCTCATGGAGGTCGTTCCTAAACTGACAAAGTAGATGTATACCAGACAACTTTATCCGAATCTCTTACATCTTGCCAAGCAAGCCATGAAATCAACTCCAATGAATGTGAAAATCAATCCAGTTGAACCCACAATCTTCTCAGATGATGAATTGGTGAATCGGCTAGTAGCTCAAATGTCGAAACGCAGCGTTTCCTCCCACCGAAGCTAAATTGTTTGAAGCATTGCTTTGGAATACCAACTCAGTCGATCAGAGAAGAAGCTGTAAGGCCTAAACGTTCAAGAGATGACGAAGACAAAGATCAGGATAAGGATAACGAGCCCAAACGCACGAAGAAGTCTGGTGAATCATCCTCAATTCATTACTCAATGATCTCCACCCCAAAGGACTCCGCTCAACAAAGATCCCTCCTCGCTTCTTCAACTGAAAAACCTCAGGATTCGGACACCACCCCAGACTTAGAAAACCGGTGATCACTTTGAGTATACGGGTGGTAACGATGAGGAAATCCCTGAGCCACAACAACAACCCATCTCTCGACCGCGAGCCAAGAAACCATAATCTTCAACGGGCCAAAGAAAAATAAGAAAAAGGCGCTATGATGGCGTCTTATCATGGTGGGACGAGGATGATACTGAATTTGAATGGTTCTCGAAGCTTGTTGATTCCACTCCCTACCCATCTGAAGGTCAAGAGGTTACAGAATGTAGTACATTGGAGCATGCGAAACTACTGCAAGAAAAATTCCATGTGAAAAAGATGACGAAATTCGAGTTGAAGCGAATCAAGAATGAAGCATTTCAACTGCTAAAAGACAGCTCGGAAAGTGCTATTGAAGTCGAGTATCACCTTGATAATATAGCACGAGCCATGTCTAACAATATGGATTGGCTCAACCCAGAAGCAAACATCGACTTCACCAAACGGGACAATCCTCCATATTACACCGACTGGTCCAAACCTCTACCAACAATTGGCCAACCAGATCAGCCTAGGATTCCATTCAGATATTTCTTCAACAAAGACTTGGAATTTCTTCTTCACGGTGGCGATGGTTCAAGGAAATACGCTACATCACTGACACTTCCATTCTCGGCAGCCATATACTCTAACTGTATAGCCATCGAGGAAAGAGCTAACCACATGTTCTCCAACAATGTGGAAGAGTATGACCGTGATGCACTGTATAGGATTCACCATTGGCGTAGGAGCGAAGAATCTACTACGAAGCTGCCAGGTTGAAGTCTCAACATGAAGTGTTCAGTACTAAGAATATCGTTGCCATCAAACATGTTGATCTTTCGTCTAAATGGGACTACACTTTCCTCAAGAATATTGTGGTCAAAAGGCAAGACGAAAGGGATTATGCATTCTCTGAGCGGACTTTGAGAATTTGTCTATCAACGACATTGAAGACATGTACCTTGCCAAAGTACAGGGTCGCATGAGACAATTTTCAACTGAAGTACAACGTGAATTCATCAAGTCCTTGCTGATCTTCATCAGACGAATAGTCATCAGAGAACGTTTAGAAGATCTCCAGCTTGCAGTTGAATCATATCAGACCCGTGTCAACTTCACTCCACCTCAGCTAGATCTTCCGACATTAACTAGCTTTCACAATACACACTCATCAGCCAACCATTCAGAGTGGTTTACCTTAGTGAAACACTACGAAACTGCTTGATGGCGTGTAGAGATCTTCACAAGTTTGGGGATCACACATTGAAGAAGGTTAGGGATGGATTAGCTTATAGGTTGAAGGATATGTTGGAAAAGTAGTTTTGCAAAATGAGTTTTTGCAAAGTTTGGACACTATTTAATATATGTATATGTTATATATATTTATATTTCTTGATAGCTTTGCGTTCTCCTCGACGAGAGCTTCGCAACGAGCTAAAGTATGTCCAAAATGGAGTTAATATGAATGAGATATCGTGTCTCAAAGTGAGTCACGTGAAACACAAAATATGGAAAAGTGGGAGTATCCCATCGCAAAACAAGTAAAACCTTTTTATATAGAAATCTTGATATGAACCTTCAAAATGATTTGTTGGTTTTATCCAACACCTACGTGCTTGGCGGGGGGGGTGATTTCAGGATTTCACGGGCCAAAATTGGTTCGAAGCTTCTGAACTCATGCGAGCCCGCGCGACCTGCGGACACGAATGCAGCTCCGAAACCTCGCATGCGTGCGAATCTTTTTGCTGCAGATTTTGTAATTCGTTTATTTTAGAACTGATTTAAACTTTCGGAACAAGTTATACGAGAATCGGTTTATATAAATAAAAGATATCAAATCATGTTTATACAATTAACAGATTTGATGAATCTTTTTATTTTGAGGTGATATTTATCTTGGAGACCAAGTTAGGTATTCGCTATATAATAAACGTTTGCTCATTCAGTTGAAGATATAGGAAAAACGTAACTCCATTCTTGAATTGTTCCAGCCTTTTCTTCGATCGAAACACTCGAGAGCCGTTGATTTTTCGGGGCAAGTGAGTCAGGTCGGTGTTACCTTAGCTGCGTACGTAATGTACCCTGGGAAACAGACGCGAATCTGTTTTAAGGAATCGTATTCAATACGAGCCGTGCATTACTTTTTCGTTTTACTTATTATTATAGATTCTGTCTTACCTTCTACCCCATTTTGTCTGCTTTTATTTACTGTTTTTACATTATGTTATTTTATAATTCTAATCTGATTTATTATTTTAATAAAAAGTGTACACCGTTTCCCACAGTCTTAAAACAGATTCGGTTTAACCGAATTTATTCACTTTGTTAAGAAATCGGATTAATTAATTAACAGGATTTTATAAACTGTTTTCTGTCGAAACCTTGTTGAGTTTGTTTGGAAATCAGTTTCTTTTAAACAGTTTTTACATACAGATTTGGTCATACAGATCTATAACATTTTTTTTAAGCAGTTTATTATCAGTTTTAACGAAACCAAGATAGAGTTTCTATTAAACTGATTTACTCGATCCATCAAAACCAAGCAAGAGTTTTGTTGAATCAGATCTGGTACAAGTAGATACCATTTAAAACAGTTTGTTTAACTGTTTGTGTTTGATTTTCAGGATGACAAACACGACTACCCCTCCTGTGACTACTACTGTGAACGTGCCTGGTGCGCCAGTTACCAACACGGTTGCTAATCATGCTGAGAAACTAGAGAAATTCAATGGGCAGAATTTCAAGAGGTGGCAACAGAAGATGTTTTTCTATCGACTACTTTGAACCTTGCGCGGTTCTTAAAAGAAAACCCACCTAACGTGGAACCTCCTGCAGAAGGTCAATCCTCTAATCAACAGGCTGTTCAAGCCTTGGAAGCATGGAAACATTCAGATTTTTGTGTCACAATTATGTTTCGAATGGTTTGGTTGATTCTTTGTACAACGTGTCTTGCAAGACCAAGATGCCAAAGAATTATGGGAGTCATTGGAGCGCAAGTACAAAGCGAGGATGCTGGTACAAAGAAGTTCGTGGTAGCTCGTTTTTGGATTACAAGATGGTTGATTCAAAGAATGTGATAAGTCAGGTTCAAGATCTGCAGGTTACTGCTACCGACATTCATCTGAGGGAATGACTTTGAGTGAAACTTTTCAAGTTGCTGCTATTATTGAAAAGTTACCTCAAAGCTGGGTAGAATTCAAGAACTACCCGAAGCATAAGCGAAAGGAGATGAGTGTTGAAGACTTGGTTGTTCGTCTTAGTATTGAAGAGGACAACAAGCTGGCTCAGAAAAACACGTACATGCCTGATTCTGCAAAGGCAAATATGGTTGAGCATGTTTCGTCATCTTCAAAGTCCAATGTCAAAGCTAAAGGCAAAGGAAAAGGAAAGAATGACAAAAGGGCAAAGGGAAGTCTGAGTACCTTGCTCACAGGCTGCAATTGTGAAACAAAAGTTCCAAGGGTGTGTTTCAATTGTGACCCGGCCGGTCACCGTCTGCTAATTGTAAGATGCCGAAGCGGGTGACTCCACGCGAGGCTAATATGGTGAATGAAGATGTGGACATGATTGCTATGGTGTCTGATGTCATTGCCATGATATCTGAAGTTAACCTGGTAGGTTCCAACAACAGGGAATGGTGGGTGGATACTGGGGCTACCCGTCATGTGTGTTCTGATAAGAGTATGTTTCACTCTTTCAGAGCGGTTGATAGTGGAGAGAAGCTGTACATGGGCAACTCTGCAACTGCTGAAATCAAGGGCGAAGGAGATGTAATCTTGAAGATGACATCCGAGAAAGAGCTCAAGTTGACAAATGTCTTGTATGTTCCGAGATCGCAAGAATCTTGTGTGCTGGTTGGTGTTGAACAAGTTTGGTTTTCGTCTTGTTTTTGAGTCTGATAAGTTTGTTCTTTCTAAGAATCAAGTTTATGTTGGTAGGGGATATGCCCTGAATGGTATGTTTAAGCTCAATGTAATGGTTGTTAAGAATGATATCAATAAAATGAATTCTTCTGCTTACTTGATTGAGTCTTCTAATATGTGGCATGGCCGTCTTGGACATGTAAATTTTAAATCGATGCGTCGTTTGATTAAATTTAATTGCATACCTAATTTCCATATTGACTCAAAATATAAATGTGAAACTTGTGTTGAAGCCAAACTTACAAGAGCATCTTTCAAATCGGTTGAACGAAAAACCGAACCACTTGATATGATACAAACTGACATATGTGATTTGAAATCACTACCCACAAAAGGTGGCAATAAGTACTTTATCACGTTAATTGATGATTGTACAGAGTATTGCTATGTTTACTTATTGAAAAGTAAAGATGAAGCTATAGACAAGTTTGTTCTATACAAAACCGAAGTTGAGAATCAACTTAGTAAGAAAATCAAGGTGGTCCGAAGTGATAGAGGAGGTGAATATGTGTCTCCATTCGCTGACCTATGTTCGAAACATGGAATTAGACACGAATTCACTGCTCCCTATTCACCTCAGCAGAACGGTATTGCCGAAAGGAAGAACCGTACCTTGAAAGAAATGGTTAATGCAATGTTGATAAGTTCTGTCTAAGCCGGGACATGTGGGGAAGCCATTTTAACGGCTACTTATCTTTTAAATAAGATACCTCGTAAGGAAAAAGAAGAGACCCCTTATGAATTATGGATGGGAAGAAAGCCATCATATCAGTACTTACGAGTGTGGGGGTGTCTAGCAAAGGTCGCTATACCAACTCCCAAGGCCCAAAAGATTGGACCTAAATCCGTGGATTGTATATTCATCGGATATGCTAAGAATAGCAGTGCTTATCGCTTCATCGTACATGATTCGAAAAATCCGGATATACAAAAGGGTACTTTAATGGAATCAAGGAATGCTTCATTCTTTGAAAATATATTTCCTTGTTTAACGAAGGAAACTGGAAGTTCATCTAGAATAGATGAAGAAGTTGTCCAAGATAAGAGACAACGAGATGATAATGATCTTCAAGATGAGAGACAAGATCAAACTGAGGAAGAAGAGGTTGAACCTAGAAGAAGCAAAAGGGCAAGAACCCAGAAATCGTTTGGACCCGATTTTGTTTCTTTTATGGTTGAAAATGAACCCACTTCATACCAGAAGCGGTTACTTCCTCAGAAGGGCCTCAATGGAAAGAAGCCATTAAAAGTGAAATAGATTCTATTTTACAAAATCATACTTGGGAGCTCGTGGATTTACCTCCTGGTTGTAAACCACTAGGCTATAAATGGATCTTCAAGAAGAAGATGAAAGCCGATGGCACCATTGACAAGTACAAAGCAAGATTAGTAATCAAAGGATTTAGACAACGAGAAGGTCTTGATTACTTTGATACATATTCGCTTGTTATACGAATAACATCGATTAGGATGATACTTGCTATTGCCGCATTAAGAAATTTGGAAGTTCACCAAATGGATGTGAAAACGGCATTTCTAAACGGAGATTTAGAAGAAGAAATTTACATGAATCAACCTGAGGGTTTCATGGCTCCTGGACAAGAGAACAAAGTTTGTAGGCTTGTTAAGTTATTATATGGCTTAAAGCAAGTTCCCAAACAATGGCATCAAAAAAAATTTGACCACGCCATGCTAGAGAGTGGATTCAAAATTAATGAATGCGATAAATGTGTTTATGTCAAAGACACAAATAGTGGATATGTAATCTTGTGTTTATATGTTGATGATATGCTTATCGTTGGCAGTGACGACAAGATGATCAAATCTACTAAAGACATGTTGAAATCAAAGTTTGATATGAAGGATATGGGTTTGGCTGATGTGATCCTTGGAATAAAGATCATACGAACTCAGAATGGACTTGTGTTAAGTCAAGCACATTACGTGGACAAAATTCTTAATACTCATAATGCGGGGGATTCCGGCCTAGCTAGAACTCCAATTGACACCGGTAAGCATCTATCTAAAAATAGAGGCTTAGGTGTTGCCCAATTAGAGTATTCAAGAGTTATTGGCATGTTAATGTACTTAATGACGGGTACCGACCGACTTAGCATATGCGGTTAGCAGGCTAAGTAGGTATACTAGTAACCCAAGCTATGCACATTGGGCAGCTATGACTAGGGTACTTCACTATTTGAGATACAGTCGCGATTATGGACTGCATTATGATCGATATCCAGCTGTTATCGAGGGATACAATGATACAAATTGGATATCTGACATAAAGGATTCTAGATCGACTAGTGGATATGTGTTTACACTAGGAGGAGCAGCTATATCTTGGAAGTCTTCCAAGCAAACTGTTATAGCTAAGTCCACGATGGAATCAGAATTTATCGCGTTAGATAAATGCGGACAAGAGGCGGAATGGCTACGTCAATTCGTAGAGGATATACCAAGGTGGCCTAAACCGGTAACGGCCATTAGTATACATTGTGATAGTCAATCGGCAATTGGCAGAGCTCATAGCATAATGTAGAATGGAAAGTCGAGACATATCCGTCGTCGACATAATTCGATACGACAACTACTCTCAACAGGAGTTATCTCAATTGACTATGTGAAGTCAAAGGATAACATCGCGGATCCGCTTACGAAAGGCTTTAGCAGAGAGTTAGTAAGTAAGTCATCTAAAGGAATGGGACTAAAGCCCTTGAAGGAATGAGTTTCTATGAAGGAAAACCTAACCCAGTTGACTGGAGATCCCAAGATCTGGGTTCAATAGGACAACCTAATCATAGAAATGTGGGGAAGTCACGTCAATGTGGGGGAGTTACTAAATATTGTAACTTTCCTAGTCCATTCCTATAACAAATGTGACTTGTTGAGAGGTTAAACATATGGCTTTAATGATTCAGGAAGAAATTATAAAGCATAATGATTCAAGATGAAATCACAAAACATATGTTTTTAATGATTCAAGATGAAATCACCTATGAGAGAGAGAAGTGGGGTAAACGAAGGGAAATGTGGGGCGCAATTCCTAAGAGCTCTTGCAGAACCAGGCTAGTGTTCATGACCATAACGAACACGACTATGAGGACTTGACAATGTCAGGGAGAGTCTTGTGTGAAGTGTAATGTCGTCTACGTAAATGGATAATGAGTTCAAGGACATCGCGTCTACTCAGATCTAGGAGACTAAGTGCATTTCACAAGGGAAGGTTCAAAGGGTTACACCTACCTATCCTATGCAAGACTTAACCGCAGAAATTTCACCGAAACTTTCGTGTGTTTTCGACCGATTTCCATTCATGTGGGGGATTGTTGGAAAAGTAGTTTTGCAAAATGAGTTTTTGCAAAGTTTGGACACTATTTAATATATGTATATGTTATATATATTTATATTTCTTGATAGCTTTGCGTTCTCCTCGACGAGAGCTTCGCAACGAGCTAAAGTATGTCCAAAATGGAGTTAATATGAATGAGATATCGTGTCTCAAAGTGAGGCACGTGAAACACAAAATATGGAAAAGTGGGAGTATCCCACATCGCCCAAAACAAGAAGTAAAACCTTGTTTATATAGAAATCTTGATATGAACCTTCAAATTGATTTGTTGGTTTTACTCCAACACCTACGTGCTTGGCGCAGGGGGGGGGGTGCAGGATTGAGGATTTCGGGCCAAAATGGGTTCAAAGCTTCGAACTCATGCGAGGCAGCGCGACCTGACACGAATGCAGCTCGAAAACCTGCATGCGTGCGAATCTTTTTGCTGCAGATTTTGTAATTCGTTTATTTTAGAACTGATTTAAACTTTGGAACAAGTTATACTGAAATCGGTTTATATAAATAAAAGATATCAAATCATGTTTATACAATTAACAGATTTGATGAATCTTTTTATTTTGAGGTGATATTTATCTTGGAGACCAAGTTAGGTATTCGCTATATAATAAACGTTTGCTCATTCAGTTGAAGATATAGGAAAAACGTAACTCCATTCTTGAATTGTTCCAGCCTTTTCGATCGAAACACTCGAGCTTCGGTGATTTTTCAGGCAAGTGAGTCAGGTCCCGGCTGTGCAACATTGCGTACGTTGTACCATGGGAAACAGACGACGAATCTGTTTTAAGGAATCGTATTCAATACGAGCCTCGTGCATTACTGTTTTCGTTTTACTTATTATTATAGAGTCTGTCTTCTGCTTCTACCCCATTCTGTCTGCTTTTATTTACTGTTTTTACATTCTGTTATTTTATAATTCTAATCTGATTTATTATTTTAATAAAAAGTGTACACCGTTTCCCACAGGATATTCATGAAGGAATTGGGTCTAAAAAGCGATGGAATTCTAAGGAAAGAAGGGATGTGAAGAGGATCATCACCATGATTGATGAAAGGTTGTATCGAAGGGATCAATTCAGAACACTGGAAAGCTTTGTAGGCGGTCGTCCCGGATTGCTCCGGCTATCAGCCCATTCGCATTCCTGGAAACATTGATGGACTTCCTGGTACCCCTTGAACTGCTTCTATTTCATAATTTTTTGGATGTGTGATTATATATGTCTATGGCTTGTGCACACATAACAGTGTACAAGCCGCACTTGTAAATAAAGGACCCGTGGTGCACAGTGCCACAATCCTTATAAAAGGAGCGAAAGCTTCTTACTTTTGAGTAAAACCTATCAAACCTTTCACTTTTCAAGGTTTTGCTCAAAAGAACAAGTACTTCCCCTTATGATTTTTCAAAACCTCAACCGTTTATATCACTAGTTGAGGGGGAGTATTTGAATTAAAACTTTGTTCATAAATTGTTCACAGTGGTCATCTTCCCACAAAACTCAAAATGGTCATATTTATTCTCAACATTTCTTCAAAAATAACACTTATATGCCATTTTTGAGGGGGAGAAAATTTATGTGATAAGAAATATGTTGTGTAAACTGCAAATGAATCTTTGTGCTATAAACTTAACCAACGAATTGACGAGATCTTAACTGTTAGTAACTCGAAAAGACTTGTCCGGGACGGGTAATAATTTCAAGCTAGTTCGCTAGTGATGTAAACGTGTCTCGCAAAGGACTTGTCCGAGTAGAATGTGCCATTCGAGAAACTCTTGGTAGACATGATCTTCGACGGGTTTGACAACCTTTCGAGGTTTGTCCACACCTTCAAGATAGTTATTAGAGCTAGTTGTCACCTAAAAGCTGACAATGTAACTCTTTAACTATTCAACGTAACCGTGTCTTGCGGGGGATTGTCTATCTTGAGTCGATCAATTCAAAAGTGCGCGCTTTTCTCTCGCCGTGCAGATTTCTGTCTTAACACTTAAGCACGTGTGGAGGGGGAGTATTTCTGCTAAAAGATAAAACTCTCACAGTGGTACAAAATGTTTCTCATTCACAAACACTACGAGAGATTTTTCTTGAAAATGGTTTTATGGCAATGGAGTTATAAGGTGATTAAGGTTAGGAATAACCGTCCTATGATCCGCCAGAGCTGGATGGATCTACCCAAGGACACTACCAACAGTTAGAATTAGAAGTCCTTAGGTTTGATCATAAAAAGGAGAAAATGAGGATCGGAGAAAGAAGGAGTTGAAGAATTAAAAAGAAATGTAAAGAAAAGGGTGAAAAGAAATAGCCCTCCAAATTATTCAACTTAGGGCAGACATCGGGCTCAATTCATATGCTACTGGTTGTCACTTAGTGACACCGGTATTGAAGATTAAAAGACGTCATGGACCCAGTGACGCATGCACTAAACCTTCTTAGCCACTCAAGTTTCCTCTACAGAAACTTGTTTCATTCTCACAGGGAACCCTACGTAAACTATCGGCTTTCTCTTAGAGATCGCTGGTATTGAAGAAGGAGACCCTCTCCCTAGTCTCCGCTCAGGAAAACCAAAACGCACTATTGAGTCTAGAGCCACGAGGTTCATCAAAAGATCTCTTAGGTACACTTGACATTTCATCACTTGGTGTTCAACAATAAGAACATCAGTGGTACGTTATCGAGTCCTTCACAGATCTTAGCAATCTGTCGAGAACATTTATGAGAGGTTCAGAATTGTGATCCTCAGTGATTGAATGGAAACTCTGCCGGGGTCAACATCAAACAGCCCCGACAGCAGGTCACTTCGGTAACTCCCCGTGGATTACGCTTAGTGTGTCTCAAACGGTCTACAGTCGTGAGGTGATGCTTCGGTGTACCTCAGCGACTCATCTGAACCATAGATGTACTTCAGTACATCGCGTTGTCTCACTTGTGGGACTCCGGTTCAGGAACGACCTTTGTAAGAATTAGAGTTGTGTTTTCACACTATGCTGTTAACACTCTCGAAGTTCAAACTTGTAAGTGCCGGTATCCGCTTATTACTAACTGTTTTCATGTTTTCTTCTTATGGGAGCTCTGGAGCGGAACGATCGTGTAGATTCTTCACATGCTCATGCAAACATCATCACTAATGGAAGTTCTAACTAAAAGCAACACAAAAGTCAGAATGATTCTTCGTCAAACCAAAGAATCTACAAAGTTAAAGACTTAAAGAAATTCATCAGTACTAAAATCCAACGTCAAAGAGCGTGTGGGCATGTTGAAGAATGACGTGGAGACACTGGAGCAACGAAGAAGACCTGAGGCAGACTTGATGCAGACAACAACAACATACTATCACTTTCATCACAAAAGAACAAAGATAAAGATGACGTCAAAGCAGAACTGTTTAAAGAAAAAAATTTCTCTACACTGGGGAGATTGTTCAAATCAAGGAAATTCTTCTCACAAGAAAGAAGAATGTCAGAAGACGTCAAAGCTACTATTACATCAACGCCTTCACCGTTCATATTCATTCATCACCAACACTTAGGGGGAGATTGTTGGAATCACTCCTAAACCTAAATCAAGTGTTAGTGACTCATATGTAATAGTTAGCTTAATATGGCCTTTATGTTAGTATTTAGCCTTAGGCTTATGTAGAAGGTCCATAAGCCTAGGCCTAGTCCAATAAGGAAAAGGATGGGAACTAGGAGTGTTGCCCTAGCTTCCCTCCTGTAAATACTCTTGTAAACCTTCACTTGAAGGTTGGTTGTTCAATATTTTCTTTCATTCACTCTCCTACGCGTAACCGTATTACTATATCGTGTGTGTGTGTTTGATTATTGTTCATCCGCCTCTCTTCTCTTCTTTATTTCTTCTATTGTTACTTGTGTTGCATATTTGGGAACCTAACATTGTACCTTACGCTTTATTGATGTAGTACCTCATGCATTATTGATGTTGTACCTTATACTCCATTGATGTATTCCTATCGATGTCTTTCTATCGACGCTGTTTTATGGATGCCGTTTTTATCCATATTATCCTACTATGTTGTTTTATCGATGATATTTTGTTGATGTTGTTTTATTGATGCTATCCTATCGATAGGTACCTTACACTCAATCGATATGTGATCCTCTATAGTACCCATTGGGAACTATTGACGTTTACTCGTATTTGGAGCTTGACTTGATCTCGACTTGTAGTCGGATTTCCTTTAAAACTATGACTTTGAACTCGAACATTGTACCTTTCTTCGTTAAGTGCTAAGCCAATCGACTGATTGCTAGTAGTAATTAACTCTCCCCTCTGGAGTTGTATTGTAAAACCCTAAAAATCTTAAACGTGTAAAAAGATCATTATACCCTCAAGTTAATAATTGTGAAATACGTAAAACATGTCAAGCTCGTTAAATACGTTTTACATTTAACTCGTAAATCACCTAATGGTACAAGATAATAAAATTGACTTCCACTTTATGTCTTATAATATATAATTCATTATAGGTTACATGGACTAATAATATGTATGATTCGCTCCCAGACGGTCAAGTTTTCTCACACAAGCTAGCCAGTTGTGAATGGCTAACCGTAAGAAACTTAAAACAGTCCGGAAACAAATGCAATGAAGATCAGGAGAGTATAGTGTTTCCCCGGGTCGTTATGTCCCAGCGAGCTATGCAATGAATCACCAAACGAATAGTGATCGAGAGATTTGAACGGAAAAGAGGATATGATTGATTATAACTAAAGAAAAAGTTTATAAACTACAGGGGCTTAAATGCAAATTAAAGAAAATTAAAAAGATAAAATATATTAAATAAACGCTATCACTATTTGCAAAATGATGTTTTTGATTTTTCTTTTATAAAATTTAATTTAAAATCTACGTAGCGTACAAAAGAAAATGTGAAACTTAAACAATATAAATCCTAAAAATATGAAAATGACATTTTTACAATCCTAATGATAAAAGAAAATTTATAGAAAAAGAAAATTATTTTTAAAACTATTTATCTAATTATTATTAATTAAAAACTATTTTTACTTATTAAATAATAGCCTAAAATACAAGAAAATATAAAATAAAGCTAGAAAAATGAAATTATGACTTGGAAAAATCTAAAATAACAAAAGAGAATTTTCAAAACTATTTTTGTATTTTTCTGATTATTTTTCTATTTTCTATGAATTAAAAACTATTTAAAACTAATTAAATTGCTAAAAATTACAAATTAAACTATGAAAAATCTGGAAAAATAATTTTTTGACTTTTTATATTTATCTTAACCTAGGAAAATTGAAAACTTATTTTTTTGAAACTTTTCTGAATTAATTGTATTAAAAGCTAATTAAAATTGCCTAAAAATTGATTTAAATAAGGAAAAATAGCAAACTGACCTAGAAAAATATGAAAAATCCAGGAAAACTCTAAAATAATATTCTAATTCTAGGAAAATTATAAAAACAGAGGCTTGTTTGTAGGAAAATGAAACTGCAAAGCAAGTGCTTATGTAATAAGCACTTGAAATGAGCCAACGGTACCAGATGGGAACCAAACTGATACAAAAGCTCTAATAAGCTGTTACTACTCAAATGAAACTAAATACAACTGACCTAAACCTCAAAGACACAAACTGCTATGATTTGATCATTTGAGATCAAGTGCTAAAAAACAGATTTTGGGTACCACTTTGTAGCTTAAAAATAAGCTACCCAAATAAGCTAAGCTCAAATCCAAAAGTTGGAACCTAAACTAGACCTGGCCAAGAACTTTTAAACCAAAAATGAGCCTTGGACAAGCTCTTATGAGCTTGTTGAGAGCCTTTGCACAAATGTGCAGACTCAGTTATAATCGAGTCAGTTACAGAGCATGAGACAACTTATTCCACGACTTATTTGACACTTGAAACAGTTTGCAAAAATTTGGAAAAATTCAGTTTTCAATACTTGACCAACCAATCTCAAACATATCACAATTTCAGTGATTTTGGTTTAAAAATGAAACAATGAAAATTCAACAAAGTTTCCTCAAAACTGGTTTTTTCAACTTTTGACTATTTTGATAGAAATGAAAAGTTTGACTTTTGTGAGATTAGAGACCAATTTATGGATTGAGATTGATGTTTTAAGATAAAGTAGAACTAGTGCAAGCTATCTCTATGTTTTATAAACCAAAATACTCAATTTGACCAACTGATTTAGACAGTTATGAGCACAAGAGGAGAATCAAAGTGATTTTGACTTTTATGGTTCTAAGGTGCAAATTACTTACTGATTTGACTGCAATGGACCTAAATGAGACCTAAGCAACAGATCTATACCTATCTTTAACCCTTATATCAGATGTAGCAGCTTCTACCAAACACTAGATATGTGACAGATATGCAAGTTACTCAATCAAATCCTTACTATAAACCACTATCAATACCAACTTACAAACAACCAATGCAAATAACAACAGATGCTAATTATGACAGCAATGGAACTAGAGCTAACAACTTCAAATGATATTGAGTAAAGTGAGAGTGATTATGAACTTACAAGAGGTCCACTTTGCAACTGAGAATCAATGAACCACTACCTAAATCTGTTCTCAACCCATGTTCAATTCAGAATCAACCCATTTCCAACTATATATCAGCAATGCATTAAGTATCTAAACCATTTCAACTTCCATTTGATCACAGTTGACTTTTGTTGACCAAAATGAGAAATTGCTTGAAATTTAAATGTAAGCTTACAAAAAGCTATAAGTAGCTTATATAAGCTTATTTGAGTTCAACAATAAGCCACTAGAAACTTGGACATAAGATTTTGAAAGTGACATTTTAAATGATAACACAAAAATATGAAACTTAAGTAAACTTTGAAATTGATGCTTAAAGATAGATTACACTGATAATATTACTTGAGTTTGGTACAATAAAACTAAAGATTACAGTTTCCAACTTATACTAAAACATTAATATTAAAAACGACATAAGTGAAATTTTAAAAACTAAAGACTACTCTCTCCTCTTGCTTCTTCTTCCTCTTTTTATACCAAAAAGTCTTCCACTAGCCCTCTGGCGAAGAGATCCACTTGAATTTGTAGCCATTGGATCAGTTGAGAAGATTTTAGCCATTTGATTAGTTTTGGCGCCAAATTGGTTTTTAACAGTGGAGGGGTTGAGTGCAAGGAAAGAGGGATGCATTAAATGCATTTTGGAGTTTGGTGGAGGTGGGCGGAACATGGTGAGTGGGGGAAGAGCTGGGGGAATGGGAGCTCTGGTTTTGCAGGCATGGTGGGTGAAGGAGATAGGATTTGGAGGGAAAAGGTGGGTTGTCTGGTTTAATATATTGAAGGGGTCCAAAAGGGGGGTCACAATGGTTTGGCAGGGGTCCAAATGGGTTTATGATAGGGTCCAAAATGATATAAAGGGTATTAATAACAAGGACCTTTTGTGTAATTCCTGAAAAATGGAGGGCCAATGCGCCATTTATGCAAAGTTGTTCCAAGGGACCAAAAGTGACAAGTTTCAATAATACAAGGACCAAACTTGACATTTTCAAATTTCCAAGGGCCATTTTGCCAATTTTTAAACTTGAAGGACCTTGACATTTTTTTTTGCCTTATGATTTTAAAAGGGCCTTTGGTGATTTTTCTTTTGAAATTAAGTGCTCAGGGACTATTTCTAACAATTTTTGAAACTTGGGGGACTGAAACTGCCAATTATGCAAACTTAGCTCATTTTTAGTGACAAGTTTCAATAATACAAGGACCAAACTTGACATTTTCAAATTTCCAAGGGCCATTTTTGCCAATTTTTAAACTTGAAGGACCAAATTTGTAATTTCTCAAAACTTTTGATATTTTTCACCAAAGGACTAATTTTGACAACTTATGATTTTAAAAGGACCTTTGGTGATTTTTCTTTTTGAAATTATGTGCTCAGGGACTATTTCTGACAATTTTTGAAACTTGGGGACCTAAACCTGCCAATTATGCAAACTTAGCTCATTTTTCATCCGATTTTAAACATTTTGCATCTGAAACATATAAAATGCAATTTTGGAATATTGTTAGTATTTTGATGCATTTCTGAGCATTTTTAAGCGTTTTGCAGTTCAGATTTGACCAAAAATGATGAGTATTTACACACTCATCAATCCCCACACTAAACTATTGCTAGTCCCTAGCAATCTTTTGAGAAAAACTTAATGGATTTGAATCTCTTTACCAAAATCCATTACTTCTGGAGTAGCCAAATGTTCTAGTTCAAGTAAGAACCATGGTACACCGATAACCATGTGATTTTGAGCAAACCACCAGCTTCCAACGGAATTGATTTGTCTTTACCGGCCGTTTGCTTCGGACTAGCCAACTCTTAGATAAATTATCAATATTATCTTTGGTGAGGTGATTACCAATTATGGTTTTTCCACTGCCTTTACCACAAGCCATAAACTTGCGGGCTAGCCAACTCTTCACTTTTAAGGATATGGTGAGCTGAATACCATACAATTTTGGGCAAATTGCAAGACGTTAACGGATTTGAGATATCTTTACCAAGAGCCGTTTGCTCCTGGATTAGCCAATCCTATTGTTTATTAGACAACCATATAAAATTTGAGTAAGTGCAAAACACTTACTCCAAAAAATTTTGGCCAAAAATGGGGTTGGGGTATAATTACATGATAAAATTCGTGAGAATTCCCCACACACTTAGAAATGAATATTGCCCTCAATATTCAAAGTACCGGCGGTTATGCGAAACAGAAAACGTAAAGGGAAATACTACGGCCATTATTTGAAAGATTTTTTTTTTTTTTTTTTTGAAACTTACATATATACACAACATGTGGGGCAACTCCCCCACACTAGGGTGGTAGAAAATAGAAAGAAGTAAGATATATGGGTGAAAAACCATATGGCATGCTACTGTTTTTGATTCCCGAGTCGCTAGCTTGACTCGATCCCCTAATTCATTTGTTCTTGGGGAAGCAACGTGGAAAACCAATCTCGATCGGACTTTCGTTCACAATGTTAATAAACATATGAACGTCAGAAAGTTCCACACCGGAATACAACCGCGGTATTGTTAATAGTAGAAACTATAAAGGATGATACAGGGTCAAAGATGGTGTCCTCATTCCCGAAGAGAAAAGGAAAGAGCAACCCACACCATCTGTGAAGAATGGAATAAAGATGTGCATGAGAATGCATGTCCATTCCTCATTAGTAAGAAGCAAATCACCATTTTTGACATTTTAAGCTTAAACTTGAAGCTTGTATGGTGATTGTCAACAGAATTTTCGGTAGGGAGGGTTGGAAACGGTTCTTCAATCAACAGATTTTCCAGAAAAAGAATGTCCCCCTCCGGATCAAAGTAAGTATTATCAATTCCTGTTGGAATCGACTCATCACTAAGAAAGGCATCGACTTCATTCCAAAAGTTGTCATTTTCCTCATCCGAAGTGAGAGAAGGGATGGAAGAGTCGGGAATAATAAGACTAGGAGATGATGGATCATTTTTGAGCAATTCTTCAATGGGAAGAATGTATCCCATTGGATCACAAACATCATCATCCCATCGGATGAAACGAAGAGATTGGTTTCATCAGAGTTAACAAACTCGATACGATAAACTGATTCGGAGGTGGGACAAGTGGTGTGCTCTTAGAGCTAGCAATTTCCACCACTTCCGATAAAGTCTCCGATTCTAGATCATCATCATCAAGAACACTCTTGACTTCCTGGGTACAACTTTCAAACCATTTGTTTGAACCAGGGTTGATTTTCAATGCTTTTAGCTCAGCACGTTTTTGGTAACTCCTCTTAACCGTGAAATTTGAGAGTGTTGCATTGAATCTTTCAGATTTTTGATCAATTGTGGCAACACTCTGTTTGGATAGAGGTTTGGAGTTTTGGTTGATATTCAACGTGAGTTCTTCGTTGTCAACCCGTATGGTCAACTCTTCAGCAAATACATCAATTAGAGCACGACTCGTTCTCAAGAAAGCTCTCCCTAAGATGAGGGGAACTCTAGGATCCGCATCAAAGTCTACTACAACAAAGTCAGTAGGAAAGTGAAACTTTCCTACTTTCATCACGACATCCTCGGCTATCCCAAGTGGACGAGTTATGGTACGGTCCGCTAGCTCGAGTGTCATACAAGTGGGTGAAAGTTTAGGAAGAGACAGTTTCTTCCATACTGAGAGTGGCATGAGGTTAATGCTAGCGCCAAGATCGGCCAAGGCGGAGCATTGAACCATCCCCAAGAAATCACATGGGATTAAAAATCTGCCAGGGTCTTCAAGCTTTTTGGGAAGCTTCTTGAGAAGGACCGCTGAGCATTGCTCATTGAGAGGGGTTTTAGCCATCTCAGATAGCTTATCTTTGTTGGTTAGTAAGCCTTTAAGCGTGGATGCAAATTTAGGCATTAGAACGAGAGCATCAACGAAGCTTATATCAAAGTGTAGCTCATTGAAGATTTGGAAAATTTTTTCCATTTGCTCTTTGTTTTTGTCTTTGAGCTTCTCATCATTCATTCTTGATGGGTAAGGAAGCTGACTAGACTTTTGAGCTGGGATGGAAGTCATTTGGCTCGAATCGTCTTCGGAACCGGGTTCGGACTTAAAGCTTGGACTACCGAAGGTGGGACGTGTCGGATTACCGTGGGCTTGAAAAATGCACCTTGTCCGTTGTATCCTTGGTAACTTGACTCATTGCTCCTGGTGGAGGAGGCATTGGAGTCGAAGGTCCATGTGCGTCTTACCACTACGAGTGGTGACGGCTTTCAACTCGGCATTTGGATTTGGAACTGTATTGCTTGGGAGTCCTCTAGAAGATGACGAAGCTTTGTTCACATTCATGTTCATGGCTGCTCATCATATTCTTCAACTCATTTGTCTGCCGAGACAATGTGGTATCAATTTCCTTTCTTAGCTCAACTCTCATGTTATTGATCCGAGTTTGCATTGAACGTATGCTTGACTCAGTAATTTTCATGAAGTCATTTGGTAGGGGAGCTTGAGAAGGTTGTTGATAACTCTGCTGATTTGGAGCTTGATAAGGTTGGTTGAAATTGTTTCGGTTTTGATTGAAATTTTGAGAGTTATTGAAGTTGTGTCCTTGATTCGGAACAAAGCGATTTTGATTGCCATGGTTTTGCACGGGAGGAAAACCAGGTGGTGTCATACCGCTAGGTGCGCGGTAGTGAGGATCAGCTTGTGGTCGGTATTGATTGTGGTTTACCGAAGCTACGGGAGCTTGGTAAAAAGAAGCATCGGTTGCTTGACAATCATAATACGTGTGTGGACCACTACAAGTTTCACACACCTTGTTTACGGCTTTGATTGGTTCCGGCTTATGAATTTCGCTTTTGATTTCCTTTACCTCTTACATCATACAACGGATGGCGCCGTTAGCTCGGCTATTGGAGCGGCTAACTCGGAAGAGTTATTGGATGAAGAAGTAGGAGTGTTCGGAATATTGACTTTGTTGCGAGAAATAGGAACTTTTGATTTTATCTCGCAAATCTCAATCACATCTTTAGGCTTACGATTCAAGATATTGCCGCCTGCGGCTGCGTTCAAAGAATCTTGATCGTTACCGTTCAACCCATTATAAAAGATATTAACTTGTTGAAGCTCCGTGAATTCATGATGGGGGCATTTCCTGAGGAGATCTTTGAATCTCTCCCATGCCTCTCCAAAATGTTCATCGAAATTTTGAAACCCGAAATTTCATTTTTAAGATTAGTCGTCTTTGATGGAGGAAAGAAATAATTGACAAACTTTTGAACAAGATCCTCCCAAGTTTCGATAGACCGAGGGGGTTCTTTTTCCACCAAATTGGGCTGCCCCTCAAGTGAGAATGGAAATAGCATCAACTTGATCACCTTTTGTGGCACATCCTTGAAATTGATAGTTGAAGTCAACTTGTTAAACCAACGGATGTGTGCATACGGGTCTTCTCGATCAAACCCGCGGAATTGATTTGTAGACACGAGTTGGATCAAATGTGTCTTCAATTCAAAGTGATCAGAATTGATTATTGGTAAAATGATGGCATCTCCATAACCCTCGGTGGGTGCTTGGAGCATTTCATATAGTTCGTTCGTCGCCATATTGTTGTTTGAAATAGAACGAATCTCGGGTTCGACTATTTGGGCAGCACGTCTACGAGAACGTCTTCTAGGAATTTCTGCTAGATCACGCAAAGGACTCAATGATCTAGAAGAACGAGTGCGCATGCACTAGAGTTAACTCTAAGAGATCTCAGAGTTAAGGAAGGGAATTATGAGAGTGAATTATGAAAATGGGGTAAGAAGAATCTTTTTGGGTTTTATGGTTTTGAAAAGTAGATATAACAACAAATCCAATTAAAACAAAATCGAGGCAAAACAACAGTGAACTTAAACCAATAATCACAAGATGAATGACTTCTTTGAAAAAGGTACACCAATCACAAGGACACAAAGGCAAGTTTTAATATTTGGTTCGGGAACTTATTATGGTCGTACCCCCAGTTAGGTAGTACACTGCCTTGGTTTGCGGTGGTAATCTTTTATGTTGTTATTATTAAACAAAGAAAACGACAAATCTTTTTTGTATTTTTATCTTTGATATATATATAGAAACAAAAGAAAAATATTTTTGTGTTTTATACGTTTTTGGATGTATTTGGGTTTTTTTTTTTTTTTTTTTTTAAAGAAAATATATATAGATATAGATAGATGGTATGAACAAAGAGTGAATATTCAAATCACTAATCTGCTAAGCGTAAGACAATTAGCACATCTCCCCGGCAACGGCGCCAAAAATTTGATTCGCTCCCAGACGGTCAAGTTTTCTCACACAAGCTAGCCACTTGTGAATGGCTAACCGTAAGAAGCTTAAAACAGTCCGGAAACAAATGCAATGAAGATCAGGAGAGTATAGTGTTTTCCCGGGTCGTTATGTCCCAGCGAGCTATGCAATGAATCACCAAACGAATAGTGATCGAGAGATTTGAACGGAAAAGAGGATATGATTGATTATAACTAAAGAAAAAGTTTATAAACTACAAGGGCTTAAATGTAAATTAAAGAAAATTAAAAAGATAAAATATATTAAATAAATGCTATCACTATTTGCAAAATGATGTTTTTGATTTTTCTTTTATAAAATTTAATTTAAAAACTACGTAGCGTACAAAAGAAAATGTGAAACTTAAACAATATAAATCATAAAAATATGAAAATGACATTTTTACAATCCTAATGATAAAAGAAAATTTATAGAAAAAGAAAATTATTTTTAAAACTATTTATCTAATTATTATTAATTAAAAACTATTTTTACTTATTAAATAATAGCCTAAAATACAAGAAAATATAAAATAAAGCTAGAAAAATGAAATTATGACTTGGAAAAATCTAAAATAACAAAAGAGAATTTTCAAAACTATTTTTGTATTTTTATGATTATTTTTCTATTTTCTATGAATTAAAAACTATTTAAAACTAATTAAATTGCTAAAAATTACAAATTAAACTATGAAAAATCTGGGAAAATAATTTTTTGACTTTTTATATTTATCTTAACCTAGGAAAATTGAAAACTTATTTTTTGAAACTTTTCTGAATTAATTGTATTAAAAGCTAATTAAAATTGCCTAAAAATTGATTTAAATAAGGAAAAATAGCAAACTGACCTAGAAAAATATGAAAAATTCAGGAAAACTCTAAAATAATATTCTAATTCTAGGAAAATTATAAAAACAGAGGCTTGTTTGTAGGAAAATGAAACTGCAAAGCAAGTGCTTATGTAATAAGCACTTGAAATAAATAACGGTACGGATGGGAACCAAACGATCAGAAGCTCTAATAAGCTGTTACTACTCAAATGAAACTAAATACAACTGACCTAAACCTCAAAGACACAAACTGCTATGATTTGATCATTTGAGATCAAGTGCTAAAAAACAGATTTTGGGTACCACTTTGTAGCTTAAAAATAAGCTACCCAAATAAGCTAAGCTCAAATCCAAAAGTTGGAACCTAAACTAGACCTGGCCAAGAACTTTTAAACCAAAAATGAGCCTTGGACAAGCTCTTATGAGCTTGTTGAGAGCCTTGCACAAACTGTGCAGACTCAGTTATAACTGAGTCAGTGCACAGGGCATGAGACAACTTATTCCACAGCTTATTTGACACTTGAAACAGTTTGCAAAAATTTGGAAAAATTCAGTTTTCAATACTTGACCAACCAATCTCAAACATATCACAATTTCAGTGGTTTTGGTTTAAAAATGAAACAATGAAAATTCAACAAAGTTTCCTCAAAACTGGTTTTTTCAACTTTTGACTATTTTGATAGAAATGAAAAGTTTGACTTTTGTGAGATTAGAGACCAATTTATGGATTGAGATTGATGTTTTAAGATAAAGTAGAACTAGTGCAAGCTATCTCTATGTTTTATAAACCAAAATACTCAATTTGACCAATTGATTTAGACAGTTATGAGCACAAGAGGAGAATCAAAGTGATTTTGACTTTTATGGTTCTAAGGTGCAAATTACTACTGATTTGGTGCAATGGACCTAAATGAGACCTAAGCAACAGATCTCTACCTATCTTTAACCCTTATATCAGATGTAGCAGCTTCTACCAAACACTAGATATGTGACAGATATGCAAGTTACTCAATCAAATCCTTACTATAAACCACTATCAATACCAACTTACAAACAACCAATGCAAATAACAACAGATGCTAATTATGACAGCAATGGAACTAGAGCTAACAACTTCAAATGATATTGAGTAAAGTGAGAGTGATTATGAACTTACAAGAGGTCCACTTTGCAACTGAGAATCAATGAACCACTACCTAAATCTGTTCTCAACCCATGTTCAATTCAGAATCAACCCATTTCCAACTATATATACAATGCATTAAGTATCTAAACCATTTCAACTTCCATTTGATCACAGTTGACTTTTGTTGACCAAAATGAGAAATTGCTTGAAATTTAAATGTAAGCTTACAAAAAGCTATAAGTAGCTTATATAAGCTTATTTGAGTTCAACAATAAGCCACTAGAAACTTGGACATAAGATTTTGAAAGTGACATTTGCAACAGTAACACAAAAATATGAAACTTAAGTAAACTTTGAAATTGATGCTTAAAGATAGATTACACTGATAATATTACTTGAGTTTGGTACAATAAAACTAAAGATTACAGTTTCCAACTTATACTAAAACATTAATATTAAAAACGACATAAGTGAAATTTTAAAAACTAAAGACTACTCTCTCCTCTTGCTTCTTCTTCCTCTTTTTATACCAAAAAGTCTTCCACTAGCCCTCTGAGCAGATCCCACTTGAATTTGTAGCCATTGGATCAGTTGAGAAGATTTTAGCCATTTGATTAGTTTTGGCGCCAAATTGGTTTTTAACAGTGGAGGGGTTGAGTGCAAGGAAAGAGGGATGCATTAAATGCATTTTGGAGTTTGGTGGAGGTGGGGGGAACATGGTGAGTGGGGGAAGAGCTGGGGGGATGGGAGCTCTGGTTTTGCAGGCATGGTGGGTGAAGGAGATAGGATTTGGAGGGAAAAGGTGGGTTGACTGGTTTAATATATTGAAGGGGGTCCAAAAAGGCAGGGGTCACAATGGTTTGGCAGGGTCCAAGGGTTTATGATAGGGTCCAAAATGACATAAAGGGTATTAATAACAAGGACCTTTTGTGTAATTTCTGAAAAATGGAGGGCCAATTCTGCCATTTATGCAAAGTTGTTCCAAGGGACCAAAAGTGACAAGTTTCAATAATACAAGGACCAAACTTGACATTTTCAAATTTCCAAGGGCCATTTTTGCCAATTTTTAAACTTGAAGGACCAAATTTGTAATTTCTCAAAACTTTTGATATTTTTCACCAAAGGACTAATTTTGACAACTTATGATTTTAAAAGGGCCTTTGGTGATTTTTATTTTGAAATTAAGTGCTCAAGGACTATTTCTGACAATTTTTGAAACTTGGGGGAATTTGGCGCCAATTATGCAAACTTAGCTCATTTTTCATCCGATTTTAAACATTTTGCATCTGAAACATATAAAATGCAATTTTGGAATATTTTTAGTATTTTGATGCATTTCTGAGCATTTTTAAACGTTTTGCAGTTCAGATTTGACCAAAAATGATGAGTATTTACACACTCATCAATGTACAAGTTACAAAAGACATTAAATTAAATAAATAACCACACATTTTGTAATTATGGAAATTGAATAAGTCTTGAATTCCCCCTAATTTCGGCGAAATTAAACGCCCCCTTTAGTCCCAATGATCTCCCATTTATTCTCATTTAACCTCATTATTCTCTATCATTTGTAACTTACATTTACCAATTCAAAAATCACTCACTAAAAACCCTAACTACCTAAAGTGACGGCAACAACCATTTTCATCATCCCATTCGATCCAAAGAAGGTGCAAGAGGCTGTGATAAGTGGTGGTAATCATGGGTTCGTGGCTCAAAGATTGGCGTTTGGTCATGTGTCTCTTGGTCATGGGGTTATAGACGTGATTGCTGCTGTTGTCGTGGGTTTTAAAACCCTTGGGCTCTTGTTCTCTTTTCATTCACGCTACAAGGGTAACATCTAGTATCATCATCTCGTCTCCATTTCTTTCTTTTGTTTCCTTGACTGTGGTCGTGTGTTATTTCTCCACACGAATGCATGTATACGAATATAACTAACACATAAAATGATAACTCTTTTGTCACATAAAATCATGATATGGCTTCATATATGGGTCGAATGGAAATGGACACATAAACTCTTGGCTTTGAATCTGCTTTAACCTATCACACACAAGTTTTAATTATCTTTGTGACGAGCTAGATGAGTCTCAAGCATACGTATATGTCTTTGATTTATTTGTGTCGACTAAAAATAAAAAAGGGTCTCGTATGGTTTTAAAATGTGTCGAATGGAATTAACTTGGGGTTGAGGGTGTCTTGATACACGTACAACGTGATGGATATAGGACACACTCCTTGTGTCAATGATATTTTGTATAATATTATTAAGCATGCGGAATTTACTTAGTAATACTTAGAAGATGGATTGTATGATGTATTGTATGTAAACACAGATTAAACACAAAACTTAAGCTTCAATATTATTAAAGAATAATACGAGTGATCTTAGCTTATCACTAGGGTTACACCTTGAAGCTCTTGTGAGTAATACGTAGGTAATTAGAAACGTTCCTATGACAATGACCTAGGACCTCCTTTTATACAACAAGGAGTCCTTTACAAGATAAGTATAAAGCTAACATTATAGAATATACACAAGATCTATTCTATACTTATCTAGATACGTTATTCTAATCATAAACTGATAGCAGTGGTAATAATGTTCTAGCAGTGGGAATACGTTTCCACTGCTAGTGTTAATTCGAGCAGTGTAAACCACAACTATCCGTGGTAACGAATTATTCCCAACAATCCTCCCCTAAACTTATGATTTCTCTGCAAATCAATAAGTTTCTTCAATATGCATTATCTTCAAGGATTTGGGGAATTCAACCAAACAGTTCACTTCTTTCTTAACTTCTGTATGGCTCTTGAACATTGATCTTGAAGTCTATGTAAAAATGCTCTGACTTTCTCATTGTCTTCATGAACTCTTATTGTGGTACATAACATCACAGTGAGAGTTCCAGCTCTGATTGGATATTCTTTCTCAGCAAGCATAAATGCATCTACTCCATTTGTTGTAGAGACATGATGAACTTCACATGAGTCATAGTAAAACCATTTAGTACCAAAACATGGACATAAGAACTTCCAGAAATCATCATCAACATTAGGTTCATAAAGCCTTCTAAGATTTATCCACAACTGCATCTCCTTTGTATCTTTGAGATCTTGAGCATTAAACCTTTCTTGAACTAACCTCCATAATGTATCAAGGTCATCTCTGTCAAAAGCTTTTATAAGATCTTCAAATTGAATGAATGATGAAGTTTCACCACCTAGCCTTGTGATCTTCCATGTTGAAGCAAAATTGCTAGCAGTGTAAACTTCCCAATCAATAATAGGATGTCTTACTTGCAGTGGTTCTGGATAAAAATCTTCTTCTACAATCACAATCATTCCAGTCAATTGTTCTTCAGTGAATTTCTCAGTAGGAATTTCTTGTTCTTCAGCAACCTTAGTCTTCTTAACAGTTTGAGAATCACTTTCTTTGGCATTTCTTTTTAATTCAGGAAACTTTCTTGCTTCTTCTTCAGAGCCCATTGGAGTAAAATCTTTATCTTGTTTTTGAACTCTGTAGTAAGCCTTTTCAACTTGATCATCAGCCATTCCTTTGAATTGATGCTTCTTCCAACCACCAACATGACAACAATAAGTCTTCATATACGAAAGAATTTATGCTTTGGTTGGTTGTCTTGATTTCTTTTGGCCCTTTTTGACTGTACTAATCTCATCTTCAAGTGCTTGATTGTTCTTCATTTGAATGAAATCCTTCAACTGAGCAGTTGTTTGTTCTTCAGTTAAGGATGCATCAGCTACCAGGTCAATTGCCTTTTTCTTGATTATTTGATTATTAGCAATCAAGAACTCAATGTCTTCTTCAGTAGGAACATAACTAAACTCTGGAGTCTTCTCTTTAAGAATTGTAGGTTAAACATTGGAAAATGGATCTTCAATAAAATCTTCCATTCTATTCAATCTTTTAGTCTTCAAAAAGCTTGCAACTTCCATTTCTTCAAGTTTCTTCTTTTTAGCAACTTCTTCTTCAGAAATTATCTTAGCAATTTCTCTATCAAGAGCAATCTGAGCTTGTATTTTCATTGAAATCTTTCTTCCAGTTTGCTCTACATTTTCCATAACTGCTTTACCTTTGTCTTTCTTCAATTTAGCAAATTCTTCACTTGCAGTGGCAATATTTGGCTCTGCAGTGGAAATGAAATCAGTGGTAAAATCAATAGGGTTACACCTTGAAGCTCTTGAGAGTAATAAGTAGGTAATTAGAAACGTTCCTAAGACAATGACCTAGGACCTCCTTTTATACAACAAGGAGTCCTTTACAAGATAAGTATAAAGCTAACATTATAGAATATACACAAGATCTATTCTATACTTATCTAGACACGTTATTCTAATCATAAACTGATAGCATTGGTAATAATGTTCTAGCAGTGGGAATACGTTTCCACTGCTAGTGTTAATCCGAGCAGTGTAAACCACAACTATCCGTGGTAACGAATTATTCCCAACACAACGCGCGTTCGTGGTCAAAGAAACTTCCTTTTCGTCGAGCAAGTTTTTCAACACCCTAGGCAGTGAACCTAATCGTTGTAGTGTAGTATTAGGGTAAGCCTCGGGAATTGATATCTTTCTCTAGGGGAATAGGAATGCTAGTGAGAAGTTACTACGCTAAGGTTGGGGATGAGGAAGATTATTTTTTTTTTATCTTTTTTATGTTTTCTTAAGAAAATGGAAAGGTGCGAATCTCGGGGTATTGGATTTGGAGGGTTGGTATTTCTACCGATTACTCTACTTATCTAATTATCTAATTATCTAAACTAAGGTGAGTGTAGTCTATGTCTATTGTTGTGTGCTCTTATGATGATTAAAAATGTATTTACTTAGATGCTATTACTCCCTAGTTATCTCCAATTGATGGTTGAATTGTCACGTCCTTATTCTTAACGCGTTGTGTCTTCTATGTTCGTAGGGTATGCGTTTCTCCCTAACTCTTTAAGTCTACCTTAAGGTTAGTGCCTACGAAATCTCTAGGATTCATAAACTAACTCTAAGGTTATCTTTGGATGTTTAGACTACAATAACTCTAGGTGAATATAAACTAATGTTCACAAAGATTACTCAAGCATTAAAAACACAACGGATGACCTATCGCAATACTAGGTCAATCACAATTAAGATAAGAGACAACCAATCAATATTCAATACCTAGGTTTCATAGATCTAAGCAAACACACAAGTAAATTAGCCGGACATGGAAAACATGCAAGCATACACACAAAAAATTGAAGACATAATTGAATTAATGAAGCAAATCACTTATCTTGTTGTAATAGGGTATGGAACCCTAAGATACTGCCCAAGACATCCTATGTTCGGTTTAGGTTTTACTCCACAAAAATACCTCTCTAAAATACTGAAAATTCAAATTCTATATATAGAGTTACAATACGCGTCGGCGTCACTCTTTAATTGTGACGTCGTCGGGTCGCCGCAATTAGGGTTTCGTCTTGGCCACATCAACTCTGTGACGGCGTCACCTTATGCTTGTGACGCCGTCGGCTTCGATCTCTGACGCCGTTGGGATCCAAATCTAGGCCGTCTGAGTTGTGACGCCCTACTCTTTTAAACCTGATGCCGTCACTTGTAAAATAGCAATTTGCTCTCTAAGTCGTCTCAAGGTGTGTCGCGACGGCATCGCAATTAAGCTGTGACGCCATCCTCTTCAATTCCAGCTACTTGAGTGTCTTGATTCTTGACTTTGGCCATTTTTTTTGTATATTCGCGCCTTTTCATCTGAATAAGTGTCATTCCATCAATTTGCCTTCAAGAGACCTAAAAAGTGAAAAGGTCCGAAATTAAGTAGTAACGGATACAAAGTGATCAATTAAGGGCTTAAATGACCCCTCAAAAGTGTACCTTTTAAATCCTTATCAAGGGTGTCTCGACCTAGATCAAACACACACAAGGGTTCGTATAGTTTTGTGGGAATTGGATTCGACATTGTTTAATATGTAAATGGGAATCAAAAACTAAATCTAGGGTTTCTTAAAGTATACGACTTAATAAAAGATAAATGGTTGAATTGTAAATCATAAAACTTGAAGGGTTATTTGTTAATATGGTAAAGATATGGACTGAATGAGAAAAATGAGTAAACTTATGATATTTACACTTTTGACCCTATATTTTGTAATAATGACAGTTTAGACCTTAAACTATTGTAACTTGTGATAAATGACCCTTAAACTATGATAATACTCATTTGCATCATTTTAACCTAAATTGACAATAATTACATCATAAATGACTAAACCTGCTAATTATGGAAACCTGCTATTTTTGGAAAGTTACTTAATATGGAAACTAGCTAATTACAGAAAGTTACCTAAAATGGAACGTTACTTAAAATGGTTAAACTACTTAAAGTTGAAACTTGCTAAATAAGGAAAGTTACTATATTTAGAAACTTACTAAAAATGAAAAGATTCTTATAAATCCTAAGGGACTTAATCTGGAATAAAACACTTTAACCTCATCTAATAAACGTTTGTCCTTTCACTTCTGTAGATCCCTCAAGGAAGGAGTGATCTTCTATGTCTCTTGTTTCTGTCTGCTTTTATTTTGTTTTGCTGTTGCATAAGGTACAAATATTCTGACCTTATATCTTAAGGTTTCTTATGATTCATACACATCTTTTGATATTAGCTTCGACTGTTATGCCTTTGCTCTGAGCCTTCTTATTAGGGCTTCCTTATTACCTTGCTATGCACCCTTTGATTATGAAACTTTGATATGAACCTTTGATTATGAACCTCTGATTATTAACCTTTGACATAAACTTTGATATGAACCTTTGGCATTTGAACCTTTGATATGAACCCTTATGTTATGACCTTGCTTTGACCCTTCAGTTTGATACCCGAGCCAAATATGTTTCCCTAGCCATGAATGTAACATGGCCGTGTCATTGATGCACCAATGGCATGACTCGAGTGTGGTTGAGTGATGTTCCACACCGTCCCTTTTATGTGATATTATGCGCACTTTACATTATGATTATAGCCACTATGATTTGTACAGGGGCGTATGGATGCATCCTAGATATATTATGTTATGATATGCTATGATATGATTTATATGGTGACTGATGTCGTGTACAATACACGTCTTTCACATTCTAGGAGCTGATCACTCCATGGTTACTTATGACACAGGTGGAATAGAAGTAGAGGTGGAACCCGAAGAGTTAGAGGGTTCCGTTACAGTTATAGTTGAAACACACATGTTAATGATTTTAGGAATCCATTTAAATCCAGGTGTATTTTGTAACAATCTCTGCCCAGTCTAACTAGTTCGTGCTTTGGTCTTAGTAAATGCACTAGGTGATATTTTCTTCGTAGGAGGTGAAGTGGGTTCTATGGGTACATCAATGATCGTAGCAGAAACACTAGAGGGCGGTTTACCTAGCACAAACTTAGAAGCATTTGTGGGCCTAGAGGTAATCCATTTTCTATTATTCCGCTTACGAGATAAGATATACTTAGCAACACATTTATCATGACAACCAGAAAACATGCTTTTACGACAACCAACACAAGATGCTTCAAACATAACATTCAAGGTACTTAAAGGTTCAGCATTCGTTACATCACTTTTTCTATTACATTTGTCTAACGCAATGTCTAAAGTGGGTGCACATGAGTTTTATTCAAAGTCCTAAGGTATTCTTCTACTTCAAAGGTCTTTATTGTTCTTCTCTTACGTTGCAACTTCCTATTCTTCTTGTTTTTTCTCTTAAGCTGTGAAGTGCTAACGTCGGGAAAAGAGGCAACTATTCATGTATCAGTGGAAGGAAGCACATTAGTATCTTGTGGTTTGTCATTAGGCGTTCTAGTGTCAATTTTAAACATTCCATGTGCAAGGACATTTGTGTTACTAATCTTATCTTGTTCATACTTCCCTAACTTCTCTTTCAACTCAACAATAGTGTGCAACAATTCTTGATTTTCAGAGCGAATGTTTCCACTAACGTTTAAGACTTCTTTAGTGTATGCAAGATGATTATCAAGTTCTTGTGATGCCTTAGCACGAGTCTTTTTGAGCAAGTCAAATATGACACCATATTCAGTTTTGACTTTGGCAATTTCTTGTTCATATTTTGATATTTGACATTTTAAAGACAAGTTGTCATCATCCAGTTGTTCAGGTTTTGGATCAAAAGATTTTTCACGCAACTGGTTGATTTTGGTTTGCAAAGCAAGTTCTCGATTTTGACAATCTTTTTGACACCATTGAAGACGACGTTTAGCATTCGAAAGTTCATTTAACAAACGCTCATTTTCAATTTTCAAACACTCGATTTGAGCCATAATATCGATATTCTCAACATTATCAACAGAGTCAACAACAATATAATCAAATGCATATGCAACCGTATGTAACAACACCACATTGATAGTATCAGCACAGATAGCATCTTCCAAGAGTCGATCAACATGATTTCTTAACATTTTCTTTTTACGTTTAGTATTTGAAATTGATATTTCTGTTTTCTCAAAAACCGTTTTCATAAGCCCAATCTCCTTTTGAAGATCCCGTTCCCAATAGATTGCACACATTTTCAAATTTTGGACATGGGGTAAAAGTCTTTTATGAAAAATATCTCTTTGATTTCGCGCATGTGGCGATTGAAAATGTTCAGCTTTTATTTCAGAATTAACTTCAATTTCACGTTCCAAAAGTTTGATGTCAGACATGAATGTATCAAAGTATTTAAGAACTTGACATCGTTCGGGTAAGGATTTTACTTCACTGAGAGAAGGTAAAGGACCATTAATTTGTGCAACATTGTGTCGGGGACCATCATTAGAAGAGGACTCAGGAAGTGGTGTGATAACCCAAGGTGTGTTAGTATGATCTTGTTGTTTTACAAACGGTTTGATTTTTGAGTAATCAAATGGTTTGTTATATTCAACATTTTCCATTTTTAATCGACTCTCAGCATTAGCATCTGTTTCCTCATCATGATTATATTCAACAACACTCATAATTGAATCATCAATTATAGGTTCTGCACTGTAAACTTGAGGATTTGGTTTGAATCCTCTATGTGAAAAACTTGGCTTGTAATCAGCAAGAATTGGTTCATATCCATCTGGATTTGGTTTAAAAGAAAACTTTTGAATTGTTGTGATTGACTCACCATGTTTGTAAACAACATTTCGAAATTCTTTGATTTTGTTTTGTAAGTCAAAAATTTCATCAAGATACTCATCAATTTGTCTCCGCGAATGCTTTTTGTACTCACAAAACTGTTTTTGACAAGTTAACAACTCAGACTTGGATTTTTGAGTTTCCGAAGTGAGAGCGATAATTTGTTGTTTATGATCAAATTTTAGTTGTTCTATTTGAGAAAGCAATGCATTCTTGGATTCAACTTGATCACATATCTGTTTTTCCAAAGATTTTTCATTTTGGTATGATTTTGCAAAAGCGACTTCAAAACTTTTTTCACGTTTTTCTTTAGTTTCAAAAATGTTGAGTTGGAACTTATAGCATTCATTATCCTTAGTCAACAGTGCAATTTTATTTGTTTCGTTAAAATAATTTTATGTTTTGTCATCAACAAAAAGGGGGAGATTGTTAATACAAATAAGCCGTAAAAACGTTTATTTATATTTTACAATCTTCAAATGTTTTATCGATAACAAACGTAAAATCATTTTAACGAAACAAATAAAATACGTAAATAGTTTGAGTCAATAGTTTCCTAACACACTTACGTATTTACATAAAACACTAAAACAAGTATAAGTGATTTTATGATTTAGATACATATGTACAACAACTAGTGTTTACATATTGGGTTAACATATACTTAAACTAAGTATACTAAAATGGGTAAAAACAAGTATATACTAAAATGGGTAAAAACAAGTATATACTAAATGGGTAAAAAAACTTGCAAATGGTATTGACCCATAACCCATGGTTTTATATATACCACTTAAACAAGTTCATTGTATCCTTGAGATACATTGTATCTAGAAAGAAAACCATGGATCAACCCATAACCCATGACCCATAACCAAAAATACCCATGGGCAAAGAGGAGCGTTCCACGGATCCCTGGCTTTGTGCTAGCCGGATCCCTTGTGGGAGGGATCCGCGGGATCCGGGGAACAGTAGAGAAATTCCTCTATAAATAGAGAGCCATTTCTTCCTTTCTACTTACTATTTTTTACACACATACTTCCCCAAGTATTATAACCCTCTAACCTCAGATCCAAGTGATCTATGTAGTTTTTCTTTTGTTTTTGTGTGATCTTTTAGGTTCCTCTTAAAGGCGAGATCACTACTTGTTGGGATATGAAAGTGCTGAAGATAGACAAAGTACTGACGAAGTCAAAGTACTGAAGAGTCAAAGTACTGCTAAGTAAAAAGTCAAAGTACTGTCGAAGTCAAAGTACTGCAAAGCCAAAGAACTGCTATATTCGTTTATGGAAAGCTTTGTTTGTTCTAGAATATTCTTTGTTTAGATTACTTGTCGTACAAGGTTACAAATTGTAAACCGACTAGGGTTATCCTTGAGCCTATAAAAGGACCCCTAGGTTGGCATTAGAGAGTACGAACGTACGTTATTAGAGAATTTGATATTAGAGTTTTAGAGTTGTTAAAAGAGTGCATAACAAGCATTTAGAGTTATTAATAAAATCATTGAAAGTTAAAGTTATATTCTTCTTAGCTTTGTTAAGTAAATTCCGCGTACTTGATAAAGTTTGCTCAGTGTTTCATTGTTAATAACTTAGGATTTATCCGAAGTTATTAAACCCTTAACAAGCTATTTAAGTTAGTTTGGTTAGAGTACATCGATCCAACAAGTGGTATCAGAGCTTGTGTGGAAACTCTGACTAAGAAGAAACCGTTTAAACCTAGTAAACAACAAAAACCTAAAGATGTCGACTGAACATTCCACCCCATCCATCACCTCACTAAGGATTCCTATCATTAAGAAGGGCGAATACGATCTATGGAGCATGAATATGCGGCAGTATATTGCAATCACAGATCATGCACTGTGGAATGTGATTGTCAATGGTAATGAAGTTGTGGAAGACCCTGTAGACATTCCTGGCCAACCTAAAGCACCTAAACCCATCTTGCCAGCTGCTACAATAAGGAATCAAGAGAAAGCTCTCAACATACTGTTGTTTGCTATTCCAGATGGTCATCTACTCAAGTTCCATGATGCTAAAGATGCAAAGCAACTCTGGCCTGCTCTCAAGACTAGATTTGGAGGTAATGATGCTTCCAAGAAGATGCACAGAAATCTGTTGAAGCTGCAGTTTGAAACCTTTACTGTTGGAGAAAGAGAAAGCCTTGATGCTGCCTATGCCAGATTCCAAAATCTTCTCAGCATGCTGGAGCTGTACAAAGCAGAGGTCTCAGTTGAAGATGCTAATTTAAAGTTCTTAAGAAGTTTGCCATCTACATGGCATGTGATTACTACTATGATCAGAGGACACCTGGATTGGACACCATGGACTTTGATGATATCTACAATCATCTAAAGGTGTATGAGCATGAGATGAATGGCCAAACAAGCTCAAAGTCTCACAATATTGCTTTTGTGTCATCTGAAAAGAGGGGCAATACTTCTACTAAAAGTACTGCTTCTCCTACTCAAAGTACTGCTGCCTACACTACCCCCACTTTTGCTCAGCAACCCACATCAACTAATACCATCCACTCAGATGAAGTCGTGTGCTCTTTCTTTGCATAGCAAGCTACTCTACCTGTTACTTATGAAGAAGATCTCTTACAGATTGAAGAGGATGCTCTTGAAGAAATTGATATCAGGTGGCAAGTTGCTATGATCACTGCAAGGATCAAGAAGTTTATGAAGAAGACAGGAAGAGGCATTGATTTCAAACCAAAACAGGGAATCACTTTTGACAAATCCAAGATTGAATGCTTCAATTGTCAAAATACTGGACATTTTGCAAGGGAATGCAGGTTTTCTAAGTATCAAGCAAACAAGATGACTGAGAAACCAAAGCTAGAGTTGAAAGAAATTCCAATTACAGAAACAAAAGCTTTGGTTGCTCAAGAGAATCTATCAGAGGTTGACTGAAGTGCTGAGTTTGATGATGAACCAGTAACCTACTATATGGTAGCTGTGGAGGATTCAGTGTAAGAATTTGACTGGTGCACAGCTTTTGATGAGGAACCTGGACATGCTGCTATGGAGTCTAAAGATGGTTATGGAAGCTTTGACAGGAGCATGGAGTGTGAAATGAACCTGTCTACTTGCCATGGTAGCCACTTCACCAAGTTCACCCCTATCTCTGAGGTATGTTCAAAGTGTCATAACTTTTATCAAAAGTGCTTAATGATTATGTGACTGAAAGAGATAAGTGTAGAACAGCTAGGGCTGAAGTAGCAGGTTACCAAATAACTTTAGAGTTAATGGACGCCAAAATAATAAAACATGAAAATAATGAAATGGCTTGGGCAGAAAAGTATGAACAACAGGATTATCAGTTGAAATTAAGTGAATGGAAGTTAAACTGTAAGATATCTGAAATTGAGAAACTAACTAAGGAGAGAGATGAATTGATAGAAAAGTTTGCTGCTTGGGGACAATCAGGTCTTTCTCATGTCACTTATGTTGAAAAACAGAGAAGAGCTTACATTAAAACTGGCCTAGGTTTTGGTATGCACTTTAATAGCATAGAAAACCCACCTAGTGATCAGGATGAATGTGACTTTGAGGATATAACCACTAGTGATGATGAACTCATTAATTATGTAGACACATCTAGTAATGAGGAATCAGTTAGTGAAACACCTCCTGAATCTAAGAAACATAATGCCTATCATGCAGTCCCTCATCCCACTGGTAGTCATCAACCTCTTAGGCCTGATGTTTCTCGTTTTGGAGTAGGCAGCTTAGAGTTTAGGAAGAAACTTAAAGGTCAATCTAGGTCTGAAACCTCTAAAGAAACTGTTGAAAAACCTAAGGTAGATGATGTTAAAAGCCAAGCAGTACTTTCACCTGAAAGTACTGCTACACCTCAAAGTACTGCTACACCTTCAGCAGTACCTTTAAGAAAACCTTTTCAACATACTGCTAAACCTTTTTTGGGATAATTTTGGTCAAAACAGTTTTCATCATTCACCTAGAAGACATGATAGGTTTGGTCATCCACATAGAAGAAGAAATTTTGGAATTACAGATCAAAAACTTTGTTTTGTTTGTTTTAGTCCCAATCATTTGATTAAGGACTGTGACCTACATTCAGAGTACTTAAGTAAGTTTCCAAAGAATAGAACTGACAACCAAAAACCAAGGGAGACTAGATCAGCTTGGAATCATTCACATAGGGTTAACCATAGAAACTTATCACCAGACTATATGTACCCTCACCAGAGAAGACCTTTTTCAAAACCTCCAGTACCTTCAAATACTTTCCAAGGTACTGTTAAGCCAAGCACAGTACTTTCTCAAAGTACTGCTCAGTTTTCACCAAACACCTCTTGGAATATGAACCCTAGGAGATCTAATTACTATCAATCTAGAAGGCTTTACAACTTGTTGATCCCAGTTGAGCAAACGATCTAATATAGAAACTGACTTAAACAAAGACTTATTAAGTATCACGCTGAATTTAATACTTAATCTTAAGAAGAAGAACAATGAACATTCAACACCTCAATATTATTATTAATACGAATACTCTAACCAGTATTAGGGTTTTACAACCTTGAAGTGTATCGACCTTAGATATAAAATATACATATATCTAATCTAACCTAGGACCTCCTTTTATAAGCTAAGGAGTCCTTTACATAATACAATACGTAACTTACAAGATAAATATCTTTTCCATATTTATCTAATACAAAACATTAAACCGACTATACAAGACTAGCAGTGGTTACATTACAATATCCGTGGTTACACAATACTACTAGCCTCAGTTTGTCTTCAGCAGTGGATCCATTCTTCTGTCCGTGGTTTCATCAACTCTGTTCGTGGTTCCAAAACTTAGAATAATTCTTGATCCAAGGAACCAAAAACCCAACAATCCTCCCCTAAACTTGATACATTCAATTAGAATTCTCAAGTTTCCTTTAAGCTCAAAACATCTGAATTGAAGGATGTAGCCAAACACTTACTAGATTTAAGAATTTTCTCATACTTCAGCAACATATTGTAAGCTTGACCATGATAGGGCATCAACATCTTTATACCACCAGGCTTCACCATCTGAGCAATAACTTCTGGATACTTATTCAATTGAGGATAATCACCTTCTACAAGCATATGAATAACTTCTCCAGATACAGTTAAAACATGAACTCCACAAGTTTGATATAGAAACCATTCTGTAACTTGTCCATTGCAGAGTCCTTTCCATTCAGGTTCATCATGAGTAGGTTCAAACAAAATCTTCAAGTGATGATAAACCATTCTCTCATGATAATCATCTGGTTGCACATCACCAAACTTATTCCTATAAAGCTCCCAAAGATTCAGCAAATCATCTCTATCAAAATACTGAAGCATTTGTGAAAATTTATTATACTCAGAAACTTCATTATTGAGTCTTTGAATTTTCCAGCATCCTTCACTTCCTTTAAGCTCATATTCATAAAAGATAATTTGATTACTATCTTCAATCTCTTTCAATCTTTTAGAACCAGATGCATCCTGAAGCTCAGATTTTCTCTTTAGATTACCTTTAATCCACTCTTCATCTTTTTCAGAATTCATTGGACAAAAATTATCATTATTAATCCTCATACACATCAGATAAAGCTCATGAATTCTTTCAAATGAACATTTACTAAGATTATCAGGAATATGTATGCCTGAATTCTTAATAATCTTCATCAGCACATTCCTCATCTCACGAATTGTAGGAGGTTTCTTCTTTTGAATTTGCTTCTTTTCCTTACTTATCTTCCTTGCCCATTCACCCAAGATTCTAGCTCTTTCCTCATCATCTAACAATGTCCATTCTTGAGTAGTATACTCATCCTTTATTTGATTAGAAGCTTGCATATAATTTTGTGATTGATACCATGTATTTAGCCATTTCTGAGAAGCCTCCTCCTCTTCTTGCTTTTCTTTCTCTGCAGCTGCTTCCTCTTCAGCTTGTATGCCTCTTGTATACTCTGCATCATAAGCAATCTGTTCTTCTCTACTTTTAAACTTCAATTCTGGTTCTGCAATTACTTTACCCTTTCCAACATCTGGTTGAACCACCTTCTTCTTTAAAGACTCACCAATAACTAAACTTTTACCTTTGGGTTTGTTTGTAGTAGATTTAAGAGATGAAATAGGTGCAATGTTGGGTGTAGGGTTAGTTGAGGTTTTACTTAGATTGATCAGTGTACTTGCAGCTTCTTTCTCAATCTCTTTTGATTTAGGTGGTGACACAGAGATGGTTGTTACAATTGTGGAAGTAGTTATGATAGCAGTGGGTACAATTGCCATGTCTGAAACTGCAGCAGTGGTTTCAAAAGTACTAGCCGTGGTTGCAAATACACTATCAGTGGTTGTGTCCTTCACTAAGTCATCTTCTACCACAGTCTTCAAATTTTCAAGAACAGCTTCATTCCCATCTTTATCAGATACTACAAATTGTGCTGCTTGATCTCCACTATCCACATCTTCTTCCATATGCACATCTACAGTCTCCCCTGAATTCATGCCTTCACTCCTCCCCTGTTTGGGTACATTCTCCACATTCAGATTTGGAGAGGAGTCCACCTTCTTTTTCATCTTTCTCATAGTCCTCAAAACAACAACCTCAGGTCTTCTTACTTTCTCCAAAACAAGCATCCGATGCGTCAGCCTCCGAATTTCTTTACCCTGAAACACAGCCAACTCTTGAAGACTTGAGATTGTATCATCCATTTTAGCACATTTAGCCGTCAATTCATTAAAACGTTCAAGAATATCCTCCCCACTTCGACCTGTGTTAACTGGTCCGAGAGGTGGTTCATTGGAAAAGTCATCATGTACCAGTTTAGGATCCGTCAATTCATTGTCAGGTTCCAAACTATCCTCATCACTTCGAGCTGTGTTAACTGCTCCGAGAGGTGAATCCTTGGATAAAGAAAACATAGCATCAGACGTTGCCTGATCATCTATGCACCCTAAATGAGCCAGTTGGCTAGGGATTCCTCCACCTGTGTTAAGTCCCAAAGAACTCTCCACATTAGGAGTTGCCAAAGGTTGGGTCTTAATGATGTTTCCACTATCCTGACCAGCTTCTAAGCATGAATCAGTAGTGGAAGCCCTTCCAATCATGTCACCTCCACACTGTGTGACAGCCTCATGAACAACACCACTAACACCAGCCTGAGGTAGCTTGGTGCCCTTCTGTCTCCTAGTCCATACTATTGGTTTAACAGTGGTTTGGGTTTGACTAGAAGTAGGTTGAGATTCACTAACAGTGGGAACAAGTGCACTATCAGTGGATTGAGGTGTACTAACAATGGGTTCAGATACTATGGGTTGTTCCTCAAAACCTTCATCAAACTCATGAATAATAGGCAAAGTAAGCATATGGGGGAACAAAGGAACATCCCTTATTTGAACATTTGGCTTCTGATTCCTCATTTGTGCAAAGACCTTAGGAAGCATATAATGCACTTCATACTCCCTAGTATGCTCAACAGGTTCCCCTATTTGACTTTCCACAATTAGTTGAACAAACCTATGATATAAATAATATTTACCCTTCTTCCTAATGTTCTGCACTAATCCTTCATAAATCATCCTAGACCAATTAAACTTCCTCCCCTCAGAAAAACATATAATAGCTGAAGCAATCTTGGAAGGAAAGTCATCAAAACCAGTGGTCTTATTACTCATACACATCAACAAGGTGTGTATCAAAAACTTCCATTGTGGTGAAAACATGCTCTTAAAAAATTTTACCTTATCACCCCTATGTGTATAGCCTAACCTCTCTAAACCAGCAAAAATCTCAGCATCTGAAAGATTAACAAAACCATCAGCATCATCAAACTTCAAAACCCCTCTAATGATCTCCTCATTAACCAAAATTTCATTTGCATCCACAACATAACTAAACACTTCTACTCCATCGACCTCCTCAAGCTTAGCATTCCCCCAGAACTGATGTATGTAGGCTTTAAGGATGGTTGGTGTGACAGTTAAGGCAAAGTGAATAGGACTGTGAATAAGGAAATCAATCATTTGATGAAAGCCTTCGGATCTATTGTTTTTGATCAGGTTAGCAACAAGGTTATGTGTTTGGGAGTACTGGTTCGGCATTGTGATAGATGATGTAAATGATGTGGGATATGTGAATTAAGCAAACTAAAGTGATTAGGGTTTATGGAGAGCGCCAAGTTGAAGTGTTTTGAAGATCAATTAAGTGATCTATCCGTGATTTGGGGAGAAACAATGTGTTTTCACCAAAGTTACCAAACAACCCCTAAAGTATCCAAAAATCAGCAACATGCTAGCAGTGGTTTGACAGCCTCTATCCGTGGTTTGAAAAACACTAGCAGTGGATACAGAATTTCACTCCAACCAGTTGACCAAGAAATACAGGAAGCAAATCTGTGTCAAAATTAGTGATATCACAAAAATATGAACGATTACACACATTTTTTTTAATCACTAGCAGCTAAAAACATCACAAGCTCCAATGTACACAATCCTTCATGCCTGCAAATCACAAACATAAACCAAACATAAAGAAGAGAATTAATGTTAGCAGTGGTTAGCAAAACATAGAAGTGGTTTCATAGATTTGGGAGTGGTTAGCCAATGCTAAAGGTTAAGTCAATATGGTCAACGTCCGGTATTTATTCATTTTCAAAGTCAAAAGACCTAAATCTTCCCTGAAATACACTATCTGTGTCACCTTAATTACTGTTTTAAATCTGTGTCAGAAGACCTTATTAACTCCTCAACCACTGAAATCTTCCCCTCATTTACTCACTAATACCATGTGCTCTGCTTATAAAAGAATCTCAAGGCCCAAATAACATACACATCAATTAAGCCAAAACCCTAATTCCTCAAAAATCACAATCGACCACAATCAGTATGTGGAATCAAGCAGAAGTCATCGATCTAACATCCTCCTCCTCATCATCATCATCATCATCAAGTGATGATTCTAACCCATGGCATCTTTACCTTCCTCCACAAGAACCACGACCTAGAAAGTCCCCATTTCTTCCATCATCTGAAGATGATAGTGTGGTTGATCCTAGTGAGTCATCTAAGGGTTCAGATGATTCTACTGAGCGCCTAGATCCAATCTTCAATAGATTGGTGAGAGAGAGGGAGAGATCACAACCTTCACCATCCCAACCTCAACCAAGGCCACGTTCCAGAAATCCACCACTCCCAAAGAACAGAGAGGTGGTGCTTGGTCTCCCTGCACCAAGTTTTAGTGCTTCATCTTATATCGGTAAGGGAAAGGGTAAAAGGAAGATGAAGTGATGCTTTATGGTGGAACGAGTAGATGGAACAACTGAAGAGTTCTCATATCACAAACCCATCTGCTGTATTCATCTTCATCATCTTCGTTTTCATCAATCCATCCTTTTCAGCTTCTTCGTCGTACTGGTCATGCATAGCACCAGCTTTTAGAATAGATGATATGAGCTAGTGTAGGTGTAGGAAATCTTGTATAGAACTGGTCTTGTATTTTCACTTGAAGTTAATTGTAAGCTGTAAGCTGTAAGCTGTTCTTGAATGAATGAACAATTTAACTTCAACATTTCTTTTGCATCAGTAATTAACTTTCATTTGTCTGCAAAATGGTTAGTGGGAACACAAGGCAACAAACAGTGGTTTGAACAAAACTATCAGTGGTTAGAAACAAAAATAGCAATACTAAGATCACATAATAACAGTCCAATACTTATACAAACTTTTACAAAACAAGTTGAGATTTAGAGATTAATCATTCCAATACTAACAGCAAGGTACTGAAATCTCCCCACATTAAAAGCTTTAGTGAGAAGATCAGTAACATTGAAATCAGTATGGATTTTTACCATTTGAATCAACCTTTTCTCATTACAATCTCTAATAAAATGATGCCTTATCTCAATATGTTTAGTTCTAGAATGTAAAACAGGATTTTTAATAATACAGATTGTACTGTTATTATCAATGTAAATCTTTGTATGCATAAAGTTGTACCCAAAATCCAGCAATTGATTCTGAATCCAAAGAAATTGACCACGACAACTAGCAACAGCCACATATTCAGCTTCAGTTGTAGAATTTGCCACAATAGTTTGCTTTTTACACTGCCATGAAATTAGTCTGCTTCCCAAAAACTGACATCCTCCAGTTGTAGATTTCCTATCCAAACTAGCACCAGCATAATCACTATCTGTATAGGCCACTAAATCAAAAGGAGAATCCTTAGAATACCAAAGGCCCAGTTTAGGATGACCTTTACAGTATCTAAATATTCTCTTAACAGCATTCATGTGTGTTGTATTGGGTGTGACATGAAATCTTGCACACACACATACTGAGAACATTATATCTGGCCTAGATGCAGTGAGATACATCAAAGATCCAATCATGGACCTGTACAACTTCTGATCAACTTTGGGACTTCCATCATCTGGTAGCAGTGGTTTCTGAGTCTCCATAGGTGTACTAGCACTCTTCACATCCTGAAACCCAAACTTCTTCAAAACATCTGCTACATACTTATCTTGACTAATGAAAATACCATCAGTCCTCTGTTGAACCTGTAGCCCCAAAAAGAAAGTGAGTTCTCCCATAGAACTCATTTGAAACTTGTCATGCATAAGTTTCTCAAACTCTGTGCATAGCTCCTTATTAGTTGAGCCAAAGATGATGTCATCTACATAGATCTGAACCAATAAAATATCATCTTTGTGCTTCCTAATGAACAAAGTTTTATCAATCAACCTTCTTTTAAATTCATTGTCCATCAAATAAGTAGACATGCACTCATACCATGCCCTAGGAGCTTGATGCAACCCATACATAGCCTTTCTCACCCTGTAAACCTTGTCAGGATGATAAGGATCTTCAAAACCAGGAGGTTGATAAACATAAACCTCCTCATCAATTGTGCCATACAAAAAGGCACTTTTAACATCCATCTGATACACAACAAAATTCTTGAATGAAGCATAAGCTAAAAATAATCTAGTAGCCTCAATTCTTGCAACTGGAGCAAATACTTCATCATAATCCAAGCCTTCAGTTTGTGTGTATCTTTGAGCAACCAACCTTGACTTGTTCCTTACCACTATTCCTCTTTCATCCCTCTTGTTTCTGAATACCCATTTTTTCCCAATTGCCCTTTTACCATTAGGAAGATCAACCAATGTCCAAACCTCTTGAAGTTTGAACTGAAGAAGCTCCTCTTGCATTGATTCTACCTATCCTTCTTCTGATAAAGCTTCTTCTACTCTCTTAGGCTCCTTTTGAGACAGAAAACAAGCAAACAAGCAATTTTGCAGATCTTTATGACTATTTCTTTTGTGAAGTGATCTTGCAAAGAAACCTTACTCAAGGAAGGTTTTAGTGTTCTGAACCTTGCTTCTTGTTTGAACAGGGGTGTTCAAATTTCCAAGTATTTGTTCCTTAGGATGAATCTTATGTATCCTTGTAGAGGTAACTGGACTTTCATGAAAGACATGTTCCAAATTAGTAAAATCAGCGTTGAAGAAATCATCCATGAGTTCATCATCAGTAGGAGTATCAATTTCTATCAAAGCAGGCATGGTAGGATCATGTGGATACTCCTCTTCACCAAATAATGGCTTTGCAGTTGGTCCAAATTAAGTACTATCACCAGTACTTGCAGCCGGGGTTTCACTTGAACTGGCAGTGGTAGAAGTTGGATTAGCAGTGCTTTCATTATTACTATCCATACTTTTGTTTGGCTTAGCAGTGCTTTCAGAATGCTTTTTCTTTCTTTCAATTTCTTCTACCGACACTGAGTCATCTTTCAACAACTCATCCTTATCTTGATGATGATTGACTTTTCTTTCAGTATTCAATGCATCATCATCAGTGGGACCTTGCTTATCAATGATGGATGAGATAGAACCATCTCCACTTTTCAACCAAATAGAACTCTTTTGGATAATCAGCTTCCTTAGAATCTGTTTCTGCATCAGAATCCTTTTGTGTACCTGCATTAACATTAGTGGAAGTTCCTGCAATGATAGGCTCATAATTCATAGATTTGGTTAGCATATCAATGTTAAACAGTCAGTCTAGTCCTTTGGTCTCAACACTAGTGTTGGAATCACTCCTAAACAGTATTTCAAGTATTTATATTTCATATGTAATAGGTAGCTTTATTATGGCCTTTATGTTTGTTTAAGGTCAAGCTTATGTAGAAGGCCCATAAGCTTAGGCCCAAGCCCAATAAGGAATAGGGAAGGAGAGGGAGTGTTGCCCTAGCTCCTTGCCTATATAAACCATGTAATAACCCTCACTTGAGGGTTGGTTGTTCAAGTTTTCTTTTCACACATATTCCTACGCCTAACCGTGCTACTCTTATCGTGTATGTGTGCTTGTTTACTTGTTCATCCGCCTTCATCTCTTTCTCTATAACTTGTGTTTGTAAAACTAGTGACCTAACAGTGGTATCAATCGCCAAATAGTTGGGTGCACACTTTGTTTTTGAAGTTTTTTTGGTTTAAGGTCTTACGCGTAAAGATAACGCCATCTTTGGTTCTATTAAAAACTCGTTTTTTACACTTTTTAATCCAATATTCTTGTACTTTCAATGTTATGAGGTGTTAAAATACTGGTGTTTGGCAAAAAGTTTCAAACTTTACGAGTGGATTTACGTTTTTAAGCTTCTTTTTGTTCGTGGGTGTCGTTCTACGCGTAACCGTTTTAGAGATTTTGGTACATCAAAATTCACACTTTTGTGTTCTTTTGGTACTATTGAAGCTATTCCATAACAAACATCTGGTTTAGAAACACATTTGGGCAAAATCAAAGTTACGAGTAATCCTACGCGTATCAAAACCCTAAATTTACGCGTAAGATTTTTTCCTTGGTTTGATCTTCATTTTCGTGGTTTATTCCGTGTTTTCTTACTTGGATAAGTCACGAAAATACGTCGACTTTGGATATCTTTTGCTTTGTGAAGTGTAAAAGATCATTTGGGCAAAACCCTAAAATTACGCATAAGCATAAGCTTCGGCCACGTAGAAATTATACGCATAAGATTCACTTTACGCGTAAACTTAGTTCTACGCATAAGGTAATCCTACGCCTAACTTTCTTCGCCTAACTTTTGTCTACGCATAACTTTAGTGCTTTTATCCTACTTACGCGTAAGCTAAAACCTACGCGTAACTCCTCATTGTTACGCGTAACTTTTGGTGTTTTACGCATAAGTGCTACTTGGTTCTTGTCTTTTCTCGCCTAAGGACACTTCATCAACAAAGGTTCATTCGACTACAAAGATCCATTTTACCACACAAGTTTTTCAACATGTCACAACCACCATACTCTAACTATTTCCCTTACACTTATCCTCAACGACAACAACAACTAAGTCCACAACATCAGCAATGGAATCAACAACATACTCCACAACTTGCTGCAAATCCACAACCTCAAATGGTTCAACCACCACCAAGTCTTCAAGTTCAACCGTACACAAATGAATTCAATCAACATCCATCAAGGAACACTATGAAGGAACCCACTTGGTTTGCAAAGATGTGTGAAGCTTTAAGCGGCCAACAATCAATTCATGAGGCTGGATCACTTGATAGACCTCAATGCTCACTCCGAGGAAACTACGATCAATGGGTGATAAGGTTCTTTAGGTTTTGTGATCTAAAGAAGCCACATGGAAAGTTCTTAAAGAAGGTTATCTTAGAAGGTCCATTTGAGATGCCTACTATCATTGTACCCGGAGATCCAAATGCCATTCCACCAAGAGATGAACCAACAAACATTGCTACTTCTTTGCGGAGACTTGAATCCTCAAGAACTTCTACACTATGAAGCTGATGAGCTTGCAATGGAATACATCCTCTTAGGATTACCAAACCCAATTCTTCGTAATGTTGATGCTCAAAACTCGCACAGAAAATGTGGGATCATATTCGTCTTCTTATGGAAGGATCTGTACTCAATCAAGAAGATTTGGAATCCAAAATTTACTTGGCTTATGGATACTTCATGATTGAACACGAGAGACACTAGAGTCCTATCATCATCAATTTTCAGACATCATCAATGATTTGGATAAACACAACATCATCATGCCAATAATCGCAGTGAATACTAAGTTCTGAAGTAGTCTTGGTCTGAATGGGAGAAGTATGTCATTTTTCTCCGTCAAGCGAAGAACATGCATCATTCTACCTACGGATTGTTGTACGATTACTTGAAGCCTCATGAAAAGGAAGTTGATAGGAAAGGATTCTCCGTGCTCAAATTGCTTCACCCCCACATCCGGAAAATCAACAACTTGCCTTATATGCTCAACAAAATTATTCTCCTCAACCAACCAACTCAACCAAGCTGCTTCAAACCCACCAAACGATCAATCACATCAACCTCAACAAAATCAATTGGTCCCTTACAACAACAATGATCAAGCAATTCATAATGAGGAATCCGATCCGTTCAAAGCATTGCAACAAGGATTTGCTATGATTGCTAATGCCTTTAGCCGTTATACCAACAAATCCAACAACCGTATTAGTTCCTCATCTAATACAAGGAATCAAGCATTTGTAACAAATGGGCGAGTTGAAGTTGAGAATCGTGGTTATGGTCGCCGATGGGCGGTGGTCAAGGGTTTAATTCTGTGGGTAGGAATAACAATCGAGCTCAAGTGGTGGAACAGGGAAATGCTCAAAATGGGTTGAATGGTCTTCGATGCTACAACCGCAATGAGAAGGGACACCTGGCTAATGCATGCCCAAAGCCAAGGACTAAGACGGCGTGCTTATTTCAAAGAGGCTCTTCTTTTGGCTCTTAAGGATGAAGCTGGTGGAACTCTCACGGACAAAGAATAGAGCTTTATGGCAAATCTTGACTCGGATGATGATATGGAGGACTTGCGGGGCCAATGCACATTTGTTATGTTGATGGCTAATATGCAAGAGTTACACATGAGTGACACAGGGCCCGTGTATGACAGCGATGGCTTGTCTCAGTACCGAACAAACCATATTTATCTCGATCTCATATCTCGCCAACATCAATCCGGCAAGGCTCAGAATGTTCAAAATGAGTCGCCCATCCATTCTCATCTCATTCCGGATTTTCAACTAGACCCGTAGTTATATTTGGCGATCAAGATGACCAAAGCGGTTTTTGATAATCAAATTGACTCGTGGTTATACTTGAATCTCAGTAATGATCATGTTGTGACTCACGTTGAACACGCCGAACTTTTGCCTCATCCAGATTTTGCTCGTTTAATACAAGACCAACAAACCATAGTGGAAGAATGTCGTGCAATTAATCAGGACTTGAAAAGCAAAAATGCACTGTTAACCAAGGATTTTGAATGTTTACAAAAGCAACTCAACTTTTTCAAAACTCAAGAAAAACGTGAAAACGGTTTTGAAGCAGCCTTTGCCAAATCTTATCAAAATTAAAAATATTTAGAACGCATGATGCGTGATCTAGCGAAGAATGCTTTGTTGTCCGAAATAGAACAACTGAAACATGAACATAAAAAGCAAATTAACGCTCTCACCTTGGAAAATCAAAAAGCTAAGGCTGAGTTGTTAACTTGTCAAAACAGTTCTCTGCATACAAAAAGCATTCAACGAAACGAATAGATGATCATCTTGAAGAAATCATCGGCTTGCAAAACAAACTTAAAGAGTTTAAAACTGTTGTTTACAAACATGGCGAGTCGGTCACGACCATTGAAAAGTTTACTTTAAAACCAAATCCAAATGGATATGGACCGAATCTTGCTGATTACAAACCTAAGCTTTCAACCAAAACATTCAAACAAAATCCTGAAGTTTCGGTCAAAGGCGAGAATATAAAATTGATAATTACCTTATGAATGTTGTTGAATATCATCGTCAAGAGGAATTAGATGCATAAGACGAGAGTCGATCAAAATTAAAAACTGTTGTTTACAACAAACCTTTTAATTATTCAAAACCGTCACTTTCGTCACACCAACGGATTCTTCTAACACACCAAGAGTTATCATCAAAACACCTGAGTCTTCTATTGTTAATCCCAAACAGACTTTGCACAAACTTATGGTCCTTTACCTTCCATTAGTGAAGTAAACTCACAACATGAAAATCGAAAAATTCTTGATATTTTGACATTTTCATGGTTGACCTCAAAATTTTACAACATGAGATAGAATATCGTTTTGAAATCAAAGTTGAACATTTTCAATCGCCTCTGACGCGAGAACAAAGAGACATTTTTCAGAAAAATCTTTTACCTAATGTTAAAAACTTGAAAAGTTGTGCATTGCTCGGAAAAGGATTTTCATAAGGAACTTGGGGTCATGAAAAACGTTTTAGAAAACGAAACATCTATTTCAAACACTAAACGTAAAAGAAAATGTTGAAAAAGATGTTGATCGACTCTTGGAAGATGTCATCGTGCCTGATGTTCAAAATGTTGTGTTATTGAATTCTTTGTCATATGCATTTGATAATATCTCTGGCGATCTTTTGTTGTTTCGTGGTAAATGTTGAGAACAGCGATAATGTGCTTGGACGAGTCCTTAAAAGTTGAAAACAAACGATTGTCAAACGAACTTTCAAATGCAATACGCCGTCTTAATTGGTGTCAAAAAGATATTCACGATCAACAACTTGCTTATCAACACAAAATCAACCGATTCGCGTGCAAAACCTTTCGATTCTAAAATTGAGCAAGCCGGATGATCAAAAGCGTGTCTTTCAAGTGTCAAATCTCAAAATATGAACAAGAACTTGTAAAAGTTAAAAGGAATATGGTGTCATATTTGATTTACTCAAAAGACTCGTGATGAAGCATCAAATGAACTTGATCATTATCTTGCACACACTAAAGAAGTTATGCATTTAGCTGGAAATGTTCGGCCCGAAAATCAAGATCTCGATTCACACTATCATCAAGTTAAGAGGAATGTTAGGAAAGTATGAACAACTTCCGACAACAATCATTAAGAGATTAGCCCCCGTAACACTTAGTACTCATGCACCTAGAATCTCTACCGCCAAATCACAAGTAGCTAACGTGCTTCCTTCTCTAACAAACAGAATAGTTGAGCCTTTTCCAAACGTCCAGCTTCACACCTAAGAGCACTCAATCGAAGAATAGGAAGTTGCGACCTAAGAAAAGATCAATCAAGAATGCTAAAGTAGAAGAACACCCTAGGACTATGAATAAGACTCACGTTGCATCCACTATAGATATTAAGGCCTCGCAAATGTAATAGAAATAGTGATGTAACGAATGCTAAACCGTTAAGTACTTTTGATATTCAGTCCGATGCACCTTGTGATATTTGTCGAAAAGTATGAATTCGATTGTCATGATAAATGTGTTGCTAAAGCTATCATCTCTCGTTTAAGGAATCCTAAGAACCGAATACCTCTAGGCCCACTAATCTTTCTAAGTCTGTGCTTGGTAGACCGCCATCTTTAGATACTAAGAAACGCATTGTTCCTCGTGAGCTCGCCACCTCCTAGGAATGTAGTACCACCTAGTGCATTCACTAAGACTAAAGCAAATAGTAGTTATAGATGGCATAAATGGATATATAACACACTAGGATTTAAATGGATACCTAAAGCTATTGATGTTTGTATATCTACTAAACGCTATGGAACCTCTAACATTTCGGTTCCAAATCTACTTCTATTCCATCTCGTGTCGTCTGCTCCTGTGTAATGCGTGTGATACAGATCATTCTCTGGATTGTTGATAGCGGATGTTCCCGACACATGACAGCAATCTTAAACTGTTATCAAACTTTATTGCAAAGTTCATTGGCATCGTCGTGTTCGGGAATGATCACTTCGCAGCTATCATGGGCTACGGAGATTATGTCAATGGGAACATCTAAATCGCAGGTTTACTATGTGGAAGGCCTCGGTCACAACTGCTTTCAAGAGGGTCAATTTTGTGATGGAGATTTGGAGGTTGCTTTCAGGGAGAAAACTTGTTTCATTCGATCTACAAGGAAATGACCTTATGTCCGGCTCATTCTAGTCTCTACACTATCTCTATGCAAGACATGGTTGCTTCCTCTCCCATTTGCTTACTTTCTAAGGCAACATCAACAAAATCCTGGCTATGGCACCGTCGTCTCTCACATCTAAACTTTCAAACCATCACCAACCTTGCTCGACACAAACTAGTGGAAGGACTCCCACGATCTCCGGTATTCAAAAGATCACCTTTGCTCAGCTTGTGAACAAGGGAAAAGCACTCGTGCTCATTTTCCTTCAAAGGTGGAACACAGCTCTCAGCATGTGCTTCATCTTCTTCACATGGATTTGTGTGGCCGGATGCGCGTGCAAACGATCAATGGCAAACGCTACATCTTAGTAATTGTTGATGACTACTCACGATGGACTTGGGTCTACTTTCTTCATAGCAAAGACCAAGCTCCACAAATGATCATCACCTTTCTCACAAAATACTGTGTTCAGCCCTCAAAATCACCGCCAAAATCAACAAACAAAGGAACTGAATTTGTTAACAAAACCCTTCGTGAATTCTATGAGAAAGTGGGAATTCAAAGATCAAACATCTATTGCACGCATAACCAACAAAACGGAGTTGTTGAAAGATCGAAACCGAACGTTAGTGGAAGCTGCAAGAACAATGTTAATCAATGCTAAACTTACAGATTACTTATGGGCGTAAGCCGATGCTATTCAATGCTATACTCAAAACCGCTCTATGATCACAAAACGTCACAACAAAACACCTTTCGTATTTGGATCCCTTTGCTATCCGAATAATGATCGTGATGATTTTGGAAAGCTCAAAGCCAAAGTTGACATTGGAGTCTTTATTGGATACCGCGGATAATTCTAAAGGTTTCGAATCTGACGGAATCGTCGAACAAAGGAGGTAATGGAAACGATTCATGCTCATTTCGATGAACTCACGGAAATGGCTTCGAGTATAATAAACTTAGAACCCGTCACAACCGCTTAAACTTCCTCAACCCCCATCATCACCAAGAAAGCCCCGCCTAACTCACAACAAATGGAAAGGTTATTTGCTCCTCTGTTCGCTGACGATATTGATGAACGCGTGCTCCGTGTGTATCCGCAAGCTTCCGCACAACCCCGATAATATTCCTATACCTCGATACACCGCTACAACAACGTTGAAGATGCACCTACACCAGCTGACTCCAACACAACAGTTGAACACACCGCTTCCAACAATGATGAACCGGCTGATGATATTCTCAATGAAGTACCCCACCTGCAGATTTTGATCCAAATGCGTTCTTTAACCCGTTTGCTAATGAGACCGCCGCACTGATGTCGCGGAATCTTCAACAAACCATTTGAATCCTCGACCGCACAATGTATACCAACATCAACCTCCACACATAGATGGACGAAAGACCATCCTCTGGAAAACATTATTGGCAACCCAATCAACCGGCCGTTACGAGACAACGTCTTCACACAGACGTGAACATTGCATTTATGCACTCACCGTCACTAACCAACCTAAAACATCAAAGACGAATGACAAAGACAACCGGATTGAATCCATGCAAGAAGAACTCGACCAATTCAAACGTCTTGAAGTATGGGAACGGTTGAAAGACCACGCGAGTCTACGCCATTGGTCTAAAATGGATTTGGAAAAACAAATTGGATGCTTTCAAGGAAATGTTATCGAAATAAGTCACGCCCTGTGGCTAAGGGTTATTCGTCGAAGAGGGTATTGACTTTGAAGAATCTTTTGCTTCGCTGCTCGCCTTGAGGTCGTTCGATATTTCTAGCGCTCGCATGCTCATATGAATATGACGGTCATCGATGGATGTCAAAACCTGCGCTTCTCAATGGACAACTTAAAGAAACGGTTTATGTCACCAACTAGATGGATTCGTTGATCCCGAAGTTCAATCACGTCTACAAATTGAACAAAGCTCAGATGGTCTCAAACAAGCTCCTCGGCATGGTACGATAAGCTATCATCCTTCCTCATTGCTAATAATTTCACCAAAGGTTCGGGTGACCCAACTCTTTTTATACAATATCACGGGAACATATCTTAATTGTTCAAATTTACGTGGATGACATCATTTTTGGGTCTACACATAAAAGTTTTCAATCGCTTTTGCAAAACTAATGAAGAAAAATTTTGAAATGTCCATGATGGGTGAACTTACATTCTTTCTCGGACCGCAAGTTCATCAATCACCCCGTGGTATTTTCTTGAGTCAGTCCAATATGCCCTTGAATTGTTAAACAAATTTGGAATGAAAACCAGGACACCTATGCCACACCAATGGCTCATACCAAGAAGCTAGACGCTGATTTACATGGGAAATTGGTGGACCCTACAAAATACCATTGTATTATTGGGTCTCTCGTATCTAAACTACCAGCGCACTGATATTGTCTTTGCCGCTTATCTATGCTCCCGTTATCGGCCGCACCAACTGAAACCCACCTCTCTGAGGCTAAAAGAATCCTCCGATACATAAAGGGAATCATTAACTTGGGGATCTCGGTATCCGGGATTCGGTTTTGAACTAATCGCTTCACGCCCGACCACGCAGATGCTTAGACTCAAAAAGCACTTCAGAGCTTTACAATTTCTTGGTGATAAACTGGTGTCATGGCAATCGAAGAAGCAGGATTGTACATCGCCGTCATCAACCGAAGCAGAATATGTAGCCATGTCCGCATGTTGTGCTCAAGTCATATCGATGAGAACACAACTCAAAGACTATGGTTACATATTTGACGTAATCCCGATGTATTAGCGACAATCGAGAGTTGCTACATTGCCATCTCGGCAACCCGGCCAAGACTCGAAATCAAAGCACATCGATCTACGCTATCATTTCATCAAGGACCACGTGGAACAGTGGTACCTGAATTATACTTTGTGGTACTAAATACCAATTGCGATCTTCTCACCAAAGCCTTGCCTCCCGCTAGGTTTAATGAGTTGGTCCACCGATTGGTATGAGGTGTTTGACTCAAGAGGAATTGGATGACCTCCTAAAACAGTCTTAAAAACCTCGCCAAACACCAAACAAATTCTCTTTGTAAATAATTTTTCAAAAACAAAATACAAAATTATAAAACTTGATAAAAACAACAAAAATATTCTTCTAATCTATATTTCTCAACATTGCAAGTAACATTTTTCCGTCAACACTTTAATCTTTCAAAATTCAGTATTTTTCCGATCAAGTGTTGAGGAGGAGAAAATAAACTTTCATCTGCTTCAAAACATCTGTACTTGCATGTTATCTTATCTCGTTGTTTCTTTTAACAAATGGTGGTAAATTTTCGTTCAAAGACACTCTCTGGACTTAAATTAATAACCTTTCATTATTTTCTCAAGTCGAGGGGGAGTGTCGTCAAGCTTCTTTCCTAAAATCTTCATTTGGTAACCAAAAATGGAAGTTAAAAGGCTTTGGATGAAAATGGAAAAGGTGGAGGGACTAAAACTGCAAAAACCACAAAGTTATTTTTGATAAAACACCCCACCTAACACTTTCACCTCACATTTATTACCAACACCTAAAAGATCCTAGCGCCAAATTGTTTAACAAATCCGGCATTGGATCAACATTTGTAAGTGGTTTTATGATCTCAACATGTTTTTAAACATAGGTTTTGATTTTGATACAAATCCAACGGTCAAATCTTGATCTATGCTTGATTTAGTGTCCTACGCGTAAGTGTATGAACGCTAAATCAAGAATGGACGTTTGAGGTTAATAAGATTGTGTCAAAATGTTCCTTTTACATCTATAAACACATGTTCATTACCCAAACATCCCCAGATACACCAATTGATAACTTTCAAACATTGGGTGTGGTTCTTAGGTCAAATTGGGTTTTTGAATGTGAAGTGTTTGGTAAAAAAGATAGTTGGGTTATGCTCTTGCGTTGTTAAATTGATAATTTCCAAAGTTATAAGCCACCTAGAAACATGAATTGGTCATCAATTCGAAACTAGGGTTTAAAGCTCATAAACTTTGGGTATTTTTGATTCTCAACAAATTAAGTGTTACAACTTGGCTTACATACTCACAACATGTCTTTAACATACTAGAAAAAGTTTAGTGCATAATCTATGGCTAAAACTCATACGCGTAGATTTAGGGTTTTAGGCTACGCGTATGTAGTTCTACGCATAACTGTTGATGAGTATCTAAATACTCATCATTTCTTTCACATTTAAGCTACAAAATATCTGAAAACATACAAATATGCTTCAAAATATTGGAATTATCTCCAAATTATGTTTTTAGGTATAAAAGTGCAAAAAGGATGAAATCGGATGAAAAACATGCAAAACATACATAATTTTACGCTTTTTACCCCTAACTTGATAAATTGGCAAATCTAGTCCCCGGTTAATCAAAACTTGTAAAATATCATTTTAGGTCCTTGGGATTCACAAGTTGTTCAAAATAATCCTTTGAAGTTTAAAATCACAAAATTACAACTTTGGTCCCTCAAGTTTGAAAAATGTCACAATTAGTCCCTAAGGTTTTAAAAATTGGAAATTAATCAAAATAAACCTTGTACTATTCATGTTTGACATAATTGGTCCTCATGAGAAAAGTTTTGAGAAAATACGAAGTTTGGTCCCCTCGAGTTATAAAATTGACAGTTTTAGTCCTTAGACATATAAAAATGAAATTTTATGCAAATTTGGTCCTTGTACTAACCATATTTGGCAGGTTTAGTCCTTTTGATAACTTTGGAAGTTTCAGGATCAGTCCCTTAATTTCAGAATGTTACATAAATGGTCCTTGTATTAAACTAAACCAAACGGATCCTTATATTAATACTAGCCCAAAATCCAATCCAAACCATTACCCTACCTAACACCACCACCAAACCCGCCTCTTTTAAATAAATAAAACCAAACACCCCCGCTTTTCTTTCTTCTTCATCTCTCCACCTCCCCACTCCACCGTAACTCAACACCTCATCACCTCCAAACCACCTCCTATCACTCTAACCACTCCCTCACCACCTCTCACAAGTAAAACCCACACAATTAATGCCCTTCACACCCATTTTCACCTCAAAACCACCACATGCTCACTCTTACCCACTATTTTGAGCAAAACCACCCCAAATTAGTCTAAACTTCACCAAACTTGTTCCATACACCTCCACATTACAACAAAAGTTTTAATTGTGCTCAAACGCCTCAAGTATCATCACGTGGAGCATTTTGGCGCCAAAAATGATTTAAATGGTTGGGATGAGTTAGACTCAATGGATGGTTGTGATTTGATGGGATAATATCCGAAGCAAAGTGGGATGCAAATGGGTGATAAATACGAAGAAAGAGAAGAAAAGAGGCATCATAATTTGTAATCTAGTTTATGATCAATCGTAGCATAATTAAATAGTTGTCACATTAGTGTAATCTTTAAATTTTGTTTCTAAAGTGTTTGTTAGCTTTGCTAAAGTGTAATAAACAACTTTGTTACTCAGTTTCATTCTATCTTTCAAGTTTTTAGAATTTCAACTTTGTCCCATTTTCAATTCAAGTTTTATTTAATTTTCGTTGATAATTGTTGTTTAGAGGACTTATAATAACACTACTAAGCTCTCAAGAAGCTTTAGCAAGCTTTTAAGTCATCTTAACAATCATTAATCAATAAAGTAGGAAAATACCAAAAATCTAGAAAATAGAAAATAAATAAAAAAATAGAAATCTGTGAAGAAGCAAAGGAGCAAGGTTCATCTTGGATTGCCTTGGTTTAGAGCTCTATGGAGAGCATTTAGGATTGGTTCTCGCTTCTGATTCTCGATTTTGGCCTTAACTCAAGTTGTAAGCTTATCTCTTGATTTTTGGCATTCACTGTACTAGTTCTCATTTTAGTATAATCTTTCTTGTTTTATGCTTATTTGGTGTTGGTTAGTGATAAAATAAAGTAAAATCAGTAGGTTGTTAGTTGGAAATCATAGTTGCTAGTTGTTACATATTTTCAGTCAATTATAGATTAGTAGTGATTCATAGGCTAATATTGTTAGAATTAGATTAATTGTGTTCATTTGATCCAATAACATGTCTAAACATTGATTGAAATCAGCCTCATGTTGTAAATTGTGGATTTGTAACACTAATCATAAAAAACAACCTTGCAAGGTGTGTTTGGATCAAGCCGCTATCTCGAAGTTCTTGCATGATACTGCCCTTGATTCTTGTTTCTGCATGTTTGTTTAGATCACCATAGTTCAGATTCGTCATAAAATACATAGGTCTTATTAGTTTAAAAGTCAAAATAATCTTTAATTTAGTCTATCTCGTTAAACCGTTAGTATAATAAGTCTCATATTCCACACACTAGCTTAAAAGTTGATAACCTAGCTTATTTTCACCTTATCTTAGCTTAATATAACTTAAGTAATCAGCAAACCTAGATTCAAGCTCACTTTAGTCAACATATTGGTTTTACATAAAAGTCAATTTGCTTTCATGATTTTGGACAAACTTTGGATCTGAATTGTGAACTTGTTAATTGATATTAGAACTTGAGCTTGTAGGATAATTTAGACTTATTGCTGATCTCCTTGTTACTATTTTTCATAAATCTTATCTAGCCGCCATAAAGTGCTTAAATTGTGCTTATATTTTGGTGATTCTTCACAAAACTCCCCCTAATGTGTTTGACACCTACTTTCACAAGCTTGCACAAGCTTGATTAGTGAGTGTTAGTCTGAGTATATTGGTTGTTTGTGTTGCCCTTGTGGCTAGTTGCTATAATTGAGTACTTATTTGCCCTAACTGCTTAAATTGGAGTGCTTATTTCTCTTTAACTTGTGCTATCAAATCTAACACTACACCGTCATACAAAGTGTAAACAAGCAATATCACAAGCCCACCATAAGCTCATCAATAAGCTTTGGCTTGTGATCTTTGGCTCATTAAGAAGCTAAGCAACCTATATTATCAGTTCAAGCTTTAACTTTCACTCACAAGCTCTTTAACTAGGGCCGCATACACACTGAACCTTGTCCATTCACTCAGCTATTCTGAGTGAACTCAGTTTGGACTCCTCACTTCACAAGCTTTTTCTGAGCTTATCAGTGGGTCCCACACCTTAAATCTTGGTTCTTCCAACCCCCCTCCTACCAGGCTTGAACCATTGACCTTTTGTTTGGCCTAGATCATAGTGGACCCCACTTGGTTTTACCTCACAAAGCTGTCCCATTTTCTGTCTCGTAATCCAATAAGCTAAGTGCTTATTTGTGTTCTGTGGCTTATTCAAGCTACTCAATTGGTTGAATCTTGCTAAATATAGTCCAAGTAACTTATTGGAACCAGAATCTACCATAGTGGACCCCACATAAGCTTATTTGAGCTTATTTCCTTCTAAAAGTCAAACTAAGTCAATCGTTGGGGTAATAAGCACTTTCAGTGCTTATTCTTGGTTTCCAAGCTTATTGTTTTTGTAATATTTTCTTATTTTAAGTATTTTCACAGTTTTATAAAATAAAACCACAAAAGCCAAAAAATTTTATAGTAATAGTTTCTATTTAATAAAATATCTATTTAATTTTCTTTTTAGCTTATTTATAAGCACTTCTGTAATTTTTTTATTTTTAATAAATCTCTTTTATATTAAAGTACTTTTATAAATTTTTTCTAGATTTTTCTTTTGTCATCTAATAATATTTAGAATTAATAATAGTTTAAATAGTTAATAATTAATATTAAATAGAATAAATAGTATAATAAATATATTTTTAGTTTTAAATAAGTTTTATAATATTTTAGTTTTTTCTAAGTTTTTATTTTATTTTTCTAGCCTTATTTTAGTTTTCTAATTAAATAGTGTATTAATAAATAGTATTAAATAGTAATTAATTAAATAATAAATAATATATAAGTTAAATAAATAATTTTCTTTTTCTAATAATTTTCTTTTATTCTTAGGATCTCAAAAATATAAATTTCACATTTGTGGGGTTTATATTGATCATTTTTTTACTTTTATTTTTGTACGTTTACGTAATTTTATTAAAACGTAAGTTTTAGGTTTTAAACGTTCATCACTTTGAAAATAGTGATAGCGTTTATTTAATAGATTTTAACTTTTTAATTTTCTTTAATTTGCATTTAAGTCGCTAAGACGTACAAATACCTACTATAGTTATAATCGATTTGTTTTTAATACGCTTTACGCTTCTAGGGTTTTGATCGTACTTATTAGTTGTTATAACTCATTAGAGTTATTCATACTTTTAGTATTGTGACAAATCATTCATAACCCTATTCCTGATCAACCAAGCTATAAAACACATTTGTTCAATCACAGGATATCACAACCTCGTTGGGGAATAAACGACCCGAGAATATAACTGTACTACCTCGGATTATTGCATTTGCCTCTTTCTAGTTTGACTTGCCTAGTTGACCTCTCACAAGTGGTTGACTAAAAAAGTAGGCTAGTTCGGGGAGGAACCAATTTTGGCCGCCGAGGTCTGTGCTGCTGTTGAACAATTTTTGTTGGTCGATTATCTATCCATTGTATATATATTATATATTATATATTGTATTTTAATCTTCCATAAACAATATAAAATACAAAAATATTTTCTTTTTCTTTCTATATATATAAAAGATAAATAATTACAAAATACTCTTCGCACCCTTCGAAGTTTCCTTTTCTTCAAGGATCCTTAGAAGCGTCTTAGTGCATGCGCACTCGTTCTTCAAGGTCATCAAGTCCTCTTCGCGAGCTTGTAGCCATACCTCGAAGAAGTCGTAGACGCTCGCTCCATCGCCGTACCGAAGTTACGCATCGAGCCAAAAAAATTCTGCCAAAATGGCGAAGAACAAACGATGAATGAACTTCTCCGTGCACCCACCGATGGGTACGGAGATGCCATTGTTGTTCCAGCCATTGTAGCTGAGAACTTTGAGCTTAAAACGGGGTTAATAAACCTAGTGAAGACGTCAATTCTATGGTTTTGAAAGGGACGATCCTCACTATCACATTCGATGGTTCAATAAAATCACATCCACCTTGAAATGTAAAACGTCCCCTGAGGATGCAATCAAACTTCTTCTTTTCCCGCTTTCTCTCGATGGGCCCGCCAGATCCGCTTGATAAACAACCCCTAAGTCGATTGAAACGTGGAAGATTTAGTACGTAAATTTGTGCATAAATTCTATCCTCCTTCAAAACCACGAATCTCCGAATGAAATCATGAAATTCACACAACATTTTGATGAAACATTCAAGCTGAATCATGGGATCTTTTAAGGAAATGCTACGAACCTGTCCTCATCATGGATTTACCGAGTTGATATATTCGATACTTTCTATAATGGCATAAGACAAGCTGATCAAGACTCTCTTAATTCCTCCGCGGGAGGTAATTTTTTGAATCGAACAACAAAGGATGCTTTAGGCATTATAGAGAACAAAGCCTGAGGTCCGCTCAAGAAACAAACCAGTTGTTCCCAAAGCAAGTGATTCACCTTCTACTTCTTCTCCCATGACTCAAATTGTTGACAATACTCGCTCAACTCATGGATGCTCTTAAAAATTTGACTCTTAACCAAAAGAAAGAGTCATCCAAACCAAATGAAGTCAAAAAGATTGAACCATGTGTCACTTGTGGTGGTCCTCATGCATACTACAACCAGATGCCACCGATGGCAATGCATTTGAAGTCGATGCTCTAGCCGGTAATTTCAATCAAGGTGGTAACCAATACCATCCTCAAGCTGAAACAAATTACCGGGCTAATAATCAAGAAGGACCATCAGGATCATATCAACCCAACAATTCAAATAGGTCTAATCCTAATCAGCCAAGAGGGCATAATAACCAAAATCAATATCGTACTCATAACAATCAAATTGTTCCTGTTCAATACCCACCCCATAGGGGAAATTCAAATCCTAATCAAGGGTATTCAGCTTCTAATAATCAAATGGTATCGTTCCAAGAATCTCAATCTGCTGAACTAGCTAACCACATCAAGGCTAATGATGCTAAAATGAGAGTGGTTCAAAACCAAATCTCCAATTTGAAGAATGAATTTGATTCTTCAATTTCGAAGAACAATAATGAGTCAAGAACGATCTTAAAAGTATGATATCCTGATTTGGTGAAACAACTTGTTCCACCTTCCACCTGAAGTCTCCGAGTAATACTGCGAATCCTAGGTGAACTCAAAGTCCGCACTACTCAAAGTGATATTAGCAGTTGGACCAACCACGGTTGTCCCAAATTCTACACCCCCAATTACTCCTACATCATCAAGAGTAGATCCCACCCTTTCACGATTCAAGGTTAAAAGTTTGTCAAACAATCTTTATGACCAAAGGGCAGCTATGACTTATTCTCATATGCTTAATGCTTCCCGAAAGAGTATTTTTGATGATAGTGATGATGAGGAGGATTCCAACATCATAAAAGCTATTACCACTCGTAGTGGTGTCGCTTATGAGGGACCCTCTACTCCTATTCCACCACCATTATACGATGTGGAAAAAGAGCCCGAGGTTGCCAAGGACCAGGTGCAAATTCCATGCCCACGGTACCGCACACGCCCAACCGCAAGTTGTCCCTCGAAAGAAAACCAAACAAGGATTTATCTTTGAGACTGATGAAACTCTCCCCGAGCCTACTATCCCTAGATCCAAACCTTTTAAGCCTACCATTCCTTACCCTTCACGCTTAAATGAGCAAGAACACCGCGAGAGGTCTAATTATCAAACAGACAAACTCTTGCAAATCTTTAAAGATTTGCAATTTGACATAAGTCTTACGGATGCTGTCATCTTGATGCCCAAGTTTGCATCAACAATCAAACAGTTGTTAAACAACAAGGAAAACGTTGAATTGGCAAAACTTTCTAAATGAGAACCGCTCAGAAGCTTATCTTAAAGAAGCTTCCCGAGAAGCTTGGAGATCCTGGGAAATTTAGCTTACCTTGTGAATTTCCTGAATGGTTGCATGCAACGCCTTGGCAGACTCCGGGCCAAAGATCAACCTGATGCCTAATTCAAGATATGGAAGAAACTTTCTTCCTAAACTTACCCCTACCGCATGACTCTTGAGCTTGCAGATCGCTTCAGATCTATGCCCCTCGGTATTGCCGAGGACGTATTTGTGAAAGTAGGGAAGTTCCATTTTCCAAATTGACTTTGTGGTTGTTGAATTCGATGTCGATCCTAGGTTCTCTCATTCTTGGAAGAGGATTCCTAAGAACGGGCCACGCCTTATAGATGTATTTGAGCCGCCGATCACATTGCGTGGTGGGTAATGAGGCTATTACCTTTAACCATGATCAAACTTCAAAGTACTCCACCAATTATAACTCTCGGTTAACCTAATCGATGTCATTGATGTTGCCTTACAGGAGTACTCTCAAGAAAATCTTGGTTATGTTCTTGATTTGGTGAGTGGTGATCCCACTCCATTGTCTCATTCCATCATTTCCGACTCTTCATCTTCCCTCACTCTGAATGAGGAAAGTGATTCTATTATGGATGAGATTGATGATTAGCTCAATCTGGATACATTTCTTCCTGGTATTGATGATACCGAGAGTAATCAAGGGAAGATGTTATTCTTCTTCTTGAACAAATGCTGTACCCATCTTAAAATTATACCATTCCCCCTCCCAAACAACTTCATAAAGAGGAATCCAAATCAGTTGAAAAACTGATAAAATTCCTGAGATCAAGCATAAGACCTCCCCTCCTTTAATTAAATTTCAAATTCTTGAGGAGGAAGTTCTTGTGATTACTGCTGTTCTGATCTCCCTACTACCCTTCACCTACCCGGTGATTTCTCCTTCTCTTCACTCATTCGGGAGTGAAGATGTTATCTTTGACCCTGGGATCTTCCATATAACATTGATTTAGATCCAGATACTTCCCCATGGATTTTTCAAATGCTTTTTTCTCCCAACCTGCTCAGAACCCTTTGTTACAGTAACCGCTCACAAGCGATTAGCTTGCGTGATAAACCCCTGACAGCTTTGGGAGGAAATAAATCAAATCGGGCTCGAGTCCAAAGCTAGTGACTCGAATCAAAAACATTAGCACAAACATGGGTTTTCACCGTGGTACCTCTAGTGGGGAGTTACTAACCCACATTTTGTATACATGTTGTAAATAAGTTTTCAAAAAATTTAAAAAATATGTATGTATATACATCTTAAATAAAGGCTAAGTAATATTTTCCTTTTACGTTCTAAGTTCGGTTTAACACCCGGTGCTTTGAATATTGAGGGCAATATTCAGTTCTAAGTGTGGGGGAGGATTCTCTCGAGAATTCAAACACATGTTCCATCAGGAACCCCATTTTTAGCCAAAATTTAAATTTTTTTTTTCTCACTTAGAACGCAATAAACGGCTCTTGGTAAAGATAACTCAAATCCGTTTACGGCTTGCAATTTGCCCAAAATTGTATGGTTCCTCAACTCGCCATATCCTAATAAGCAAAAGAGTTGGCTAGCCCACAAGATTATGGCTTGTGGTAAAGGCAGTGGAAAAACCATAATTGGTATTCAACTCACCAAGATGTTGACTATTCCATCAAGAGTTGGCTAGTCCGTATAAACGGCCTGTAAAGACAAATCAAAACCGCTTTGATGCTTGTGGTTTGCTCAAAATCACATGGTTATCAAAGGACCATAGTTCTTACTTGAACTGAAACATCTTGGCTACCTCCGTAAGTGATGGCTTTTGGTAAAGAGTTCTTTTAAATCCATTAAAATCTTCATAAAATATTGCTAGGGACTAGCAATAGTTTAGTGTGGGGGATTGATGAGTATCTAAATACTCATCATTTCTTTCACATTTAAGCTACAAAATATCTGAAAACATACAAATATGCTTCAAAATATTGGAATTATCTCCAAATTATGTTTTTAGGTATTAAAATGCAAAAGGGATGAAATCTGATGAAAAACATGCAAAACATACATAATTTACAGTTTCAAATTCCCTAACTTTGATAAATTGGCAAATCTAGTCCCTCGGTTAATCAAAAACTTGTAAAATATCATTTTAGGTCCTTGGGATTCACAAGTTGTTCAAAATAATCTTTTGAAGTTTAAAATCACAAAATTACAACTTTGGTCCCTCAAGTTTGAAAAATGTCACAATTAGTCCCTAAGGTTTTAAAAATTGGAAATTAATCAAAATAAACCTTGTGCTATTCATGTTTGACATAATTGGTCCTCATGAGAAAAGTTTTGAGAAAATACGAGTTTGGTCCCTGGAGTTATAAAATTGACAGTTTTAGTCCTTAGACATATAAAAATGAAATTTTATGCAAATTTGGTCCTTGTACTAACCATATTTCATGTGTTTAGTCCTTTTGATAACTTTGGGAAGTTTGCAGTGATCACCTTTAATTTCGAATGTTACATAAATGGTCCTTGTATTAAACTAAACCAAACGGATCCTTATATTAATACTAGCCCAAAATCCAATCCAAACCATTACCCCGCCCAACACCACCAAAGAAGAGATCATACTCACAAGTTTCTTCTCATGTCTCCCCGTGTGACTAGAGAAATATTTTCCGCATTAACTCACCCCTAACATCGTAGCATTGGTTAAAAATACAATGGCCAAAGAAGCTCATCTCTCTGACCTGAAGTTAATCGCTAAACTTGTGATACAAATGTCAAAGCGATCCGAACGCTTACTTCGGATGAAGCTAAATTTTCGAAAATCTACTTGATTTTCAACTCGTGATCATCATGCAAGGAGTCAACCGATCAACCCAAACGACCAAGAGATGACGATGATAAGGATAAGGAATCTGCACCTAAACGCCAAGTCAAATTCGTAAATCTACCTCTATGCCACCTCCTCCACCACCGAACTTCTTCTCAACAAAGTCTCCCTCCACCCATAGGGTTCTATCGATAAACCTCGGGACGATTCCGAAGTTACCACCCCGACTCATAAAACAGTGATTACTTTGAGTATACGGGTGGTGACGATGAAGAGGTCCTTGAGCCCCGACAACAACCCACCTCACCCAAACAAGTGCAGAAACCAATATCATCATCAAGGCCTTCCAAAAAGAAGAAGAAGACTATCACTCACCGAGTCGTCTCATGGCTAGATGACGATAAAACCGAAGAGTTTGAATGGTTCTCCACACTTGTCAATCAAACTCCCTACCCCGATGAAGGTCAAGAATTGGTAGACGGTTCTACATTGGAGCATGCAAAACTTTTTCAAGAAAAGTTCCATGTGAAGAAAATGACGAATCGAAGAAGCGAATCAAGAATGAAGCATTCCAACTTCTTAAAGACAGCTAAAAGCTCTCGAGGTCGGTAATATCATCTTGAGAACATCACTGAGCTATGTCTAACCATTACGGATTGGCTCAATCCGGAAGCAAACATTGACTTCACACAAAGGGACAACCTTCCATACTACACCGATTGGACCAAACCCCTACCACCACATTGGCCAAACATCGAACCACGGATTCCTTCCGATATTCTTCTTTAACAGAGACCTGGATTTTCTCTTACACGGTAGCGATGGTTCGTGGAAATACGCTACATCATTGACTCTTCCATTCCTACAAATGGCTATTTACTCAAACCGCATAGCTATCGAGGAACGCGGCAATCACTTGTTTTCTGACAACGTGCAAGCATATGACCAAGATGCATTGTATGGGATTCATCATTGGCCCCAACGCCAAGAATCTATTACATTTGTAAGTCCGTTCGTAAGTCTCAACATGCAAGTATAGTTCTAAGGACATCGTGGCCATCTAACACATTGATCTCAAGTCTAAGTGGGACTACACATTCTTAAAGAATATCATAGTCAAACGACAAGATGAACAGTACTATGGATTCTCCGAGGCTGACTTTGAGAACTTGTCCCTCAACGACATCAAGACATGTACCTTGCTAAAGTACTGGGTCGTATGAGACAATTCTCGATTGAAGTTCAACGTGAATTTATCAAGTCAATTCTCATCTTCATTAGACGCATCGTGATCAAAGAACGTGTTGAAGATATCCATATGGCTTGAATCTTATCGACGCTGTCAACCTCACTCCTCCAACGCTTACTCTTCCCGATCTCAATCAGCTACCTCAATATACGCCATCAAAGAAACCTTTCGAGTTGTTTACCGCAGTGAACTTCAAAGAAAATGCAATGGGCGTAGTGATCTTCAAAAATTCGGGATCATACTTTGAAGCGGGTTAGGCCAGACGATTAGCATACAAGTCAGTGAAGGATATACCGAAAGTTGGGTCTCCTAAGCGCTAGAATTCTCGTGAAAGAGGGATGTGAGAAGGATCATCACCATGATTGATGAACGGTTGTTCGGGGATCAGCCTGTGACGCATTGGAGAGCTATGTTGGTGGTCAACCCGTGAGAAACATCACCGCTTTCAACGCCTCGCGCACACCTCGGGAACATCAATGCACTTCCGGTACCCCTTGAATTGTTTCCTTCATAATTTGGATGTGTGATTTAATATGTCTATGGTTTGTGCACACATTACAGTGTACAACCCGTAATAAATGTAAATAAAGGACCATGTGGTACGCTTCAAAGGCCAAAATCCTTATAAAAGGAGTAAAGCTTCTTACTTTGAGTAAAACCTATCAAACCTTTCATTTTTCAAGGTTTTGCTCAAAAGAACAAGTACTTCCCCTTAAGACTTTCAAAACCTCAACCGTTTATATCACTTGTTGAGGGGTGTATTTGAAACTTTGTTCACAAATTGTTCACAGTGGTCATTCTTCCCTAACACTCTAAATGGTCATATTTATTCTCAAACGTTTCAAAAATAACACTTTAATATGCCATTTTTGAGGGGAGAAAATTGTGTGATAAGAAATATGTTGTACAAAATGCAAATGAACTGCGGTACCCTGCACTTAACCAACGAATTGACGGTACTAAACTGTTAGTAACTCGAAAAGACTTGTCCCGACGGTAATAATTTCAAGCTAGTTCGCTAGTGATGTAAACGTGTCTCGTAAAGGACTTGTCCGAGTAGAATGTATCATTCGAGAAACTTTTGATAGACATGAACTCTGACGGGTTTGACAACCTTCCAAGGTTTGTCTACACCTTCAAGGTAGTTATTAGAGCTAGTTGTCACCTAAAAGCCGACAATGAATCTCTTTAACTATGCAACGCAATCGTCTCATGGGGATTGTCTATATTCGTGGTTCAATTCAAAAGTGCGCTCTTTCTCATCACCAGGTGCATTTAACCATTAAAACTATTAAGCACATGTGGAGGGGAGTATTTATGCAAAACATCATCTCTCACAATGGTTCAAACATGTTTTTCATTAACAAACCCTTTGAGAGATATTTTATCATACAATGGTTTTAATGGCAAACATAGGTTAGTCATGGAGTTATAAGGTGACTAAGGTTAGAATAACTGTCTCTATGATCCGCCAGAGTCGGAGGGATTCTACCAAGGACACTACCATTAGTTAGTGTTAGAAGTCCTTAGGGATGATTATAAAAAAAAGGAGAAAATGAGAATCGAGAGAAGGAGTTGAAGAATAAAAAGAAAATGTAAAGTAAAGGGTGAAAAGAAACAAGCCCTCCGTGATTATTCAACTTAGGGCGCATAATCGGGTTCAATTCATATGCTACCGTTGTCACTTAGTGACGCCGGTATTGAAGATTAAAAAGTCGCCATAGACCCAAAGGACGCATGTACTAAACCTTCTTATCCACTCAAGTTTCTCTCACCGTGAAGCTTGTTTCATTCTCACAGGAACCCTATGAAACTATCGGCTTTCTCCTAGAGATTACTGGTATTGAAGAAGGAGACCCTCTCCCTAGTCTCCGCTCAGAAAACCAAAACGCACTATTGAGTCTAGATCCACGAGATTCATCAAAAGATCTCTTAGGAACACTTGACATTTAATCACTTGATGATCAACTAATAAGATCATCAGTGGTTCATATCGAGTCCTACACAGATCTTAGCAACTGCCGAGAACATTTATGAGAGGTTCACATCCGGTGATCCTCGCGATTGAATGGAAACTCCTGCCGTGGTCAACATCAAACGTTCCGTAGGTGCGTCGCCGGAAACTCCCCGGATTGCTTAGTGGTCTCAAACGGTCTACGTCAGAGGTGATGCTTCGTGTACCTCAACACTCATCCAATCGTAGGTGTACTTCGTACATCGTTATCTCACTTGTGGGACTCGATTCAGAACGGCCTTTGTAAAATTAGAGTTGTGTTTTCACACTATGCTGTTGTTAACACCTCGGTTCAAACTTGTAGTGCCGGAAACCGCTTATTACTAACCGTTTGAAATGTTTTCTTCTTATGGAAGCTTAGGAGCGGGATGATCGGCCGATTCTTCTCATGCTCATGCCAACATCATCACTAATGGAAGTTCTATCTCAATGCAACACAACAGTCATAATGATTCTTCGTCAAACCAAAGAATCTACAAAGTCAAAGACTTAAAGAACTTCATCGCGATTGATTTCCAACGCCAAAGAGCGTGTGAGCATATTGAAGAATGACGGGAGACACCGGAGCAAATAAGACTGCACTGGATATGACCGATGCGCATAGACAAACAACATACTATCACTTTCACCACAAAGAACAATGATCAAAGAACAAAGTTAAAGATGACGCCAAAGCATAACCTGCTCAAAGATAACTATCTCTACACCGGGGAGATTGTTCAAATCAAGGCAATTCTTCTCACAAGAAAGAAGAATGTCAGAAGACGCCACTGCTACTATTACATCAACGCCTTCACCGTCTACATTCATATATACTTGAGGGGGAGATTGTTGGAATCACTCCTAAACAGGATTTCAAGTATTTATATTTCATATGTAATAGGTAGCTTTATTATGGCCTTTATGTTTGTTTAAGGTCAAGCTTATGTAGAAGGCCCATGAGCTTAGGCCCAAGCCCAATAAGGAATAGAAGGAGAGGAGTTGCCCTAGCTCTTGCCTATATAAACTATGTAATAACCCTCACTGAGGGTTGGTTCAATGTTCCAAAATTACCTTGATTCTGGTATAAACCGCCTGTAAGTCTAATCACACAAGCAACAGACTTAAAACAGATTAAGCACAAATACAATGAAGATCAGAGAATATAGTGAATTCCCGGGTCGTTATGTCCCACGGAGACTTAATGGTGTGCAAACACTTGATCAGATTTTAGAATGATCACAATGATAAGGATCAAAAAGATTAGATTGGATAATACACTAGTGAAAAGGTTATAAAATAAAGCTTGACTTAAATGCAAATTAAAAGAAATTAAAAAGATAAAAGATATTAAATAAACGCTATCACTATATTTAAAGTGATGAACGCTTAAAACCTAAAACGTACGTTTAAATTAAAACTACGAATCGCAAAAATAAAACGCGGAAAATAAAGGAGGAAAATACCTACGGATATGAAAAAATACATTTTACAATCCTAATTATATAAGAAAATTATTAGAAGGAGAAAATTATTTTTAAAACTATTTAATTAATTAATATTAATTAAAAACTATTTTAAACTATTTAATAATACTCTAAAATAAAAGAAAATATGAAATAAGACTAGAAAAATAAACTTAAGACTTAGGAAAATCTAAAATATGATAAAACTAATTTTAAAACCGAAAATATATTTTTTAGACTTTTTATATATTTATTACTAATTTAAAACTATTTAAAACTAATTAAAATACTAGAAAATACTTTTTAAACTAAGAAAATTATGGAAAAATACTTTTATGACTTTTACATTTATCTTAACTTAATAAAATGAAAATTATTTTTTGAACTTTTCTAATTATTTGTATTTAAAGCTAATTAAAAATACTTAAAACTATTTAAATTACTTAAAAAATAGCAAAACAACTTAGAAAAATCTGAAAATTTCAGGGAAACTCTAAAATAATATTAGGAAGCTATGAAAAATGGAAAAACATGGGGTTGCTAGGAAGAAAATGAAACTGATGTTCAAAGTGCTTATAAATAAGCACTATGAATAAGCAATTGGAAACCAAAAGCCACCAAACTGATAAGGAAGCTATAATAAGCTAAAATAACACAAATGGAACAAGTTTCAACAAGCCTAACCCTCTGAGATGCACAAAGCAAGATTTGAGCAATTAATCAAATGGACTAAAATACAGGGGCTAATTTGAGCTCAAGAATAAGCAATCAAATGCTAGAACTAGAAACAATAACTTGGAACTTGTACAAGACCAAAGGGTATATGCAAACTAAATCGACCTTGCCAAGCTCAAATGAGCTTGTTGTGGCAAGGATCAAGTTCTCAAAAGTTCTCTGTAGCCATCGTGCTCATCGCATGTGCAGCACTTCATTTTGACAAGGTTAGATTGAAGCTTTAGAAATTTCACAAAATTATGGAAAAATGACAACAAGAAGCCAGAGCAGCTAAACTTTTAAAAGCCACAAGCTTCACTGATTTTGGCCCAAAGATGAGCTCTAAAAATTCTTCCTAGTGGGCACAAAACGGATTTTTCAAACTTTGACTTTTGAAGAAAAATGAAAAGTTGACTAAGTTGAGGTTTGATCAAGATTTAATGACTGATATAGCTGTAAATGGAAGAAATAAGACTAAAGCAATCTAAATCTAAGTATTCTAAACACAAAACAAGAATATGATTCCTTAAAATTCCAACAGTAAAGCTGCCAAAGGAGATTTACAAGTAAATTGACTTTTGAGCTTATTTGGGTGCAAGAACTAGATGATAAGGACTCCATTGGACTTAGAAAACTTGAAACAAGAAAAGACAACTACTGAATAGGCCTCTAAACAGCTTTAAAGAAAACCAAACACCACTTTATCAACTGTTATGCAAATTAAAATAAGATAACAACTAAGCAAACTTGTTTCAATGATCAATCTATGTTTACAGGACCTAAATACAACTAAATAAGCAAGCTAGAACTACCAGTGATCATGCACACAAGAGGAGCATGAAACTGCAATATGACTTGAAAATGCAAAAGTGAGAAGGTTACTCACAACCGTCCAAATGGTTCTCAGGCTAAACCAAACCCATGACTACACTATTTGAACCTAATACAACCCATATCATGTTCCAAACACCAAACCATGCTCAAATCCAACTAAGCTTAAACAGTTGACTTTTGTTGACTTTTTCACAAACTTGCTTGAAAATGATTCCAAAGCTCATCAAAAGCTATATGAAGCTTAAGTGAGCTTATAAGTATTTAAATATAAGTTATTAGAAGCTAGGACAATATAGTTTGAATTTGAAATTTTACACAATAAGATAATGAAACTGGAAATCAAATGAAACTTTTAATTGATGCTTAAAACAGATTACAAAGTTGATTTAACATAAATGTGTTACCAAGAAACTGAAATTACCATATTTTAACTAAAACTAAGAACATTTTATTAAAAAACGACATTAAAGGAAATAAATAAAACTAGCTACTACTCTTCTCCTTCTCTCTTCCTTGCTTTTTATAGTTCCAAATGCTTCTCTCTCATCTCCTCGTGAATCCCAAAGCAATAATTTTGGCCTTTGGATGACTTGGATAAATTTTAGCTTCGCGATCATTTTGGGCGGAAAATCGGTTTTGACGATGGCTATGGTTGAGTGATACAGAGGGGAGGAATTTAATGCATCTTGTAATTTGTGTAAAGGTGGAGGGGACAAGAAGGTGATAAGGAGAGGAGTGGGGATGGATTTCGCCCTGGTGTTGCAGAAAAGCAGCGCTTGAGAAGAAGGTCGTTTGGCGCAATCGGGTGTGTGTTTGTTTGACTTGGTGGGTAATTTACAAGCGACCAAAAGTGTTGTTATTAAGGGGGTCCAAAATTGGGAAAGGGTCCAAAGGGATTGTGACAAGGGGCCAAGGTTTAAAGGGTTTAAAATCCAAGGACTAGATGTGCCAATTCTGAAAATCAAGGGACCATTTCTGCCAATTCTGCAAAGTTGTTTCAAGGGACCAAAAGTGACACTCTCAAAAAGTATAAGGACCAAACTTGCCATTTTGCAATTTCCAAGGACCATTTTTGACAATTTTCAAACTTGAGGGACCAAAGTTGTAATTTTGCAAATTTTACATTTCAAGGGTTTGTTTTGACAACTTTTGAATCCCATGGACCTTAAATGACATTTTTCTTTATTTAGATATACCAGGGACTGTTTTTGACAACTTTTGAAACTTGGGGGACTAAAACTGCCAATTTTGCAAACTTGATACGTTTTTCATCTGATTTTTATCTTTTTGCATTTAAAACACATAAAACACTGATTTGTGATATTTTGATCATTTTGAAGCATTTTTGAGTGTTTTCAGATGATTTTGCAGTTTATATTGTACAAAAATGATGAGTATTTAGACACTCATCAGTTGTTCAAGTTTTCTTTTCACACATATTCCTACGCCTAACCGTGCTACTCTTATCGTGTATGTGTGCTTGTTTACTTGTTCAATCGCCTTATCTCTTTCTCTATAACTTGTGTTTGTAAAACTAGTGACCTAACAACTAGGAGTCTTTTCACTAAATTGAACATGTAGATTCTCTTCAACAATTCTAGTCCTCCTATTGTATACTCTAAAGGCTTTACTATTAGAAAAATACCCTAAAAAGTATCCATCATCAGCTTTTTCTTGAAACTTGCCTAGGAAGTCTATGGTATTCAAGATAGTAACAGGACACCCAAAAGGTTTTAGGAATGCAATCATTGGCTTCCTATCATGTAACAGCTCATAGAGGGTCTTGTAATGAGGCTTCACTACCTTACTTCTATTCTGCACATAACATGCAGTGCCTACAGCTTCAGCCCAAAAGGTAGTAGGTAACTTAGATTCTGACAACATTGTCCTAGCAGCCTCAATTAGTGTCCTATTTTTCCTTTCAGCTGCACCATTTTGTTGTGGTGTTCTAGCAACACTAAACTGTCTTTCTATACCCTTAACTACACAGAACTGATTCATCACATCATTCTTAAACTCAGTTCCATTATCACATCTGATTACCTTGACCTTATGATTTACTAGATTTTCTATCTTAGTAATGAAACTCTTGAGGATCTCACTAGTCTCACGCTTAGCAGCTAAAAAGTATATCCAAGAAAATCTACTATAATCATCAGTGATAACTAGGCAATACTGCTTATGGTTCAAACTTTTAACAAAGGTAGGTCCAAATAAGTCCATATGAAGCATAAACAGTGGTTGTGTGATGGTGTTAACAGTTTTGGACTTACAAGAAGCTCTATGTTGTTTTCCTTTTTGACAAGCCACACACAGTTCCTTACACTCAAAAACCTTAGAAGGTAAAC
>OU343221.1:153972661-154029723 GCA_910596185.1 Chrysanthemum makinoi | reverse complement strand
CTCTCACTAAGTTGCCTTTTACCAGTTTATTGATTGTTTTGTAATTGAGGTGACCTAGCCTTCTATGCCATAACTTAGACTCATCTACTGATGCTTTAGCAAACAAACAGGTTAAGGACCTATTAGGAATTACATCTTTAAGATCAAAAGAATATATGTTTTCCTTCCTAGGTACCCTGAGCTGTATATACTTCTCATTAGGCATCTTAAAATCAGGTGACAGCACCACACACTCAGTTTCACCAAAAAGTACCTAGTTTTTCTTATCACACATTTGAGAAACACTGAATAAATTATATTTAAGTCCCTGTACCAGATAGACCTTTTTAAAGTCTAAATTCCCTGTTCTGATCGTGCCTCTGCCAAGTATCTTTCCTCCCTTTGGATCATTACGAAATGCCACATATCCTCCATCAAAAGCTTCAAAATCCTCCAGGTTGCTCCCATCCCAAGTCATGTGCCCAGAGCAACCACTATCAAAAAATCCTTTGTCTTTTAGCTCATCTTGTAGATTGCCCTGCACATGAAATTAAACAAATTAGTTCCTTTTGTGGACCCAAGCCAATACTGACTTGAGTCTGCCCTGTGCATCAACATAATCAAATTTGTTTAGGTCCATTGATGCACAGTTGATATGATGTAAAACCTTGGTCTTAGGCTTCCATTGCCAACTAGCTGAGGCCTTAACAACATAAAAATGATTTCCAACCACTGTGTCAGTTATCACCTTTGGAATTTTTAAAACTTCTTTTGAATCATTGGTGATATTTTGCTTAGCCGTTTTTACAGTTTGCTTAGCAGTGGTTGGAACCCATTTGGGTGCAGCAGTAACAATTGACTTTGAATTACCATTCCTCATTAAAAATGCTCTAGGAATCATGTTTCTGTTAGGATGAGGGTTTGTTTTCTTTGAAAAGTTTTGGTGATTTACCCTCCTCCATTGATTCCAAACTTGTGGTTGGTTTTTATAACTGTTTCTCTGTAAGTGCTCAAAACTACCACATATAAAACAAGCCTTCTTGACACATTGAACTCATCACCTAACCTGTTAGAAATTAGGCCATTAAAGTTTCTCTGATTTTCCCTAGGTATGTATCTTTTCATCTGTTCCTTAGGTACTTCCTTTTACTCTACTACTTTCTTAGCAATTTGAGCTCCAAATCTAGGTACAAGTTTTGCTTGTTCAAAATCAACTTTCTTAACATATTCTATCCTTTCAGGCTGTGTTGATTCAGATCTATCTTCCTCAGAATCTGATTCCCAATCTTCAATGATGGGAGCATCAGATGACTTATCAGAACCTATCTTAGGTGATGCAATGCTAGTCTCACCTACAGGTTTATTGAAACTAAATTCACTGCTAAATGAGAGCTCTTTTGTAGGTAGTGCATGTTTCATAAGAGATGGTGGTGGCATATTATTGTAACCTAGACCAGTACCATCCTTGAATAATTGTTGACCTATTGGCTTATTTACTAGATCAGAAGCATACTGTGTTTTAGCAACCCTAACAACATGTTTTTCTTTTTCTTTTAGGGCTTCTACCTTTACACTCTCTGCCTTTTCTAGTTTCTCTTTAAGCATCTTAATCTCTCTATCCTTAAGATCAATTTCACCACCAAGTATATTAATATTATCTACATACTCAAACTCACATTTAATACAGTAATTAAGCTTTTCTTCAACACTTTCTAGGCCAACTCTATAACCTAAGTTATCTAGAGACAGTCTTTCTACTTCTTTCCTTAAACTCTCAGTGATAGCTTTTTGAGATTCTAAGTTATCTTGACATGATTTAAAAGAACAAGTAGAAGTTTTAGAATCATTAGATACCTCAGAATCTGAACCAGAAGATGAAGCATAGGCCATAAGAGCAAAGTTATGCTCTTTAGAGGCTTCACTAGCAAGAAAAGCTGCATTGGGACCTTCTTCAATCTGATCACTCTAGTCATCATCACCAATCCCATCTTGAGCAATCAATGCTGAAGAAGAAGAAGCAGGCTCTTCGGTGGTCTTCTTGATGCCTTCAGTCCTTTTGGGAGCTCGACATTCTCTAGCAAAGTGACCCTTCTTCTTGCAGTTAAAGCACTCCATCTTGCTTTTGTCAAATCCAGCTCTCCTTTGACCATCATACTTAACCTGTCTTCCAGTCCTTCTTAAGAACTTCCTTGCTTGGAGAGTCAACATTGCCATTTGCCATTGAAGATTAATCTCTTCAAGATCATCAGGATCAATTTGATCTAGATCTTGATTTAAAACAGTAACACTGGCAGTTAAATCAGCCAGAAAAGCACAAATTGCACCATCACTGACATTATCACTAACAGTGGTATTGTTTGCAATAGCCGTGGTTATTCCATAGGCAGCAGTGGATACATCTTGTGAGCTCTTTTGATTAGTGGAAACAAATGCAATGTTTTGGCTAGTTGAAGATGCACCAGCAATGTTGTTCTCAGACTCATATACCTTCAAGTTGTTGTAGAGATTGTCCAGAGTCATATTATCAAAATCATCCTTATTTCTCCACACAACTGTGTGCACAACCCATTCAGGTGATAAGCTTATGATGAACTTCAAATTTATATCTTCTTGAGCAACCTTGTAGTCCACCAACTTCAGTTGACTGATAAGCTTTTGAAGTCTATTATAAGTGCCATCAAGTTTTTCTCCACTAAGAGCAGTGAAGTTTTCAAGTTGATGCTTGAGCATATTCTTCCTTGATTTCTTTGTAGCTTCATTACCAGCAAACCTTGTTTCAATAGCATCCATTAACTCTTTAGCAGACTCATATTGTTCAAAGTTCAAAGCATACTCATTAGGTATTCCCATGGATAGAATACTGTGGGCTTTAATCTCCAGCTTCCTCTTAGCCTTGTCAATTTCACTAACAATGGTTATGTCTTTACCATCATCACCCTTCCTAGGAAGAGTATCACCTTTTTCAACAACTTCCCAGATGGCATAATCAATCATACGAATGTATTGCCTCATTCGCATTCTCCAGATTTGGTACTCACCCTGCTTGAGCATGGGAACCTTTGATGTAGTAACCATGTGTGTTTCGTCAGACATCTTAACTTGCTTTAACAGAACTTAACTAAACTTCTTCTTGGTTTCAGTTTCTAGATCACAAGCTCTGATACCACTTGTTGATCCCAGTTGAGCAAACGATCTAATATAGAAACTGACTTATTAAGTATCACGCGGAATTTAATACTTAATCTTAAGAAGAAGAACAATGAACATTCAACACCTCAATATTATTATTAATACGAATACTCTAACCAGTATTAGGGTTTTACAACCTTGAAGTGTATCGACCTTAGATATAAAACATACGTATATCTAATCTAACCTAGGACCTCCTTTTATAAGCTAAGGAGTCCTTTACATAATACAATACGTAACTTACAAGATAAATATCTTTTCCATATTTATCTAATACAAAAGATTAAACTGATTATACAAGACTAGCAGTGGTTACATTACAATATCCATGGTTACACAATACTACTAGCCGCGATTTGTCTTCAGCAGTAGATCCATTCTTCTGTCCGTGGTTTCATCAACTCTGTCCGTGGTTCCAACACTTAGAATAATTCTTGATCCAAGGAACCAAAAACCTAACACAACTTCAAGAAATTAGTTAGATCTAGAGACTCTTCACCAGAAGTTAAAACCAAATGGGTTAAGAAAGAAAGTACTGATGATGAACAAACAATACTTTCAACAAGTACTGCTGAAACAGTAATTTTTGATAAAGATGATTTTGTTGAAAAAGAAAAGGAGGTTTTTGTTGAAAAAGAAAGTTTTGCTGAAAATCCATCACAAGTTTTGAAACAAAAGATAATGCTTGATTCTGTCTATAAAAACTGTGAAGATTACATACTCAAGGAATTTGAGTATGTTACTCCACAAGGGGAACACAAGTCAGTAATGGCTTGGATTCCTAAAAGACACTAACTTTTTTATCTTTGTACAAGGCAACTCAGAAGAGGAGCTTAAAGATCATCTTATTGTGGATAGTGGTTGCTCTGGAAGCATGACAGGAGACAAGGAGATTCTGTCAGATTTTAGGCCATATTGTGGAGGAAGAGTTGCATTTGGGAATGATGCTAGTGGAGGTAGAATTAGTGGAAAAGGAACCATCAAGACAGGAGGCATAGATTTTGAGAATGTTAGATATGTGAAGGAGCTCAAGTTCAACCTTTTGTCAGTCTCTCAAATTTGTGACAAAAAGCATCCTGAGTTATTCACTGACACAGAATGTCTCATACTTTCACCTGAATTCAAGCTTGATGATGATAACTTGGTAATACTGAAAGTACCAAGAACCAATGATGTATATAGTTTGGATATGAAGAGCCTTCACTCTTCTGAAAGAGCTACATGTTTAGTAGCAAAGGCATCACTTGAAGAAGCACATCAGTGGCATAGAAGATTGGGCCATGTAAATTACAAGAATATCAATAAATTGGTCAAAGGCAATTTAGTTAGAGGTTTACCTTCAAAGACTTTCAAGAATGATCACTCCTGTTTGGCGTGCAAAAAGGGTAAACAACATAAAGCTTCATGCAAGAAGCTTGAAGAAAGGACTGTTAGAGAACCATTGGAGTTGTTACATATGGATCTATTTGGTCATGTTTCTGTTACAAGTTTGAACAAGAAAAAGTACTGCTTGGTAGTGACAGATGATTGCAGTCGTTTTAGTTGGGTATTCTTCTTGGGATTTAAAGATGATACTTTTGATGCTATTCATAATCTTATAATAGCACTAGAAAACCAACTCAGAATGAAAGTTAGAGGAATTAGATGTGATAATGGGACTGAATTCAAGAACAAGCTTATGGATGAATTTTGTGCCAACAAAGGGATCAAGAGGGAGTTCAGTATTGCAAGAACACCACAGCAGATTGGTGTTGCAGAGAGAAAAAATAGGACTTTGATTGAAGCAGCCAGAACAATGCTTGCAGACTCACACTTACCTATTCAATTCTGGGCTGAAGCTGTCAGTACTGCTTGCTATGTACTTAATCGAGTATCAGTCACCAAACCACAGATGAAGACACCTTATGAGTTGCTGATGGGAAACAAACCCAACATTCGATTTATGAAGCCTTTTGGATGCCCTCTAACTATTCTCAACACACTTGATAATTTGGGTAAGTTTGATGGCAAGTCAGAAGAAGGCTATTTATTGGGATATTGCACCAACAGCAAGGGCTTTAGAGTATACAAGAGAGTCACCAAGAAGGTTCAAGATTGTCTTCATGTTGAATTTTTAGAAGATCAAGAAAATCAGAAGGGTAAAGGTCCTGATTGGATGTTTGATCTTGAAGTTTTGACTCCTTCAATGAATTATGTTCCTGTGAGAGAATAAAATCAACCTGGACACAATGGAGAAGAGGTATAGTATGTTGTTCATGGAGTCCATATTAGACCTGATGCTGTTCATGATGAAGAACCTAAAACTGTTGAGACAGAGAAAAGTACCGATGAGCCAAAATCCTCATTGTCTGTTGAGGATCAAGCAATTCAAGATGAACTTAACCACATGCTTTTTCAAGATGTTCTAGCACACTCTTATACTGATGATCAAAGAAGAGCTTATGAGGAAGCAAAGAAAAAGAACAAGACTGTAGAGTTCACTCACAGTACTTTGGATGACAGTACTTTTGACCAAAGTACTGCTGCACCTGTTAACAGCACTTTGGATGATTTGGATGATCCTACCATGCCTGTCTTAGAAGATACTGATGACGAGTTTGAAGATGAAGGTATTTTCTCAGATTCCAATAAAGATGCTGATTTCACTAATTTGGATGATAATTATGGAGTTCCACAGACTCCTATCTTAAGAATTCATAAGAATCATCCTACTGATCAAATCATTGGTCCTTCTACTTCTAGAGTGATGACAAGACTCAAAGCTAAAAGTTTTACTAAACCTCATAATGCTTTACTTAGCTTTGTCTATAAACAAAACAAGCTGAATCATAAGGACCATCAAACATGTCTGTTTACTTGCTTTATCTCTCAAGAAGAACCCAAGAATATTGCTCAAGCATTGACTAAAGAGAGTTGGGTTGAAGCTATGCAAGAAGAACTGCTTCAATTCAGACTTCAAGAAGTTTGGGTATTATGTGATCTACCTGATGGTAAGAAGGTCATTGGTACAAGATGGGTGTTCAGAGTCAAGAGAGATGAAAGAGGGAATGTTATCAAAAACAAAGCAAAGTTAGTTGCACAAGGCTATAAACAAGAAGAAGGAGTTGATTATGATGAAGTATTTGCTCCTGTAGCAAGGATTGAAGCAATTCGTATTTTCCTTGCTTTTGCATCATATATGGGATTCCAGGTTTATCAAATGGATGTCAAGAGTGCATTTTTATATGGCAAGATTACAGAGGAAGTATATGTCAAACAACCTCCTGGTTTTGAAGATCCTAAACATCCAAACAAAGTATACAAAGTTGTTAAGGCTCTTTATGGCTTACATCAAGCACCTAGAGCTTGGTATGAAAGGCTCTCTACCTTTTTATTGCAACATGGTTATAGGAGAGGAGCTATAGATAAGACTTTGTTTATCAAGAGAGATAAGAAGGATATCATGCTAGTTCAAGTGTATGTAGATGATATCATATTTGGAGCTACCAAACAATCTATGGTCAAGGAGTTTGAGAAGCTGATGCAGAATGAATTTCAAATGAGTTCAATGGGTGAGTTAACTTTCTTTTTTGGACTTCAAGTTAAGTAGTCAAAGGAGGGAATTTTCATAAGTCAAGACAAGTATGTAGCTGACATACTTAACAAGTTCAATTTTGATGCAATGAAGCCTGTTACTACCTCTATTAAATCTATCAACTCATTGGGAAAGGATGAAGATGGACAACCAGTTGAAGTCAAGTTATACAGATCCATGATTGGCTGTCTTATGTATCTTACTGCATCTAGGCCTGATATCATGTTTGCTGTTTGTTTATGTACAAGATATCAAGTCTCACCAAAGGTCTCTCATATGAATGCAGTGAAGAGAATTTTTAGTTATTTGAAACAACAACCTAAGTTGGGGTTGTGGTATCCAAAGGATTAACCTTTTCACTTGGAAGCCTTTTCAGATAGTGATTATGCAGGTGATAACTATGATAGAAGATCAACTATTGGAGGATGCCAATATCTTGGAAGAAGATTAGTTTCATGGCAGTGTAAGAAGCAAACTATTGCAACAACATCATCAACAGAAGCAGAATATGTGGCTACTGCAAGCTGTTGTGGACAAGTTTTATGGATGCAGAATCAAGTCTTGGATTATGGGTTCAATTTCAAGAATACTCCTATCAATATTGATAATGAGAGTACCATTTGCATTGTAAAGAATCCAGTCTATCATTCCAAGACCAAACACATTCAGATCAAGCGCCACTTCATCAGAGATTGTTATGAGCATAGGCTCATTAATGTTGTCAAGGTGCATACAGATGATAATGTAGCTGATTTACTCACCAAAGGATTTGATGTTTCAAGATTTAATAACTTGGTGGTGAGTATTGGCATGATTAAATATTAAGCTACATTTAAGGGGAGGACAATTTAGTATAAATATAGTCCTATGCATTGCTTGAGGGGAGGATATTCATGTTTATTTGCTGTATTTGCTATTGTAAAGAGGATAATGGAAAAATACTGCTTTTTGATTTTATGAAAGTACTGCTTGGAAAGTACAGCTTGGAAAGTACTGCTCTAGAAAGTACTGCACACGTGGAAAGAACTGTTTGTCTTATCAAAGTACTGTTTCAACGGTAATATTGAGGGGTAATTACTACTAACGGTAACTTTGTTATTAATGGCTGTGATTTTTTAAATCTCACCTATAAATAACTACTCTCTGAATTTCCCTCTCATATTGCTACCTTATAATCTTTTCCATATTTCTCTCTCTTTCACCCATATTATTCATCATATCACTTTTGGTTTACACATATCATCAATGGCAAATCGTAATACAGTTTCAAAACACAACATGAAAGATCACATGCGCTTTTAGAGGAACCAGATATCATTGAGCCCTGGATTCAACAATTTTGGGCAACTGCTAGGGTTCATATGGAGAATGATGATTCGTATATTCAAGCTAAAGTTGCTAGGAGAACTGTCAAAGTTTCTGAAGCTTCAATTCGTGAGGACTTATTGTTTGATGATGAAGAAGGGGCTGTTCGTTTTGATAAGCAACTGATTTGGGATACATTCAGGGACACTGGTTATGAAGGCTCCTTAACTGAACAAACATTCAAGAAACTGATTTGCTAAAAATCATATGGTTATCAATGTACCATGATCTTACACATCAAAACATTTGGCTACTCCAGAGTTAATGGCTTTGGTAAAGAGACATCAAATCCATTAAATTTTCAATGATTCACCTCTCACAGGAGTTTACACACCTGGAAGTTGAAGAAGATAATAAAACTGCACTATTGGTCATCAAATTGTTTATCAGATGGACTGCTATGGCTGATGATGATGAATAACTGGTATGAATATTAATTGAATAAATTTTTGATATATCAGTACTTTATTCAAAGTACTGCTGATCAAACAGTACTTTCATCAAAGTACTGCTTGCAGCTTTAAACCAGTTACTGATTTTGAAAAGAAAACTTTTGTTAAGTGATAAATATTTTGAAACAAATGTTAAAAGAAATAAATGGTTTTTTGAGATGGTAACACCAATAGGTTATCAATCCACCATGGTTACAAAAGGATTGGCTAATCCATGAGCAAATGGCTCTGGTAAAGATATCTCAAATCCGTTTTATAGTTGACAACTTGCTAATAAGTTGTATGGTAATCAACTCACCATATCAGTAATGTGAAGAGTTGGCTAGCCCACAAGAAAATGGCTTGTGGTAAAGGCTGTGCAAAAACCATTATTTGGTAATTAGTTCACCAATGATGAAAGAACAAACTAGTCCAAAAGGGTACAACTTTTGGTAAAGACAAATCATATCTGTTGATAGCTGATGATTTGCTAAAAATCATATGGTTATCAATGTACCATGATCTTACACATCAAAACATTTGGCTACTCCAGAGTTAATGGCTTTGGTAAAGAGACATCAAATCCATTAAATTTTCAATGATTCACCTCTCACATGAGTTTACACACCTGGAAGTGATGAGAATAGACTGAAACTTAAACTGAATTAATGTACAAATTGTCTTATGTTGCTGAAAAGATGGAGCTTGCTGAATGTTGCTGAAAAGAAAGAGATTGTTGAATGATGCTGTAAAGAATATTTTCTCAAGAATACTTTCATAATGATGATTTAAGCACAAAGAATATAAAGATATAATCCAAAGATAAAGACACAATCTTTCCAAGAGGCTAACAGAATTTAAAGATAAGTTTACAAAGGAACTTGAAGTCAAGCAAGTAAAATTCAAGTTAGGGGAGGATTGTTGGGATATGAAAGTGCTGAAGATTGACAAAGTACTGACGAAGTCAAAGTACTGAAGAGTCAAAGTACTGCTAAGTAAAAAGTCAAAGTACTGTCGAAGTCAAAGTACTGCAAAGCCAAAGAACTGCTATATTCGTTTATGGAAAGCTTTGTTTGTTCTAGAATATTCTTTGTTTAGATTACTTGTCGTACAAGGTTACAAATTGTAAACCGACTAGGGTTATCCTTGAGCCTATAAAAGGACCCCTAGGTTGGCATTAGAGAGTACGAACGTACGTTATTAGAGAATTTGATATTAGAGTTTTAGAGTTGTTAAAAGAATCTGCATAACAAGCAGATTTAGAGTTATTAATAAAATCGTTGAAAGTTAAAGTTATATTCTTCTTCGCTTTGTTAAGTAAATTCCGCGTACTTGATAAAGTTTTCTCAGTGTTTCATTGTTAATAACTTAGGATTTATCCGAGGTTATTAAACCCTTAACTAGCTATTTAAGTTAGTTTGGTTAGAGTACATCGATCGAACACTACTTCTTGAAGACGAGCAAGCTCAAGTCCATGAGTTTCCATGCTTTGTCATCATCAAGACAACTAAGGTTTTCTTGTTGATAGTTCTTTCTTTCTTCATAGATGTTGGGTTGAAGGCATTAGTGAAGGATGCCGAAAGTGTCAAGATGAAAGCATTAGTGAAAGGTGCTTATCGTCCGTGCCAAAGCATTAGTGAAGAATGCTAAAGGTGTCAAGACGAAGGCATTAGTGAAGGGTGCCAAGCGTTGTGTCAAAGGCATTAGTGAAGGATGCCGAAGAATCAAATCAAGTAGCATTTGGGAAGAATTCCTAGGTCGTATAATCGATGAGGTGCATCGTTATACATATAAGTATTTGTTTATTTCCAAGGATGGTGATATCATTGATGGTGTTGTAACAAGGAGTGGATCTCCTTGACATTAGGTGTTGTGTTGTGAAGGGTAGTAGTTCCTCCATATTAATGGAACTAGGTGCTTAGCCTAGTACCTAATAAAGGGTAGGCGAAGTTGTGATAGGATTAGTTCTCCTTGGTGTGAAAGAACTCGGTGGTTAGCCTAGCACCGTATAGAGGGCAGGCGACGTTGTGTTAGGTGTGGTTCACCTTGGTGTGAAGGAACTCGGTATTTAGCTTTGTACCGGAAAAAGGTTAAGCGACGTTGTGAAGGCTTCTCCGCCATAAGGAGTTGGTGTAGTGCTTACGAACTCTCGAGTAGGTGACTCGGGGAGTGGAGTAGGACAAGGAAGGTGTCCTTGTAGCCGAACCACTATAAATACTTGTGTCGTGGTGATGTGCTTCTTACTCTTTATCTTTCATTACACGTTTATATATCTATCTATCAACATCCAACATAAACAACCAAATAGATTGACATAAGTCGATCTAAATATTTAAAAGGAAGTTTTAAATTGGTAAAACTATTCAACCCCCCCCCCCTTCTAGTTTCCCACAATTGGCATCAGAGCTTCGTTACCAAGTTTCTTAAAGTATGTTGTACTTTAAAATTTTGATACGATCCATGTATGTTTGAAAACTACAAAGAAGGATTTTTTTTGTCATATTTTCTTTTAAATCACTTTGTTGGATATTGATAGATCATTCTAACAATTTTTGTGTTCAAGAAATCATCATGCTAGAATCTCTCCAAAATCTTCATTCAAAGAATAATGAAGTCAACATTCAAGGAAGGATCTAAAAAGTAAATCACAAATTACGTACACCAAGTACAAAAGATTACTTTAAAAGCTCATGAAGTATTTTTGGTATTTTGCCAAACCAAGAAGCATAGAGGTATGTTTTACTTTTCATTAGATAGGTTACATGAGTTTAATTTATTTCATCGCTCTCTTTGTTTAATAATTACTAACATCGTTAGAAGTCTCTTTCGTCACTTTTCTGTCTTATTCATCATCGGGAATAGTATTCCTTTTGATTCGTCAAACTAACGCCGCCGTCACACATGAACCCTCGATATGTGATTCTTTAAAACCCATCATCCAAAAACAATCTTCATCTGATACCTCCAAACTATTTTTAGTAAGCTTGCTTATAAACCTACTACAAAAATAATGCCAAACAACCCTACTTCTGTCCACAGTAGCCGGATCCCCCTAATTGTACTAGCCGGATCCCAAATACAAGGGATCCGGGGGAACCGTGGAATAGAACTCAGCTATACGCTTTCAAAAAAATCACCACTGATTTTTTCCCTCTACTCACATAACACAAAACCGACTATGTTAGGATCCAAATATTATTGTGTTGATGATTCGGGTGGTCTTGGATGATCAAAATACATGTTTACCATTTTAGAGAGAGAAAGTAGAGAGAGAGGGTGTTCTTGCTAGAGGTTTACACAAATGAAAGGTTAGATTGAATGAGAAGCACCACCCCTTCCATGAATGGAAGGGGTATTTATAGTTACATGAAATACGACCTCCTATCGGCCTGTGGATCAGGTATACAGTGGGTAAAGACCCGTCCTTCCTCCACGGTGTTGCACTAAGCTATACTACGCTACAAACTAATAAATAAACTACTAAATAACGTGACTAACGATAAGTCTACGAGCTAACTTAAGCTAGATAACATTTGGGGTGACCGACTCTTCACTATGGAATTTTCTAATTCCTAACAATCTCCCCCTAAGGGAGGTCACCCCATGTTTTACATTTTGAATCCTAGCATTCTATTCTTTACTTTGTTCTTGAGCTCGTAGACTTCAATTCTTCAATTCCGCAATCTTTGTGCTTAAGTAGCGATTCTTCAAAGTCCGCATTGATTTGTACTTTTAGTGGAGGCCTTTAACTGATCCACATCTTTGATGATCTTCGAGCTTTCTTTGAGATCATCAGCCACAGTAAATCTCTGGATCACCCTTTATTGTGTTGCCATCATGTGAAGTTGTGACTTTCGGACCGACATGCTCACACTTTTGAATCATGACATCTTTCCATCAGAGTAGCGGAAGCTTTTACTGGTTCAAGATATTTGCAGCAGCGTAGCACGAACATAGTATAGAAATATCTGAGCCAGGTTATGTAGATATGCACCAGTCATGATTTCTTCAAATTAAGTGTGGATGCTGTGAGCATGCGGCTTTGGAATGACTCCTCAATTCTGATCAGCTGCAACCGTCCAAATGTACCTGCAAACAACAGTTAGCAATAAAACACACAAAAGTGTCTTTGATCACTTTCGTTGAATTGAGGTACACGGCCCACGGTTCCCCGTTGATCAGTACAAGTACTTCCTATGATCAGGTAGGATTCCTAAGAATCTCCTTGACAGGGTTTCGCAGTTGTTCTAGCTGTTCTCAAACCGAACGTCTCAAAGAAGACAACACGGAGTGAGTGAACCAGCAAATTGAGATTCACTGATTGATGAAAAATGATTTGAAAAGCAATCGCGTATTGCTTGAAGAAAGAGTTTTGCAATACGACGAAGGTTTTATGAGAAAGATCAATTTTCAATCAAAATACTTTTGTATTAGAGAATGAGTACACATTCGACGTGCTAGCGAAAAGAAGAGATTCGCACATCAAACGGTTTTTCTAAAAGTATTTTTCAATCAGAGATACTTTTTGAATTTGAAATAAATACACATTCGACGTGCAAGAGAAAAGAAGGTTTGCACATCGAACGGTTTTTCCAAAAGTATTCGTCAATTCATTTCCTGGACCAAGGTTGATTCAAGATTGAATCTCCCCATCGTTTCTATCCAGTTGTCACAAGCTTGATCTTACGAGAAGATCTCACATGTCACCCACCAAGAGCTTGTTTGATGTTGGCTCTAGAAGGATTTCCATCTTCATCGTGAATACTTTTACATATCACTCGGATGTTCTGGCAATACCACAAGGATAATGCGTAGGACTCTTAATATATACTTACTTTCCACATTGTGTGAAACAGCAAGTCTTCATTAATTTAGTGTCCTAATGAGATATTGTGGATGATCTCTTGGCTCTAGACTCAATTAGTGCACATTTGGTTCCTATACTGGAGACTAGGGAGAGGGTCTCCTTCTTCAATATCAACAATCTCTAAGAGAAAGTCGATAGATAATGTCGGTTCCCCGTGAGAAAGAAACAAGCCCTTTTAAGAGGAACTTGAGTAGCTTGGGAAGTTAGGTGCAGTGCGTCACTGGGTCCATGACGTCTTGTCTTCAATACCAGCGTTACCTTAGTAACCACCAGTAGCATACGTATTGAACCCGGTATCTGCCCTAAGGTTGAATTGATGGAGGGCTATTTCTTTTCACCCTTTTTCACATTCAGTTCTTTTTCATTCTTCAACCCCTTCAGTGCTTACCGAGACTTCATTACTAGAACCTTGTTGGGTTTATTCCAGTACTAGCTCTGTCTCAGTCCGCACTCTTCCCATATCTCACTTTTCTCCTTTTTTCATCATGCCTAAGGACTCTACACTATCTAGTGGATTGTCCCTGGGTAGATCCCTCCGGCCCTGGCGGGATCGTGGGAACGAATACCTAACCTCACCATCCTTATAACTCCAGACATAAAATAAAATGGTCGGTCTTTTGGTACAGTTCATTCTTCCTTGAAACCATTTGAAAAATCATTTGGAAGAACAATCAAGGTACTTGTGATATGAGATCAAAGCATTTTGTACCTTAAAAGTTTTGATCATTTAGAAAACCTCCCCCTCAACATGTGCATATGATTTAGAAATTGTTTAGCACATGGAGGCAAGAGGACTTTGAAATATTTTCTTTGATCACAATTTTCATACGAAAAAGCCATTTGATTTTCTTGGTAAAATTCTCCCCCTCAATATGTGCATAGGATATTTGAAATCATTTTATCACATAGAGGCAGGAGTTCTTATGAAGCACATCCACAATCACAAGCGCCATTAAGAAACCATTTTAAAACACAATCAAGGTACTTTATAAATCACTTTAAAAAGCTTTCGTACCTCGATAGTTTGTTTGCTCCCCCTCAATATGTGCTTCTAGATTCGAAAGCGTTTAGCACATATGAGAGAGCAGCCTGCACAATTAAATCAAAACGATCACCTTTAATCAAATTTCATTATTAAATCACAAATTCTCCCCCGATCAAAAATATCAAACCCTTTGAGATTTTGGATCCCAAGTGATTTAATACGGTTTAGAAAACATGGGAGAATATGTGGCCTGGTTTAAATACTCATCATGTTTTTGGATAAATCCTCCTCCTCAACATGTGCATTGTGTATGAAATCGTTTGGCACATGGAGGCAGGAGTGCCTTTAAAGGACTAAAACCAATTCCATTTAAACAGATAAGAGATTTAACTCACGATCTCTACCCCGATCAAAATTTCAAACCTTTTGAGATTTGTGATCCCAATTGATTTAAATCATTTAAAAGATTTTGGGGAAAGACTTGGCTTGATTTAATTATGAAAAATGACAGATAAGGACCATTTTAAGACATTAAAGATTGTTAGTATCAGGTATGATTGTTTTTAAGAGATCTTTTAAGTAAAACAAAACAATTTCACAATCAAACAAGAACAGAAAAAATTTCATTTTGAAAGACCTTGATTCAAAAGAAAAATCATACCATGACATAACATTAAATCTTTAGATCACCACATAATTTCGTACAAACGGACTCTTTTGAAGATATATTGTTTGAAAATATTTTAAATTAAATCACTCTCCCCCAGTGACTAAGGTTTTGATAAAAAAGAAGTCCGGTGATTTTCAAAATTTTAGTTCAATTTATTTTCAAAACAATATTTTTCCATTTTCAAAACAATTTAATCAAATATTATCAAAATTGTTTAAAAATGGTATCCTGCACAAAGATACGTTAGGTGGTTGAGCTGCATTTGTTGTTGTTGCTGAGGGTTGGAAGAAAACCGTCTGCAGATGCAGTGAGACTTCAAACGTTGCATTTTAATGCCAACTTAGGTCAAATTAAGCTCCGTTTTCTTCAATCACTTAGAAGAAAACCATCTGCTGATGCAGTGAGACCTCTTATGTTGCATATATGCCAACTCTCCACAGAAGTCCAATTAAGCTCCGTTTCTTCATTTGTCAACCCAAGATATAGTTACCCTTTCCTTTCGGCATCCAATCATATTCAATTGTGGGATCCGGATCGGGAACATTCTTTTAAACCAATATACCTGCATACGTTAGTGAACACACATACAGATATATGGTGGTCGACATCACCCAAACATCAATCGACTAATAAAAGTCAATTCAATATATCAGTCAGATCATTCAAATGTATGGGAATAATGTGTTTATCAAACTCTAATCATCTAATCCTAACAATCATATCCTAGGCACCTAGTCCTTCAACGTAGGTTAACATGATTTTTAATTAAGCATATAGGATAATTAAGAAAGCCCGTTAGATGATATAAATTTGAAAACATTCTCCCCCTCAATCAATGACTCAATTTATAAAAGATTTTAAAAGTGCTGAAGTCATTGATTGAGTTTCCAAATTTTATAAAAACTCTGAACCTGATTGATTTTAAGCAACTCATTTTCCACCATTTTTGAAAACACAACAAATATTTTTCTGAAGAATTTTAGACGGAAAAATATTTGTGTAGGAACAGCAGTCTTTATGACGACATGCTTTACTTGTTTTGTTTTAGGATAAGTGCCCGAAATATTTGAAAAATTGGTTTAGCGCAACACTTTCCTTTCATGAAGAACGGGTTGCTATCAGAAATAATAGCAAGCCATGATTAAGCGCGGGTCACAGTCTGAAATAATTGCAAGCCATCATTTAAAGCCTGGGTTACAGTCTGAAATAACTATAAGCCATGGTTTTTGGACATGTTTTGAAAGAAATATTTACACCTCCTGCTCGAACTTCATCTAAAGTACCGTGCCATTATTGAATGACATTTCTAAGACCGTAGATGTTATCGATACCAGAAGACATGTCTTGAGAAAACATATTTTTGGTATTTTTGAAATTTTTCTGATTTTTATGGGTTTTTGAAGGTTTTATATTTTTCTACTTTGTTTTTCTGATAAATATATACAGTGATAGAGTAGATGATATAGTTAAAGAAGATGATGATACGAGTACCGAGATAAGGATATCGAGCAGCACGTCGTAGAAGATAGAAGTCATCAACTCTTAAACATTCACCACCAAAGCTTCCAGGGCTCTTGAATCGAAGAAAGAAATTGAACCATCTGAAAGTGAGACTTTGACAGCTTCCCCCCAAACCGAGAATCCTTTAGCTGAGCAGATTCGAAGCTCTATTTCAAGCTTTCCTTAGCCAGGTGCACAGAGAGGCACACCATTATCATAAATCCCGCTGCTCCTTTCAAGAATAATCACCGTGATTCTTCGTTCGAGGTTATATCATCAACAAGAACAGCAACGTATCATCCCACACATAAATAACTCTTCTCAAATTTCATTACCACTGAAGTCTGACGCAATCCATTCCAAAAGGTGTCAAGAGAACACTTCCCCCGTGTAGTTGAAATGATGCAGTCCGTCTCTTAGTATAATGCTCAAGAACTCTCCCGAATACACTTCATGAGGGGAATGAAGAACACCTTCCCATGTTCACATTTTTCTTCCCTGATGAACGTGTATGAAGCTCAAGAACCCGAAGTACACACATTCCCCAAAGAGAGAACAACCGATAACATTGAAGAAGCAGGCCGAATCACTGATTATCTTTGCGGATGACAATCTCTGCGGATGTCAACTCCGGAATAAGTGATTATATCTCTGAATCACTATTAAGCCCTCAAGTGAGACAGCTGAGCGCCCCAATGTACACAATTCTCTCTCCCCTGATGATTGCGATAACATCGAGATCATCACACACCAGTGCACCTCTTTTATCTTCAGAAACTTTCATTTACATCACTTCCCCCACGACGTTGGAATAAGAACACTAAACGCTTTGATGAGTAAAACCTTGAGTTTCTCTGCGGTCATGACATTTGTTTTCCCGGGATATCTTCAATCACTTAGAAGAGTTAAGTTCATCAAGTTTACTCGCCATGAGTCAAACATTGAGTTTCTCTGCGGTAATAACATTTGTCTTCCCGGGATATCTTCAATTACTTAGAAGTATTAAGCTCATCAAGTTTTACTCGCGTTTAGATGCTTGTCTCCTTCCCCCTTGCTGGTTTTGATACTTCAGAATCAGCAACTCTATGTAAGCCCGTATACATGAAATCTTTTGAGAAGAACACTGGTAATCTTGTGGGAATCAACATACTGAAGTAGAATGTGAGCAAGTCTAATTGGGGATTAAATCAGACATTTCACCCTCCCCCAATTAGTGCTCTCCCCTAAACTGACAATCTGTTTGATAGATGCCCAGATTAAGAAGAAGTCTTTGGATAATCAAATGCAACTCGTCTTTAGTCTTCTAACATATAGCAGAAAATGTAGAACAGACTGTAGACTCGACCTTCTTCAAGATTTTCCAGTTGGGGATTAGATAGTTAACATCTTCGACTCACCAAAACACAAGAACATCACCAAAAAGCATCCCAATTAACTTACATCTTGCAAATCCCCTTAATTAAGATCCCTCCCAATCAAACAAGAACAGAAAGATGTTCATCAAGGAAATCAGCAATCAGCCCGCAGCGAACACACGAAAGTTGTTCAGAATCATCAAACAAGAACAGAAGGTTGTTCAGAATCATCATGTTGATGTGCACGTGAAGCATTAATCAGAAGCACTTTGTCAATAAACTCATATCAGCTTGTGAAGATGTCAACTAACGGCTCTTAGAAGAAACGCCATGTAAAGATGACCCGATAAGAAGAAGCTCGGTTCTTACATGAGTTTAGAGCCGTTTGACCATTTATTCTCAGATATCGATCAACCATACAGAATTATCATACTTCTTCTCCCCCTCAAGAATTGCATACAGAGATGCCATTCTTGATTAAGCAAGTGATTATCTTCAACAATGTAGTCTATTCACACTTCTCCCCCGCAAAATTAGCATATGATGTCGCCATCGTCATTATAGTTGAGCAAGTGGAATAAGAAAACAATCAACAGTAGCCCGGTTCACTTGATAATAGAAAGCACATGGAAAAAGTATGAAGCATGTTGATGAGAATGGTCATAATGAGAAGATTTCTCTTCTTCTGAAGATAATGCGCACTGAAGCGTACACATTTCTTTTCTTTAGAGAACGAGGCATGAACTGATGTGTTCATACGTCATAAGAAGATTTCTCTTCTTTTGAAGATAAAGCGCACTAAAACGTACACTTTTCTTTTCTTTAGAGTACGAGGCATGAACTGTTGTGTTCATACGTCATAATGTTGAAGTACGAGGCCTGAACTGATGTGAACAGACGTCATAATCTCTCTCTTTTCAATCTCTTGGCAAAACATGTAATCAACCCCATTATCATTCAGTAGGCTCTTTGTCGTGACAGCTGATGGAGACAACCCAATATGATGAATTTGACCCTGAAGTAGAATAACCCAAACTTGTGACTTAAACTTGCACATGTGTAACAAAGAGCGGTGTCGAGAATTCATGCCCCTTTGAATCTCTAAGTACTCTATACTCTTCAACCAACCAACCATCAAGTATAAGACGTACATCACCTCTTGAAAATCCACAATTGAATGTGACACTGAGCACTACAACGTAACTCCTTAAAGTGATAGTTATTTTGTGGTGGTATGAGCCCAATTCCCCCAAGTGGTAAAAGAAGAGGTAAAAGTCACCCAACAATAACTAGATTTCCAAGTCTTCGTTTTTGATAATAAGCTCGAACAAGGATCATGAAGAATCTTCATCCAACCATCCCCGATACCTTCAGATACTAAGTACACTCGCTCGTAATAATTTACTTCAACCTCAAATAAATAATACTGAATTAACGCCGTTGTCACATCTTCTTATTAACTGCTCAAATCTAGCCTTCTTTGACATTTAAACGAACTTAGATAATGGTTTCATCCCGACCATGGTTAAAAGCACATCACCCCGTAAAACCATGTAATAACCAAACTGCCATGACGATAATCCAAACACACATCCAATTCATGAAATACACCCTTTTATCCCTTCTTCGAAACAGAAACCGCAGCACCAGCATCAGAAAAGATCCCGAGATACACTTTCCTTTCTCTAGAATGGTTCCATCATCACGGGATTTTACAACTCTATAGTTTAAACCGAGAAATAGTTTCTTTCGCGGGATTTTACAAAACCAAGAATAAACCGTAAGATAGATCCGGAAATGCACTTTACTATTACCAGGATGTTTCCATTGTCACGGGATTTTACAAGTCTATGATTTAAACCGAGAGATAGATTCTTTCGCGGGATTTTACAAAATCAAGACAAAACCGTAAACAATGTCAGCTTGAATGTGTTATGACAATTTGGATTTCGGTGAATATCTGTTTTTGGAGAACATGTAGTGGTTCATCAATGGTTCATTATCCAACATCATCAACATCATTAACCATCCAATCAACACTTTGGTAAACACATCATTCACGCAATCTGTCGGCTATTGTAGTGACCACATGGAGAAGTAAACCCGATATACCAAACTTGATCATGAAGTAAAACTTCCCAGATTTGTTACTTAAACTTGTACTAATATTTGTGAAAAAGAAAAGGTGTACCCAATGTACAAAACCTCTTGACATTCTCAACTAAGTGAGACACCGAAGTGATAGTTACGTTGTGGGTAAAGCGAGAAAGAGTCACAACCGTAATTAAATAGCCAAGTCTTTATCACCCTCTATAAGCGCCCAAACAAGTCCTCTTCGCGAAATGGTAGTAAGAAAGAAGAAGAAAATAAGTAAACGTGCCCGGAAAAATTGCACTTCAAATCCAAATAAGAAATACCGTCCAAACAACCCCATAGTCAACCTAGTTCCAATAATAATTGAAGCCGTGACACAATATTCTCCGTGAGAGTGTATAAACCAAAGTACCAATCCACATAACTCAACAACTCTTATCAGCATACCCAATCACATTATCAACACTCATAACCAATCAAATCCCACTTTCAAATCTCGTCGACAAATCTCATAATTAAAGCTCATCAATTCCAAATCATGAGAAGTCCATCTTGTGATACACATACTCCAAGGCCCATATAATCAACACAATAACTCCGTAAGCAATATTGACCAATTGGTCACCGTAAGCAATACTCTTTTGACACATTCAGGCCTTGAAATTAGTATCCTTCCGTGAAAAAAAATATCATGATCAAAATACCATTAACTCAATATATTACAAAGTTTCTTCAAATTGAATAAACTTTATTTTATAATCTCATATAACATTTATGTGATTTAACACTTACTCAAGAATATTCAGCCTATCAATCGTGATATTCAGTCCAAATGCACAAGGCCCTATATTTGTTTTATCAAAGTTTATCAGCCCAAAATCAATTAACACTTCGCAGCCAAAAAAAAAACGATCCATTTCCAGCCACTCATAAGTCATAACCGGTTATATAAGTGAAGAGGTACCCTAATAATTCTCACATGTAACCTAACCCAAATCACTTCTAAAAAAATATCCGCCTCCCTGCTACTTTTTCTCCCAAAAGCATATCTGAGAAAAATATTGCATCTCCTATATCAAAAATTCACATCAAACGAGCCTAATCACAAATGAATCTCATCTCTAATCAACGTCCCCATCTAGTATTATCTTCTCCAAAACAAACCCAAAGACTCCTCATATCAAACCCTCGCCACAGGGATGGTGCAAAGGTTTTGATGGCCACAGGGATGGCTTCAAAGAAAAATAACGACTTCAAGATTGGCTTCAAGATCATATAAGTTGGTCTCAGGTAGGGTATATATTGTTTGGTTGTCGAGTTTTACATTTAAATATAACGAACTGAAGAAAAGATTGTAACAAGTTTGTTATGATACTTTTCTTTTAATTCGGATATTTAAATGAGGTGACAACTTCAAAAGGATCGATGATGGTAGGTTAAGTACGTGGTATAGACCTTCACGAGTCTTGATATATATTTGATAACCACGACTAAACGACTGAGATCTTAGGATATGTCATTTATGTTTTGAAGTCTTGAGTTATAGATATGTTTTGTGTGTCGAGTCTTGAAGATTGGTGGATGAGAGATGGGATATTAGGTTAGACAAATTGATGTTGGTGATGAAACTGAAGTCGAGCCAGATATGGTATATGGTATAAGTCGAGATGTGCTCAAGAGTCATGTTGTGGTCTTTTTATTGTTTACTCATAACACTTTCTTAATTCGAAGAATCAAGGACTGATGATGGTTTATGTTGAACCTGAGGTCGGGTCAGTTTTGTGGTATTAGTTATGAGTGGACGAGGTCATATCTTCCTTCATCTCATCTTTTAATCAAGTCGCTACTAGTCAATACTAGTCGCTAGGTCTAATTTTTTTTCTCAAGTCGCTAACATTAGTCAAGTTGTTAGCAAAGTTTTTAAACTAAGTCGCTACTTTGATAAATATCAAATCGATACCCTTTTTCTTTACAAACAGGTTGCTAAGACTTATTTGACTCAAAAGTCAAAACAATAACTCGCTAAATGAGACTAGGTCGCTAACTTAATGACAAGTCGCTGCACTTGTAAATACAAGTCGCTAAGATGATTCAATGAATCTGGACTGAGTGACAAGTCGCTAGCAAGATTAAGATTTTTCCGGCGAGTTTTCCGACCAATATTTCCGACCATATTCATACTTAAACCCATAAACATCATAAAAAACTGCTTTGTTTGACCCGTTTTAACCACAAGAAATCAGACCATATGACCTCATAACTTCACACTTTGGTACAAAAAAGTCATATTAATGAATAGACTGACTTGGACACAAACAATGACACAAGACAGATATTTGCTTTGAAAGGACATAAAACTTTTTGAACCAAAAGATACATAAACCATGTTCAAAACTGTTGTACCAAATTAATAAACGAGAAAAAAATTATTCCGACCACCACTAAAACAGTACAAAAAAACAGTTTAAAAACATGTATCAAAACCACAATAAATCATCAAAACACAAAAACCTGGCTCTGATACCAATTGTTAGGATCCAAATATTATTGTGTTGATGATTCGGGTGGTCTTGGATGATCAAAATACATGTTTACCATTTTAGAGAGAGAAAGTAGAGAGAGAGGGTGTTCTTGCTAGAGGTTTACACAAATGAAAGGTTAGATTGAATGAGAAGCACCACCCCTTCCATGGATGGAAGGGGTATTTATAGTTACATGAAATACGACCTCCTATCGGCCTGTGGATCAGGTATACAGTGGGTAAAGACCCGTCCTTCCTCCACGGTGTTGCACTAAGCTATACTACGCTACAAACTAATAAATAAACTACTAAATAACGTGACTAACGACTAGTCTACGAGCTAACTTAAGCTAGATAACATTTGGGGTGACCGACTCTTCACTATGGAATTTTCTAATTCCTAACAGACTAAACCACTGATTTCATCCTCATTAGATTCCATACTCTCAAGTATTCCCTCCAAGAACATCATTGTAAGTAATTGCATTAACTTGTTCTAATTCTCATCATCCACATTCTAGGGTTTATGGTTTCACAAATCTCTAATCAATTAGTTTAATTAGGTTTTTCAAAATTAATCATGAAAAGGGGCTTTTAACATAACTAAGTTCACATTGTGTTCACAACATTGTTAATACAATTAAAAACCATAAACCCACCTCAACTATCTTTGCCTAATTTAAAAATTTGTTTTTGTAAGGACCAAGCATGCCTAAAGCCACTCAACAAGATCATCATGATACCGTCCATTACCTTACTCATTATTATCGAAATGAGGAATTCTCAAAAACCGACCGCAAGGTCTTCAAAAAGCTCGAAAAACGACTTATCCACGAAGGTCGTGTAATCAAGGAATGTTTCCTTGAGGATACCGACATTCGTCAAGTCTTCTCGGCAATCAATTTTGATTGTCTTCTTGACATTGATGAACAAATTTGTCCGGTCTTCATCTTTGAGTTTTATAGAAGCATTAGGATCATTCGAAACATCGATGATAGCATTTCAATCGCTTTCATCATCAATACCCAAAACTTTACTCTTCCTCTCAACACCTTTGCTCAAATTCTTCGTATTCCTTGTGAAGGAATTTGTATGTACTCTCAAGATTGGGAAATTAACACTCAAAACCTTGCACTTGATCCTAAACCTATGTACCATACTCCTCTTGATGAACCCGAAATCATCCGTGACACCATCTTCAAAATAAGAGCCGATCAATCTCGTTTTGACCGAAACAAGAAACTCATTCACCGTAATCCTTTTCAAATGGAACTTTTCGAAATCCATCCCATGTATAGAAAATGGGAAGAAATCCTTAGGGAAAACGTCATAAGCCTAGTTGGAAACAAAGATCATCCAAACGCATGTCTTGTGCAAATGACCTATTGTCTTATCCACCAAAAGCCATTTAATCTCGCCTATTACATGGTAAGGAGAATGGCTGGGGTATTCAAAGCTTCCAACATGGTACTTCCATATGGTATGCTCCTAACACGACTTTGTAAGTATGTTAGTGCATTGCAACCATCCCCTATCAACAATGATCATTTTCTTGCCGATCATGTAATGGTACCTCTTACCAAAATACCCTCTAAACGCTTCAAGGTCAATGGAAAGAAACCTAAAGCTCTCTCGGACTCCTCGGAAGGAGAAGAAGAAAATGAAGAAGAAGAAGATGACCCCATAACCAACATCAAATTGGAACCATTTGATTACTATGATCAACTTCCAATCATTCCAAACGAAACCGCGGAGTTCAAACAATTGAGGGGCATGATTCAAAACCTTGCTTACAATCTCACCAAGCCGTCAAAAAGGAAAAGAAAGGATTGACGAAAGAGACAAATATGCTTATTTTCTTTTATTTCTATGTATGAATGATTATGCTTTTGCACTATTGGTTTGTGGTAATTGAGATATTGTTACTTTACCATGTTTTTATAAGTGGTACTTTGTGATGACATGCTTGTTCTTATTGCTTAACTTAAGCGATTATTAGTGTGCAAAATCTGCGCATCATTCTGTGAGGATTCCGATCTGCAGATGCCGGATCCTTAGGATTAGCCTAGCTGTATCCCTCCATTGAGGGAACCGTGGGATCCGTGACATCAGATCAGCGATACAGCATCCCTTACATCAAGATAGCTTTCTGGATAACAAACATATGATATTAGAACCCAGCTAAGTCCACTTCAAGGATGAGAAAGGCTTAGACACACTTATGGCTTACTAGAGATCTTAGTCAAATTGCCTTTTGATTTATCAACACATCAAAACTCACCATATTTCCGCTTCAATACTCACAAATTGTTTCTCATCTTTCAAAACACTTAGGTGGACATATTGAACAATTTTAGGAAATTGTTTCTAGTCATCTCTATCTCAAAATGGGTCAAGAATTAAGCTTTTCAATTCTTTTGATTTTTAAAGATTTTTTTTTTAAATTCCATCTCAAGCCAAAAATCTGATCACTAGGATCATTTATTGTGACTTGACACCATCAAAACACTTAGTGTTATCCTTGAACATCTATTGGTAGTCATTTAAGCCCATCTCCCTTTCATAGAAGGCAATCATTTGCTATAACACTTATTACCCTTGATCATTCAAGTACCTTCTCATCTTAAACACTTAGGAGAACTGAAACACTCAAAATGAGATAGGCTTTAGCTCCTAAAAATCTCATTTCAAACCTGTCATAACTGCTGAGAGCCGGATCCCTCCAAGGAGGGAACCGTGGGATCCGGGTGACAGATTATGTCAAACCTTGCTAAAACAATCATTTCAACTTACCTTCCACTCCATCTCATCTTAAATGAGTTCCTAGATCAGTGAAACTCTGAACTTCAACCTTGTGCATGTTAATCATCACATCTCTAAGAATGTTAGTGGCTTAAGTCTTAAATGCACTTGCCAAGTTCTTCCCTTTATAAGCCATATTGCTAAGAACACTTTAGTCATCAAACACAAACACAATTATCAGTAATTGCAACCATCTCCCTTAGTTATTTCATCATGAGAAAGGCTCCTAGTGCTAACTCATCCACTCAAGAACCACCCAAGAAACTTGCTAGGATCATACATGAAGTTTCCTCAACCGAATCATCTCCGGTTAAGTCCACTAATGCTTGGATTTCCCCTACACCAAAGAAACCAATCAAACTAATCCCCAAGAAGAGTGTTCCCACTAGGATTTCATCATCAAACTCTACTAAACCAAACATACCCTCCACAACTCAACCAACATCATTGGTGCCTAGAGCCACCACACAATCTCCACATTCTCGCAATGTAGAAGAATTACCTCCTTGGCCATCTCACCTTCCACCACTACCAACAAACTCACTTGAAATGGTTAGGCAACAAAATCAAAATTTTGAATCAACACTTGATCCAATATCTAACTCTCTCATTCCCCCCAATAGCCCATTTAAGATTATGAGAAGACATCAAAGTCAACCACCCAACCACATGGAAGTTGATACTCCTTTACCTCCACCCTCAAACATTGTAGAGCCATCACCTAATGAGCCTCCACCAATTCCTTTTTCATTTGAAGATCCTCAACCCACTTCACTTGAACTTCCACTTCAAGAAACTCAAAACCATGACAAGGATTGCTATCATTGTAAACATGTTGAAAGGTTGATACATGAACTACGTGAAGAGCAACGTTTTATGTTTTATCACCTCCTCGAACGTTTCGAAGAGGTCAACAAGCCTAAACTACAATGAGCATCATAAGTCACAAGCTCAAACTTAGAATGTTTAGGAAACTTATATCATCCTTGATCATCATTAAGCTTTTTGTTGAATCTTGAGTTTGGATAACTCATTAGCATTAGTAGTACTTGTATGGCTAAGTTCATTCTCTTAGTTTTAGAGATTTGTTTGATCATCTCTTGTTTTATTGAATGAATAAATATTTGCTATGTTTATTTTGTGCACTGTGCTTATTATTTTTCACATAACTCATCTCTTCACTAACATTGCTTGACACATCTTCACTGCTGAAGAAACTGTCACCAGATAGCCGGATCCCTCCAACATATCTAGACAGATCCCTCCAAGAAGGGAACCATGGGATCCGTGGTATAGAAGCACAAATTTCTACTAACTTGAGTTTTATTTGCAGGAAATTATGAACTATACTCTTGCTTTCTAACCTTTACTTTGTTGATTTTCAAAATACACATGAAGATTTTGACACCATAAAGCTAGGGGGAGCTTTGTGTCAAACGCTATTGCAAAAACATTTGCAACTTAATCCAATTTTGGATTATACATCATGACACCCCATTGCAACTTTGCAATCTTCAAGGGGGAGCACGTTGTCGTCATCTAGACGAACCATTTGCAAACATATTTGCAAACACAATTAGTTTATTTTACGTTATGTCCTTGACACCCTCTCAAAGGGATGGACTCGTCAAGGGGGAGTTAAGACGAGTACCATTTCCGTCACTTGCTCTCTTTACATTTTCTTTTACATATTTTTCTTATAAAAATTGTGTTAGTTTCTTTTAACACTTTTTGTTTCGACAAAAAGGGGGAGAAGAAAGTAAAAACTACTAATTCAAATTTGCTATGAATTTTAGTTTTTCTTAAAATAATTTTATGTTTTGTCATCAACAAAAAGGGGAGATTGTTAATACAAATAAGCCGTAAAAACGTTTATTTATATTTTACGATCTTCAAATGTTTTGTCAATAACAAACGTAAAATCATTTTAACGAAACAAATAAAGTACGTAAATAGTTTGAGTCAATAGTTTCCTAACACACTTATGTATTTACATAAAACACTAAAACAAGTATAAGTGATTTTATGATTTAGATACATATGTACAACAACTAGTGTTTACATATTGGGTTAACATATACTTAAACTAAGTATACTAAAATGGGTAAAAACAAGTATATACTAAAATGGGTAAAAACAAGTATATATACTAAATGGGTAAAAAACTAGCAAATGGTATTGACCCATAACCCATGGTTTTATATATACCACTTAAACAAGTTTATTGTATCCTTGAGATACATTGTATCTAGAAAGAAAACCATGGATCAACCCATGACCCATAACCAAAAATACCCATGGGCAAAGAGGAGCGTTCCACGGATCCCTGGCTTTGTGCTAGCCGGATCCCTTGTGGAAGGGATCCGCGGGATACGGGGAAGAGTAGAGAAATTCCTCTATAATTAGAGAGCCATTTCTTCCTTTCAACTTACTATTTTTTACACACATACTTCCCCAAGTATTATAACCCTCTAACCTCAGATCCAAGTGATCTATGTAGTTTGTCTTTTGTTTTTGTATGATCTTCTAGGTTCCTCTTAAAGGCGAGATCACTACTTCTTGAAGACGAGCAAGCTCAAGTCCATGAGTTGCCATGCTTCGTCATCATCAAGACAACTAAGGTTTTCTTGTTGATAGTTCTTTCTTTCTTCATAGATGTTGGGTTAAAGGCATTAGTGAAGGATGCCGAAAGTGTCAAGTTGAAAGCATTAGTGAAAGGTGCTTATCGTCCGTGTCAAAGCATTAATGAAGAATGCTAAAGGTGTCAAGACGAAGGCATTAGTGAAGGGTGCCATGCGTTGTGTCAAAGGCATTACTGAAGGATGCCGAAGAATCAAATCAAGTGGCATTTGGGAAGAATGCCTAGGTCGTATAATCGATGAGGTGCATCGTTATACATATAAGTATTTTTTTATTTCCAAGGATGGTGATATCCTTGATGGTGTTGTAACAAGGAGTGGATCTCCTTGACATTAGGTGTTGTGTTGTGAAGGGTAGTAGTTCCTCCATAGTAATAGAACTAGGTGCTTAGCCTAGTACCTAATAAAGGGTAGGCGACGTTGTGATAGGATTAGTTCTCCTTGGTGTGAAAGAACTCGATGGTTAGCCTAGCACCGTATAAAGGGTAGGCGACGTTGTGTTAGGTGTGGTTCGCCTTGGTGTGAAGGAACTCGGTATTTAGCTTTGCACCGGAAAAAGGTTAAGCGACGTTGTGAAGGCTTCTCCGCCATAAGGAGTTGGTGTAGTGCTTACGAACTATCGAGTAGGTGACTCGGGGAGTGGAGTAGGGCAAGGAAGGTGTCCTTGTAGCCGAACCACTATAAATACTTGTGTCGTGGTGATGTGCTTCTTACTCTTTATCTTTCATTACACGTTTATATATCTATCTATCAACGTCCAACATAAACAACCAAATAGATTGACATAAGTCGATGTAAATATTTAAAAGGAAGTTTTAAATTGGTAAAAATATTCAACCCCCCCCCCTTCTAGTTTCCCATAGGGTGGTCTGACATAAGGTCATGAGTTCCGAATCTAGATTAGACAAAGGTTCATTTTGTTCAACTTGAGTCTCAACATAATCATTATTTAGATCCACAAATATAACCACGAAGTCAACTTGATTATCAAAATTAACCATTAGGTCATCTTGATCGTCAAATGTAACTATGGGATCTATTTGATTATTGTCGTAATGAGATGTAGAAGACTCATGTTGAACACTCTGAGCCTCGTCGGATTCGGATGCAGAGGCAGACGGAGATATCAGATCATGTATTAGTATATTAGGATCCGGTACCTGAGACAAGCCATCAGTGTCATACACTATGCCTGTGTCACTCATGTAGAGCTCTTGCATGTTTGCCATTAACATCACAGGTGCATTAGCTTGCAAGTCCTCCATGTCATCATCAGAATCTGCATTAGCCATGAAGCTCTGTTCCTTGTTGGTAAGTGTTCCACCAGCTTCATCCTTGAGAGCCAAGAGTAAAGCCTCTTTGTAATAAGTGCTGCCTTTTGTTCTCGGCTTTGGCATGCATTAGCCAGATGACCCTTCTCGTTGCAGTTGTAGCATCGAAGACCATTAATCCCAGTCTGAGCATTTCCCAGATCAACCGTTTGAACCTGTTGTTGTGGACCACCCATGTTATTCCTTCCATTAACATTAAACCCTTGACCACTACCCATCGGATGACCATTTCCACGATTTTGAACCTCAACTCTTCCATTGTTAAGAACAGCTTGATTTCTTGTGTTGGAGGAGGTACGAATGCGACTGTTGGATTTGTTTGCGAATCTCCCGAAGGGTCTAGCAATCATGACAAATCCTTGATTCAATGCATCGAAGGCTTCTGCATCCTCATTTGATTCACTGTAGAGTGCTTGATCATTGTTGTTGTTGTATGGAACCAATTGAGTTTCTTGTGATTGTTGCTGTGATGAATCATATGGTGTAATCTGAGCAGTTGGTTGTGGAGGATTTGTGAAGACAGTTGGAAAGTTCGGAAATTGAGGATAACATGCTTGAGTGTACAAAGCAAGAGTTTGATTATCCGGGAGTGATGGAGAAGCAGGGACTCCACGGATGATTCTGTCTTTGTCTACTTCCTTTTGATGGTGCTTCAAATAGTCATATAACAATCCGTAAGTACCTTGATGAAGATTCTTCGCTTGACGGATGAATGTAACATACTTCTCCCTATCATGTGACAACTGGAAATTTAGGGAGTCTATTTTAGGTAACCGCATTACGTTAAACTAAACCGAGCTTTGCCTTTATCACTATTTTTATAAACCATGACTTGATTTTATATCGTCTATTGGTTTTTACGGTTTATTTCACTATTAAATGAGTTATCGTATGAGTTTTAACTCTATTTGGTAGGCACTATTTGATTCGGCACTAGAAAAGCCTAAAACGAGAAATATTGTAACTTTTAGACCGTAACCTAAAAATTGACAAATAAATAGTCAAAACTAGTGGAAAAACATAAATAACGACGTTAGAAAGTCGAATGAATGTCGTGGGACATTCGGGGGACAATATATGAGCTCGGGAACGGGTAAACGGGATAGTTACGAAAAATTACAGCTCCGACCCCCTACCTTTTCCCCTAGCCGGCGCCCTCCTCCCCCATTTTTATTTATTTTTGAGTCTTTGTGTCCAAGTATAAAAGGCCACACCCTCCCCATTTGAGCTAGTTGTTTCTCTCACTAAAAACACACACAAAACACACTTTCTCTCTCTACTCTCTCTCTCCCCAAATTAATATAAACCCTAACCCTAAACACCACCCACCACCGCCACCTTTTCCGGCCACCACCTCCACACGACGACGCGTGACCACCCACCACCACCACCATATTGAAGATCTTTTCATCCTCTTTCTATCCATATATAATACTCTCACTAAAACCTCTATTAACACCTTCAAATCTAAAGATTAAGATTCGGATTTCTAGGGTTTCAAGTGGGTTTCGCAATTCGTGTTTGGATAAGGTAAAAGAGACATGAATACACCTTGTTTGAGCCTTGTAAAGCCATGAATGGCTTATTAGGGTTTCGACCATGGTGTACTTTTTAGGGCTTTTGGTTTAAACGTGGGATTAAGACTAATTAACATCTAAATAAACAAGTAGATAGTGTTTGGTAAGCATGTGGTGTATCAATTTGACGGGTTTATGCATTTTAGGTGTAGTTTCATATTTTTGGTTAAAATAGATGATGGGTTTTGTGTTTGGTTAATGATTGGAGCTTGAATGATTGTATTTGGATGTTGTGGAATTGATTTGGGTGATGTTTGGTGGGATTTGGAGTGGTGTACGAGCCACCAAGGCCACGTAAGTGAGCCTTGGTTGGTGTACGTGACCCACTTGGGCCACGGGTCCGGGTCGGGTCGTTTTGGTAGCTTGTTGGTTGATGTAGTTGAGGTTTGGATGAGACGCGTGGAGCCGAAAAGCATCTAGGGCTTGTTTGGTTCACGTGGTCTTAACCGTGACCGTGTCTTGACCATTAGGGTCATAACATTGGTTTCGGGTATATTTGGTTGATTGATTGGTTGGCGAGATTGTTTTGAGTTGATTTAGGATTGAATTGCGCTATTATGACTTTTAAATTGGACTTGATATATATATATTGTCAACTTTGAGCTACGTCGGTGTTACTTTGACTTTTTAGTCAATAGTTGACTCCGACAAAGCCGTAACATGGACTTTAGTGTAGTTTGGACTATTGATTGATTAAAAGCCGATAAGTCATGACTCGTGCTTGTGGACTCGAAACGAATAACGATATGAGATTAATATTGGAATTTGACGAAATATATGTATATACATGAAAATACTAATAGACTATGAAATACAAATAATAAATGGGCTTTTGTACCAAAAATATCGATAACAAGACTTATCTAGTTATTTACTATTTTTAAATGGAAACTAACGACTAAAATGGAAATGTTTTATAATAAACGAGTAATTAATGTTTCGAGTACACGTTTATCGATAAATGCCAATTATGGGCATATAATATTATCTTCAAGTATTTATGTACTTACGTTGTGTGCATGGGTTACGGATAACCTAAGATTAATAGTGTTGATCCACGTGGGTAGCGGACTTATTAGGTTGACGAATCTAATAAGAGCCCGCTAGGTACGTTGCGTAACCTTATTAATGGGTGAATTATCCTTATGACTCTTTAGGATATGATTGATTTATGTGATAATAAGCGACACGAGTAAATAAATGAGTTTATCGAGTTGACAAATTCGATAAGGTCTACTATTTATTCCGAAACTTATTGGACTATGGAGCTTATCGTTTAGAGGTATCATTGTGTTGCGTTAAGTTATATATTGGTTGTTTGAGTGCATTCATAGCATCATAATGAGTCGATACACCCACATGAGGAATACCAAACACTAGGATTAAATGATGAAACGAGAAATTTTTGGAAATAACGAAATGGAATACATTGGGGTAAACAACGTTGATTATGGGAATTATATATTAAGATTTGGTCTACGTTAATAGGTTGTGCCGAGTCGATAGTTGTTGTGCCGTGATTACTGTTATCTTCTGCTAGTGTTTATTCGTACGTTGATTGCTTGAGGTGAGTTTCATAGCCCCACTTTTATCTATGTTTTTAACTATATTGGGGTGAGAATCATGCTACTGTTTTTAGACCATTAAAACTATTTGGATTTGCTTATATGCTTGACTGTTTAGATAATGTGGAAAATTAGAAGGGGGGTTGAATAGTTTTGCCTATTTTAAGTTGATTTCAAAAACTTTTAGATTCGATATTATGTGAAATCGTATGGATGTTGAGAACGTATAGATCTGATGATAATTCAAGCAAATAGATAAAGTTAAAGGATAGAAATGACACAACCGATTTATAGTGGTTCGGCTACAAGGTCACCTTCTTTGCCCTACTCCACTCCCCGAGTCACCTACTCGAGAGTTCAAGCACTATGTCAACAAACTCCTTCACTTGGCAGAGAAGCCTTCACAACGTTGCTTACACTTTTTCCGGTACAAAGCTAGATACCGAGTCCGTAGCACGGTGGACCAAACCAACACAACTATTACACAACAAATATGTGAAATATCAAATACAAGATCTTCGCTACAGAAATCTTGCGGAGTGACAAATCAATCAAGGACCCCTTGCTTGGATGACTTGTAGAATGCTCGTGATCTCGCCTTAGAGAAGGACCTATATGAGGATCTCAAATAGAAAGAAAGAAGAACAACTCTCTAGATCAAGTGATCTATATGTTATAAGAGAATGATAGTGTATGAGAGATTTAGTAAGACGAGGGGTAACTTAGAATGAAGAAATGGCTCTCTATTTATAGGCAAATTTCTCCTCTGCTCCACGGATCCCACGGATCCCTTCCACTTGGGATCCGGCTAGTGTAATCCTAGGGATCCGTGGTACGCCCCTCTTTGCCCATGGGTTTTTTGGTTATGGGTCATGGGTTATGGGTTGGTCCATGGGTTTTCTCTAGATTCAATGTATCTAAGTATACATTGTATCAAGTCTTCTTTGGTATGGGTTTAAGATCCATGGGTTATGGTCCATGGGTTATGGTTTTACCCATCCTAATAAACTATTACAACAAATGCTTAATTATTACATTTTTGTATTTAAATGGCTATATGTAAATGCTTTATTAAAATAACATGTATCCATAATTTACTTAAGATAACATTACATTTGTTATCAACAAAACACAAAGAGATCGCAAAATATTAATAAACGTTTTTACGGTTTATTTGTATTAACAATCTCCCCTTTTTGTTGATGACAAAACATAATGTTATGATGAGTAAAACTTTAAAATAGATGTAAGTTTTGAAAGCCCCTAAGTTTTACTTCTTCTCCCCCTTTTTGTCGAAACAAAAAGTTAACCCTTGGAAGAAATAAACAAACTCCTAACTCCCCCTTGATGGTAGCTCCCCCTTGTTTGGGGCGTCAAGTGAAGAAAAAAAATTCCTATAAAAAGAAAGGTTAGTAACATGCTTATATAATCTTGTGGTTGTCGAGAATCAAGATTAGGAGCCAAGGTATGTAAACAAGGCCTTGTAATAAAACAACAAATTGTAGTGGTATGTATACCACTTACAAGCATGTAAAAATAAGTACATGACTTGTTCTTGAAAATGACTTCAAAAGAAAAAAAAATAGATAAGTAGTAGTAGTGATTCCTTCCATGCTTGCATAAGGTTATGGATGGAGATTTTGATTAGTAATGGTATTGATGCGATCAAGGATGAGGTTGAGTATGAAACGCATTCTTCCCTAACTTCTATTTCATTTTCCCTAGTGGATTGGCAATGTTCACAATGTAAATGATGTGGGTAATGAGTGCGGAAGTTTTCCGGGTTGTTTTGATTTGAGTTTTGCGGAAGTTGTGGTGGAAAAATAGGAAAATATGGATCAATATCCGGAATGTTAATAAATGGTGGTGGAAAAGAACCTAGATGTTCTTGTAATGTCATGGGAGCTAATGGTGGTGATGTTTCAAGATCTTGAAAGATAGTATTTGGAGATGTGGGGGTGTTGAAAAGACTAATTCTTTTCTTTAGGTTGGTTAGATCTTGTTGGAGTCTTAAGGAGTTCCAAAAGAGTTATTTTAGGTGGTGATGAAGTTGGTGAACTTGTTGGTGATGAGGGTGATGCTATAATGGAAGCATCTTGTGGTGAGTTATTTGTTGAGGATGAACCATTTGAGGTTGGTTTTGCTAAACAACAAGATCGGATACTAATCCGTGCGGATATCCTAGCATTTGATTGTGGTATTTTGGATGGTGGAAGTACAAAGGTTTGGATATCATGATTGTTTGTACTAGATGATTCTCCTAAAGGGTTTTTGGATGACATGATGAAGTGTGTTTGTGAGAAGGAGATGGAGTATGCAAGCATTTTGGGATTTATATATATAGAAAAACAAAGCATTGTAATGAATGCTTGACCCAAAATGTGGATTAAAATCTAATGATTAGATATGAATTCAAGGCATGTGATCATGAGAACACAAGCATTAAAGAGCATACTCCCAAAAATGAAGCAAATGTAGATTTTTCATCCAAAGTGAAAAAAATAGAAGTTGAAAACAGCTTTTGTTACACGGATCCCACGGATCCTTCCCTTGAGGGATCCGGCCCATAAAGGCTGGGATCCGTGGGTCTGGTGTTTCAGGCAGCACAAAATTTTCCTTTTTGGAAACATTTTTGCCTAGTGTGTGCCTATATGCAAACTATTTGGAGTTTCGGTTATCTCGACCCCTAAAAGGAATAGAAAATAAACTAGAAGTGTAAAAGCATCCTATTGAGATAACCCGAAAACACATATTTAGTACATGAGTACGTAATTTTGTGTTATCAATGCTCCTAATTCATTGTTGCTTAAATGAATGTACCCGAAAACACATATTAGTTATATGTCCCCTTTAGCATTCAAAAGACATGAGATGCAATGAAAACGGGTTTTTACTTTGTATTAATAATGAAAAAGCGATTTGTCCTAGACATGAGAAATTGCTTTTGTGAAATTGATACGGGAAGGTATCATCCTTTTAGAAAACATTGTGAAAGTAGGCTTAAAAATAAGAAAACTATAAGTGTAAAAACTCATCTTGGGTTTTGAAAATTCCCGTATTGTTTGTGAGTTGTGCGTGAAATAGAAATCCTAGACTCAGAAAGAAGAAGGCTAGTGTTTACATACCTTGTAGATTCAATTAAATTACGACGTTTGTTCCATTAGACCAAGACCAAGACGAAGTAGGTTGAATTGGTCCCGCTTCAACGGTTTGGTGAGGACGTCGGCTATGTTGTCTTCGGATGCAACCTTCTCAATAGAGATGTTCCCCTTTGAACATTGTCTCTTAGGAAGTGATGACGAATCTCTATATGCTTTGTGCGAGAATGCAATACCGGATTCTTGCTTAGATCGATTGCACCTTTGTTGTCACATAGGATGGCTAGGTCGCTTAGATGGATGTCGTAGTCTACTAACGCTTGTTTCATCCATAGTGCTTGTTGGCATGCTTTGCCGGCGGAGACATACTCGGCTTCGGTTGTTGATATTGCAAGTTCCGTTTGTTTCTTAGAAAACCATGATGTTAAACAACATCCCATAAAAGTACATACCCCACTTGTACTTTTTCTATCAACGTAATCACCTGCATGGTCAGAATCTGCATATACAATTGTTTCTACTCCCGTGCCCTTAGGATACCATAATCCTAATTGTGTTGTACCTTTAATATATCTAAATATCCTTTTTACGGCTTCTAGGTGTGATATTTTGGGGTCTTCTTGAAACCTAGCACATAAGCAAACACTAAACATGATATCCGGCCTACTTGCCGTGAGGTAGAGAAGGCTACCTATCATGCCACGATATTTAGTATTATCTACGGATTCGCCATCCTCATCTTTTGTGAGTTTGGTGTCGGATGACATTGGAGTCCTAATTGGTTTTGACTCTTCTAGACCGAATTTCTTTAACATCTCCTTGATGTATTTAGATTGATTAAAGAAGATACCATCTTCTACTTGTTTTATTTGTAGACCAAGAAAGAAACTAAGTTCTCCCATCATACTCATCTCGAACTCGTCATGCATGATTTTAGAGAAATCATCACACATGTCTTGACAAGTGGATCCGAATATAATATCATCTACATATATTTGTACTATGATTATATGTGACTCTCTTTTCTTAGTAAAAAGTGTGTTGTCAACTAACCCCATGGTGTAGTTGTGTTTAACTAGAAATGACTTGAGTCTATCATACCAAGCTTTTGGAGCTTGTTTAAGACCGTAAAGGGCTTTCTTTAATTTATACACATGTTTGGGTTTTTCAAAATCAATGAAGCCCGGAGGTTGAGCTACATATACTTCTTCATTTATGACACCATTTAGAAAAGCGCTTTTGACATCCATTTGATAAAGCTTTAGATCATTAGCACAAGCATATGCAAGAAGTATTCTTATAGACTCTAATCTAGCCACAGGGGCGTAGGTCTCATCAAAGTCTATTCCTTCTTGTTGGTTATAACCTTGAGCAACGAGTATAGCCTTGTTCCTAGACACTACTCCGTTTGCATCTAATTTGTTTTATAAACCCATTTGGTTCCTATTATGGTTTGATTACTAGGTGGAGGGACAAGTGTCCAAACATCATTAGAAACAAATTGATTTAGTTCTTCTTGCATAGCCATTACCCAACTTTCATCTTTTATGGCTTCTTGTGTATTCTTAGGTTCTAAGGTTGAAACAAAACAAAACAAGCTACTTTGGTTTTGAACTTAAGATCTTAATGTTTGTTCGTTTAGTTTTCCTATGACTTTATCTACGGGGTGATCTTTGGACTCTTTAATGTTTACTATTTCATCACTTAGAGGTTCTTCTTCTTCACTTATCTTTTTCTTTATTACTATGGCTTCACTTTCTATAATCTCGTCATCGACAAGAGGTGGAGAGGGTTTGGGTGGACTTTCATCAAATTTTATATTTAATGACTCTTCTACCTTCATTGTTTCTTTGTTTAATATGACGTAAGCTTTGCTATTTGGCGAATAACCTAAAAAGATACCTTCGGTTGATTTAGGATCAAATTTTGTAAGGTAATCTTTAGTGTTAAGAATAAAACATTTACTACCAAAGACTCTAAAATGATTTAACGTAGGCTTTTTGCCTCTAAGTAACTCATATGGAGTTTTTCCTAAGATTGGTCTAATCAAGACTCGATTGAGTATATACGTTGAAGTATCAACGGCATTACACCAAAAATTTTGAGGTATGGATTGTTCATTAAGCATGGTTCGACTCATTTCTTGTAGAGTTCTATTCTTTCTTTCTACTACCCCATTCGATTGTGGAGTGCGTGGAGCCGAGAAGTTGTGAGTAATACCATTAGCGTCACAAAAAGCTCCGAATTGCACTTCATTATCGAATTCCCTACCATGATCCGTCCTAATAGACACTATGGGACTTCCTAGTTGTCTTTGGATCTTTTTGCTTAATATTTCAAAATAGTTAAAGGTTTCGTTTTGTTCTTTAAAAATTTTGTCCATGTATACCTAGAGTAGTCATCCACTATTACCAAAGTGTAGTAGTTGCCTCCATAACTTTGGATAGCGGATGGACCAAATAAATCCATATGTAGTAATTCTAGACACCTAGTTGTGGACACCATGTTTTTAGCTTTATGACTCGAATGAGCTTGTTTTCCTATATTACAAGCATCACAAAAATGATGTTCATATTTTAACTTAGGTAGATCTCTTACTAGATCTTTGGATGATAGCGATTGAAGAAGTCGCATGTTGGCGTGACCCAATCTTCGATGCCATAAGGTCAAAGTATCATCCATAGAGGTAAGACATAATTTGTCTTTAGGTTCATTACCGATTTTAATGACATAGACTCCATGTTTCCTAATTCCTCTTCCTATGGTTATGCCATATTTAAGTATCTTACTACGGTTTCGGTAAAAAGTACATTGCACTTTTTATCACATATTTGTCCTATACTTAAGAGATTAAAGTTTAGGTTTTCTACGTGACACACATCGTTAATGGTTAGAGATTTGTTAGAAATCGTACCTTTACCGATGATTCTACTTTTGCTATTTCCAAACACCACATTACCTCCATTAATGGATTCATATGTGGAGAATAGATCCCTATTCCTGGTCATGTGCCTTGTGCACCCGCTATCCTTGACCCATTCATCGGGGTCTAGGTCGACCTTTAAGCACACCTAAAACAATAATAAACTCAAAAGTTTGGTCCCCATTTGTTCATGGGTCCATTAGTGTTAAACATTCCATTCATGTTAGACATGTATGGATAAGATGAGTATGCATTCCATGGAGCAAAGTTTTGAAAAGGAAAACCGTTTTGCATGTTTTGATTCCATCCCATTTGATGGTTACTTTTTGGGTAAATGCTATTAGGTCTCCTAAATGAATTAGGTTTTGAAAAAGATGGAGCTTTGTTTCTTGCAAAAGTAGGATTATATTTTGGAGGTGGTTGTCTAGTGATGACATGATTTGGTTTCTTCCTATTAACTATGACAAACTCAGTTCTAGATGAAGAAGCTACATAATTGCTAATGTTTGCTACAGCAGATCCACGGATCCCTTTTTCTACACTAGCCGGTTCCCTTTTTAGGGGATCCGTGGGATCCGCCACAACAGTGGCTGGTTTTTCTAGTTCTTTAACAAATTTTGTTTCTTTACTTTCACTAGTTGATGGATCAAGTTGTTGACTACCTAGACCCTTTTGATTGTTACCCGTTTTAACGCTATCGAGTATTGTATCTAAAGTGTTCGTGCTCATTCTAGCAATTTTAGAATCTAAGTGATCCACTAGTGTTTGAAGTTGAACGCAAAGTTCACATTCACCACTTGCTATTTTACCTTTCTCTAAACGTTTTAGTTTTGCTTTTAATTCTATGACTTCTTTATCTAAACGTTTATTTTGACTCTTTAAAAGCTTGTTTTTGTTAACTAGTTTTAAGCTAATATTGCATAGTTTATCATATTCATTATGTAATGAGTCGTCATCAAGTGATGAGCTACTATAGTATTCAGGACATACCTCGTCATTTGCCATAAGACAAATTTTTTCATCCTCCTCGTCGCTCGAAGCCTTTTTGGCTTTAAAGGCAAGAGATTTGTGTTTCTCTTTCACCTTTGAGGCTTCGGAATCTTTAGCAAGGACAAGCTCGTAGACTTTTAGGTTGCCTATGAGTTCATCGAGGGTGAGGATTGTCAAATCTTTTGACTCTTCGATTGCCGTCACCTTGGATCTCCACTTCGATGGAAGTGCCCTTAGATATCTCCTAACATGGTTACGGCTAGAAAAAGATTCATCAAGTGCTTGTAAAGATGTAATAATAGTATTAAAGTTAGCAAATGAATGATCTATAGTTTCCTCATCCGATATTGAAAATTGTTCATATTGTTGAACAAATAAATCAATTTTTTTATTTTTAACTTGTTGGTTGCCTTGATGAGTTACAACTAAAGAATTCCAAATTTCTTTAGAGGTTTTAAACATAGAAATTCTTTCGAATTCCTTTTTCGGTAAAGCATTATATAAAACCATTTTTGCTTCACTATTTTTAGAAAGCTTTTTCTTCATTTCATCATTTAGTTTATCATGAGGTATGTGAACTAAATTTCCTTTATCATCATTTGAGGTAGCCTCAAAATCACCTTCAACAATAATGTACCAAAGATCAATATCTTTAGACTTCACATATGTTTCGAATCTATTTTTCCAATATATAAAACCATTAGTTTCAAGTAGTGGTTGTCGTTGCATAGATTGCCCTTCCTTATAATTTTCAGAACCCATAGTGATTGAAAAGTTTTTAAAATACAAATTTATTTTAAAACTTTTATAAACTTAGCTCTGATACCAATTGTGGAAAACTAGAAGGGGGTTGAATAGTTTTGCCGATTTTAAGTTGATTTCAAAAACTTTTAGATTCGATATTATGTGAAATCGTATGGATGTTGAGAACATATAGATCTAATGATAATGCAAGCAAATAGATAAAGTTAAAGGATATAAATGACACAACCGATTTATAGTGGTTCGGCTACAAGGTCACCTTCCTTGCCCTACTCCACTCCCCGAGTCACCTACTCGAGAGTTCAAGCACTATGTCAACAAACTCCTTCACTTGGCGGAGAAGCCTTCACAACGTTGCTTACACTTTTTCCGGTACAAAGCTAGATACCGAATCCGTAGCACGGTGGACCAAACCAACACAACTATTACACAACAAATATGTGAAATATCAAATACAAGATCTTCGCTACAGAAATCTTGCGGAGTGACAAATCAATCAAGGACCCCTTGCTTGGATGACTTGTAGAATGCTCGTGATCTTGCCTTAGAGAAGGACCTATATGAGGATCACAAATAGAAAGAAAGAAGAACAACTCTCTAGATCAAGTGATCTATATGTTAGAAGAGAATGAGAGTGTATGAGAGATTTAGTAAGAAGAGGGGTAAGTTAGAATGAAGGAATGGCTCTCTATTTATAGGCAAATTTCTCCTCTGCTCCACGGATCCCACAGATCCCTTCCACTTGGGATCCGCTAGTGTAATCCTAGGGATCCGTGGTACGCTCCTCTTTGCCCATGGGTTTTTTGGTTATGGGTCATGGGTTATGGGTTGGTCCATGGGTTTTCTCTAGATTCAATGTATCTAAGTATACATTGTATCAAGTCTTCTTTGGTATGGGTTTAAGAACCATGGGTTATGGTCCATGGGTTATGGTTTTTACCCATCCTAATAAACTATTACAACAAATGCTTAATTATTACATTTTTGTATTTAAATGGCTATATGTAAATGCTTTACAAAAATAACATGTATCCTTATAATTTTACTTAAGATAACATTACATTTGTTATCAACAAAACACAAAGAGATCGCAAAATATTAATAAACGTTTTTATGGTTTATTTGTATTAACAGATAAATGTGCGGTAGTTGTTGCCTTAGTCTAGGTTTAACCGTGCCTAGCTAAGAATAGAGTTCTGCATCGACCTAGTCTGGGGTTGGCAAATGTTCTACTGGTTGCCACGACAGTTCTGGACTAGAGTCGTGGGGCCCGAGTAATCCCTGGATGCGGGATATGATTATGGTTGGTGATCCGAGTAGGATCGGTGTGCAAACGGTATTTATCTATCTTAGGTCTTGCATAGCAAATCAACTCATACAGGTCCACTATGATTTTGTTGAACGTAAACCTATGAACTCACCAGTCTAAGCTGACCTTTTAGCATGATTTCTCAGGTATTTGAAAGATGTTTGGAATACGTGATTGGTGGAAGCTTGGCAAGAAGGCGGGGTTCAAGGATCATTTCTGACTCTGATAATCTTTGGGGACCTATTTTATTAAATCATGTTTTGGCCCTAATATTTATACTTTTGGATTAAATGTTTTGAATACTTAAATTTGGGATTGGTTTTGAACGTTAAATGACTATCTTTTTGCTATACTTGTGTGCGATACCAATCCAATAGTAACGCCCCAAAATCTTGATTAAGTCTTCTACATCGAGATTTGGGGTGTTACAGATTGGTATCAGAGCTCAAGGTTATAGAGAATTAGGTATTTTATAAACCCTAAACTATAACCACTTTTAAGAAAAATTGATCCTCGACCGACGCACGCCCGCTAGCCAAGCCGAAGCTTCTTATTTGATATTGGTACGAACTACGATTTGAATTATGAGATGAACTGTTAAGGGATATTGTGAACTGATTATGAAAACATTATGATTATTGATTTTGGGTAAATAAGATGTGATTATCGAGATACTACGGTATTGGATTTGAGTAAACGGTATATTGTGATTTTGGGATTTTGAACTCGATTGATTTGATATGGGTTTATGTGATAGAACAGAACTTATGTGTTTTATTTAAAGGCATATTTTGAGTAATGCGGTACCTCTACTTTTAAAGCTTTCATTATGTGATATATGTTTTGGTTAAGATGATGCGCTTATTAAAACTAGTTGTTTCGAACACTTATACCTACCCTATGCCATTGTCACAGACTATGCCTTCACTAGGTTTTGATGTGTCTAAGGAGGTCCTTGCTGTTGCTAGTTCGCCAGCATTGACTCTCATGACGGTTGCGTAGGGTGATCCTTAGGAGATTGCCCGTCACACTAGTTCATCATCATCAGATCGTCCTAGCTCATCTAGGCAGCTCACTTTACATCAGGTCTTAGCACGAGCCCAGATCTCTAGGCTTGCTTATAGCACTGCCCGCATGTCCATGAGACAACCATCATCACCTATCCGCTTAGCAAAGCATCACCATGTCTTAGGAGGCCTAGATCTCCTAGTATACCACCTCGGATTTACCATGCACAGAGACTCCGACTCATGGACTCTCCCCCTATGGATGAGGACGAGGAGGAGCATGAGGTCGAGGAGGAGCATGAGATTGAGGAGCAGTATTTAGATGAGGATGAGGATCCTCAGGAGGAGGATGATGAGGATATCCTAGAAGCGGGTACTCCTCCATTGCGTAATCCTGCACATTCTCCAAGACCGTGTTCTCCTTGCTCTGAGCCTTGAGTCCCCTGGACAGCCTTTAGACATTGACTCACCACCTTACTCACCTTATATGGGTAGCCCGTTAGGATCTCAGATACCATCGGAGATTGCTTCAGAGCCCGAGGAGTATGGTGAGACGGGTCTGATGTGGGAGAGGATTACATCACAGGGCACTAGGCTTAGTCAGTTGACGGATCGGTTGGTTGGAGTATTTAGGGCTAGTATAGAGGATTTGAGAGCTGATATGGGTATTGTAGTCAGGAGGACTAGGATTTTACGTGAGGGTATGTCGGAGCTCCAGGAGCAGGTTAGGGACCTGCTGAGAGGGTTCGCGACAGCTCGTGATGCAGATAGAGCGATTTAGCGTAGGATTGGTGAGTTGGAGAGAGAGGTCGCAGAGCTTAAGAGTGATCGCGACGCTCGACGTGTTGAGTTAGCATCTTTGTGGAGAGAGGTTGACGACGTTAGGAGATCAGTTAGTGGTATTCGTAGACGTGGCTAGATAGTATTAGGTTCATGGCTTTGTACCATCTTGAAACTAAGTAGTACTTGGTTCGAGATGTAGATCTATCCTAGTTGTCTTAGTAGTACCGTCGTTAGGATCGTTTTTTATTTCTTTGTATCCTTCCATGTATTTCCACTTTTGAAACCTATGAGTTATGGTTATTGGAACGTGCATCCCTTAGTTATGATTCGGTATCTGATTGTTTCGCTTTGATATAGCGTTATCCTTGTTGACCTTGATTATGTATTTGAGCGTTATTGGGTGATCCTTGGAACCCAACTCTACCTTTAGAGCGTGAATTGTGAACTTATGAAACTGTTCTTCTTGCCTTCAGAATGATGGTAACAAGACGAAACCCGCTTAGGAACAACCGAGCAGCTCCTGCTGCTGTCGTTGCCCCTGTCCGTCGAGGTCGTCGTCCGGCCCCAACCACTCCACCTGTTGATAACCCGAACCCTGATAACTCAGATGTAGAAAACCCGAATGTGAACGACCGTGCTGAGAATGGTCCTGTTCCACAAAACCGTCCCACCGTGAACCCAGCCCATGTTGACCAGTTAGTGGCGCAGCGTGTCGCTGAACTGCTAGCTGATACTAATCTCTCTAACACCTCTAGTGGAACCCCAATGCTGAATCGAACTCGAGGTTGTACCTACAAAGAGTTCCGATTCTGTGCTCCCATGAGTTTGGAGGAACTGAGGGAGTAGTTTACCTAACTAGGTGGTTGGAGAAAACTGAATTTGTGTTTGCTGTTAGTAATTGATATGAGGATTGTAAGGTTAAGTATGCAACATTTACCTTGAAGGATGAAGCGTTAACCTGGTGGAGCAACTATCACATATTAGTAGGAATTGATGTAGCTTATAGTATGACTTAGACTCGGTTTAAGACTCTCTTGATCAAGACTTACTGTCCTAGGAATGAGGTTAAAAAGCTAGAGAGTGAGTTCTGGAACCATAAGGTTAAGGGTACTGACATGACGACTTACAATCGTCGTTTCCAAGAGTTATCATTGCTTTTCCCTGATATGGTTCGACCAAGAGCTTAAGATTGAGAGGTATACTGATGGATTGCCTTTAGCTACCCGAAATGATGTCATCGCTGCGAAGCCAGTTAATTTGCATGAGGCAATTATTGTGGCTCAGCGTTTGATGGACTCTTATGTGCTAGAAGTAGGAGACAAGAGTAAGAATGATAGGAGTGATAAGAGGAAGATGAATGAAGTTGTTAAAGGGAATGGCAACAAACGGCATGAGACAGCCAGGGTTTTTGCCATAGGAAATGGAGAAAAGAAAGGTTATGAAGGTAGTAGGCCTATGTGTGGTCGTTGTAACCGACACCACCATGTACTATGCCCGAATATGTGTATGAAGTGCTCTAAGGTAGGACACATGGCCAAAGACTTTAGGTCTCGTCCACTTGCTGCAGCTCAAACTGCACAAGGAGCGGACTGGAAGGCCACTGTCACCTGTTTTGGATGTGGAAAGAAGGGACACTTTAAGAATGAGTGCCGAGAGCCGTGGATGAGAGGAAATCCCGGTAATGTAGGAAGATTTGCTAATCGAGGTGTAGGAGGTAATGGCTTAAACCCTGTGAAGCGTGAGGTTGTGGAAAACCATGGAAACAATGGTGCTAGGAATCAGCAGAGAGACATGGGAACAACCCGTGTTTACGCTATTGGGAAGGAAGCTGGTGAGGACCATAACGTAGTTACGGGTACGTTCCTTCTCAATAATCGCTATGCTTCCATACTGTTTGATACTGGTGCGGATATGAGTTTCGTATCCACCAATTTTATGCCATTACTAGGAATATCCCAAACACCCCTAGGGTTTAGTTACGACATAGAATTAGCTAATGGGAATAGAGAGAAGATAGACACCGTAGTCCGAGGTTGTACCTTAAGTTTCCTAGACCTCCCGTTTAGTATAGACTTATTGCCAGTTACTTTAGGAAGTTTTGACGTCATTATCGGAATGGATTGGTTTTCGAAGAACGGTGCACACATCATCTGTGATGAGAAGATTGTGCATTTACTGTATGGCGGAAAAGTTCTGAGCATACAAGGAGATCGGAGCGACTGTGGAAGTCCTTCCCGGTTGAGCATCATCTCTTGTATTTAGGCCCAGAAGTACATCGATAGAGGAGGTTGTCTTTTCTTGGCTCGAATTTCTGAAAAGAAAAGCGAGGAGAAGAATGAAAGAAACCTTAATAATGTACCCATCATTAGAGAATTTCTGGATGTGTTTCCCGACGATCTGCCAGGGGTTCCACCTGTCCGACAAGTGGAATTCCAAATAGAGTTGATACCCGGTGCGGCACCCGTAGCCCGGGCACCCTATCGACTTGCTCTAAGAGAATTGGAGGAACTGTCTAAACAGTTGGCAGAATTGTCAGAGAAGGGATTCATTCGACCAAGTTCGTCACCGTGGGGAGCACCAGTGTTGTTTGTGAAGAAGAAGGATGGATCGTTTCGGATGTGTATTGATTATAGGGAATTGAATAAGTTAACAGTGAATAACCGATATCCGTTACCTAGAATAGATGACCTATTCGACCAACTCCAAGGAGCTAGTGTCTTTTCTATGATCGACTTACGATCTGGTTATCACCAGCTTAGAGTTTGAGAGGAGGATATCCCTAAGACGGCGTTTAGGCCTCGTTATGGACACTATGAATTCCAAGTGATGTCATTTGGTTTGACCAACGCGCCAGCCGTTTTCATGGATCTCATGAACCGAGTGTGTAAGCCATACCTGGATAAATTTGTGATAGTATTCATAGACGACATCTTGATATACTCTAAGAGTAGTGAGGAGCACGAAGAGCATTTGAGGCTCATTTTAGGATTGTTGAGAGAAGAGAAGTTGTATGCCAAATTCTCTAAGTGTGAATTTTGGATTCCGTCCGTGCAATTCTTAGGTCATGTGATAGATAGTCGAGGTGTTCATGTTGACCCAGCTAAGATTAAGGCCATTAAGGAATGGGCAGCTCCTAAGAACCCATCAGAAATCCGACAGTTTCTAGGTTTAGCAGGCTATTATAGGAGATTCATTGAGGGATTTTCCAAGATAGCTAAGTCGCTGACCAAACTAACGCAGAAGGATGTTAAGTATGAATGGGGAGAAAAGGAAGAAGAAGCATTCCAACTTCTGAAGGAGAAGTTGTGTAGTGCGCCCATCCTAGCTTTGCCTGAAGGAAGCAAAGATTTTGTCGTGTACTGCGACGCTTCGCATAAAGGCTTAGGTGCTGTTTTGATGCAACGTGAGAAGGTGATTGCTTATGCATCCCGACAACTTAAGAAGCATGAGAAAAACAACACCACCCATGACCTTGAGTTAGGTGCTGTAGTGTTTGCTCTTAGGATCTGGAGACATTATCTGTATGGAACTAAGTGTGTAGTATTTACTGACCATTAGAGCTTGAAGCATATCTTAGATCAAAAGGAATTGAATATGAGACAACATCGTTGGTTAGAATTGCTTAGTGATTATGACTGTGAGATTCGTTATCATCCTGGTAAGGCTAATGTTGTGGCTGATGCACTTAGTCGTAAGGAGGACATTCCACCCCTACTAGTTAGATCCTTAGGAATGACCATTATTTTTCCCTTACCGTCTCAAATTTTAGCCACCCAAGCAGAGGCATTGACGGAAGAGAATCGTCCTTATGAGAATCTTCATGGAATGGTAGAAAGTTAAAACGGCTTATTGAAGCGTTCCGACGAAACTTTATGCTTCAGAGACAGAAGCTGGATACCATTTCATGGTGGAATCCGTGAGTTGATTATGCATGAGTCGTATAAATCAAAATACTCTATTCATCCCGGAGCCGACAAGATGTATCAGGACCTTAAGAAACTTTACTGGTGGCCTAATATGAAAGCCGATATAGCTCAGTATGTCAGTTGGTGCCTGACTTGTTCTAAGGTAAAGGCCGAACATCAGAAACCCTCAAGAGTCTTAGTTCAACCCGAACTCCCGGAATGGAAATGGGAGCGAATAACCATGGACTTTATCACTAAATTACCGAGAACAGTTAGCGGCAATGACGCTATCTGGGTAATCGTTGATCGTTTAACTAAGTCTGCTCACTTTTTAGCCATTAGTGAAACCGATAGTCTCGATAAGCTTGCTCGATTGTATCTTAAGGAGGTGGTATCGCGTCATGGAGTACCAATATCTATCATTTCCGATAGGGATAGCCGTTTTACATCCCACTTTTGGAGATCATTACAGACAGCATTAGGAACAAACTTGGATATGAGCACTGCTTACCACCCTCAGACCGATGGTCAGAGCGAGACAACCATTCATACTTTAGAGGACATGCTTAGAGCCCGTGTTATTGATTTCGGCAAAGGCTGGGAGAGACATCTCCTATTGGTCGAATTCTCCTATAACAATAGTTATCACTCTAGCATTAAGGCCGCTCCATTTGAGGCTCTGTATGGCCGAAAATGTCGTTCTCCTATTTGTTGGGCTGAAGTTGGCGAGAGTCAACTTACAGGTCCCGAACTTGTCCTACAAACCACTGATAAGATAGTTCAGATTCGTAACCTGTTGCAAACCGCTCGTGATAGACAAAAGAGTTATGCCGATAAGAGATGTAAACCTTTGTAATTTCAGGTTGGAGATCGAGTTATGTTGAAATTTTCTCCTTGGAAAGGAGTGATTCGTTTTGTGAAACGTGGAAAACTCAATCCTCGATATATTGATCCCTTTCCAATCCAGGAAAGAATCGGACCGGTAGCATACCGCCTGGAGCTACCATCGGAATTGAGCAGTGTACACAATTTCCTTCATGTTAGTAACCTTAAGAAATGTCTTTCGGAGGAAAACATAGTTGTGCCCTTAAGAGATATTCATATTGATGAGAAATTGAATTTCATTGAGGAACCGATTGAGATTATGGATCGTGAGATTAAACGGCTGAAGAATAGCCGAATTCTGATTGTCAAAGTTCGTTGGAACTCCCGACATGGACCGGAGTTCACTTGGGAACGTGAGGACATTTTCCGTAGGAAGTATCCTAAACTTTTTATGACACCAAGAAACTCGGAGTGAAACCCGGGACGGGTTTCTTCTGAGGCTGGGAGGCTGTGACAACTGGCAATTTAGGGAGTCTATTTTAGGTAACCGCATTACGTTAAACTAAACCGAGCTTTGCCTTTATCACTATTTTTATAAACCATGACTTGATTTTATATCGTCTATTGGTTTTTACGGTTTATTTCACTATTAAATGAGTTATCATATGAATTTTAACTCTATTTGGTAGGCACTATTCGATTCGGCACTAGAAAAGCCTAAAATGAAAAATATTGTAACTTTTAGACCGTAACTCGAAAATTGACAAATAAATAGTCAAAACTCGTGGAAAAACATAAATAACAACGTTAGAAAGTCAAATGAATGTCGTGGGACACTCGGGGAACAATATATGAGCTCGGGAATAGGTAAACGGGATAGTTACGAAAAATTACAACTCCGACCCCCCACCTTTTCCCCTAGCCGGCGCCCCCTCCCCCACTTTTATTTATTTTTGAGTCCTTGTGTCCAAGTATAAAAGGCCACACCCTCCCCATTTGAGCTAGTTGTTTCTCTCAATATAAACACACGCAAAACACACTTTCTCTCACTAATCTCTCTCTCCCCAAATTAATATAAACCCTAACCCTAAACACCACCCACCGCCGCCACCTTTTCCGGCCACCACCGCCACACGACGGCGCGTGACCACCCACCACCACCACCATATTGAAGATATTTTCATCCTCTTTCTATCCATATATAATACTCTCACTAAAACCTCCATTAACACCTTCAAATCTAAAGATTAAGATTCAGATTTCTAGGGTTTCAAGTGGGTTTTGCAATTCGTGTTTGGATAAGGTAAAAGAGACATGAATACACCTTGTTTGAGCCTTGTAAAGCCACGAATGGCTTATTAGGGTTTCGACCATGGTGTACTTTTTAGGGCTTTTGGTTTAAACGTGGGATTAAGTCTAATTAACATCTAAATAAACAAGTAGATAGTGTTTGGTAAGCATGTGGTGTATCAATTTGATAGGTTTTGTGTTTGGTTATTGATTGGAGATTGAATGATTGTATTTGGATGTTGTGGAATTGATTAGGGTGATGTTTGGTTGGATTTGGAGTGGTGTACGAGCCAGCAAGGCCACGTACGTGAGTCTTGGTTGGTGTACGTGACCCACTTGGGCCACGGGTCCGGGTCGGGTCGTTTTGGTAGCTTGTTGGCTGATGTAGTTGAGGTTTGGATGAGACGCGTGGAGCCGAAAAGCTTCTAGAGCTTGTTTGGTTCACGTGGTCTTAACCGTGACCGTGTCATGACCATTAGGGTCATAACATTGGTTTCGGGTATATTTGGTTGATTGATTGGTTGGCGAGATTGTTTTGAGTTGATTTGGGATTTTATTGCGCTATTATGACTTTTAAATTGGACTTGATATATATATTGTCAACTTTGAGCTACGTCTGTATTACTTTGACTTTTTAGTCAATAGTTGACTCCGACAAAGCCGTAACATGGACTTTAGTATAGTTTGGACTATTGATTGATTAAAAGCCGAGAAGTCATGACTCGTGCTTGTGGACTCGAAACGAATAACAATATGAGATTAATAATGGAATTTGACGAAATATATGTATATACATGAAAATGCTAATAGACTATAAAATATAAATAATAAATGGGCTATTGTACCAAAAATATTGATAACAAGACTTATCTTGTTATTTACTATTTTTAAATGGAAACTAACGACTAAAATGGAAATGTTTTATAATAAATGAGTAATTAATGTTTCGAGTACACGTTTATCGATATATGCCAATTATGGGCATATAATATTATCTTCAAGTATTTATGTACTTACATTGTGTGCATGGGTTACGGATAACCTAGCATTAATAGTGTTGATCCACGTGGGTAGCGGACTTATTAGGTTGACGAATCTAATAAGAGCCCGCTCGGTACGTTGGGTAACCTTATTAATGGGTGAATTATCCTTATGACTCTTTAGGATACGATTGATTTATGGGATAATAAGCGACACGAGTAAATAAATGAGTTTATCGAGTTAATGAATTTGATAAGGTCTACTATTTATTCCGAAACTTATTGGACTATGGAGCTTATCGTTTAGAGGTCTCATTGTGTTGCATTAAGTTATATATTGGTTGTTTGAGTGCATTCATAGCATCATAATGAGTCGATACACCCACATGAGGAATACCAAAAACTAGGATTAAATGGTGAAACGAGACATTTTTGGAAATAAAGAAATGGAATACATTGGGGTAGACAACGTTGATTATGGGAACTATATATTAAGATTTGGTCTACATTAATCGGTTGTGCCGAGTCGATAGTTGTTTTGCTATGATTACTGTTATCTTCTGCTAGTGTTTATTCGTACGTTGATTGCTTGAGGTGAGTTTCATAGCCCCACTTTTATCTACGTTTTTAACTATATTGGGGTGAGAATCATGCTACTGTTTTTGGACCATTAAAACAATTTGGATTTGCCTATATGCTTGACTGTTTAGATAGATGTGCGGTAGTTGTTGCCTTAGTCTAGGTTTAACTGTGCCTAGCTAAGAATAGACTTCTACATCGACCTAGTCCGGGGTTGGCAACTGTTCTAGAGGTTGCCACGACAGTGCTGGATGATCACTTCCAAAACAGTCAAGAAATAATGACCAAAGGTTTTAGTCAACAAAAGTCAACTATTATGGACTCAATACAATTTCCCTTGGAATTTAGTGGATTTCCGGATCGTTAAGTCCCACGGAGGTTGAATGGTGTTTGAAAAGGTTCAGATATAGAATGATCACTAAGGATAATGATCTGTAAGGATTTTTGTTGATAATTACACTACTGATTGTTTGGAATTGTATTTGGATACAGAACTATAAAGCACAACAATCAGATTAAACAAACGTAAATGCGTACGTTTACTAAATTTTACGTAAACGTATAAAATAAAACGTAAATTTAAAAGAATAAAATAGCTACGGATATCAAAATGATATTTTTACAATCCTAGTAATAAAAGAAAATTATTGGAAAATTAAAATTATTTTTATGACTATTTATTTAATTATTATTAATTAAAAACTATTTTTAACTATTAAATAATAATCTAAAATATAAGAAAATATGAAATAAAGCTAGAAAAGTGAAATTATGACTTAGAAAATTCTAAAATATTAGAAAACTAATTTAAAATTAAAATATATTTTTTATGCTTTTACTTATTTATTATTAATTATTTACTACTTTTATATTTTAAATTCTAATAAATACTAAAGAAACTAAGAAAATTTTGAAATTTTTTCTATAATTATCCTATGATGACAGAAAGCTAAAAAAATTATAAAAACAGAAAGTGCTTAATAATAAGCTGAAAAGAAAATTAAAAAGCTAATTTATATTAAATAAACGCTATCACTATTTTTAAAATGATGTTTTTATGATTTTTATTTTTTAAACTATTAACTACTGATTAAGCAACTTTAATGAAGACAAAATTTTGGAACTTGAAAATAAGCAGTTTTAGAAGCTTAAGAACTTAACAGGTTAAGCTTTTGAGCTTAAATTGATTTTTAAGCTCAAATAAGTGGCCAAATAAGCTAAACAAAAAGAAACAAAAGTGAAATAAGATGAAAATAAGCTAAAGAAACTAGTAATAAGTAATAAATTACAAAGAGTAGCACTAATAAGCTTAGAATAAGCTAATAAGCACTTTCACTAAATCTACCAACCAAACAGGCCTGCAGTCATTTTGTAGGCTAGATTAAGCTAGGGGCAAAAGTTCAGAGGTAAAAAATAAGCCTTGATACAAGAAGCTGGCTTATTGAGGTTCCCAAAAAGCCAAGAATCTCACACTAGGGCCCACTAATGAGCTTTATGAAAGGCTTGAGAAAAAGCTTGTATTACACTGAGTATTCAGTGTTCACATGAAATGGGACAAACAAAAAGCTAGTAGCAGCCCTACCAAATAAGCTAGAAAGTTAAAAATAAGCACTGGACCTTTGAGACAGCTAGATGGGCTTTCCAAAAAGCTAAGTTTCAATGCCTGGGTCCCACTAATAAGCTCTGTGTGAGCTTGTGAAATCAAGCAGATACAACCAACTTTATTGGTACAGGGGAGGGTTTTAGAAAGTGCTTAAAAGAAACCAAGAAATAAGCAGTTTAACTAGCAAACTAAAAATTATAAAAATTACTATGATAAAGATGAGCAACTAAATACTAATATCCCAAAAGCATAAAACATGAAACTCAAAATTAAATCTTATAGAAAATTATCTATTTTATTCAAAAACTGACTAAGTGAAAATTTGACTTTTTAAGATAAACACTAAAGTTGACTTAAATGAACTTATGATTGATCCTACTCACTGATTATGTTATATTAAGCTATGTTAAGATGAATTTAGGCTATATGACCAAGTTCTAAGCAACTGTGATGAATTTTACACTATAAATCCTAACAGTTAACAACTAAGGTGAGATTAAAGAAGATTTTGACTTTTTATCAAACAAGGTATGGTTTTTATTGTTTCTATGAGTTATTAGATACTAATATGACATAAAACAACAACAAGTAACAACACAAACAGCTTCTAACACAGATAACAAAGTAAATCCAAACAACCCTTTAGAAAACTGTTTTGAAGCTTTAGGCACTAAAACATATTTTTAAACCAATAAATCTATTGATTAACTTATAATAACTATATTTAGACAAAATTAAGCTAAAATTAACACACTTTAAACAAGTAAACTAGGAAATGCAAATTTTGAGAAAATTGCTTACAAATTGTTTCCAAATTCACAACTGAGAACCAAGGATCAAGAACACAACCTATAGCTTCCCAAGAAGCACTAAACCAAGGGAAATCCAAAATTTACCCTGCTCCAGCTGTGATCATCTTCTTGATTGGTTTTTGATTTTCTAACTAATTTTTTTTTGTATTTTTGGTAATTTTGCTTTTTGATACTAAACAAAGTTTTAAGGTTTCTAATAGCTATATTAAGCTATCTAGGAGCTTATATGAGCTTATGAATCCAAAACAACATCTAATAACAACATTAAAACATATTGAGGATTTAAGCTTGAAAATTTGCATAAACTGAAAATGAGACTGAAACTTGAAATTAATCACTGAAAAAGATTCACATACACTGAAAATACTTAAACAAAGTGCTTGAAAGCTAAATTTTACACTGGAATTTAAAACAACATTAATTCGACATAAGCTAAGTTAATTTTCACTAGATATGTATCTACATTGCTCCTTCTTTCTTTATAATGATCTTTTTGAGCTCCTTGTCGACCTCTGAATGTTTCCCACTTCATTTCAACCCTTGGATCCTTTGAATTCATCACAACCGTACATATGGCATTTTGGCGCCAAAAGTTATTTGAGCAGGTTTAAAGCATTTAATGCTTCTTGGGAGATTGTGGAGGTGGAAGGGAGTGGATAGACAGCTGGGAGACAGGTGGTTGCAAGTGGTGGACAGGTGGTGGTGAAAACCACCTTGGTTTTGGGTTGCAGGTGAGGTAGAGGGAGGTGAACAGTGGGAGTGGTTTGGGAGGGAAGTGGGTTTGACCGGGGTTTGACCCGTTTTTAATAATAGGCTGGGGGTTCAAATTAGGGGGGTCAAAGGGTTTTTGAACTGGCTCAAGGGTCAAGGTTCAAACGGATTGGGCTTGTGACTGGGCCAGCAGGGTATTGGGTTTGTGTTTGGGTTTGTGTTAAATAAGGTCCGGTTTGGATTTGGAATTAATACACAAGGACCATTCTTGTAATTTGGCAAACTTGAGGGACTGAAATTGTAACTTTCCCAAACTTATCAAAAGGGTCAAACATGCCAAGTACCAATAATACAAGGACCATAAAAGATAATTTTCCATTTTTAAACTTCCAAGGACTATTTTTGACAATTTTTAAACTTTAGGGACTAAAGTTGTCATTTTGTAATTTTTAAAATTTGAAGGGTTTGTTTTGACAACTTTTGAATCCCATGGACCTTAAATGATAATTTTCTTTATTTTGATTTACCAGGGACTAGTTTTGACAACTTTTGAAACTTGGGGGAGTAAAACTGCCAATTATGCAAACTTGATACGTTTTTCACCTGGTTTTGGTATTTTTGCATTTGAAACACATAAAACACTTATTTGTGATATTTTTATCATTTTGATGCTTTGACAGGTGTTTTTGGATGTTTTTGGCAGTCTAAAAGGTACAAGAATGATGAGTATTTGCATACTCATCAATCCCCCACACTAAGATATTGCTAGTCCCTAGCAAAATTTTTGAAACTTTAATGGATTTCATCTCTTTACCAAAGTCCATTACTTCTGGAGTAGCCAATTGTTTCAGTTCAAGTAAGAACCTTGGTACAATGATAACCAAATGATTTTGAGCAAATCACCAGCTGTCAACGGATTTGATTTGTCTTTACCGAAGCCGTTTGCGTCTCTAGCCAAATCTTAGATAAATTATCAATATTATCTTTGGTGAGTCGATTACCAATTATGGTTTTTGCAACTGCCTTTACCACAAGCCATAAACTTGCGGGCTAGCCAACTTTTCACTTAATTAAAGATATGGTGAGTGAGCACCAATACAATTTTGGGAAAATTGCAACCGTCAACGGATTTGAGATATCTTTACCAGAGCCGTTTGCTCGGATTAGCCAATCCTTTTGTTTATTAGACATGGCGGACTGATAACCGTATCTGAGTAAGTGCAACACTTACCCAAAAAAAAATTTTGGCCAAAAATGGGGGAATTGGGTGGTATAATTACATGATAAAATTTATGAGAATTCCCCCCACACTAGAAATGAATATTGCCCTCAATATTCAAAGTACCGGCTGTTATGCCGAAACATAGAACGTAAAAGGGAAATACTACGGCCATTATTTTATTTTTGTGATGATTTTTTTTTTTTTTTTTTTTTTTTAAACTTTATATACAACAGCGGGGGGCAACTACCCCACACTAGGGTGGTAGAAAGTAGAAAGAAGTCAGAAATATGGGTGAAAACCTATATGGTGTGCTACTGTTTTTGATTCCCGAGTCGCTAGCTTGACTCGATCCCCGCATTCATTGGTTCATGGGGAAAGTATGTAGATCCGGGACAACCGGAGTGGAATGTCCTCTCCAAAATAGTGTTTCAATCGATGACCATTCACTTTAAAATTAAGACCATCGGGTTGAGATAACTCAATGGTTCCATAAGGAAATACTTTAGTGATGGTGAATGGTCCAGACCAGCGGGATTTTAGTTTCCTGAGAAAATCTTCAATCTTGAATTGAAAAGAAGGACTCGATCACCGACGTTGAAAAAGCGGTTCTTGATTTTGGAGTCATGAATCTTCTTTGTCTTTTGTTTGTAGATCAAAGAGTTCTCGTATGCTTGATCACGTAGTTCATTTAATTCATTCATTTGAATTTTTCTCTTCGTGATCACCCGCGCTTGGATATCGAAGTTGGCATGCTTTAAAGGCCCAGTATGCTTTTGTGCTCTAGCTCAATTGGCAGATGACACGCCTTTCCGTACACCAGCTTGTATGGAGTACACCCGATGGGTGTTTTTTAAGCTGTACGGAAGGCCCAGAGTGCGTCATCCATTTATCCGACCAAGGCACGGTTTTTCGCCTATGCCTTTCCAGAATTCTTTTATACCTCGGTTAGAAACTTCCACTTGCCCAATTGTTTTGGGGTGGTACGCAGTAGAGAGAGATGGGTTACACCATACTTTTGCATGACACGATCAAATTGGTCATTGCAGAAATGCGTAACACGATCACTGATTATAGCTCGTGGAGTTCCAAACCTAGCAAAAAGAGATTTTAAGAATTTCACAACAACTCAGGCATCATTGGTAGGCAAAGCTTTCGCTTCAACCCATTTTGACAAATAGTCAACAGCCACAAGTATGTATTTGTTTCCTCGAGATGATGGAAATGGCCCCATAAATTCAATGCCCCAGATGTCAAAAATCTCACACACTTGAATGGCCTTTTGCGGCATTTCATTTCTTTGTGAGATATTTCCGTGACGTTGACAAGCGTCACAGGTTTTGACAAAATCGTGGGCTTCCTTATAAATAGTGGGCCATAAAACCCGAATCAAACACCTTTTTGGCGGTGTAATTTGGACTATGATGGCCCCCGGTGGGTCCAGCATGGCAAGCTTTGAGAATTTCCATAGCTTCCTGTCCATAACACACCGTCGGATGACTTGATCCGCACAGATTTTGAATAAGTAGAGGTCGTCCCAGAAGTAATGTTTAACATCCTTGAAGAATTTGTTCTTCTGTTGGGTCGACATTCCTTTCACTATGAAGTTACCCTCATGGTAATTTGCGAGTCACAACCATGGGGTAGTTAGTTTCCACTAAAAGTACCGCTTGAGTGTTTTCAGAGGAAATGTTTCCATTTATTTCTTTTTTCTTTTTCTCGAAAAACATCTTGGTGTAAGGTTTTCTAATCGGGAGAAGATATCACAGCTTTTCTCAGCTTCTTTTTTATGACGTATAATGATATCCATTCTTGAGGAAGA